>JANZLD010000007.1:51128125-51146264 GCA_026413575.1 Erythroxylum carthagenense | reverse complement strand
AAATATTTATTTGAAAATGATCTTATGAGCATAATACCGTAATTAAAAAATATTAAAAGTTTAATTTTATAATAATTTTAATATGTTAAATAGATATTATAAAATTAAATAAAATTTATTCAAATTTTAATATAAGTAAAATATCAAGGTTTTAAAAACCGAACCAGACTATACCGTCCGGTCCGATCGAAAAAGTCTGAAACGATTGATTTTTATAAAGAGAGGTTATGAGGTGAAACCGAACCGGACCACTGACCGGTTCAAACTTCTTTTGGTTTTTAAAAAATTGATTTATCCTAAAATTTAATTATATAAATTAAAAAAACTAAATATTGTTGCAGTGTAGACGGCAAGTTAGTAATGATTGAAAGATATGGTGTATAAAAAGAAGGTTTATATTTCAGATTAGCCTTGATTACTTCCATCACTTTCTCAATGATATCAAAAATATAACTCATTATTGACTTTTCTTCACTATCGAAGCATCCTCACCAAAGGCTCACAAATTTATATAACAAATTAACATTGAGACCAAAATTCTCTATTTTTCAGTATAATATTACAAACTTCCATTCCAGCATTAGACCTAGTATGCTGAGATGCAATCCACTTATCACTTGTAATATTTGTCTTAACTCTTTCTTCATTGAAACAAAAGACTAAAGTGAAAAGAAATTTGTTGAAAATCTTGTTACAGCAGGAAAACACAAATTCCTACCATTAGTTCATAAAATTCAATACTCATGCACGATTATAAATGAACTTTGTCATCTTTTTAGCATTTTACATAGTCTTATCAATAACAAGAAAATACTTAAGATCTCATATATTCTCCAGCATTATGTAAATGTAATGTACAACACAAGGAGTTCAAAAAAATGAATTATACATAATCTACAACCTTTTTCCTGCCGCTTTATAAGCAGAATCATTGTCAGTAATAAACTAAATAATATTTTCTGACCCTACCTCATTCACAACTTCATCAAATATCGCAAACAAAGTCTCAGTATTTCTAATAAGGTCAGATGCATCAATAAATTTAAAAAACATAAAGCCATTTGTAGAATAAACTAAAAAAATGTATAATAGGCTCTTGTCTCCTATTTATCCAACCATCACACATAATTGAACATCTATCAGTACCCTAATTTACTCTTCTTTCAGCCAAATAACTTCTAATTTCATAAACAAAACAACTCAAAAGTTTACCTTTTAAGCCATCAATTAAAGGACTTTTGTATCCCGAACCATAAGAGGCTATTACATCCATCATATGCTGATAATAATAAGACTAAAAAGCATTGAATGACGAACCTATATCATATCACCATCTAGCTACTGCCACATCGACATTATGAGTCACATTTCTTGATTTCATTGCACTACAAATTGAAAGGTTGGGCTCCAAGAGTTGTTCGTGATGTAAAAAAACTAGTCACTTACCTTCTTCTCTTCCTCACATCAAGTTCAGGTACTTCTTCTTGAGCCTGAGACGGAACACTATCAGTACCAATACCACTACCACCTTCAACATTTCCATAATCATCATAGAAACTAGAAAACAAACTTCTACTACCAATTTCAAAATTCAACCCTTCCCAAGATGGATCATTGTATCTTCCTGAAGTGGGTTCATCAGGAGTACTTGAACTTCTTTCCAGTTATTTGTAAAAATAAATGAATGCATACATAAAAATAAATAACATATAATTTCATTACATAATATACATATCCATCTTATATAATATAACTCATTTTGTATGATTACATTACACATAATTTAATCTCATGGATCGCAATTCACTATAAGTCAAAAACTAATAATTCAATTATTCAACATATATAATTACACAAAACATACATAAATACTTTTCATTTTTAACAATCACAAAAACATACATAAACAATTTCCATTTCCAATAATTACATAACATTCATAAAATAATTTTTATTTCCAACAATGTTCAACAATTTACATATCCAATAATCATAAAACATTTATAAAATAATTTTCATTTCCAGCAATCATAAAACATATATAAAAAATTTCCATTTCCAATAATTTCCATTTCCAATAATAAAAAAAACATTCATAAATCAATTTCTATTTAATCACAAAACATACATAAATAATTTTTCTTTCCAACAATTTTCAACAATTTCCATTTCCAGCAATCACAAAATATTCATAAAATAATTTCCATTTCCAACAATCACAAAACATACATAAACAATTTTCATTTTCAACAATTTTCATTTCCAATAATCACAAAACATTCATAAAACAATTTCCATTTCCAACAATTTCCATTTCTAATAATCATAAAATATTCATAAGCAATTTCGATTTCTAACAATTTTCAACAATTTCCATTTCTAATAATCAAAAAATATTCATAAAATAATTTCCATTTCCAACAATTTTCATTTCCAATAATCACAAAACAATCATAAAACAATTTCAATTTCCAACAATTTTCATTTCTAATAATCACGAAACATTCATAAAATAATTTCCATTTCCAACAATTTTTAACATTTTTCATTTCCGATAATCACAAAACATTCATAAAACAATTTCTATTTCTAATAATTAAAAACCATCATAAAATAATTTCTATTTCCAACAATTACAAAATATACATAAACAATTTCCATTTCTAATAATCCCAAAACATTCGTAAAACAATTTTCATTTCCAATAATCACAAAACATTCATAAAACAATTTCCATTCCCAACAATTTTTAATAATTTCCATTTCCAATAATCATAAAACATTCATAAAACAATTTCCATTTTTAACAATCACAAAATATTCATAAAATAATTTACATTTCTAACAATCACAAAACATACATAAATAATTTCTATTTATAACGATTTCCAACAATTTCAATTCAAAGTTTCAAATATGAGGATCAAGTTGAAGGGTATGATATAATTTACATAATTACCAAATAATGAATGACGTATCTTATACAATTGTTTATACACATCTATTCATAACACGATGATCAAGTAGAAGGATATATTCATAACATGAGGATCAAGTTAAAGGATATACTTCTTTAGAAATTTTTTTATTTAAGCTTTAAATCTTCTTTTCATTTCTAACAAATCATAATATTATATACATCATTCTATATTTCGTTCTTAAATATATAAGTTGCTTTTATAATTTTTAATTAACATTAATAAGTCTAAGTATAAATGATTGAAACCTACAATATGTTCACAATTTGAAAAAAATTCTTTTTGGGATACATTTATTACATCACTACTTTCACACAATATCTATTATAAATATTTATGATACCCCACACATATATATTACCAAATAATTCAAGTTCAACATATTTTATACTCAAATAATTATTTACCCAAAACTAATACCCAAATAGGCAAATACTATCATTAACTACAACCGAATTATTATCAATTTACAATTGCATAATTTTATGCTCAACTAATTATTTACCTAAAGTCAATACCCAAATACAAAAATTGAAATACCATTTTACAAATATTAAGAATGTGTCAATTAATGATTTAAGTCTTTGCAAGTTTACAAGTTTAATATTCTCGGTTTAAAATTTTAATTTAAGTTGTTTCAACTTTCAAGTTTCAACTTATAAACTTTCAATTGAATCAATTCAATTCATCAACATCATTACTTATTCACATGAGGTCGTGCATTTCATTCATCCAAAAACTTATCATAAGTTTCTTTTAATCGGATAAACTTAAATCAATCTTTATTTTATAACCAAACCAGAAATCAACCAAACAATAGTTCAACTCCAATATCCAATCCAACCCACGCAAATCATAAAACCAAGACAACACTGTGAGTGACTCATTTAATTCAACTCCAATATTCAAATCACAAGTGACAAAATCGTGATCATTCAACTCCAATATCTAACTAAAATACACGCAAATCACACAACCAAGTTTTAATCAATTCACAAATCTAAGATCCAATAGATCACAATAAAAAATGTAATTAAGCAGGAAAAATTCGAAAACTCAAAAAACATACCCAAAAACAATTCACTAGCTTAGGGTTTTGGGTTAGGTTTTCGGGTTGGGTGACGAGTCATAGGCTTCGAGTGTGGATCTGGGTGAGCAACGACCTTCTCTCCTCCTTCAGACGTTCAGTGGCGACAACGTGGTCCTCGTGGAGGAGGGTTGAAGACAGTGGCATCTTTGGAGAACGTAAAGGGAGGAGCTGAGAGAGGATCTCTATCTTCTGATGCTAGCATGGATTGGGAAGGACGAGGGAAGGAGCAGCACTGTCGAAGAGGGACTAGTATTGTTGGAGATGAAGAGGAGAATGAGAGAGAGAGAACGACAATGGTGGTGACTGAAGAAGTAAGAGTCGCTGAGAGAGAAAAAAATGAGAAGGAATGTAGAAGAAGGTTTGGGAGAGTGGAAAGTGGCACAACAAAGATTGGGATGGGGGGTTGTCGTTTAGGGTTAAGTTTCAAAAAATTGCAAAAAAGTCCTTGACATTTTCAAAATTTATAATACCAACTGGTATATAGTTGATATTTTGGATACCGGCCGATACTGAACGAAAAACGTTGGTATCAACTGATATTAATGGGTGCTACGAAAGGAATGAATACCGTTCCATTTTTTGGCCATTACAGGCTGGTACGAAACGGTATTTGTTCCTCTAAACTCACCAATCGTTTCTTTTTCACTGTCATTTAATTTTAAAATATATTTAGTTTATTATTTATTTTATCAAATTATACGCATTTGAAATTGTAACTGCTCCAAAATTAAGGATTTCATTCGACTTAACTTGTATGACTGGGCTAGGTTCATTTTAAATGCTTATTTTTAGCTCTTAGGAAAAACTAATGTCTTTTATTTAGTACTATATCGATTTAAAAACAATATAAAATAGATTGTACCATACATGACCACTCTATTAGGATATATTGTAAAATTTTGATTGTATAGAGATAAGAATCAAAATATCATAAAATAGTAAATATATAAAATTATAAATTAGAAAAAGTTGAAGAAATATATTGAAAATATTTTTATTTTCGAAAATATATTTGGTTAATAGTTTCAGTTTTAAAAATAAATATTTTATATTAATTTTAATAAATTAAGTTATTAGGTCAAACTTTAAGATATATTTTATAACATGAGACTAAATTTAAATTATATTGAATTAAGGGCTTTATAATTTTAAAAAATATTCTAGATAATATTTAATATTTAATGTTCAGTATTAACAAATATTGAAACTATATCATATCAATATCAAAATCGAAACGAATTTTAGTGTAATATTCACAATTTTAGTGAAAACTCATTTGGTTTTTTAGTTTATTTATATAAAGCATAAACAAATTCCTAAAGGACATGTAATTTCAATATTTTCGAGGCTTTTAAACCAAACCATAACAAATTGATCTTCTAAGTTATGAAGTTACCCAAATAACTTAATTTATTGTTGTTAAAAGGTAAATAAACTATATAATTTTATTAATATTAAGATTCTGGACATCATATGTAAAGATTAATTTTTTAAAGAAGTAAATAATTTTATTATAATTTAATATTCATGATTTAATATTCCTAAAGGTTTTATTATATGAAACTTACAATGTGTCTATAATTTATGTTTTAAATTTTGTACAATGTCATCCTCTTGCTATATATATATAATTGGTCCATATAATTTTATTAATTTATTTTCTTATTTTTCGTCTCTTTGAAAAAGAAAGGGTCAAATCTCTATTGCCTTTAGCGCATCCTATAAGACATATCTTATTGTTCAGATCACTTAGCTATTATCATATGAAGGATCACATATACAATGAAAATAAAAATTGCAATCCTATATTTATTTATTGCATTTAATAAACATATTAATAGTAAAAATACGTAAAAATAAACACCTAGAATTTGTGAGGATTAATCGATATTGAACTTCGAAAATACAAAGCCTCTATGTACTCTACACTAAGAAAAACGTCTTGCTTTCAACTCTTAATAAGACTATGGTTAAATTTTAAAGAACTCCTTCTTTAAGAATGGAGGAAACAATTTTAAAATTTTTTTTCTCTTATTTATTTTCATGTATAGAAAAATGAAAAGAAAGAGTATCCTTTTGTTTTTAACTCTTGTAAGACATTTATGTACAAAAAAAGAGAGTATCGCTTACCCTCTTCACTTTGTTTATTCATTCACATATAATAAACGAAAGCGTATATGTTCCTATTGATACAAAGGTCACCTTAGAACTCGAACTTTCACCCGAAGTTTCTCACTCACACCCTTTGCACGGAAATCTCACTTAGATCAGTTTAAGTAAGACTTCAACCTTTCCCAACCCAAGTGCTTACCTCACGCACTCAAAGAAACAATGCTACAGATGCAGTAAGAAAATGAAGACAATCACAAGACAACAGAGATACGGTCAACAACCAACTTTTATATTACTTTCTCTCAAAAAAATTTAAGGAATGCTCTCTCAACTTGAATAAAGAAAAGCATAGCTCAAATGAGCTATATATAGGCATCTAACTTGGAGTCCAAGTAACATTCAAATTCTCACTAAATCCAAACTACCTAAGATCGTGATAAGATCGCGTCTATCCCTATCAGATAATATCACGTGAACCAATTGGATGACACCACCATCCAAATAGGACTCTAATTGATAAGATAGAATATGACAAGATAATATAAAGATAGAGTTTACATTTATCTATAACACTAACATCCTTATCCACGAAGATCTCCACTATCTTCAGATGTTGAGTTCCACTGTAACTCTAACTCTCAGTCATTGACACATCATCCTAGATCTCCCTATAATCTCTAACTGTTGATGATGCAATGCGATCTCGTCGAAGCCCACTAACACACTGGCCTGATCCAATGCTTCCTACAATAAGTCCGTTAGTCATGGTCCATGCATCCGAGCATGGGCTAAGTCTTTAGTCCGTCAAGTCCTTAGCCTGGGTCGAGTCAATCTCCACAAGGTCTGAGACTCTAGCAAAATTCATACTAAGTCCGATCCCACTTGTCTACATTTGTCTAAGTGTTTTCGCATGCCTCCTTCTTACGTGAATTCAGATAACCTTCCTCCTAAGGCTCCCCATGAAGGCCAATGAGAAGTGGTCCGAAGTTACGGGTCTAACAAACCACCCCCACCATAAGGATTCGACGCCCTTGTCAAATTATTATAAAGATAGGCTTTCATCTGGTCCTCGAACTGCCACAAGGTCGTATCTTTCTCCTACGTAGCTTCTGCAACAGGTATACCTTTCCACAGAATTAAGAACTCGGTCTGTTGGTTCTTCTTATGTTGACCCATTGTCCGATGATCTATGATCCTCTCCATTTAATCTTCGAACTATTTTCCCACAACTGGTGGTGCTCGCTTCACCTGACTCTTTTTTAGATCTACTGCATCCTCATAGTAAGGCTTGAGAAAATTAACATGAAAAGTAGGGTGTACCTTTAACCACTCAGGCAACTTCAGTCGATATGCCACTTTTCTCACTTTATGTAGCACTTCAAACGGTCCATTTTACTTCGACACCAAACTTGAATGAACCTGCTTACTAGAGATCTTCTTCCAAATCTATGGGGTTAGTTTCAATAGAACCTTATCTCCAATGTCAAATTCTAACAATCTCCTTCGAAGATCCGCTTGCTTCTTCATTCGTTGAGAAGCTTTACGAAGACTGTCCCTCACCTCATCCAACAACTCTTGCTTCTTCATCGCAAACTTATATGCCGTGGACATTTGCCACCTGTCCTTTGTTGAGCAATCTTTAGTGGAATGAGAGGCTATTGTCCCAACATAATCTTAAAGGGACTTTTTTCCGCAGACGAAGATCTATGCAAGTTATAACAGAACTGTGTAGTATCATGTAAATTCAACTAATTACGCTGACTTGCACTTACATAATGTCGAAGACACTTCTCCAACAAACCATTGATTCATTCGGTTTGGCCATCCATTTGTGGGTGATTTGTTGTTAAAAACTTCAAATCGCAACCCATCAAGTTAAAAAGAGATGTCCAAAATCGACTTGTAAATCTGACATCTCATTCGCTCACAATATCCATTGGTACTTCGAAATACTTAACCACGTTCATGTAGAACAACTCGGTCGCAACATCTGAGGGACAAGTTATAGGAGTTGGAAAGAAAATCGCATACTTGGAGAACCTATTAACCACTAATATGTGTTTAATTGTTGATATATTTAATCATTTACACTTAGCAATTATTGACATGGAAATGCTTAAGATACTCACTTCAATTCATATATGATTTTAGGTACAATTTGGAAGCAAATAAATTGAAGTGAGTCAAAAGTACTGCATTTGGATTATTTTTTGAAGATCAATTTTTACTTTTCTTCGTGAAGCAAGAAGAAGAAAATTAAAAGAAAAGAAAAATGGAACACAAAGAAGAAGAAAATTTTCAAAACAAGCATTTGAACATCAGCCCAAAATGACAACACATTTGGGAGGCAAGGAACGTTGTCTGTGAAACGTCTGCGTTTGTCTAGGTTTCACGTAGACAATGTTTGCGTAATGCAGACAGTTGCGTTAAATGCAACTTGTTAGGTGTTTTTTTTTCCCAAAAACGCACAGGAGAGCCGAATAAGAGAGGAGTTGCAAACTTAAATTGTCTAATCAATCAACAGTAGAAAAAGCAGTGTAAAACAGAGGGGCATGCATAAGAGGTCTGCGTTTAGTGCATTTTTCCCTAAACATCGGTTAATTTCATTCTATAAACTTTACACACACTCTCTGTGGGATTGACCTAGACTCGCCACTGCTATAGTAGTAGTCTAGTTATTTTATTTTGATTAGCGTAATGATGTGAGATCAAATTTTGGCATCGTTGTCAGGGAGTACTGTGTTTTAGTTTTAGTTTGTGATTTAATTGGTGTTTTGTATATATTTGTTTGTAATTGATTTCTTTTCAGTTATTTTGTGATCTTTTCATTTTTTATTTCGTGTTTTTAAAAAAATTCGATATGGACGGAAGTAATTTCTTTTATAACTCATATTTTCAATCCTATAACAATGTTTGGACTGATTAACCTAACTTTTGTTATGAATGGGATAATCATCAGAATTACTTCCATGATAGTTTGCAGAACGCACAACAATTCTCATACAGACCAGAAGCTTTCTATCACGACTCCGATCCATCTCTGGAAGAGTTAAGTAATATTGTGAAAAAAATTGCAGGAGAATACTCTACAATTCCAAAAGGATGGAAGGCAATTTCTAAGAAACATATGGTCTAGTGCCCAAGATTTGGAGAGCCAACACGATTCAGGTGCATCTTTAGAAGAACTTGTTGAGAATCTAGCTGCTAACACTTCGCAATTTCAATAGGATATGTAGTAGCAGTTGCAAGAATTTCGATAAGAGACAAAAGCAATGCAAAAGAGGATGGAACACCTAATTGGCCAGATGGCAATAAGGCTTAATTGCCTAGAATCGCAAAGTGAACAGGAGCAGCTATATCAACCCAAGGTGTAACCAATTGAAGTTTGTGCAGAAACTTTTCAAAGTAATGTGGAGCTTGAGAATTTTGAGGTCAACCCTCAACGAATTGTTTGTGTCGAAGAAGTTGAGAAGGAGCTAGCCAAAGAGGACACATCTTTTCGCTCGAAGGTAAGTAGTCTATGATTATTTTTGAGACCAAATCTTTACCTTTACATAACATATTGGAGGAATTAAATGATGAAGAAACAGGTGAAGAGTGGTTCGAAGTATTTCCAAAGTATATGGACTCAGTCAGGATTAAGAATCTGAGGATAGGGAAGACGCTAAATAAGGATGATGATTAACTAAGGCCCTATCTGGAACTACCTTGTGTGGAAGTGATGCTAACTGTAATACGTGAAGATCACAATTTTGTCATGTGAGGAGAAGAAGGAATCAAGCCAATGACCCTAAACAAAGGCATTTGCTAGGAGGCAACCTAAGGGAAATAAATTTCTTTTTCCTTTACATTTCCACATTACTTTTTATATGCATGTGTGTTTTTGAATTTGTTTGTTTTACTTGTTTTTAAGTTTTCAATCAAAATGAGAGAAAGAATAAAACAAATGAAACAAACATTTTCTCGTTTTCTATTACTTCTAGGATTATATAATCATGATTAGAGTGTGGATTGACTAGAGAATTTCATAACAACTTTAGCATGTACTTTTGCTCTTGTGATTGGTCGATATGCATTATCTTTAGAAGAGTAGTGACTAATGGTAGACAAAGCCCATGAGATTTTGAGCCTTATTTGACTGACAAATCCATATCAGTCTCATTGCCTTTTGATAATGTGTGACCTTCATGACATGTACATCCTAATTTTGTGTTGAATTTCTATTCGAGACCACATTTTTATCACATGCATTAACATGGATATGATTAGGCATTCTTTATTTTACAGAAACCACATTAGCCAAATAACCTATCCTATTGACACGATTTTTCCTTTGATAAACCCCTTTGATCTTTAGCCTTTGTTTTTGTATAAACCACATTTTATGCTTTTAAACTTAACCAAATGTCCTACCCAAGTAATATAGCTAGTGGAATATTTGTGATTATTGAGTTTGTGGATGTACAAAATTCTAAGTGTGGAGGTGTACATATGTGAGGGTTGCTTATAATGTTGGGATGTTAAGTCGTATCATTGAAATTCCTATGTTGATGTTGTTTATTTTAATTTTTATAAGAAAAAGAAAAAAAGAAAAAGAAAAAGAAAAGAAAAGAAAAAGAAAAAGAAAAGTAAAGAAATAAAAAATAAAAAATAAAAATGTTTAAAATAATTGTATCAAGGAGGAATTGCATAAGTGTTGAAAAGTTGTTTATGGTTTATGCATCTTCCTAGAGTTGTAATGAATGTATTATTTGAGCATGTTGACTATGAGGTAGATGTTGGCTTGGAAGGTTCACTCTTGTGATTTCAATATATTGTTGGCATAAATTATATGAGTGATTCATTTGGATTAGTATAGGCTTCATGTGGTTTGTGTACGAGAGTTGAAAAGGGTTGTGAAATGTAAATGTTACATTTGTTATAGCTGACGGTATCCAGTTTTCGATGAGTGTTGCTTTATTTCACTAGCTTTCATGACTTTCATGCTACTTGACCCAAATACATGCCACCTTACCTTTGCCCACATTATAACTCAAAAAAGTCCTTTGATTCGTGATTTTGTATGTGAACATTAGTGGTGGAGAAATGAAATAATATGAAAAATTATAGATTGTCATGATCATGAATGGTGTTAAGTGTACCCATAGATATATTTTAGTTAAACACATTTTTCGAGTCTACCATTAGATTGCTCAGTTTCTAAAGATATTGAATGTTGATTGATCATGAGTAAACGCTCGGAATGCTGATTTCTTACTATGATTTTTAAAAGTCACTCATCTTTCCTTGTGATTATATATTCTTGGAACATTTGAGAAATGAGTCAATGTTTTGGGGTCTTTGAGCTTAATTTGGATGTTTTGCCCGAGGACGGACAAAAGCTAAGTGTGGGGGAAATTGATATGTGTTTAATTGTTGATATATTTAATCATTTACATTTAGAGATTATTGACATGGAAATGCTTAAGATACTCACTTTAATTTACATATGATTTTAGGTACAATTTGGAAGCAAATAAATTGAAGTGAGTCGAAAGTACTACGTTTGGGTTATTTTCTAAAGATCAATTTTTACTTGTCTTCAAAAAGCAAGAAGAAGAAAATTAAAAGACAAGAAAAATGGAATACAAAGAAGAAGAAAAATTTCAAAGCAAGCATCTGAAAATCAGCCTAAAATGACAGCACATTTGGGAGGCAAGCGTGTTAGGCGTTTTGCCCAAAAACGCACGGGAGAGCTGAATAAGAGAGGAGTTGCAAACTTAAATTATCTAATCAATCAACAGTAGAAAAAACAACACAAAGCAGAGGGGGGTGCGTAAGAAGTTTGTGTTCAACGCAGACGAGTGAGAGTGCAAGAGAGCAGCCAGCGTGGACCAGTGGAAGGGACATTTATTCGTCCCATCAGTGAACAATACATCAAGAGGAGAGCTACGATATCGAAGAAGAAGACAAGGGGTTTTCGGTAAAGACCCATGAAAAGCTAGACGTCTCAACTTCGGTTCATAGGCGATGTCGACACCGACAATTCAGGTTAAGTATTTTTTAATTATTTTGTTGTTTTTTCTCTCATTAAGAATTGATTATGTTATCCTATGTTAATTGATTTGGGTTCTGTGTGTAGATAATCGAATTTTCATTATTGTTCGGTTATTTGTGTATGAACCCATTGGGTATTGTGGGATGATAATTTTAATGTATTCATTGAATCGTTAATTGCAACCCAATGCTAGAATTTTGATATAATCTGTAATTGTTATGCTGAAATTCATGCGTAGCGATTAATGATTCGTAATCATTAGGGATAACATGACTTAGGTTAAATAACGCATCGTATGTGGTTGTTGCCTTGATTAATCGATTTTTCTAATTTGTAATGCTACTGCCTAATTAAATCTAGAGATTGTATCCTAGGTTGTTCGGTGGTTAGGTTTAATTAACGATCGTATCTTGATTAAACAAAACTTAAGGAAAAACTCGGGTTAATTATTAACTCATGATTAATAGCTACTAGGAGAGGTTAAAAAACAACATATTAATAAAATATACTTAGTTAGGGTGTAGGTCGAGATTGAACAAAAGAACTGAGTCCCTACTTAATTCCCCACTTTTATTATTTTTTTGCATGTTTTCTTTAATTTGTTTTTATTAGTTAGTTTCATTTTTTTTTCTTTCAAAAATCAAAACACCGGTTAATTTCATTCTATAAACTTTACACACATTCTCTGTGAGATCAACTTAGACTCGCCAATGCTATAGTAGTAGTCTAGTTATTTTATTTTGACTAGCGTAATGACGCGCGGTCAACCACTATCATGATTGACACTATGTTGTCCACTTTTGGAAACCTGCTGGTGAAATCTATTGAGACCAACATCCATGGTCTCTCGGGGATGGATAAGGGTTGTAGTAAATAGACTTCCTTCTTCCTCTTTGGTTTATCCAATTGACAGATAAGGCACATCTTGTCGTAACATTCCACGTCATTCTCCATCTTTGGCCAAAAGTAAGAACACGATAGGAGCGCTAGCATCCATTGGACTCTTGGGTGAGCAGCCCACTGCGAGTCTTATGTCTCCTTCAACAATTGTTTCTGCATTCTACCAAAACTTGGCATGTAAACTTGACTATTCTTAGTTATCAACAGCTCATCATCATCGAACTAAAACCTGCATGCAACACCTTCCTTTACTTGAGTAATTAACTTACAGTACATGGTGTCTAGCGAAGCTGTCGCCTTAATATGCTCCAACAGGTTGGACTCCACCCTCTTGATCGAATAAAGGGCTGCAAATACCTCCTTCTTACTCAAGGCATCTGCCACGTTATTGTCCCTCCCTGGTTTATGCTCCCATACAAAATCATATTCGGTAAGAAACTCTTGCTACTTTGCTTATTTTGTAGACAACTTCTTTTGGGTCCTGAAAAATATATTAGCAACATTATCTATCCGAACAACGAACCTGGTCCCCAAAAAATATATGTGTCACGTCTCCAGGCAATGCACCACTGTAAGCATCCCCTTCTCGTGCAGCTTTAAGTTTTCCGAATGCCTCCTCACATGCACTCGACCAACAATAATCTTGTTTATTCTTTAGCAAGTCCATTAATGGTGCCCCTTTCTTGGAGTATCCTACTATGAATTGCCTATAGTAGTTTGCCAAACTGAGAAAACTCCACAATTCTCATACTTTTGTAGGAGTCAACCACTCAACTATTGCTTTCACTTTCTTCGGATCCATCCTGACCTAATCCTTGCTCACACGTGACCCAAGAATTTGATCTCCAACTGAGCTAACTCACACTTCTCCATCTTCACATAGAGCTTATGCTGCCTCAATCTTTCGAACATTCACCTCAAGTGTTCCACATGTTTCGCCATGTTTGTGCTATACACTACGATGTCGTCTAGATAGACCATAACAAACTCATCCAGAAAGTCATACAGCACGTCATTTGTTAGGTTGAAAAACGTTGTAGGGGTGTTAGTTAATCCAAACGGCATAACTAAATATTTGTAAGGTCCATACCGAGTTACGCATGTTGTCTTCTGCTCATCGCCCTTAACTATCCGCACTTGCCAATACCCACTTTGAAGATCCAACTTCACGAACACCTTAGCCTTCGACAACCTGTCCATCAAATCTTGAATCAAAGTTACTAGATACTTATTCTTGATTGTTACCTTGTTCAATGCTCGATAGTCCACACACTTCCTCAGTGTACTGCCTTGTTTCTTTTAAGCAATACCGGGGCACCGTATAGAGCTTTAGATGGTTGGATGAACCCTGCCTCCAATAGCTCACCAAGTTGTTTCTGAAATTCTGCCAATTCTATCGGGGACATCCTATGTGGGGCACACGTAGATGGGATCGCTCCAAGAACTAACTCGATCCTGTGATCTACCTCATGACGAGGGGGAAGAGTTTTTGGTAACTTTTTTGACAGCACCTCCCGAAACTCCCTCAACAAACTTGCAACCGCATCAGGGACTTTTACCACGTGGTCTTCGTTGATCTCCCATATGGCAGCGAGATAAGTCTCCATGCCTTTCTTCAATCCTTTCTCGATGCTCATAGCCAAAATATGTCCTACTAATGTTGTAGCATTCGTCGTTCCACCCTAGAGCCTACAAAAATTCACGTAGAAGAAATTTTGTTCATTTATTAGCATCATACCTCCCAAACTTGGGTACAGCACCACCTTTGCCACTTTAAGGAAATCGACCCCAAATATCGTCTCGAAATCCTCCAATGGTATGATGATGAAATTCATCTTAGCACGCCAACTTCTGATGCTAAAACGATGTAAGCAATTCCCGCAACTACTTGTGCCTTCCCTGCAAGTTTTTTATCCTCTTCGGAGCCTTAGACACCCTCACGCCTAACTTTCGAACCATCTTTTATCCTAGGAAACTGTGGGTCGCACCAATATCCACCATCGCGGTCATGTCTTTGTCCCTAACCTGTATACCCATGTACATTAGTCTATTAAAGGGAACCGACTTTGTATTAACCGCATTAAGCAAAGCTATCAGATTCAGGGTCGCATCTTCTGAATATTCACTGTCTCTTCGGCCATCAGGGCATTCAACTTCTCCTTCCTCTGGCACTATCTAGCAAAGTGTGGTCAAGGCATTCATATTCTCCTTCCTCAGGCACTCTCTGGAAAAGTGTGGACCACCATATAAGTAACAAGCAATCTTGCCCTTCTTTGAGGATGTCTGCCTCTTCTTTGAGCCTCATTCTACTTGCCTTTGCCCTTGAAATCCTTCTTGAAGTCTTTCTTTTTCTTCCCCTCAGTCTCCTCCTGTTGGGCATGGCCTTTGCCCTTATAAGAATTTGAGGAGCTCGCCTTAGAGTCTTTCATCATCCAAAAATGCACCAAGGCATCGGTAGCTGTGATTGCACCAACCACGTCCTTCACATTTTGCCTCCATAACTCCATTTGAGTCCACGATTTTAACCCGGAAGGAAATTTAAGAGCTTGTCCTCATCTGACATATTCTCAATATCCAACATTAGAGAGCTAAAAGTCTTAAGATAATCTCTTACCGATCCATCTTACTTGAGTCGCTTCAAGGCATCTCTCGTGAGCCAAGAAATATTCATGGGAAGGAATTGATCCTTTAGTTCCTTTTTCATCTGCACCCATGTCTCCACGGGCGTTCTACCCACGCTAATCTCCGCAGAGGTCCTCGTCCTGTACCAGAGCTTAGCATCTCCATCCAAGTATATGGTTGTCACATTGACCTTATCAGTGTTAGATACTTTAGTAGCCGTAAAGTACTTCTCCATATCTCACAAGAAGTTCTCCAATACCTTGGTGTCCCGCACGTCTTCGAACACCATTAGTTCACACACCTTCACCAATGATGAAAGTTGTGGTGTGGAGCTTTCGGCCTGATCTCCGTCTATCGTTGCAACAACATGCCTTAGAATAGAGATCTGAAATTGAGCATCCTTTTGTGCCTTTAACATATCCGCCATCTGTTGCTACAACTGTTGGATCCATGCCTCCAATATCTTGAATCGAGTATTGTAAGAAGTGACCTCTTCCTCCCCCTAAGGAATAGGACCAATGAGTGCCTCCACCTAAGTCACTCACTCTGTCAGATTTTTTTCTGCCATTTCAAAAATTCTAACATTGAAACTAGTTGATACAAAGGTCACCTTGAAACTCGAACATTCATCAGAAGTTTCTCGCTCACACCCTTTGCATAGCAATCCCACTTAGATTCGTTTAAGTAAGACTTCGGCCTTTCCCAACCCTTAAAGTGTTTACCTCGCACACTCGAAGAAACAACGCTACGGATACGATAAGAAAACAAAGATAATCATAAGACAAGAGAGATACGATCATCAACCAACCTTTATATTACTTTCCCTCAAAAGAATATAAGGAATGCTCTCTTAACTTGAATAGAGAAAAGCAGAGCTCAAATGAGCTATTTATAAGCATCTAATTGGAGTCTAAGTCATATTTAGATTCCCACTAAATCTGAATTACCAAAGATCGTGCTAAGATCATGTCTATCCCTATTAGATAATATCATGTGAACTAATTAGATGACACTCCCATCCAAATAGGGCTCCAATTGATAAGATAGATTCTGACAAGATAACATAAAGATAAAGTTTACATTTATCTAGAACACTAACATCCTTATCTGTGAAGATCTTCACAATCTTCAGATGTTGAGTTCCACTGCAACTCTAACACCCAGTCATCGTCACATCATCCAAGATCTCCCCACGATCCCTATCAGCTGATAATGCAGTGTGATCTTGCCGAAGCCCACTAGCACACTGGCCTGATCCAATGCTTCCTACAATAAGTCTGTTATTCGTGGTCCATCCATCCGAGCATGAGTTAAGTCTTTAGTCTGTCAAGTTCTTAGCCTGGGTCGAGTCAATCTCTACAAGGTCCGAGACTTTACCAAAATTCGTACCAAGTTCGATCCCACTCGCTCACGTTTGCCTTAGTGTTTTTGCATGCCTCCTTCATGCGTGAATCCAGTTAAACTTCCTCTTAAGACTCCCCATGAAGGTTGTTGAGAAGTGCTCCAACGTTACAGAGCTAACACCTATCCTTTTTCACTCTATTTATGTTTTAAGTTATTATTATAATAACTTGAAAACTACTCTTTGGCAACACATCATTTGGTCATTACGTTTTGGTTAAAGATAAAACCAAAACAAAACCACCAACCATTTGACGCCTTCTTTGTCATTTTGTTTTGTTTTGTTTTGTTTTGTTTTAAATAATAATTATTATTTCTAAATGAAATAAAATAAAACTATTTTATTTATTCATTTATTTTATACAAGAGAATTTTCAATATTAATTATATTTTTTGTACTAGTAAAAATATAATAATATGTGATATAGATTATTTAATAAATTATTTCATAATAAATTAAATAATCATAAACAAGAAATATTACACTCGTTAGTGTGTGACCACATAGGTTCATCACTAAGCCGGTAGTAATTAAACAATTAATTACTAATCAAGGTTGAAGTCTAACAATATTCCTTAATGTTGGGATAGTGTGAAGTAACGACCTTACAAAAACGAAATCTGGTTAAGGATAATGTATTATTACTTTCCATCATTACAATTTCGGATTATTTTAAGATATGGTTTAACTGTCAATTTCTATTAGATAACCAACTATGTTATATGTTGATCATTAATGATTAGTAAATAACTTAAAAAACTCATTTTTCTCACTCATTCAATCGTCCTGGCTAAGGTCTTGAAACAACCATTAAGATTAATGATAATTGCTGGACCCCGCTGCCGGAGCCCAACATCGGACGTTGGACCCCACTGCCGGAGCCCAACATCGGACCTAAGAGCGTGGTGCTGGACCCATGAACATGCTAATTATCCAATTCATGCTTGAAACATGTTACTTATACAATAAATGAAAAACCCGCGGAAGATTAATGGGCC
>JANZLD010000007.1:51108088-51125496 GCA_026413575.1 Erythroxylum carthagenense | reverse complement strand
TAAAATATTTAAAAATTATGGTTATTTCAAATTAATTGTCATTATTATTTATTATTAAGATTTTTGAAAGTATGGTTAATGTAAACAGTAAACTAGTAAAGTGTACAGTACAGTTGTATAATATATCAATATGGACTATTTTGCAATTTTAAAAAAATTTAGGGACTATTTTATAAATTTAAAAAATATCCCGAAACGGTACCCGGTACTGATCGATACCGGTACAGTTCTGTTCCAGAGCCCAATTCGGTACTGAACCCGATACGGTATTCATAATATTGGTCTATATATCTATAATTAAAAAATAAAGACTATTACAAGTATGTATGACTGCTCTCGAGTGTCAAGAGGTCACACAAACCCCCACCGCTCATTTGGTCGATAGCAACAAACACAGTGGGCAATTAAACAAATGGGGAGCCTCAAACTCTCATAAAAGTGTCTGATCGTAGTCCGTCAAAAGGGACAGGATCTTCTGTCTAATATTACTATTCTGTCTCATGAATCTCAGCTATTTATTTATGCGAAACTCGCATTCATTTATATGAGACCTACATAAATAAATGGCTGAGATTTATGTGACAGAATAAGACACCATAAAATTGGACAAAAGATCCTGACTCAGACGAGCCATCATAAATTCTGCAGAAAAGAAGGGGGATGGGAAAAAAGATGTGACCTTTTTTTCAAGATGGTTGAATGCAACCGTTTGACCCATCAAACACTACAAGCATTGGTGAACTTGCAGTCCCAATGTGAAATTTGCAAATGCTCTTCTGCAATGACAGTGGCTTAGATCGTAGCAACCCCAAACTAGAATGCAAAGAACATCAAGGCAAACTGAACATGATAATAAGATAAATAGGTATTTTTAACAAAATAGTGAATATCATTTGAATATTAATATGAAAAGTATTTTAATATTTTATATCATTTCATATAATTACATATTTATAAAAACATTAATACAAAATTACATTCCATAACATATTTACTTAAATTATACTAGTAGGGTTTTTTTTTTTAAATCTTGATCTATGCACCGCTTGAACCCGAATTTAAATAACATCTCTAATTTGTGTGCTCCTTTCCTAACCAAATTTTCAATATCAAAGACTTTCAACCTTTTAGTTTCCTGTAACTATCTATACTAGAAATGCTTTAGCTTCCAAGTTATTCACTATTGTAGCAAAACAGTGCAAATAGTATGTTCACATTGACACAGGTAAATCAAACTAGACAAATAAACTTGGTCTTACAAGAAAAACAAAATTAACAAGTAATTGGTTACTTATGGTAGTATCTAACTCTCTTTTTATCAGCAGAAGTTGCTGAAGAGAACATAAATTTTCGCCACTTCTCTCTCACACATTTTACTCTCTCAAACATTGAGTTTGCCCTCATATTTTTATCTGTTCAAGCTACCATCCACTAGGCTTAGGATTTGAGATGTGAATTAGTGTGAGTAACTCTGGTAGCTGCTCACAACATAAAGAAATGACAAATTTGAACTACATTGGAGCCGTTGAAGCGTAAGGTAGACTTGTAAAGCAAGTACAAGTTCCAAGAGACTTGTCATATTTAAAAGGTAAGGTCTTACCACACCATCTCTCATTAGTATCAGAGCATGTATAACTTGCTTTAGTTCTTGAAATTGTGCCAAATGAGAATAATATGCCATATATGCTGAAATTTGTTCATGCATGTATAACATGACCATCAATGAAAAATTTTCGCGTGCTTCATTTTAGATTGAAATTTTGGCATAGATGTGTTCCTTATGATGTCAAAATTTTGTGCCTAAAATTTTGGTAAAAAAAGGATTTGAATTAAGTGAGATATTGCATGATGAAATTTCGATTCATGCATGTGTTTTTTGAAAGTTTAGGCCCATTTTCAGACCTATTATAGTACGATTCTGCATGAGATATGTATATGGATATGTTTCTTGTCATATTATCTTTCCAACGGTATATTATATGCCAAAATCAAATTTAAAATGAGTGAGAAATGATAGTCCGAAGTGGCCATCATGGACATGAAAGGTTAAAATTTATAAATAATATGAATTTAGTATAAATGTGTTCATCTGCGATTTCACAAGCCCTTTGTGGGAGATGCGCTTCACCAACGATATAAATCTTTGATTTGACCCCACTAACGTCATTCACGTGTAGTGGTGAGTCCAGAACCATATCGAATAAGACCTGAATGGCTATTTATGGTGGCGCTTAGTGGGTGTGTGGCGCAGCAAATACTATAGCCACATAATCTTGTCTCACTCGCACCCTGGCCAGAGACTCCTTTTGTTGTGATCTTTTAATTTGTGGTTAAAATTACCATTTTACCCCTATGTGATTTATTAAAAATTTTCAACATTTGAGCTATTTGTTAGCCTAATTTGAAATTTTACCTAATTACATAAGTGAAATAATTTTTGGGCTATTAATTTTTTCATGCTTGATAATTGTGTATTATATTCATAAATTTATTATGCATTTCATATATGTTATGAGTTGCATTTTATTATTTATTTCATTTATGTGTTAAATGATTATTATTTATGTTAGTAATAAATTGATTAATTATTTGTCTATGTGACTAATTGTTAATTAATGCCAATGAGCATAAATTAAATAAACCCGAGAGCCAAAGGCCTCATACCTAGGTGGTATGTGGGTCCATCTTCATTCAATATCCTTTTTAGTTTAAGGAATGAATATGCATTGATATTTTGAATTAATGCCTATGTTGTGTGATGTATGTTTTCCAAAATGATTTCCTATATTCCAGGAAGAAAATGTGACATCACCATTTAATAATTTTTGTTATTAGAATGATGTAATGGGATTTGAATTGTAATTATTAAAGGGGATGAATTTTCACACTAATTCTAAATATATAGATTTATTTTGGAAATAAGGCACCAAAATATCAATGGAGTCTTAGAATGAGACTTACTAATGCATGTATGATTGGTTCATGTTATATTTATAATTAAATTAAAATTAATCAGTGGGCTAAATATAATTAGGAGCTTAATACCGCATATGTTATTAGTAATGATTCTCAACAAATTTGCAAAACTTTTGACCTAATAATGTTTAGCAAAAATAGATATGTGCCTTACTTAAACCTGTGCAATGATGTAGTGAAATGAAAAACAAGAGTTTGATTATTGAGATAACTAAGGGAGAGAAACTTGATGGTAAAAACTATAACATCTGGCATAGGAAGGTTTAGTACCTTCTCAATGAGCAAGAGTTTCTTGACCATTTAACTATCAACATGAACCCATCCAAGGCTGGGAATTCGGCCCAGTATTGCCTTGACCATGAGGTTTATGCCCTTTGGCAAAAGAATGATAGGTGTATATGCTTCACCTTGTTAGCTTGCATGCAAGATGACCTTATTGGGGAGTTTGAGAACTACTAAACCACCATGGAGATGTGGGAACAATTACGCCTAAAATATGGAGGGGCAATAGCCATAAGGCTTCGTGCCTTAATGTCGCTCAATCAATACATAATGGACCCTTAGCATAGCATGATTGAACATCTTAGGGTGATGTCGTCCATGATTTGAGAAATGAAGGCAGCAAGTTATGATCTCATAGATGAGCAGCTAGCTATCATTAGTTCACTTCTTAAGTTCTCGTGAGGATAAGTGAAGTTGGTCCTTACTCATAATCATTAAGACCTTTGATGACATTTCCCACCATTTGGAGCTTGACGCAGAGTGCAAATATGCAAACTGCAGCGTCGTTGCATTAGTTGCACAAAATGGGCGCAAGGTTGATGGCCCTAATCATAAAAGGGAAAAAGCTAAGAACTAAGGGCCTTAAGAAGGGCAAGTTGCTAAACGCCGTAGAGGCAAGCACGAGGGTAAGAAGGATAAGTCTAAACTCATGTGCTTCAATAATAAGCTTGTCGAGGGCTATCAAAAATAAACCTTACTCCTTGAAATTAAACTTGTAGTAGTGGAAATAAGGGTCGATCCACAGAGAAAGGCAACAGAAAGTGTATGTAAATTACTACTAAGATTGATGGGGGGTTTTGTTTGTCGCGAATAAAATAAAACGTTAATAAAGCTAATAAGATTAAGCTTAAAGACAATCAATAATAACTAGCTTGGCCAAAGGAGATATCCACCATTGGAACTAAAGACTGATCCTTGAAACAATGATAATTAATTCCACTTTGAGTATTTATTGAGGAAACAAGTATTTCCTATCTTTCCTCACGTGTGGTTAACAAAGAACATTAGTGAACCAATTAACCCTAATTATTAGATGATCTAAGCCCAGCACGAAAGATCTAATCTAACAACAACATTAAGCAATAGAAAGATCAATAAATCAAAATTCCTTTAAACACCAACGATTAAGAGAGACTTAGCCTATTATTCTTCCTAAGATTTAATTACAACACCAACGAAATTACTAAATCCTAATTGCTACGTGATTAACAGTAACTAAATACAAATAACTAGTAGGCTTCCTAGCAATCTTGAACAATAATGAATATAATAAGCATGAAAGAAAAATAGAACTCATGTTCTGAGGTTTCAATTCCTTCATCCAAGAATGAGATTAGCCACACAGGGCCATAGAAGAAGCTCTAAGGTGTGAAGAGAGGAGAGAAAGGGGTGAGTTGTGTGTCTTTCTTTTTCTAGATGTCTTCCCCTCCTCTTTCTCGTAATAAAACTAGTAGATAGAAACCTAGAAAATCTCCTAAAAATATGCCAAATATTGTCTGCACAACAAAATGCCCAACTAAGGAAAATAATAATAATCCAAATAATAGTCTTCTTGGCTGAGAGAAGTGGCCTTTCAGCTAGTATTTCATGTCCAAGTTGGCTTAGGAAGCTTTCTTAATTATCTCCTTGATTATTGTGTAGTAATCTCGCAGATCTGCGTTGGATAAGTACAACAACGTTCACTTTCTGGGAGCATTTCTGATCTTTTCTAGTTGGAATCACTCAAAACTTAAAACATGAGATTGTAACCATCTTCTTAGGCTTTCCAACGCCATTTGAATCATCCCAATCGAAGTTTGTATGTGAAAGTTATGGCCCAAATACAACAATGTGTCAAAACTGTCCAGATTCGTGAAATTATCTTGTTTTTCTCCTTTTTTTTTTCATAACACACCTAAATCAAAATATAAACATAATTAGTACTTTAGGCCAATAATAAACATAAAAGATTAAGGACTAGAGGGGAAAATACAATATTATACTTCTTATCATTCAACTATAGAAAGAAGGGACACTTTGCTCAGGAGTGTATTAAGCCCCGTGAGGTTTGTCCTTACTTACCTTCTTTTGTACGTGTCTTTTTTTGCACACATGTGTTTTTTGCTCATTCTCTCCATGATTGGATTGTAGATACGAGAGTGATAACACACATGACCTATAGCCGTGTAGGATTTCTATATTAGCATCTATTACCAATGGATAAACATTTTATAACAATGGGGCATGGAGCACATGAGAGGGTCTTTGGTGTAGGAACTTACCAACTTACTTTACACAGTGGACGCAAACTACTCTTACATGATATGCTTCATATCCTCATTATTTGATGTAATCTACTTTCAATATCGGCACTAGTAGACTTGGGTTTTCTTTCCTTGTTAGTAAGAATAGTTTGTCCATTTATCTTGATGATACCCTTTATGGTCATGGGCACTTTTGTAGTAGTTTATTTATGATGGATTTAGAAGATGTATCTGAATCTCATAAATATTTTGCTCACATTGCTTCTTCTTTTTTTGATGATAATGAATCTGAGTTTGTTAAATGGCATGCTCGATTAGGACATATTAGACAAGATAACATGTCCAAATTGGCTAGAGATCTTCCTACTTGTGAGCTTTGTCTCGCTGGGAAAGTTGGTAAAAAGCCTTTTGGTAAGGCTAAGAGAGATTTACATCCTTTAGAGTTGATCCACTCTGATATTTGTAGGCTTATGAATGTGAGAGTGCATAATGATGCAACTTACTTTATTACATTCATGGATGATTTCTCACGATATAGTTTAGTATTTCTATTGTTTCACCACTCAGAAGCTTTGTATTGTTTCAAACGCTTTGTAGCCGAGGTTGAGAATCAGAAAGAGTGGAGCATTAAGGCTCTTCATATTAATAGAGGCCGAGAGTATCTCTTTGGTCAATTTAGAGAATTTTGTGAGAAAAAAGAAATACGCCAACAGTTAACGATTGCTGGAACTCGACAACAAAATGGGGTTGTAGAGAGAAGGAATCAAACTTTGTTGGACATGGTTAGGTAGACGTTGACTAAGACAACCACCTAATTAAGTTTTGGGGGGATCCCCTTGTGACTGCAGCATACATCCTTAATCGAGTGCCTATTAAATCTGTCTTGACTACTCCGTATGAGTTATGGAATGAAGATAAGCCTAATTTCGAAGGTTTAAGGCCATGAGGATTTGCTAATTATGTTCACCATTTTTCTCATAAGTTTGGAAAGTTAGGCCCTAAAGCTAATAAATGTGTGTTTATTAGATATTGTGAGCATTCTAGGGGCTATGTGTGTATATTGAACATCATGGAGGGCTTACTAAGGTTGAGTCCTGAGATGTGGATTTTTTGGAGGATGATTTGCCTAGTATTGGTGAGATCAAACAAAGTCTTGAGTTCTATGAGTTAGAGAAACATTAAGATGAAGTGCCCCAAATGAATTTGGATTCACAATTCATTCCAATGACTATTGAGGTCAATGGGAGCATAGAACTTTAGTCTCAGTCTTCATAATTGCGTAAGAGCCAACGTAAAAATGTTCCGCGTAGACACTTTGAAATAGAAGATTGGTCTTTCTTGAGCATTTTTGTTGATATTGATGAGCCTTCTTCTTTAGAAGAAGCAATGAACTCACCATTTTCGAGTAAACTTTGTAGCAATGGAAGACGAAATGGAATCCATGTCTAAGAACATGTGTCAATTTAGTAAATCTACTTGTTGGGTGCAAATCATTGAACAAAAGTGGGTCCTAAAGGTTAAGCACAAGGCAGATAAATCAATTGAAAAGTATAAGGCTCGATTAGTGGTGAAAGGTTAGACCCAAAAGGAAGGTGTGGATTATGACGAGACACTTTCTCTTGTGGTGAGATATGTGTCTATTCGCCTTATCCTAACTATTATTGCATATTTAGATTTGAATTTGTTCCAAATGAACGTGAAAATAACATTTCTCAATGGAGAAATAAATGAAGAGATTTATATGGATAAACTCGTTGGGTGTTGCTTGAGACGTTCCATTTATGGCCTGAAACAATCATCTAGGCAATCATATCTTAGATTTCATGAAGCCATTACGTTAGTATGCTTTATAATGGTTGAAAAGGACCTTATGTATACATAAAGAGACAAGAGAATGTGTTTCTTATACTCTCTTTATATGTAGATGATACTTGATAGTTGGGAATGATATGGAGATGATCATTGCCACTCAAAAGTGATTGTCCTCTACCTTTGAGATTAAGGACATGGGTGAAGTAGATTATGTTCTCAGGGTTAAGATCTTGAAGGATCGTTCTAAGATATTTTTGAGTTTGTTTCAAGAAACCTATATTAATAAGGTCTTGGAACATTTCTATAGGCATAACTACAAACCTGCCGACACTTCAATGGAGAAGTGGCTATACCCAAGTATGGATTTATATCCTAAAATATAGGAAGAATAATAGCAAATAGCTAAGGTGCCATATGCAGGTGTTGTCAGTAGTCTAATGTATGCTATAGTGTGTGCTCGACTAGACATATGCTTTGCAGTTGGGATGGTTGGTATATATCAAAATAGTCCTGGACTTATGCATTGGGCAGTGGTCAAAAGGATACTTAGATATCTAAGAGAAACCATTAATATGACTTTGTGCAATCAAGTGGGAGCCTCAAATTAGTTGGATATAGTGATGCTGATGGATTTGTTGATAGAGATGAGCGAAAGTGCACATCAGGATATGCTTTCATTCTTGGAAGATGAGCCATGTCTTGGTGTAGCAAGAAACAATAGTGCGTGTCATTGTCCATGATGGAACTCGAGTATGTTGCATGTACCTCAACGGTGCAAAAGGTGATATGGTTGAGGAGATTTTTGAGGAGTCTTAACATTGTTAGGCATCTTTATGAGGCCATAGTTATTTATTGTGATAACACAGTTGCAACTGCCCATATAAAGGACTCGAAGTATCATGGAAAGACAAAGCATATTGATACTCGCAACCACTTCATCCGTGATATCATTTCATAAGGACATGTGGTCCTAAAGCATGTCTCTATGAGAGAGATGATAGCTAATCCTTTTACTAAACCCGTTGGAAGAGATGCTTTTCAAAAGCACATTAGGGGTTTGGGTTTGATGAGGATTTGATATATTTGTTCATTTACTTATACATTAATGAAATATTTTTTTCATTTTAATCTTGTGTGGATTTATATAGTAAATTAAGGTTTAACTGAAAATGACACATATCTAAAACTTGTCAATAGGCTTGATGTTGCTCTCACACGAGAACATCACCCTAGTGCTACGATAGCGAGTGGGATGAGATAAAGTATTGCAAGGCACCGAATAATTGACAATCTCCTTAGTTATTGTGGTGTGATTAAGGATTTTGTATGTCGACTTAGCTGAGTGCTAAGATGAAAATTATTCAGTCGAACTTAGAAAGTGTATCCATGTAGCTTGTATGAAGCCGAATTTGAGTTTGTGGTGGCTCAAGTTTGTCACTTTGTGGAGTGACTGGACTATGTTTCGTATGGTGTTATTTAGGGCATGACAAACCCTAGTTCCACCATAACATACACTTAATACTGCATGTGCTTGAGACAATCAAATAAAAGAGTGATGAATAGGTCCCTTTTTTATCACTTTATGAGCCTTGTGGACATCTAGTCCATCGTTATACCCCTTGGAACTTTGACCTATGTAATGAATTGAGAATTAGTGTCGCTACTTTGGCATATTATCTAAAGGTCATGAATGATGCAGTCTAATAGAGTATGGCTAGGAAAGTAGCCAAGACTTCATGGATTAACACGTGTATAAGGAAAAATCATTTTGATATCACATAAGATATTTATGACTCATTGCTAGGTGGTTACAAAGACATTAGTTGTCGATAGACTTGAGTTGTCTATATGGTAACTGATACAAAAGTCTTATTAAGCACCAAACTTATCCGCAAATCATGCCTACTCCTTTGCATGATAATCGCACTTAGATCTATTTAAGCAAGACTCAACCTTTCCCCGTGATCGTCAACCAACAATCTAGTTCTTGAACGCCTTACGACCCTTGCAGTGTTTAACTCTCACACTCTGAAAAAAGCAATAAAAGCAATAATAATGGAAACAATAGAAGCAAAGAAGAGATATAGCAATAATGTTAAACCTTTATTACTTTCCTCAAAGTATACAAAGGAATGCTCTTTCAATTCTGTATAAGGAGCAAGACTCAAATGAGCTATATATAGGTATCAAGGCTTGGGGAACGAGTTAGAATCCTAACAGAACTCTACTAACTATGATCACATCTTATTCTATTAGATTACATCATTATCTTATAAGATAACATCCTCATCTAAATAGGACTCTATTTGATAAGGTTTATTACATCCCAACTAACAAGATAAAAAATTACACATGATCTATCCCTATCCACGAAGATGTTCACTATCATCAGATGATCCTCCCGCGTGATCTTTATCCTTTAGTGCTAATATTTATCCTCCGTAATCTTATCCACCACATCATCCAAGATCCACACGATCTCTATCTGTTGATGACAAGTCATTTAAACCAAAGCCAGTCATAGCACACTAGTCCGATCTAATGCTTACTCATGTCAAGTCCATTAGTCATGGTCCGTCCATTTGAGAACCCATTAAGTTCTTAGTTCATTAAGAACTTAGCCTTAACTATGTCAGCTTGCACACGGTCCAAAACACGCAACATGCTTGATCTAACGTGCTAAGTGACCTTGGAGTTGTGTCATACGCGTGATCCAGCTAACCTTCTACCTAAGATTTCATATCTAGCTAGTTGTGAAGTGCTTTCATATGCTAAGGGGCTGACAGTAACATAAGTACAAATACATTGTGGGATTTTGCATTTGCATAGCTCTTTGTGAAAAGAGGAATCATAGATGCAAAATCTAGTGATTAGAAATGATTTGGGATATAATAAGATCTTTAGCTATGTTACGTTAGTTTGATGGTAACTTAATATATCGATCCTCGATCATATCTTTCTTGTATGGTCGAATGCTCCATTTCCTGTATGACAGTGAG
Source organism: Erythroxylum carthagenense (assembly GCA_026413575.1). Taxonomy (NCBI): domain Eukaryota; kingdom Viridiplantae; phylum Streptophyta; class Magnoliopsida; order Malpighiales; family Erythroxylaceae; genus Erythroxylum; species Erythroxylum carthagenense. The sequence continues at coordinate 51,115,184 of JANZLD010000007.1, read as the reverse complement.
AATGAATATTTGAGATTGAGAAATACAACATGTGTTATTATGAACAAAGCATTTGTTGCTATGAACAGGCATGTATTGCTCTTTCTAAAGCATGTGTTGCCAATAAAACATATGTTGTTGCCAATGTGTATAAGTCGGAGATGTAACAAAATCGTGCAAATAGTGTGTGCAAATAGAATGTTCACATTGGCACAAGTAAACCAAAGTGGACAAGTAAGCTTGGTTTTATAAGAAAAGCAAAGCCAACAAATAATTGGTTACTTATGGGACTATCTAACTCTCTTTTATCGACATAAGTTGCTAAAGAGAGCATGAATTTTCGCCACTTATCCCTCTCACACATTTCACACTCTTAAACATTTAGTTTTCCCTCATATTTTTATCTTTTAGAGCCACCATCTACTAGAATAAGGATTTGGGGCGTGACTTAGTGTGAGTAACTTTGGTAGTTGCCAGTAGCATAAAGAAAGGGCAAATTCGAGCTACATTAGAGCCATTAAATGGTGACTCTAAGCGATAAAAATATAGGGAATAACTCAATGTTTGAGTGTGTTAAATGTGTGGGAGAGAGAAGTAACAAAAATTTACGCTCTCTTTAGCAACTTATTATGATAAAAAAGGAGTTAGATACTGCCACAAGTAACCAATTATTTGTTGGCTTTGCTTTTCTTGTAAGACCTAACTTACTTGCCCACTTTCATTTATTTGTGTCAATATAGACACACTATTTGCACTATTTTGCTACATAAATTCTGATAGCTACTCAGAACATAAGAAAAAAGGGTAGATTCGAACTATATTGGAATCAGTGGAGCATAAGGTAGACATATAAAGCAAGCCCAAGGTATAATAGACTTTGTCATATTTGAGAGGTACCTTCCTTCAACTATAATCAACCAATCAATCAGCTCTTTGCACTGTAGTTTTAAACAAGAGGATGTACAACTTTTGATCCATTGAGAAATATAGAAATCCACCAACTGAATGTGTCACAAAAGACCCGAAACTTGTCCCAACTATGCAGTGCCATGCCGGACCATACATGGCATCAAATTCCTACAAAAAAGGAAAGGAAATAAGAATTCACAAAACACAACCCTTCAAGCATATCGATTATCAGGGACTTAGAAACCACTTCGCAGAGCCATGAAAGGAATCTTCTTTATTTAATAAACTATAATCTCAACGTGATCATTGGACAAGGATAGAACCTTTTTGAGAGTGAGCGCAAGGGTCTTGGAGGTGAACTTCTCAAGACTATCGTGAGTCCTCCTTGCACAGTCAACAGCATGGATCTGCATAAATTGAGGCATGTCAACTGAAACCACTTTGGCACCACAATTTGCAAGAGCATCTGCCAACTCTATATGTAATCCACCAAAGGAACTCCTTCTACCGCCACCTAAAGAAACTGACATCCTCTTAATATCAAGCGCTTCAAATGGATCCCTCACTTCCTTACACTTCTTCCCCGAGGCCAAACTTTCCTTCCTTTGCATTTCATTGACTAGAAATTGCCGGAGTTTCTTCTTCTCCACCAATTCTCTAGATGCTGATTTCTCGACCTTCTCTTTAGACCCTTCCTTTGCAGTTGTTACTTTCCTCTCCTTCTCAACCTTTGAATCAATTGGTTTCTGCTGCTGGTGCTTTCCTTGGACAACCAAATATTTAGAACTATCATAATCAGCCGAAACAGTCATGGCTTTGGCTTGCAAATAGGCGCCAACACTTGATGGGGTTTGGTTCTTGATGGGTTTATGGGAACTTGTACTGATTTTGTGACGTGGGTTTGGTTTGGATAATTGGTTTGACAAGGATTTAGAGGGTAAAATAGACCCTAGGATTTTGGCGGTTGGGAGGATTGAGTTGCGTCTTTTGTGAGAGGGATCCATGGGTGATGGAAGTATGAGATCTGGCTCCGGCTCCGGAGATGCTTAGGTAAGTCTGTGAGTGGTACGATGTGCCATTCTATTTGCTTGCTGGCTATGGGGTTGGAGGGAATGATTGAGGGGGTTGTTTGTGAAGTGGAATGTGTTAGCGACATGTGTGGTTAGATCTGGTGTTGTCTTTTTCTAACATATGCCGTGAAAGGAGGAGATTAGAACCTGATTGACGGTTGACCTCATTTCTATTGGCAGCAAAAACGTGGAATGAAAACAGGGAGAAAAAAAAAAAGAATTTAAAACTGGGACCCAAGATTGAGAAAGGCAGACACTTACGCAAACTCGCATCCTATAAAACTTTTTCCTACGATCAACTGAGGTTTTAAAGAGGAGATATCCTAAAATTGTAAAATCGTATTACTTCAGGTGAAAGTAAGAGAAGGGAATAAACTTGGCAATTTGAAACTTAGTTTCTCGTTTTATCGATTCAAAAATTACTAAAAGGGCAATAATAGAAATATTTTACTCAAAACATAAAATTATTAAATTAGTATACATATCTAAAAATTTAGCTAATACACAAAAGTTATTTTACATTGCCATGTTATGTAAGGCCTTTCATACTAAATTTGATTACTAAACCACAAAGTTGGCATGAGCAACATCGCACATAATACTAGTAATCATTGATATCTCTATTTACAATAGATCCTACCCCACATTCGTTGAATCGTTCTTAAAACCATTGGACTAGCAAAACAGAGGGACTCCAGCTCGTGATGGGAGCAATTTTAAAAGTCCTATCTTTCAGCCAGTATGCAGCCATGAAATAAAAATGAGCCTACGAGAGTTTTATGCGTCCACTGAGCAATCAGAAGACCGTACTTCCAAAGAATATCCGAATTTCATGAAAGAGCTAGAAGCCATATCATGTTAGCGCACATCTCTAATTCCATGGACTTGGTTGTCGAGCATCTCTAAATGCTGAAGTGCCACCAGATGCAGCTGGGGAAGGGGAAGATGCAATGTAACTTGTACCTGATACAGATACGGCAGGCAAGCTTCCAGGATGTCCCTGATGCCCTGTGGGAGCAAAGCGTGATGGACTACCATTTGTTCCTAAACTTGATCGGGAGGGATATGGAACCTGCAATTGATAACTGAAAATAAACATTTTGTCTTGCATCCATAGAAGCAATTCGAAACTCTATCGAGAATTAACATTAACCAAAATCATGCATTTGCATCCAGTTCAGGGGCACACTAGGAATGAGCACTTTTTGCAAGCGGAGTTATGGAAACAAGAGACCTTTTTTCTGTTTTCGATAGGTGAAACACACAATTGACTTGAAGGACACATAATCAGGCTACTGCTGAACTCGGATGCCAAACTTAAATGCAATTCTATTTGTCATGGAAACGAAACAACAGTATTTATGGCTTTTATTACATACAAGTATGTCAGTCTCAAACATACATGCTAGTCTCAGTGTTCTAATCCTACAATCAACACCTTGTTTCTCCAACTACGAAGTTGCCAAGGGAAGCACCAGTGAAGTCCAAATTCTGTCCTGGCTATTGGTGGACTACAGACAATTATTATCGATATGTAATGTCCTCCCTGACTTTGTAAGCTGGGATTAAAAACCAAGAACATGCCTAATGAGAAGGTAAATCAATATTTTCCAGACTATAAATCTGAACAGGATTACATCTATTAATATCCATCCAAACTTTTCACCAACCCCGCAAGTAACTTATTTTTTAGTGTTTAAATAAATCAACACAGCTCAGCATATGAAAAGATAAAGGATAGGATGCAAATCAGAAGGATCGATTGAAACTGTGAAGTGCATTAGTATTACCACATTGTGTTGGAAGTAGGGAGGTCTCCTATGGGGTGATTCTGACGATGGGGATGTACTGCTCATGCGATGAATATGACGAGAATGGATGTTGGGATTTGAAATATCTTCTGTTTCTCCTCCTTCTATATCACCGCCTAAATTTGCTTCTGAGCCCATCCTAGGAGTGACTTGCCTTATGATTGAACCAGAATCATTAGTTACATCTAATTGAAATGGAACAGATGGACGGTTCACCATTCCTTGCATACTATGACGTCTCTTCAGTTCCTCCTCTGCATTCAAGATCTTTCAAATAACAAGAATAACTTCCAAATTCCCAGAAATTCTCAAAAACTATAACAAAAAGATTGCAACTCCAGAAACAACAGGAAGACCTGGTTCACTTTCTAAGTAAAAGATCTAATGTACTCTATCAAATGCAGGTAGTAAAGATGTTTTACCTGCTTCAGCACTTGAACTAGATTATGCTTTTTTTCGTTCAAAACATGTAACTTCTCCTCGACTTCTTTTTTCCTTTTCTCTTTATCACTCCGCTCATCAACTTTGTCTGCGATCTAAAATGTTGAAACTTGAACACGTAAGTTTGTTGTCACGTAAGAATAATAAAGCTGCTAATTGGCAAAATATGAGCTATCCCAATCAACATATAAACATAGAGTTATCTACAATGCCAGTAGTAGGGGATGACAATAATCTGATGGGATGGATTACACATAACAAACAACAATAGAATGTTGACAACCCAAATTGGGTTTAAAAATGACGATGCTCCAATTCATAGTTGGTTTAATTTTCAAAAGAAAAAAATGACGATGCTCCAATTAACGCTCAAAATGCAACTAATTTAAAAAAAAAAAGATGAAAAAATTCAACTTTCAATGTTGCACCTGTTATTTTCAGAGTACTCTTTCCTGAACTCTATGTGTTCGAATTCAAGCATGAAGGTTAATCAACATTCAATGCTGAAATTGACACATTATATTGACTGGTTTATTCCAATCACAGTTTGACGTTTCATAGAAAACGAGAATGCGATTCAACACCATATTAACAGGAAAAAATCAGAACGCAGACAGGGTTCATAAACCAAGTTCACACATTTCTAAAAAGTACACAGATCTTAACCTCATTCATACGATTTCCAACGGTTAGCATCTAAAAGATATACAATTCGCTACCTCCGGATTAGGGTTAGGCGACGAGTCGGGTATCTCAGGCTGAGAAACCACTAAATTTCCGTCGCCGTTAACAGCCCCCCCGCCTTTCACATCAACCTCAGGCTTCGCACCAGGTGTCGAATTGCCAGCGTTTTCTGGTTTAACCGAGCAATCGCCACCGTCAAATATTTCCAGATTATTTAACTCGCCATCAGGAGCTTCAATTTTAGAATCAACTTGTTCAGCAACAGCGACCACTAATCTAGGTTCATTACCGCTGGCGACTGAATCTAGGAGAGGGGTTGAAGTGGTGGCTCGGAGGCGAGAGAGTGCTCTGATACGGCGGCTCAATAGACATTTGAAATCTTTTAGAGTTATTTTAGGGTTTGGCATCAGCCACCGACGAGGTGCATCGGGGACTCTGTGGAGGTTACCCCTATAGAGCGAAATGGCCACCATGTTCTCCGTCGTTGATCGGCCCCTATTCTTTCCCGTGATTGTGATTTTGAAATATCACTCGCGACGACAAGTCGGCTAATCCTTTTCTTTTTTTTAACTAGTGATAGCAAGAAAAGACTAATTCTTTATGGTAAAGCTGGAGAAGCAAATAAGGAAAAATGAAATGGAGCATGAGATGATGGTTATAATCAAAGAGAATGGCATACTAAAGAGGATGCATATCTCACATCTCATAGCAATAAGATCAATCTTAGAATGTAAATGCTCACGACAAATATATCACAAAGGTGTCCATTTGTTGAGCAAGTTCACCGTGTTGATTATGTACTATAGAGTCTGTGTCCTGTTGTTGAGCAAGTCTCAAAAGGTGTGCTATTGTTGAGCAAGTTCACAAACGTGTCTATTGTTGACCAAGTTCACCAAGTTATCTTGTAGCAAATATATCACAAAGATGTAGCAAAGTTATCTATGCTTGTGGTAAAATGATGTAATAAATTGATTCAATATTATCATTTTACATCCCAAAATATATATCCAAAAGCTTCATAAGTACATTAATCTAAATATAGCCATTTGTCTCAAATCCAAGTCATTACACTAATAGTGTAGTTATTACCATGTTTGAACAATAATAATTTAGCACCCAAAGCATATGAAAATGCCATAATAAACTAATTCAACAAAGACCATTGGCTGGATTCAATGTTGTCATTGTACATCTCAAAATATATATCCAAAAGCTTGATATTACACTAATATAAATCTTAAAATGATTGTAGCCTTTTTTCAAAAGTTAAAGTAAATATACCAATATTTGAATAATAGCAATTTAGACCCTAAAACAAATGACAACACCTAAAAACACAATTTAGCACCCAAAAGATTCATAGTTTTATTGAATTTTGCTTGCACTTGATCAATTTCTAGAATATGTTTCAAGACTTGTTTGCATTTTGTTATGAACCAATATATGTGTCACCATGTTGTGATGCTCAATGATGTATAGATCTAAAACCTCTATATTGAATATTTTGCTCCTACAACTATTGTAATGTTATGCTTGCATTCCTTTCCACCTAAAACCTCCTAGTTTAAATTAAAGTTGACAAGTATTGGATCAACTAACTTAAAGCTCCTCTTTATTCTGGGCATTGATTTCGGGATTGAAACTTAAGATTGTTAGGTGGATGCAACTTGTGAAGGAGGTGGACCATTTGCATTTAATTGTATAAATATTAAGTAATGATAATACATTTGAAGAAAATTTTGATATATAAATTAATAATTTCTAAAATAAAATTGATATACAAATTGATAGTTTCTAACCTTAATTTCAAGTTGCTTAGTAGGTTTACAACTTCCTTTGTTATGTCTGTGTATTCCACACTTCCTATATATTTAAAGTTGACCCTTTTGAGAAAGTTTATGCTACTTTTGCTAATTACCAACTTTCTTTTGTTCATGTTTATCTTTCCTTCTATTTTTCTTTGGTCTACTAAGCAACTTCTTTCTTCCATCCATTTCTTCCACATATGACTTTAATTGTTATTTGGAAAAAAAGATGGCACTGTGTTGGACCCAGATTTTTGAGTGAAAAGTAAAAATATAAAAATTATGAAATAAGTATGGTTGTATACAAATTTTGTAATAGTTGTGTTTATATTTTAAGAAATTGATGAGAAAAAGAATGGAAAGATTTTGATGACTTTGAGAATTAGATTTGTATGGG
>JANZLD010000007.1:51094429-51107988 GCA_026413575.1 Erythroxylum carthagenense | reverse complement strand
ATCTGCATGTGCACAATTTCACTGTTTACTAATACTAGTATGCATGAACAATACTAATTAATCCCTATCAATCTCATTCTATGCCAAATTTACTATTTTACCCTTCCAGTAGGGGGTGGGATGTTACACCATGTCTTCATTTTAAATGAGTCTTTATTTTGTTACATTTAGTTTATTGTTATTCAACTTCTTCATCACTTTTGGTGCAATGTTGTCTTTCCATTTATTTACATACTCCTTTAATTTTCAATGCTTCTTTATTATCATTGTCCTAATAGTCTCTAACATATTGATAATTAACCTTTCCTAGCAAAAGAATCCCAAAGTTAAATGTCTCACTAATATTATTGTCCACAATTAGACATTTGGATTCAATGCTTTGTAATGTGTAGCTCCAAGTTTCTTTTGAATATTTTAGTAAGTCCTTCACAAATTTTGAAGCCAATTTATTCAATCTAATCAGCCTCTCATTAAATTCTCGCGGGAATGTTTCCGATGAATAATTCTAGAAAACTTGCTTAAGACCTTTGCCTTTTCATTTTGAAATTAAATTATGATATATATGCCTTGTACACTTCGTATGTATAGCAAAGGGCAATATGTTATATCTAGCTCTTATAAACCCCTAAAAAGATTAAAACTAACAAATCAAAACTTGATTAAAATAAAACAATAATAATAAAGAAACGAAATACTTTTTCGTATATGAGATCATTATAATACCAAAACCATCTCTTATCTCTAAATCAATTGTCAATAGCTCAATAAACCAACTCCAATTTTTAGTATGCTTAACTCTATGATTATCTATGCAATAAATATATGCCATAATTTGTATCTTTATTACACTAAGTAGTTGTCCTTGATATTTAGTCTTCAAGAAGCACACATCCATACAAATGATTAGTCTTAACTTTTCCCACCCTTCCTTCATTGTATAGAAAGATACATACATTCCTTTAAACATTAGTTTATTTCCCTCTTGAATCTTTTCAAGTTGTAGCTCAATCATGGAACTCATATTTTTATCCTTTAAGTTGGTAACGTGACCATTCAACTTTGCATATTCATAATGTTATTCCTTTGTCTTTATTTTTGATTTTTTCCTTCTATCATTTTTGCACATGTTTCAATTAATAGACGAATTGACTTTCCCCCTACATTCTTCAACCATCCTTTTATTAATGCTTAGTTTATTAAGGATCTTTTCCTTAAAATGCCTTATGATATATGTCAAGTCACTAGATGGGGCTTATTTGTTAGGTTGCATTTATGCTTTGGCTTATATATTTTAAGTTTCAGGCACATATCATTTATTTCAAATCATGCTCATAATTAAAATGTACAACCACAAGAGTAGTCGTTCTTTATCCTTTTAGGATTCAATTCTTTTTTAATCTCAAATCAAAGCCTATTATAGTTGTATAACTAGCTACTACATTTTTAAAATACTTAACATTATCAAATACCATATCCAAAACCCATTTCTGACTCTAACACACTAGGAACATATCTTTTTGTTTGACTAGGCCTTTTCAAAGTAGCATTAGACTCTTTTACACTAGGATTCTATAATATCCCATTTTTCAGAATATGCTTAAGGTTTAACCCTAGATTAAATATTGCATATATATGCATAACATTAGCATTCATACATGAATTGATATTTGGGTACAGCACAAGTTAGCATACGCACTCAATTGACTTATTCCGGGGTATGAAAGTGATCATGATGTGAATTGTGTTTTGATATGTCTTGAATTTTGGTGTGAATGGATTTTAATTAGAAAATTTGGAATTAAATGGTATGGATTAGAAAATTGATAGATTAAAATGTACATTTGGACCAGAACTAATGCCAAGTGGTAGGATAAATTGATACATGAAAAATTTGGATGATTTAGCCTATAATTGAGTGACATTTGGTATAGTTAAATTGGTGACAAATGGGTTAGTAAGTTGATGACAAATGGCATAGTTGATTAATGGACAAGTGACCTAGTTAGTTGGAGACATTTGGTAGCACCTATGCTTGATAAGTGCTAAACACGCCATAAGAACCATCTAATTGCTATACACTCACTTCTTTCATCTCCCTATGTATGTTCATGCTTCTGTCCAATTGCTATACAAAAATCCATGTTTTACACTTCACAAAATAGCTAAAGAACCATCTAATTGTTGTTGTTTTATCGTAGTTGAAAGTCATCTAATCCCACCTTGAATGTGTAATGTTTATACTTACTCAGAGTACTGGATTGGCTTGATCTTTTGAGCTAGAATTGGTGTTAAATATGTAAGTAAATGATTAGTGTTTATAGCATGTTATGATAGAGAATTAATGATGATGAATTAGGATGAATTACATATGATGTTGATGATTGATAGTGCTGGAATATATTAGTTGTATTATTTTACTAAACATGCATTGATATTTTATCCATGAAATAATCTGTAGATATCAAAATAGGATGATTTTAATTTGTATTAAATTAGAGACATATGGATACATTTTTCATGAGGATATTGAATTCAAATTTTATCTTTAAGAGTTTAAAATTTTGACTTGAAATTGAGTACTGGGTGCAGTGGCAGTTTGAGAACAGTAAGTAGTATTTTGTGTATAACTTGTAGAATATATGAAATTGGTGTCGTTAGAAACTTAAGGCATATGGGAACATTTTTTTAGAAGAATGTATTGCCTAAATACCCTATTTTCTATGTTATAATGGCCATACAAAATTGACTCGAAACCTGTCATAAGAAAGTCTAGAAAATTAATGAAGGAATTGGATGGAAAATTTTGGATAACCCATCCCACAATTGTGGGAAGCCATATACGATTGCGGAAATTTTATGGAAGTATAGAAAATGTTCTTTTGTGTGATTCTTGAACCAATTAAGGATTAAGGTATTTAATTATGATGCATTTGGACTTGATTAATATTTGAAAAGGGAACATAATTTGATGATGGAAAAGTTGGTTAAATGTGTGATAAGTTTTGATTGATAACTGATGTTATACTTCAAGGAAAAGAATGTTGGATAATAATGCATCTAAGTTTGGAATGAAGAAGTGTTAAAGGAATGAAGATATTCATATAAGTGCAAATGTATTCCAAAGGATATTAATAATGCATTAAGAATAAATGAATGAGAATTGTGAATTATGTGAAATATTTGTAATGCTAGGAAAGAGTTAGTACATGTATGGTTAATGAATGGAGCATGATCAAGTCTACTTAAGGTTTTAATCTAAATGTAAACAAGACTATCCAATTGACAATATGTGAATGATTATGAATTACGATTAAGGAGACATACCTGGGATAGTCTTTGATCATGCATGGAACATGACATATGAATATATGTGCACAAATGAATATGTATTTGATTGATCGACTTTGTAATGTGAATTATGTGTGAATTGTTTGATTTTAGATGCTCAAGTCAGATGCTAGTCAGACATTGCTAGACCTTCCAGGTAATAACATAAATTAGAGTGTACTGTGAGTCAACCTAGATGATCTTCCTAGGATTGATTTATTTTGTTTAACTTACAATTATTGAACTGTTTATGATTTGTTTATGAATTTCAGACTTTAATGATCTGAGGAGTTTGATATTCGGGAATGTATTGGAAGTATTCTGTTTGCATCTGAATTTTGAATGATATCTGTATACTTAATGAAAGTTAAATTCCAGACTTAGGTCCGATGAATACGAGATTCTTTCTATGCATTAAAAGTGAATGCTATACATGGCATATTCTATTATTTGATGCATTTCATAAAATGCATGTTCAGATAAAGGTGTTGTGGTCATAGTAACCAGTCTGAAAGAGCTTTAAGCTCAGAATTTTGCACGTAGAGCTTTGCTCCGTAATTTCTATTCTGAATGAGCCTAATGGGCCAGTATCTGTATCTAAAAGGCACTTAATTACAAAAATAATAACAAATCTAGAATCTCATACTCATTTGCATTTATATATGATTATGAAAATTTTCTAAAATTGTGATGATAAAGTGATATGCCATGATAATGTGATTGTTTGGATTATTCATGTTCTAAAAGAATATATATGAAATGTGTGATATTGTGTATTTGTCATGGGTGAGATCATTAATGATGGTTCACTTATTGAGTTAGCAAAACTCATCAAAAATTGCAACGTGCCTTTTCAGGTATGAGATAGGAGACCTAGTTCTTAAGATTTGTCTAGAGGAATATTTTGGATTAAGATATGACTCAAAGGTCTGTTAGTTGACATAAGAGGAGTTATAGTTTGTAATTTGTAGTTTCTTGTCATATAGAACTTTTGTACAAGGATTATAAATATTTGTTTCAATGAATATAGTGTAAACTTTTTTTATTGAATGAAATGAAGTGTTGAGGTTTTTAAGTATTGTATATTCTTTATGATGCCATTTAAGAGATTATGTTTGCTTTAACATACCATTGTCATAGGATATGTACTTCAATGTAGGATATTACAGATACTCCTCCTAGTTAAGAAACTTCTAAGATTTGATGAATCTATATACATTTTATGTTAAGCTTCAATATAAACATCAAACTATGGATCTATACCTTCCCTTTGAAAGGGGTTTTGTTTCTTAAGTTACATATCATCTGTATTTAAATCTTCTTTATGTTACACATAATTTGTATATTTATCTTCCTTTTGTTGTTTATTATTGATATCATCGTGTTTCTCATCATCCATATCTTCATCTATATCTCCATCTCCATTTTCCTCACTAGTATTTTCCCCTCCATCTCCATCTTTAGATGTACTGAAATTTGCATCTATATTTTTGTTGCCTTTTCATTTGCATGTGCATTTGAATTTGCATTGGCATCTGGCCCTACTTCTCTATCAGATGAATTTGCATTTGTATTTAGCACCCCATTTGCACTATCATTTATATGCTCCACCTCATGCATAATATCCATATCTTCAACATAATTACTCAAAGTGTTAATATTGATCTATCTATGCCAAATTTCATGCCACTTTTACATTAGTAATGCATACTTTGGATCATCCATATGCTCCAAATAAATATCTATAATCTCACATACCTTTAGCAGCTTATTCAAACCTAGTGCACTTTGGATGGACTCCAATTTCCTTAAACAATTAAGTAAGCTTATACCAGAACTCAAATACCAAGTACTTACTATATTCTTATAGCCCAATAATGCCCTAATTTCACAAACTTCTCTAAGGATAACGTTGTCTAAGTGCACATTATCAAATATTTTTAGGGTTAGGACTGTTATATCGAACAATGTTTCCTTGTGTGAAATTCACATCACCAAATAATTTGATGCTTACTTTCCCATTAACTATAATTGTATAATGTAAAAAAAATTTATAAGGATTTCAAACTAAAAGCCTTAATACATGTAACAAAGTATGTAAAAGAATATTCAATAATATATATTGGTTTATAGTGATTATAAATTTCATAGTGAATAAGTATGTACTAAAAAAATAAATGAACATATTTCAAATATGTACTAGAAAATTAAATGAACATATTTCAATTAAATAAAATGGCAATTACTCTTTATCAAAGTCACTTAAATTAAAATGCCTTAGAGACTATGTATGAATTGAAAAAGTAATATAGGCATATTAAACAAACATACAATCTATTCCCATCTTCACTTATCTCCAAAAATAGACAATTTAGTGCAACAGGGATAACCAAACTTTAGTTTGATTTTGAAATGTTGAAAAACATTTTCTTAATTATAAAATAAAATATATTTGACATTTCATCAAAATATTAAACCAATAATTCAATTCAAACAAACAAAACCACTATTGTTTAAACAAGGAGAAACCATAACCCTCTCTTTTCACCAAAATACCAAAGACAAACCAAACATTAACTTTAAATAATCACAAACTTACTATTTTAATAAAGAGGGATAACATACCTATCCTTTCATTAGATTATTAGACACTTAGAATAAAAAATTGTTAATTTCAGTATGAAATTAAACAAAATGTGTGGTTTACATTAATGGGTTAGATTTCATTATTAATTAATTATAAAATTAATCAAATAAGTTTTAATTATTTTAAAACAACTAAACTGCCACCTTAAGGTCCACATCAACATATAAGTGTGCCATATAGGAGACTAAAATGAAACTTAATGGATGTCTATCAAAAATTTATCGAAATCAATAGTAACGGACTAATATATTCAATTACGAAATGTTAAGGGTCTTTAGTGATCCATCTAATAACAAAGGGTTGATGTGCATCTTTAATAATGCAAGGCCAAATTAAATCTTTTTGTGAAACCTTTGGGAGGAAATCACACCTTTCTCCGTTTTTTTCTTCTCTTGTTTAAATGTTATATATGACATTCTTTTAAGGTTTTAAGAGATAATTAATTAATTTTGTCTAATTTTTGAGATTTTTTTAGTTTAATATCTAACCTTTTAAAATTTTAGATTTAGTGATCAACTTTACAAAACTTATATAACTCAAATTAGTCATGATGTATTTGCATATTTTCAATTATGATTTTTAGTTTGTTTTGTTTCCTATGAGTTTGGTGAGCCATTAATCATGCTCCTTAATTTATCTTCAAGTTAATAGTGACAAAAAAATAGGTGTTTAGTTGTGTTTGTTAACCTATAAAATGAGAACTTGTTATTTGTTACGTGATTTTCATTGTATTTTGTCAGTAAAACTGTTATTCCCCTCTTAGTCTATTAGCTCTAAATTTACTTATCTCTATTATAACATTGATATTATAAGTATAGTTATGAACAACTTACCAAGTCTCAATTACTATCGTTATTGGGAAAAACTACAATTAATAGTTGTCTAAATGAAGGTGATTTTGACTACCATAAGTTGCTAGGTGTCATAGACAATAATATTGTTAATCTTGAAGACAATGTTACTAACGTTGCCCACTATATGAATAAGAAAAAAATCTAAAGACTTTTTATTTTATTCACCAAAGGGTGAATGATGAAATTTTTGAAAAAATTATAGGGGTAACCACTTTAAATCAAGCCTTGGATACCTTGATGGTGATGTACAGAGGTATAAAGAAAGTTAAGAAGCTGCAACTCTAAACCTTAAGGTACCAATATGATATTTTACAAATAGAGTCCTAGAATGTAGCCAATTATTTAAGTCAACTTCTTTCTTTGATAAATCATATGAAAATATATAAAGAAGATTATAAAGAGAAAGATAAAATGGAGAAAAATTGTAGTCCCCAAATTTAAGTATGCCATGATGACTATTGAAGAAGCTCATTATCTATCTTTAATTACCATTAATATGGTATTTAGCATTTTACAAGACCATAAGCAACACATGAATAAGAAAAAATTAGAGAAACTAGTTAAATAAGCCTCTCAAAGGTCTCAATCAAAACTGACCAAGTTTGTGAAACAACTTAAAGGCATGAAAATTTTTATAGTAAAGGACAAGATCATAATTATCATTACTATAATAATAGAAACAGTGGTTGTCATAACTATGGAAATGGAAGCAACAAAATTGAATCAATCAAATCTTATTTGGGCTAACATATACATCATAATTGCAATTATAGCTATGGTAAAGATAGGTATGACAAATCATATATTGAAAGTTATCTTTTCATAAATGGTTGTTACTTTAGTTAATGTGGATATAAAGAGAATGATTAAAGGGATCATTATGCACAAAAAGATGAAGATCAAAATAACACTATCTTGATGGTTACGATGATTAACGAAATACCAAACTACTACATATGGTTTCTTGATATAGGTTGTACCAACCATTTGTACGGTAAAAAGGATCTCACAATTTATCTTAATAAGTTTGCCTGCTCCAAACTTAAATTCATCTATGACAACAAAATTAATAAGTTTGCAAAAAGGACAAATTTTAATCAAATTAAAGAATGAAGATTAAAATTATTTAAGATGTTTTTTATATATCGAATATGAAGAGCAATATGTTTAGCATGCATATAAGATATATCTTCAAGACAATCACCTTTCAAGTTTTAATACAAAAGATAAATTCATTCTTAATGTCCTTAAAAAAATCTTATCTTGCAGGTTGATATTTCCAATGAAATTTATACATGCTTTTAGGCTATCAAAAATTGGTTAAGCTTCCAAAGTGTGAAGTTGTTTGCAAAAAGGAATATGATGCAATGTTTATCTGAGTATAAACCACCTAATAAATTATATGAAGCTTGCATTATTGGAAAACAAAGTAGATTTCCGTCTACAACTAGAAATATTTAACATGCAACCTAACCATTGGAGCTTATTCATTTTGATGCATGAGATCCAATGAATGTTGAGTTAAACAACAATAATGTATTTTTTAATCTTTATTGATGATTTTACCATACAAATCTAGGTCTATTTATCGCTTAGGAAATAAAAACTTTTCAATATTCATGTAGAAAAACAGTGGCTATTGTATTACAACATTGCATATAAATGGTCGGGGTGAATGTAACTCTATTAAATTTAAGAGTTATTGTGAAGAATATGGAGTATAACACCATATCACTACTCTTATAAACTTTATAGTATACCAAGGTTATTGAATAAAAGAACATGACCATCTTGGATATGTCAAGGAGTATGCTAAAGGACAAAATGCCTAATTCTTTCTAGGGAGAAGTTGTTTATTATTGTGATCATTTATTGAACTAGTTCACAAGAAGTAGTGATAAAAATATTACTTTTATAGAAGCATGGAATGGAATCAAGGAAAAGTTTGATGATCAATTTAATAGTTCAGATCACCCGTTCACAGATATTGTCGACTTTGAGCCTTGACTCAGCCAAGCCCTCACGGTTTTGCTTTTCCCAAGACCTTCCCAGGAGGTCAGCCATCCTAATACTACTCTTACCTAAGCACATTTAACTTCGGAGTTTTGATAAGATCCGGTACATTAGGTCATGAAAAACGCATCTATAAAGGAGAGTTAGCCGTACTCTTATAAGGCGTACTTCGTTCCCCTCTCCAACCGATGTGGGATCTCACAATCTTTGGTTACACACATAATGGCTATAAGTTGTTCAATCTAATAACAAATAAGTTGAATTTAAGTGAAAATATGTTTTTCAGTAAAGATGAACAATGAAAATGGGTTATAGAAATGCACAAAGATTCCTAAAGATGTCTTATTGAAATTATTAAAAAAGCTCCTCAAGTTAAAGCTCCTAAGACAAATTAGGAAATTGCAAAAGTCCCTCTTACACCATACATTTATATAGTTACCATAAGGCTAAGGAAATAAATACAAACTTTTTTTACCTTTCAAAACTATAAGGTAACTTGTGATGAGGTTATTGGTAATGGTGGAAATATCGTGTAATTTACTATATTTGCAAATTATAAACCTATTATCTTTGAATAAGCTATTTAAGATCCTAATTGGTGAAAACCATGAAGGAGGAAATAAGTTAATTGAAAAGCTATTTAAGATCCTAATTGGTGAAAACCATGAAGGAGGAAATAAGTTAATTGAAAAGAACAACATATAGGAGCTCATTGCCATTCCATAATTAGGTTATTGATCTATTGATATAAAATAGGTTTTTAAAACCAAAATGAAGGTAATTTTATGTGAATCCATATAAGGAGATACTTTAGAGAACCCAAGACCCTACAAGTAAGTTTGAATCAAACCTAAAACAGCTAAAAAGATGTATAAAGAGAATTGACTCATTGATTATAAGAATCAAGAATCAAATTCTTAAAATATTTAAATGCCACAATGTATAAATTCTTTGATAAGTTTGAAGTTTAATAAAGAAGAAGTGAAAGAAGCTATGGTGACTCTCATTAGATAAATATCTTTAAAACTAACTAAAAATGAAAAGAAACATATTTTAAATACTAAACTAAACATAAGGATTTTCAATACTTAATAAAATTAAAGGTTTTGGTTAGGCATGATCTTGGTTGCGACTGTGGGTTAAGTCATGTAGACTATAAAAACTTTATTGTGACACAAATGATATCCATACCTATGTTTAGTAACTGTGGATCCTATTATAACTTGAGGAATTGGGCATAGTATGGAACATTCTCAATGGGTATAAACTATGGATCTGTTTGTAACTTTTGAAGTTAAAAATGGTATGGGTTAGCCTGTGTTACAGATTGTATTCAATTAAAGATAAGTATTTTGCCTCCAAACTTCCTTTAACTCCAAATTTTGTAATCGCCCGAAGCTTATATGTAATGGATCTCCTATTTTGAGTTAATCATGCTCACATCATACCCCCTACTCTTCAGAGGATTTGTCATTGAATTTTCACTTACATTAAAAGGAAAACAAGCTTCTTTGTACAGTGGTACAAACATGGGTTGATCAGTATAAATGGCACTCTTTATCTTCCTCTTTTTCTTTTCCCCAAATTTCATTATTCTTCTCCTCAATCTCTCTTTTCAATCTCAAATAGTCTTGTAAACCTCCTTAAATGTTAAAGGTATAAGATTAATAGGTTTATTGTTCATATTGAAAGAATACTTATTTGTAAACTCATCTTTTTAAACTTTCTATCAAACTCCGAAGATCTCCCTGAGAGAATATAGCCACCATAAATAGGTTCCAAATCACATAACATGTCCTGACAATAACTTCTAATTAAGAGCAAGAACAACATTATTTTATTGACCTTCACCTTATTATATTCATTTAGTATTTAAAGCTTTTATGGCTTCAGATGCTTCATGATATGTAAGTTTAATTTCTCTACAAAAGCAGCATTGGCCACATCAATGCAACTTCATCCATTAATAATTAGTCTACATACCTTGTCATGAAAATGACAATTATTATGGAATATATTTTTCCTTTGTGACTTTAGCTCATTTTCTTTGATTTGAAGACTTAATGCCTTCTTAGTAACAAACATCTTACACTTCATAATATACTTAAAACCCTCATCATTAGATTTTTTATCTGGTTATATAGCTTCCTTTTCCTTTGAGTCACTTGCTTCCCCCGCTTCTCCATCATCCCTTATGATTATCTTTCCTCTCCTAGTCTTATGCTTATCCCCTTCATCTTTAAAAGCTAAATCAAGGTTATTAGTACTAGTTCATTATTATTATCTTTAATAACTTTTCTTAGAGGTATTAGATTGTGTATAGTAGGCCTTTTCTCATTAGGAACTCAATGATGTTGTACCTTTTACAATTTTAAAAGTTGATAGGATCTCCTCAGTAATATGATGTTTCATCTTAAGGTTTATGTTCATATTATCAAACTATTGTAGTATGGCTTATAGAATTTGTGAGTTATTTTTCTTCCCTTTTGGTGTCATAACTCCTTTAGTATATATATATTTAAAAGTTGTAAGAAAAGTTACTAAATTTTTTTTCACACCCTTTCATATGTTTACTGTCAAATATGACAAACTGCTCATGTTTCACTCCCTCATAAGTTCTTTAACTAAATAAACAAACTCATCCAAGAATTTAACCTTGTAAAGTCAAAAAATATAAGAATTATTGACTAAGAAGAAAAATAATTTAAGGATTAAGCAAGCATACGTAAACTGAATAAAACAAGAAAGGCTAACAAGAATTCCACATTGCATTTAACACCAATTTTTTTTGGTAATTGTTCCTTCACACCTTTTTCTTTTCTTTTTTTTTCATGAACACACGAATAATCTGATATCAATGGCACCAAATGGAGGACTTGAATAAAGAAGAAACTTTAACACAAAAATAGATAAATATAACGTAAAAATAAGAATACAATAAATTTTATTTTTTTATTAAAATTTTAAAAGCAAGAATATGATATAATAGAATGAAAATTAACAAAAATGATAGTATTTTTGATAATAATAGAATTTGAATGACACAAAAAAACAAAGATAAAAGGATAATATATAAAAATAAAGAAGAAAAGGATAAACACACCTGATGTAGGATCAAGGTCCATACTAACTGATGTGAACCTACTTAGTAACTCACATATAAGTTTGAATCAAACTTAAGAAAGCTAAACATATGTAGAAAGAAAATTGACCTTTTGATTATAATGATCTAGAGTCAAATTCATAAAATATTTGAATGCCACAAAGAGAGAATTCTTTGAAAGGTTTAAAGTTTAATAAAGAACAAGTGAAATATCTCTAAGGACTACCAATAAACAAATATCTTCAAAACCAACTAAATTAAAAAGAAACATACTTTAAATACTAAAATAAAAATTAGGATTTTTAATACTTAATAAAATTGGGGTTTTCAATGGGCAAATCTAGGCCACTATCATAGGCACTATCAAAACTTTAATAGCATGCAGTTGATATTTATGCCTATTTCTGATGATCGTGGATCTTACTGTATCTACAGAGAATTGGGCACAAACTTGGAGCATGCTTGTGGATGTAAAACGTAAATCTATTTGTAACGTTTGAAGACATACATGATTTGAGCCATGACAGTGTTAGGGATCATGTTTAGTTAAAGGTAATTGTTTTAACTCTAAATTTCTTCTAACTCTAACCTTTGTGATCGCCCAAGCCTATATATAATGAATCTTCTATTTTGGTCTAGTTATGATTGCATCATAAGTGGAGCGGTAGAAAGAGATGAAGCAAGATTGATAGCTAAAGAATTTGAGCAGAGGTCGGACTTTTATTATTAATAGGTATTTTCTCTTGTAGCTTAAATTGAGACTATATATTTCATAATTGGGTTAGCTATATAGAACTATTGTAAAATCCGTCAAATAGATGTAAATTAGATTTTTCTAAATGGCCCACTTCAAGAGGAAGTTTTTTATCTAATAATCACATGAAATTTTAAATCAAAGAAGTGAATATAAGGTAGATAAATAAAAGAGAGCATTGTACAATCTCAAATGAGCACCATGAGCATAAAACAAGTGCATTAATTCGTTTATTCATGAAGCTGGTTTAAAGAAATGCCCATCAGAAAACAAGTGCATTTATTCATTTCTTTATGAAGCTGGTTTGAAGAAATGCCCATTAGAACATACTTGCATGAAAATCAATCATCCTTGCATGTATTATTATTGTTTCCTTGTATCCACAAAATAATCCAAAAAAATGAAGAGTTAAAAAATTGTATAAAGCAAGAGTTAAAAAATGATAGACTTAGGGTAATGCCATATTTCCTAGGCATAGAAGTTGTTCAAGATGGTACTTTATTTTTCAAATGCGGTATGTTTTTAAACTTTTTAAGAAATTCTATAAGTAAGATTGCAATTATATGAACACTCTAGTGGAGGTTGGTATAAGGTTGTATAAGAATGGAGAAGGGCCTTTTTTTGATCCAACTTACACAAAACCGAACATCTCTTATGGTATCATCTTGATTAGTCTATTTATAGAGTCTCCTCGTTGATATCATATACACGTTGTTAAGAGGATTTTGAGACACCTGCAGGGTACTTATGATGTAACATCCCGTTACTGTTAGCAAGGGTATTGCGGTAAATTGGGACAGACTGATAGGATTGCACTGCATTCATTGACTGAATTTGCTACTGGCCTCTAATTATAGAGGA
>JANZLD010000007.1:51084166-51094329 GCA_026413575.1 Erythroxylum carthagenense | reverse complement strand
AACCTTTATCGTGGGATACGTGTCGGAATGACCTTCGGGCGTCCCGATGTGTACCCTACGATGAGGGGGCGCTACATATGATCATAGTTTATTTTATTCTTCATCTTAGGGGTTATTCTGATAGTGATTGAGATCTATTTAGACAACTGGGAAAGAACTAATGGGTATTGTTTCTTTTATGATCTAATGCTTTCTTATTATCTTCTAAGATACAGTTTAGCAGCCCGGTCAATCTATGAAAAACATTCTATTATTGCATCTTCAACTGCTTTTCAAGTTGTTTGGTTATGCAACATGATGAATCATATATACAATCCAATTGAAGAGATAGTGTAATTTTTTTTATTAATAATGTCTTAACAATTAACTTAGCAAACAACCCAATCATAGAAGAAAAGAGCAAATACATAAACATACGTCTTCATCTCTTAAGGGGTCTAGTCGATAAAAAGAAAATTGAATTGAAAAGTTGCAAATCTGAAGACCAAATGACTGACACCCTTGTTAAATTAAGGAGTGCTTGCTAAATTGTTCTTCTAAATCATTATTAAAAACAATGTTATGAATACTGTATTAGACTTGATATTATATTAGATTCTAGTATGGTATGTATCGGTATCCATCAATATCAGGTACACTTCAGATAATTTTTTAAATTTATAAAATAGTCTCTAAATTTTTTTAAAAATTACAAAATAATCATTTGATATTGTGCTGTATAATTTAAAGCAACTTTGTCTCAAAAATCATAATAATAGAAATTTAAACTAATAACAATTTATTTATTTTTCTTAATATTATTTTCACATATTCCATATATAAATAATAACTGCAATTAATATGAAAAAGATTATTTTATCATCATAGAAATATAAAATTAAGAACAATACTAAGTATTTAAAATATTACAATTTTATCATATAATAAATAATAATTACATCATAATAAAAAAAAAGAATAATTATTATCAATAATAAAATATAATTTCTATCTTAATATTTAATATTTAATAATAAAATATATATTTTTATCTTAATATGTAAGTCTTATTAATAATAAAATATTGTTATATTTATATTAACAATTTTAAAAAGAATACAAAAATTTGAGGCCTCTTAATTTTCAATTTAACATATTTTTAATTATTCTTTGTAGAAAAATATAACTATTATTTATTATATGAATTTAAATACTATATTATTAATCATAAAAAGAGATAATGATAGTGAAGAAGAGAGAGAATGACAGTGTAAAAGAAAAATAAAGAGAGGAAGAAGAAGGTAACAGAGTCAGGCCATACGATGCAGGCTAGTATGGGCCGATATTTGAACTTAGTACTGAAATGTCTCATTTTGTATTATTTTTTGGCCAGTACGGTATGTGCCGAAGTATGGTATTAGCTTGGATTCATTACACTAATTAAAAGGGAACATTAGTGTTAATTTTCGTTTATGTGTTATGCTTTTTTCAATTTGTTTGTTTCCTATTAATTTGGTAAGCTATAATCATGCCAAGTCAATAATAAAATATGCAAATGATGATATTATTGTTTTTATTGGTAATATTACTTTTCACCTCTCAATCTATTTGCTCTTATTTTATTTTCTATCATCGATACAACAAAAAAAAGTGACAAACTCAACTAAGGGGGTATTTGGTTAAGGGAGTATGAGAATAAATCAACGAGAAATGAATGAGTGGTAATGATTGGTTATTTATTATGATTGATTAAATAGTTCTTTCATACCCCATTTTTAGGTAATAGTCCATACCCTCCATATGCAGGAGGAAAGGTTTTGACTTCTAAAAATACTAATATTTTTAATTATATTTAATAAAAATTAAAAGATAAAACATATTAGTGTTTGTAGGAATCAAAACTATTCCTCTCATACATGGAGGGTGTGAAAAAAGTAAAAATAAAAATATTAGTGTTTGTAGGAATCAAAATCATTCTTCTCATAAAATTAAAATATAATTAATTAAAATGTAATTAATTAAAGTATTATTAATTAAAATATAAAGGATAATTAATTAAAATATAATTAAGATGTAATTAATTAAATTATTAAAATGTAATTAATTAATTAAAATATTAAAATGTAATTAATTAATAAGTTAATTAGAATATAATTAATTAAAATGTAATTAATTAAAATATTATTCATTAATTACTTAAAATATAATATCATTTACGTTATTAGAGGAATGTAAATTGTATTAAACTATGTTACTTGATTTTACTATAGCAATAAAACGGTGGATATTATGGTTATATCGATGAATTGTACAATATTTTAGATAATTAAACTATATTTTGAAGATATTATATAACTGATGATATGTTGATGCAAGAAAATATTAGAATATTTTTCTTTAAGAGCTATTGGAAAGAAAATATCACAACATACTTGATTTTAAACATTTTATCATTATAAATAGGGTGCATAAATTAAATATAATTAATTAAAATATATTTAAAATTTGATATAAAACAAAAATTTAACAAATTTTATTTTTAAATATTTTTAACAAACTAATATTCCTTTACTTTAACCTACCACCCTAATTATAATAATTATATCTATCATAATTCTTGGCTACATTTATTCTCGTTATCATGTTTATTCCTATTGCCGGCGTCCTAATTGATCGCTGAATTGAATACAAAACCTCCCAGACGAAAAATCATCATTTTTGTATCTTCCTTATCTTTCCGGTTAGCTTTTGTCATGTGAAAATGCGGTAAAACGACAAAACTACTTAACAAACAAAATCCCAACCTTGAAATGACATAAGAGAAACAGAAAGTTGTAAGTCCTACTGGGCCCATGCATACAGCCTTATTACAAATACGGAAGTTGTGTACTTGTCAAACTTAAGGGTAAAATGGCTCTTCAAGTAGGTCAGGGAAATCCAAGAACATCTCTGTTTCCCTATCCAATATGGATTCAACAAACGAAGCATGAGAGGCCATGGTAGATGGAACTTGAAAACTATTGCTTGTGGCTGAAGGGTTGGCTCCTTTTGCTTCAGTACTGTTGTTTTTCTGACTATTCCCGCAGGGGACTTGAACTTGTGGACATAGATTCTGATAACAATCTTGCTCCAGGTTTAATGTATTCCTGGATGAGAACTCCTCTGGGATGTCTTGTCCCTGCTGTTCAGCTTGGAAAAATGCATCTTCAAGAAGGAAGTCATGCCAACTAAAATTAAGTGGGGCTTTTTCCTGAGCAGCTGTAGAGCAAGTGGAGGAACAAGATGATGATGTCGATGATAATGAGCCTTCCTGAAGGAAAGGTTGCGAAAAACTCTCAAACTTGGAGCAACTTGAGGCTTCCGTCACCAGTTTTATAGCTTGTAGCTGATCAAGAAGATCGAATGCATAATTCTTGTCAGGCTCATTGTAGAAATTGTTGCTCATGAAACACTCTTGGATGGGTTCCATCTTGGGTGGTCTCATTGATGTCATCAAACGGTCGTTGATATTTGGAACTCGGTCTGGATTGGAGGCAATAGCGTTCTTCACATCACGGTTGAGCAATCCGATTCGGTTTCCAGATATTGGGAAGCAACTGATGTTTCCATAATCCGCTAGAATTTGAGAGAAGGGCTTGTGAGTAACTGGGTCTATTCCCATGTCAGTGAGCTTCTTTCTTAGCTTGGTGTTCCAATAGTTCTTGACATCATTGTCTGTTCTTCCGGGCAATTGCTGGGCTATGATAGACCATCTAGAAACACAACACATTACAGTAAAGAGGGAGAGAGTCATTAATTTTTGAAATGATAAAGCTGCATTCTATTGGAAAAGTTGGAATCACTTCATGCATCGTTGTCAGGTCAGTTTAAGGTTGTCAAAATTTTCTTTTTTTCTTCGAGAGGATCTCAAGTTTGGAAGTGAAAGTTGATTTTTGTAACAGTAAGCTTAAGGAACCAAAACTAGCAGGACCTCTTTCCAAGTCAATGACTTACAGAAAAAGCATAATCTTCATGAGAGACCTAGGAAGCAGGTTAGAACGAAGCTTCATAACAAAATTGAGTGAGATGACTCTAAATCACAATGAATAAAAGCCTGTAACTGTGAATACAAAGTCTTCTTTGGAGGAGTATGATCACTTTACTAGTACGAATTTGCTGAAATATTCAGAAAATATTTTATTAACTCAAATCTAATTTAACTAGATAGTCTAGATTCATGACTAAATGGTGAAATTAGCTTAAATGCAACTTATCTCAAGTTACAACCTACGCACCTGCTGCCAACAGCTGCGTGAAGCTTAATTATCAATTCCTCTTCTTGGGGTGTGAAGCTGTCATGTTTGAGATCAGGCCTCAAGTAATTAGTCCACCTAAGCCTGCAACTTTTTCCACATCTCCTGAGTCCTGCAGAATATGCTCACATACAGTATACAAGTCACAGGAGATCCAAAATGGTTAGTATAATAGCTGCAAAAACCGTGAAATTTGAATCCAACTAAGATTATCATTTCATGACCCTAAATTACCAGCTTTCTTTGGTACAGCAGTCCAGTTTCCTGTCCCATGCTTGGAAACATGAGCGAGTATCTTTGCATCTTCCTCGACGGTCCAAGGACCCTTTCTCACGTTGAGCTTGTCACAGCATGGAGTTCTTACCATTTTATCTGATAAGGAAGAGAAGTATACAAGTTAGGAAGAAGATATAAAAGGAAGGTGATGATGAGAGATGCAACTTTAAAGTTTCTTTAGCAAATGCTCTTTGAGAGATGGAGAGATGCAATACAAGAATGAGTTAAACGTATGACAAGTCTGGAGGCAAGAAAAGCATGAAGCTCTTGGAATTAACTATTTTGCATGATGTAAACCTCTTCTGGTATAAACACACAGAGTGACCACTCTGTCTTTCTCTCTCTCTATCTGGAGTCACCATACTTGTATGCTTGGCTCCAAGAGCATTGTGTCAGGTTCGAATCGGGTGAATTTTCTGGTTCAGTGTAGTGTTAATCTAAGTAAAATAACATAAAATGCTAATTGACAAAGAATAATTAGTTGCTTGTGTAAAGAGGAAATGACTTGTTATATAGTTTCTAATGATCACAAGTTTGACAAGAGCAACTATTTTAAAGTTAATATCCAACTAATCTGATGAAGAACCCACCAAATGAGCATGACATATGATTCCCGTCTTCAAACGTTTTCACTCTGAAATCCTGAAGATGATCAGTTCGCCTTCTGTTTCTTCATATGAAAATTACATAGAAATCTCAAAGCTGATGAACTATAATTCTCGTTTTGGAACTGTTAAGACATTCTTGTAGTCCAATCATCAACTAATTGGGCCTGACAATTGTTCAGTTATCATAAAATTAATCGAACAGTCGAAAAGGAAAATATACTAAATCAGTGTATAAAACCCTTCGAATGAAAGATGAGAAATATGTGACTGATGACGTATAACATGACTTTTGGTCTAAAGAAAGAGAAACGAAGTTAGGGGAAAAGAAGTTATATTTGTGTAAATTATTTATACGTAACTTTAGTTTCACATGCGCTTAATTATATGATGCTGTTATGAAAGATATATCATAATAATATATTACTATTGCATAAGATATATCCTTAACAATATGTTATTGTTACATAAGTTAACATCCTTCCTCAAACTCATAGTTGCAAGGAGATAGAGATCTTGAGTTTGAAAACAAGTTCTTGAAACTATAAGCTGAATGAAATTTGATGAAAATATCTACAATTTGAGAATATGATAAGGACAAATTGAATAGTATCTTGAGTAATTAATATGGTATTACATAAGGTGGTAATCAATTTCAATATATTTAGTACACTCATAGAAGACATAAACATTTTAGGAGAATGTGATTATTATAAAGGAGAGAAGTTGCACAAGAGGAGGAATAGCTTGTATCTTTTTTTTTGAAAAATTAAAAATTGGATTGATAGAAAAAAGTTGTGGAACAATGTTAAGAGAGTAGTATTACTCTTCTTAGTCTCTTGCAACAAAGTAACAACATACTACAAAAAGCAAACAAACTAATTAGAACTACGGCGTAAAAGCCCCTCCTATCTACATATCAAAGATGCTAGTATTTACAAATTAGGCCTATGAGAACAGTGATACTTCAGAGGCTTCCTAACTCGCTTCCATAATCAAATTGACAACTCTAAAGTCTTGTTTACCTGTTGGAATCATATTGACACTAACCCTTTCTAATGGCTCAATCACATCTTTAAAGACTTTGTCTTGTCCTTCAATCACCACTTTTGACATTTGAGATTTTGCTTTCTCTTCCTAGCATATTTCCTTTTTGCAGATTTGGATTGCATGCAAAAATTGCCAAGATGTCTAAGACATGGTCTATTGCTAGTAGGGTATCACTGTCCTCTGTTTGTTCGATGTCCCCTATCCCTTGATTATCTATTAGCCCTATAGTTGCGAGTGAAGATAGCATATTGGCCCAATCTCTCTGACAATGCTCCAAATATTGATAAATGAAACCATTCGTTTCATGGTTTAGATTCTTCTCATTGTCAACACTGGATTTGTTAAGGGTTATCTTTCCTTGGGAAATGTATTTGTCAACTTGTTTATTCCTCAACCCAACTAGTTGAAGACCATTTGATTGCTGCTGCATTGTTTTGTCAATATCTACATCTACTTGTTCTGTGCTACAACTGATTGCCACCATTATTCTATCACCTTTAGGCACCATTGTTCTATGCTCAGGGGAGGTAATAATCTTTACTACTTGCAATGTCCCGTTCTCAAAGGGGGTTAGAAATATCAGTAGCCTCATCATCCTTTTCTTCCTTTTCAATAACCAACTGTGGAGAGTTTGTCACCCTAATCAGATTCTGCGATTTATGCATACTAACAGGCATTATACGCTCTTCACCATAAACAACAATAACTTCATTAACTACTTTCTCACAATGAACCATTCCAATAGCACCAGTCATTAATTCATCAAGCCACACTGATTGGAAAGTTCGACCAATGAGGATCCATTTCTTTGAGGATGTATTCGATTGCCATGGGGAGGAGATATGCACAATTGTTTGCTCATGTTCACTAGTATCAATCATACTCATAAGAGGCAATTGATCAGGCAATGGTGATGCTTTAAGTATTTCGATACATAACTTAGCATAGCCGATCCTCTCCATTCGTACCATTTGGGAATCCATGCCTATAGGTTTTTCCAAGGGGCTAGCGAGAAAACTCAACCCTTCAATTGTCCAGAACTCCAACGGTAGCTTGTAGAATTGCACCCAAATTGGAAGCACATCTATGGTATCCTAATTGAACTCCATGCCCAACCTCCATTTTTGCACAAACTTTGGTTAATCCTCGATGTGCCAAGGTCCCATTTCAACTAATTTGTTTAAGTTGGAGGCTTTAGAGAATTTGAATAAAAAAATGCCATCCTTCGTTAACATTACTTGTTCCAGTCCTTTTTGGCTCCAATGTGCTTTTGCCCATGCATTGATGACTAGAAATGTAAGTAGTTTAGACCAGAAAAAAAAAACCCATTAACGTAGAGGACCAAGCCCTCACGCCTGCTTGAAGGAGCTCTATTGGAGATGAAATGATGTTGTCTTTAAACACATTCTGATAGTGTTTTAATGCACCATTGTGATGTATCTTCGGGAATAGTTGCCACCAGTCTGCCCCTGCTTTTGGGTTTGCCTCACCTTCTTCGGTTGGGTTCGGTACACCTTTGTTGTTTTTCCTTCTCCACAAGCTTATCAAGCTTTTTGCTGATTGAAGAAAAAGCTGGAAAGTTTGTTGCAAAGAGGGAGCTTTCTCCCCATTTTATGGCCATCTGACCAGTCTGGGGAGACCCATCGGTGAGGCTGAAGCCTCAACCCCCGTGAAGGAGGAGCAAGAGACTACAATCAGATCGTGGGATAGGGATTTCCTATAAAAATCACAAAGTAGGGGTAAGGACCCAAGAGCACGAAGCTCTGCTCACACCTTTCAGATACGAAACTGGGCTTCAGATCTGGAGGTGGGTCACTTTTCACTTTAGATTTGGAACCCCTGAGTGAGTTTATCTCTTTCCCCTAACACGTTGCTCGTTGCTCGTTGCCAGCTTGCTAGTTGGCCACTCATCATCATCTCGACATTATCTTGCTAGCTCTCCCTCTCTATCGTCGCTAACCTCACTTCAGATTTCATATCTTGAACCAATATAGTTAAAGGAGTTTAGATATTGTGTTTATAAGAACTCGATAATCTTCTTTTGGTGTTAGATTGAGGGATAAATGTTTGTTTCTTGTTTTGTTAAAAAATGAGGGATGTACTAAGGAAGAAACAATAATTAGTAATGGAGCACTGATTACTTAGATATTTAGCTATTCAGCATCAAAGTATGCTCATAACTCTAATAGAGATGAATGAAAAAAAATAAAGACTGTCAAAAATAGTACCTTTAATATATTAAATGATATAAAGGATAACAGAGAAGTGAGAGATATGAGGTGCTAATATGAATTGGTTGATAATGTGAATACTACGGGCAATAATAGAATGGAAGATAGTGAGACACATAAGATTGTTAATTAATTAGTAGAGTTTTATTATTGAGGAGAGTTTCATCAATAGTAGAGAAATAAACATTAGATTTAAATCTAGCACTAGTAGTGTTAGAGGTAGTGTTCCCAGTACAAGAGATAAGATCAATGACATAGTTTACTTATGACATAAAATACCTATACTTATTAAATGAAACTTCAAGACCTAAAAAAATAACTCAAAATTTTCAAATCTTTCATCCCAAATTATTGATATAGAAAGGATTTAAGAGTGAAAATATCATAAATGTCATCATTAATAATTATCACTTTGTCAACATAAAAGAGAAGAAAAGTGCGACCTTAAGTTGTTTTACGAATGAACAAGGTATGATCATATGAGTTAGGACTAAAAACTAAGAAGACCAATAGTAGAGCTAAATTTGGCAAACTAGGCTTGGGGAACTTGTTCTAATCTATACAGGACTTTGTGAAGGTGGTAAACTTTATGTAATGGCTAATTATAACCAATGAGGTTGCACGTACAATTCTTTTATAAGATCCACATTAAAAAAGACATTCTTGAGGTCCATCTAAAATAATGATCAATAATTGCTAGTAGCAACTTGAATAAGTCTACGAGCTATAAGATCAAATGTCTTCTTATAGATAATACCATATTCTTATGTAAATCCTTTTACAACCAAACAAACTTGTATCATTTAACTAATTCATTAGCTTGAATCTTGATTTTATAACCTATTTGTAACTAATAATAGATTTATTTGGAGGTATGTTAACCATTTTCTAAGTATTGGTGCTAGTGAGTGCCTATAATTCTCCTATCATTGCTTTTTGTTGTAAAGTATTAGAGCTTGCCTTATGATAGGTGCAAGGTTAATATAGGAGATAATAATGGATTAAGCATGAAAATAGTAAAAGTTAGACAGAGAGGTGATTTACTCGATTGGTATATTGAGGAATAAGTTTAGGAACAAGAAGTTTTGATGTTTGATTAGATGGATAAGAATCATTTAGAGGAGGTAATGGGTCTACAATTAATGGAGAATTGATAGGATCAGGTCTAAGTTTTATTGAACTGCTAGAACTCTTAGAAAGTGATCTTATAAGAGAAATATCAGGAAACAAGGATATGGTAGAATTGGAAAAGAAATGATGAGAAGTTTCATTATCTTAAAATTTTGAAATACCTCAAAAGATCTTATATTTTTAGAAGCTTACATATCATGACATACCAAGTCTTTAAGAAAAAGGATCCCAATACCTATACGTTTAATAATGTATCTCATACCTTAAAAGAAGTATAACCATCCTCATGGTTCTAATTTGGTGTATTGTTGTGGTTGAAGAATAACAAAGCAAGTACTACCAAAGACTTTAAAATTTTGGTAGTTAGGAGTATGATTATATAAGTGTTCATAAGGAGAGATGTTATGTTAGACCCCGAACTTTCGGTGGAAATTAGAAATATTGAAATACAAATTCAATCAGTGTTGTGTATATGTATTGTGTTATAGATGCCTTTTGCCTTGAGGAAATTGATGAGAAAATGAATTTATTGGTTTTGATGACTTTGAAGATTAGTCTTGGTTATGAAAGTTTAGGTGGATGAGATGATTGAAATGGAA
>JANZLD010000007.1:51039033-51049658 GCA_026413575.1 Erythroxylum carthagenense | reverse complement strand
TACTTGTATATAGGTATGATGGTTTAGGATTAAGTAGTTGGATTCCGGCAACGGGATCCGACATCAGTTGGGCTCTGAAAACGGGGTCCAACAATGAGGAAATTTTAGCTAATGTTAACTACTCTAGAGGTAAATCAAATTCTTTACTTGTTCAGGATGCTACTTCTTACACCAATTCCTCCTATGGAAAGGCAACGAAAGGAAGTGAGATTGAAAATTTACAAACAGTGACTAGTTTAAGAAGTTAGAGGAGTGGAAGAAAGAGAGGGGCCAAAGGTAAAAATATATCATTATGTCAGTCCTAATATGGAATGTTCAAGGTATAAATTGCACGAAAAAGCTAAATGCTTTGAGGTATTTTTTCGGGAGGATTAAGCCTCTTATTGTAGTTATGCTTGAAACTAAAATTAGGCATAAGAATATGAATAAGCTAAAGATTTTTGGCTCTTATTGTTCCTTCTGATCCAACCATCAATATCATCACTATGGCAAAATAATTATCAGGTTTAATACTAATTTTTTCAAAGTGGAGGAGGTTCTTTCTAATGATCAACTGATACATCTTAGAAGGAACTATTATCTACTCTTCCTTTGTTTATAGTTACAATATTGCATTTCAAATAAGCTCTCTTTGAACCTCTCTAAAAGGCATTCAAAGCACCATATTTGGCCCCTGCATGATTTCAGGTGATTTTAACACCACTATTTTTAGAACTGAAGTAGAAGGGATTTGGCTCAATGGTAAGAGGCGTGTTCTTAGAAATAACAAAACCTTGAGGAGTCGCGAGTTCGATTCTCAAAGGGACAATACTGATTAAGGTTGGATGCCGTGGTATAACCCGCAAACACACGCCACGGTATAACCTTCAAACACCTACGGGTGGGGTGTGGAGTCCAACAATATACTTGCTGGGAAATGGAACAAAACTACTAGACAAGGACTGAAAGTCAAATTTTTCTTAAGGTAGTCAAATATTGTAAGTTGTAAGGAGAGCCAGTAAGGTACCCATGGTTTAAGATCTCCACCTTCACTGCAAGTATAAGGGAAGATAGGTTATATAATCATCTTTGGATGAAGTTTCGACATGATGACAGTGAAGATCCTTATCAAACGATCGCGATTTCTATCGTGGATTAATAGAAGCACCAACCCTAATTTAGAACATTTCAGGAAGCTCAG
This sequence comes from Erythroxylum carthagenense, assembly GCA_026413575.1. Lineage (NCBI taxonomy): Eukaryota > Viridiplantae > Streptophyta > Magnoliopsida > Malpighiales > Erythroxylaceae > Erythroxylum > Erythroxylum carthagenense. The sequence continues at coordinate 51,048,478 of JANZLD010000007.1, read as the reverse complement.
AGGATGGGGGTCGATTTGATTACTAATATGAAATGAGTCAATAACGTAGGTCGTTTTTGTTCGACGCTTAGTCAACATATCTAAACGGGATCGTATTGTCACTTGCTTTTATGTAATATCTCTATCGTGCTTATTAACTACTGGAGAGCTCTTCCTCCATTAGTTATGTACTATATTTTACTTTATTCATTAATTTATTTTTAATTTCTAAAAAACATCATTTCAATTTTCTTCTACCTCTAGACAACAAGAGTTTTATAACTAAATGTTGGAAGTTCTGGATCCACGTGTTATGCTATGTTTAATATGATGGTTATTAATGAATTAAAAAGAAATGTATTATTATTCCATCATTTAGGACGAGGATTTATAATAAAATGAAATGGAATAGTATGGAAGGGGAGAGTTTCACATTATATCACATTCTATCTTAAATGGTAAAAATAAATTACCTTCGATTTGGAGAGTTTAGGGTGGAATATAAAATGATAGACAACATTTCATTATATTACATTATGAACTCTTCTATCTTTTTCAATCAATACTTTTTTAATATTATATCTATTTATATTTCATTCCATTATAAATCATTCGATTCTATTTCATTCCATTCTATTCTATTTCATTCTGTTCCATTAAAAACCTTACTTCTAATAAAACATAGCCTTAGTGCATATAAAGGAGTTACGAGATGGGGTTTACACTGTTGTGATTATCTTAAAGTCTAAAAGAGTTTGGCGTATAACAAATACTATTAAAGAGAATAAAAGTCAATGTACATAATGCACAAGTCTTTCTACTTTACGAGGGTATAAAAAAGGTCATAATATACTCAATCTTTTTTTTTTAATATTTTTATAGAGAGGTTGTTTCCGTAATTTAAACCTATAACTTATAGTCATAAATTAACAACTTTACCGGATGGCGTGTAACAAACATTGTTAAAGAGAATAAATTATCTAAACAAATTAAGAACCAAAAGAATAAAAGACTACCTTTTTTTTACAAAAGGAGCTTTGATATAAAGGGACCGGAGAAAAAGTAGCTATATATTTAAGTGTATTTGAACTCTTTCATGAATGAGTATTTATATAGGATTTTTTGGCTATACATATGTCTTTATTGATATACAAGACATATCCCTAATAAAATGCTACTATTACTTAAGTTAATATCATATTTATATGATTAATGGCTACATCAACACAGTACATGACCTTGCCAATTCCAAGATTTGTGGAACTGAAGCGTTTGACTGTTTCCTTCATAATATTATTTATCCCTATTGTTACGCCGATTGGCAAGAACGGAGCTACAAGGAACAGTTCCTTTCCCGTTGCTGTAATGCATTGATGAATTTAGCTGAGGGAGATAAGATTTTTCGAAACTCCAAAACAATAGGAAAAGGACAAAACAGAGGCGAGCCAGTGTCTGTTTTACTTTGATTGTGTCTTAAATCTATAATATTGTCCTTTAACTTTCAAAATATCCTCTGCTACCGTTATTTTGTACTGAACAGATGCTACTAAAACGTTGAACTTGAGATAATCATAGTATTTTAACTTATGCTTGAGGTAAAAGAATATGTTACAATGGTTTTGTTCAACCTTGTAATACAAGCATCTCCGATTTATAAGAGTTATTAATTATACGTATTTTTTATATTTTATAAAAGAGTTATTTTTGTAAATTCATTATTCTGCTTCAATTATAAATATTAATATTTAATTTCGGTAGACGAGAAGTATCTGGATCTCTTTAATTGCCATTTTTAACTCATGTTAATTAAATTTTTTATTTTCTTTTAAAATATAATCTGTTAACAAAATGTCTATTCAATTGCCTAAAAAGATGTCGTCATGTTACAATGGCAGAATGCAAGGGAATATTGTTTACTTTTTTTTTAAAAAAAATTAATCGACATATTATGTGTCCAACGGTTTGAAAGTGGGTCCCACTTTCTTTCTCCTTCCCTCTCTTTCTCGGAAAATTATGAAACCTTTTACGTTGAACAGAGGAAGAGATTAAAAAAAAAAGACTGACATGCCCAAAATCTTCCCTTAAAGCCATCAGTTTCCTATCCAAGCCCATCGCTCATGCATCCCTCTCTCCTGTGGACTTAATTTCTTCTTTCTAGTCCTTTGCATCATTGCACTCTCGTATTTCTTCTGAAGCCTGGATTGACAAAAGATTGGATCTTTCTTTTTCGTTCTGGTTCTGGGGTTCGATTTCTTTTTTCTTTTTCTAAAAATGAAGAGAAGGAAATCGGAGACAAAGCTGGATAGATTCGATATGTTATTGTCTTTGAGCAGGCAAAGATCGATTCAATTCTTGATTGGTGTTGGGTTATTGTATGTAGTTCTCGTAACTTTAGAAATTCCGTTTGTGTTCAATGGTGGCTTCGGTTCTGTGTCTCAAGAACCCTTAACTCGTCCTTTTATACTTCAAAGCGAAGAGAATTTGCAGGACAAGGGTGCTCCTGCTCGGCCACTTTTATGGGTTTCCCAGAACTTGGCCCAGCCGACTCAGTCCCTGCTCTTCAACTCAGAAAATAACGAGCAACCCAATAACATTTTGTCAAATTTGGATTTTGACATCAAAACTTTCGACCCCACTAAAAAAGATGGATCTTTGGAGCTCCACAAGAATGCAAAAACTGCTTGGGAGGTTGGGAGAAAGGTTTGGGAAGAGATTCAAGCGGGTTTGGTTCAGGTCGTGGACGTGAAGAAATCTGAGAACCAATTAGAAAATTGTCCCCATTCGGTTTTGCTGTCTGGGGCTGAGTTTTTCGAGCGAGGGAAAGTTATGGAGTTACCTTGTGGCCTAACTTTGGGCTCACATATAACCTTGGTGGGGAAGCCGAGAGCTGCTCATGCGGAGCGTGATCCAAAGATATCACTGGTTCAAGAGGGTGATTCTTTGATGGTGTCACAGTTTATGATGGAGTTGCAGGGATTGAAGACTGTGGAAGGCGAAGACCCACCAAGGATTTTGCATTTCAACCCAAGAATGAAAGGCGATTGGAGTGGAAAGCCAGTAATTGAGCAGAATACTTGTTATAGAATGCAGTGGGGAACTGCTTTGAGATGTGAGGGATGGAAGTCTAAGGCACATGAAGAGACTGGTGAGTTCAGTTATATTTTGTTCTCGTGTTCGATGGATGATTGTCGTCTGCTTATTTTGAGATACCGTGTGCATAAATACTTTTTTTTTTTTCCTAGTGGGATTTGGTATAGATTAGTAGTTATGGATTCTTACTGCGGAGCTCATAATGTTTTAAAGAAATTGTCTTTCTTAGCAAACTAACAAATAATGAAAGAGAAACTGGCTTACCTGCTCTGGTTGTCTTTCTACCTAATTGCTAATCCTTCGTACTGGCTACAGTTGACAATCATGTGAAGTGTGAAAAGTGGATCCGTGACGATGACAATCGCTCAGAGGAGTCAAAGGCAACTTGGTGGTTAAAAAGGCTTATTGGCCGATCGAAAAGGGTGGCTTTTGACTGGCCATTCCCATTTACAGAGGAGAAGTTGTTTGTTCTAACTCTTAGTGCTGGTTTGGAGGGTTTCCATGTTAATGTGGATGGGAGGCATGTCACTTCTTTTCCCTATCGCACTGTGAGTATTACCCTACACCACTTAAATGTCAGCGTCAACGCGGATAGTTCTTTATACTCTTTGTTATCGGTGGCAGGGATTTACTCTTGAGGATGCCACTGGACTTACTGTGAACGGGGACATTGATATCCTGTCTATATTTGCTGCTTCATTGCCCTCAACTCATCCTAGCTTTGCTCCTCAGAGGCATCTAGAGATGTCTAACAGATGGAGAGCCCCACCGCTTCCTCAGGGATCCAATGAACTTTTCATTGGTGTTCTTTCTGCAGGTAACCATTTTGCCGAGCGGATGGCTATAAGGAAGTCCTGGATGCGGCATAGTCTCATTAAATCTTCAAATGTAGTGGCCCGCTTCTTTGTGGCACTGGTATGTGAAGATTGTTCGCACCTGCACCTTTAATGATTAGTCCTTAATATGATGGCTTTGATTTGATGTAGACTTACCCTTCTTGTTGATCTTCGGACAGCATCCTCGGAAAGAAGTGAATTTTGAGTTGAAGAAAGAGGCAGAATTTTTTGGGGATATCGTTATAGTGCCTTACATGGATAGCTATGACCTAGTGGTGTTAAAAACAGTTGCCATCTGTGAATATGGGGTGAGTGAGAAAATACCATACAGGCATGAAGAAAGTTATTAATCTGCTTGTTGCTTCTAGTGATAATTCGAATTGCATTGTCTTATTTTGTTCTCAGGTCCGCACAGCCCGTGCGAAGTACATTATGAAGGGTGACGATGACACATTTATAAGAGTGGATGCAGTCATCAATGAAGCAAGAAAAGTTCCAAGGGGAAGAAACTTATACATTGGGAATATAAATTACTACTATAAAGTTTTGCGACATGGCAAATGGGCTGTGACATATGAGGTAGGTTTGACATCTCTAATTACTCAACCTTTAGTTCTATTAAACTGCTTCCCAATTAGGTCTTTAAGGAGACATTTTATAAATCTGTCCCATAATTTTGATGTCAAGACTCTAACCTGAAAATGGAGGTGGCTGCATCTCCTCTTTGTAATTGATGTGCAAAGCTTCAGGATCATGCCATGTTCTGTAACTTCAATGCTCTGCCACCTCTTTCTTCCACAGCAGATTCTGTCGTAACCGAAATCTAGTTGATTCTTTCTTTTGGGGAGTGAACAAGATTATACTTTATGGTGGTCCTTTCTTGATCAAGTCTTTACTTGGTAAAGAAAGGACAGCATGGCTCCTTTATCTTTCTTATTTCTAGTGATTTTTTGACATTTTGATTTGTCATGGATAGGTTGGGATCAAGAGAACTAGTATTTGTTGATAAGAACCTTTATGATAGATCTGTTTTTAAAATAGAACCAGTAGTTATGGTACCTCTGCTATTTATTGCACGTTTGGTTGATTTCCTGTTTTGCCTAGTTGAGTTTAGAGTGAGCTTCCTGATTTCATTGCTCAGTTTGCTCTATTGACATTGTCTTCCCATTATTTCTATTTGGTGGTGGTTTTAGGAGTGGCCAGAAGAAGTTTATCCGCCCTATGCAAATGGACCAGGCTACATTTTATCATCAGATATTGCACGTTTCATTGTTTCTGAGTTCGAGAGACATAAACTAAGGGTAAGTTATCTGCAGTTGCTACAATTATTTGATTTCATATAAGGAAGAATTGTAGCCTTATAGAGTATTTTTTAACTTCTCTTTTTCTTCGTTGCCATTGTTGGATGGATATTATCCTTTGTGCAGTTGTTCAAGATGGAAGACGTTAGTATGGGAATGTGGGTGGAGCAGTTTAACAGTTCAAAACCTGTGCAATATGTACATAGCTTGAAGTTCTGTCAGTTTGGATGCATTGAGGATTATTATACAGCACATTACCAATCTCCAAGGCAGATGACATGCCTTTGGGATAGATTGCAACAGTCGGGAAAGCCCCATTGTTGCAACATGAGATGACAATTTATCGAGGATCACAAGTTTGTTGACCTGATGAATACTGGGAACGTGGGATGATGCAGATACTTCACTGGTGTTGATTGTCTACAGGAATTAGAATAGAGGAAATAGGAATAGAAGTTTTGTAGTCGTAGCATCATGTGTTGTATAGTTGCCTAGTTATGCATGCAGAATGCTTATTCAAATTCGTTCATTCATTGTCTCCGCTTTTAGGTTGCTTCACCTATGGCCCATAAAAGTTAAGAGCTCGTGGCAATCTAGAACTTAGTCCGTGTTCTTCTTCCATGAAGGCATCATAACTCTGTCAGAAGTTTATCTAAACCATAAACCAGAAATGATTTCTTAGATATGAAGCACAAATTTCCTTACACCACCTCACCTTCTACTTCTTCCTTACCCTCTTCTTCTTCTTTGATCACCTTACCTCTATTGTGTAACTCTTTTTCTTCACCTTCTCTATCCCAACCCTTTTCCTTAAATCCTAACTCTTCCTTATCATCCTCCCATTTGCATCTTATGATCACTTGCGCATATGATCATACTTCTATTCCTCGTATCTTCTCTAACTTTTTCACTTATTCTTCCATCTCCTGTAATTCTCACACTCCTAATTCCACTTTCTTTACCAAAGCCAACAAATTTCTTCACTAATGCCAAGCCATGCTTAATGAGTTCAACAATCTTCATTACAAGCATACTGGGACTCTAGTTCCTCCACCCTTAAATGTTAACAATGTAGGTTGTAAATGGGTATTTTATGCACAATTACAATTATAACTACAACAAAACCGATGAGATTACAATTACAACTAATCGCATACACTCTAAGGAATGACAATATGGAAACTAGATATTTAACTAAAATTGATACATGTTATTACTCGCCTCGCCTCTAAGTTGTTGTATGATGACATTGAATGCCTAACTTGTAAAGAAAGTAATCAAGCTGTTTCTTGCCCAGTGGTTCGATAAAAATGTTGGCTGGTTGCTCAAATGAATGCATATAAATTATGGCAATATTCCCTGTATGAATTTCATCTCGCATAAAATGACAATCAACTTCTCTAGAGAAAAAATATGAGTAGTTTAACTAGATATATTATACCAAAGATAAGAATCAATATTTATGTAACTTGTTAATTGTAAGTAATTTTAATGCCCTAAAACCACTATATTTTCAACTGCGTTTTAAACAAGCACATCATAAAATCATAAATTTTTGGGATTTTGAAAAGATATGCTAATTTTAGTTAGATTAAGAAATCTTAATTTTAATTGTATTAAAGAATGTTAAGGATATGCTAATTGGACAAGAAATCCTAATTTTAATTGGATTAAGGAATGTTAATTCTAATAAGATTAAGTGAATTTTGTATCATTGCTATATATATATATATAAGAATCTCATGAACTATTCAACTTCTTTAATGAATTTCTATTCCAAACAATAACACCTACCCAATAACTTCACCAATAGGAATAACATGAGCAAAAAGAAAAGAAAAGAAAAAGACAATGGTAATTACTTAAAAAATGTATCACCTAGTTGTCAAATGTTTCCTACTAATGATAAGTTGTTTGATTGCTTATACAGAAAGGTCAACAATATATCAATGCCCTTTAAAAATCTATAATTATGATAAAGAGTTTTAGGGAAGACTTTTATCATTCATTAAAGATAAGAAAAGTACAATATATACTCCTTAGACTTCCTTCGTAAGACTCCTAAAATTGACAGGATTATAATTACAATTACAATTAATTAAATACACTCTACATAAAGAAAATATATACACAAGATGCTTGCCTAAAATATATACATGTTGTTACTCTCCTTAAGTTGGTGCATGAAGACCTCGAATGTCTAACTTGTGAAAAAAGTAATCAAAATATTTCTTATGCAGTGCTTTGGTAAAGACGTCAACAAGTTACTTTGTGAGATCCCACATTGATTGGAGAGGGGAACGAAGTACACCTTATAAGGATACGGATACCTCTTCCTTACAAACTCGTTTTCCATGGCCTAATGCACCAGATCCTATCGAAATTTTGAGGTTAAATGTGTTTGGGTGAGAGTAGTTCCAAGATGGGTGACCTCTTGGGAAGGCCTGGGGAAAAGCAAAACTGTGAGGGCTTGATTGAGCTAAGGCCTAAAGCGGACAATAACTATAAGCAGGTGACCTGAGGTGTTACAAATGATATCAGAGCCACTACCTGAACCGTTGTACCAGCTAGGCTGGACCCTAAAGAGGGCTAGGCCTTAAGGGAGGTGGAGAGTGTAAGATCCTACATCGGTTGGAGAGGGGAACGAAATATGCGTTATAAGGGTATGGATACCTCTCCCTTACAGACGCGTTTTTCATGATCTAATGCACCGGATCCTATTAGAACTCTGAGGTTAAATGTGCTTAGGTGAGAGTAGTTCTGGGATGAGTGACCTCCTGAGAAGGCCTTGAGAAAAGTAAAACCGTGAGAGCTTTACTGGGCTAAGGTCCAAAGCGGGCAATATCTATAAACGGGTGATCTGAGATGTTACATACTTAGATAAATTATCATAAACTATGGCAATATTCTCTACATGAATTTCATCCTGCATAAAATGATTTCTTTAGAAAAACAATAAAAGTAGTCTGACTATATATACTTTTCACAAAGGATAGAAATTAATATTTATGTAATTTTTGATTATATATAATGTTAATTTCCTAACACCACTATATTTTTAACTATTTTTTAAAGCAAACACATGATAAAAATCAATTTGGGATTTTGTAAGGATATGTTAATTTTAGTGAGAATAATAAATTCTAATTTTAAATTTAATGAAAGGATGTTAAGGATATGTTAATTGGATTAAGAAATCTTAATTTTAATTAGATAGGAATGTTAATCCTAATAGGATTAAGTAGACTCTATATCATTGCTCTCTCTCTCTCTCTCCTCCATATATATATATACACACACACACACACACACACACACAATTTTTTTAGCAAACACATCATAAAAATCAAAATTTGGGATTTTGTAAGGATATGCTAATTTTAGTCTGAATAATAAATTCTAATTTTAATTTAATTAAAGGATGTTAAGGATATGTTAATTGGATTAAGAAATCTTAATTTTAATTAGATAGGAATGTTAATCCTAATAGGATTATGTGGACTCTATATCATTGCTATATATATATATCTATATATGTTCTTCAAGAATCTCATTAACTAATTAACTCCCCCATTGACTTTTCATTCACAACAATAGAAAACAATCACCACCTACCTAATAACATCACCAACAAGATTCGCATAAGCAAAGAAGTCATTGATAATTATTTTAGAAATCTTTCGACTGGTTTTCGATGCTTCCCACTAATAATGAGTTGCTTGATTGCTTATACATAAAGATCAACATCATATCTGTTGGGACCCGATCTGGAAACCAGATCCCAACCGAAAGACGAACGAATAGCACAATTTGAAGCGGAGGCAAAAATACAAAGCAGTGGAACGAAATGCAAAATGAAACCAGAGACGAAAATGAAAGCAGATCGAATAGCAAAACGGATCGAATTGAACAAATCGATACAACCACCGACATCCGTTGCAAACACGAAGCATAGCAAACTGATCGCGTTGGAAACCCTAAGACATTCCAAATCCAATACGAAAATCTGGTATAAATTTTTTTCTTTTTTTCTTTTTCTTTCTTTCTTTTTCTCATTTTTTACATCTTACACACTTTAATCATCTTTCATACAAATCATAAATCTCATCCGAAACTATCTAATTCTTACTTTTTTTATTCCTTTTCAATTTATTTTTCTAATGAAAATTCAGCAGCATAACGGCTGCCTTTGACCTAACCCAAAACCTGCAAGGTGTTCAAAAACACTTCTATAATCCC
>JANZLD010000007.1:50999337-51012679 GCA_026413575.1 Erythroxylum carthagenense | reverse complement strand
TCTCAAATTTTGCCTAAATCAAAAGTCAACCCTCAAAGGCCAAAAAGTCAAACTTTTCACAAATTTTCATTTTTTTTCACTTTCTCTCTTTATTTTTTGATTTTTAACTCAATTTCAATCAACTCATCCATTTTTGAATATTTCTTATTTTCACTCAAAAATCGGGGTCCAACATAAACCCTCATGACAGCACAGTGTTAGCCTATTAATTAGGCAACACAATTGTCGATTTATGTGTTTATTAGAAACCAAACTTGATTTTAGGGGACTGGAGACATTTATGCGTAATTGGTTTGCTGGCTAGACCTTCACGCATAATTTTGATTACATATCAGGGGGGCGCATAGCTGTGGCCTGGGATCCTTTGTATTATACCTGCAATGTCTTAGTTGAAAGGGAGCAGTTTATACATTGTAGCATCCGCAACACTACTACTATGGCATGTTTTCTGGTTTCCTGCGTTTATTGTTTATACAGAGTTACTCAACGAAAAGAGCTATGGCACACACTTATGGGGCTAAATGTGGACCAGCAGATTCCATGGCTTATTATTGGCGATTTTAATTATGTTTGCCTTGCTAGTGAACGACGAGTTAGCCATCCCCCTTCTGCCTATTTATTGAAAGACCTCCAAGAATTTCGGATGACTCTTGGTTTTGAAGATGCTCCCTTCAAAGTTGAATTTTTCACTTGGCAGAAAAACCATTGGCTAGCTAAATTAGATCGTGCAATGATCAATCTAGCTTGGGGTGCACGGGATTTACATTGTTCAGCTACTTTCTTACCCATGATGGCTGATTCGGATCACTGCCTTATGATTATTGAATTCCATCGTCAGCAGTCCTAAGGTAATAAGCCTTTCAAATTCTTTAATATGTGGACTACTCACCCTCTTTTTCAGGAGATTGTCACTACTACTTGGGACATGACTGTGGCTGGAACTGTTGGGTCCCGAATTTTTATTTATTATTTATTTATTTTGGTTTAATTGTTTTTTTTGTGGAGTCTTTAAATTAGAATTTAGAAGGAAGTGTTAGAATTTTATTATTAAGTGGGTTGAAAGAGTAGAGACATATAAGACAAATTAAGGGCAAACTTGGAAAGCCTAAGTGAAGGAGGGGCAAAATTGGAAGAAAAGGAGTAAAACAAGAGATAAAAAATGTTGTTTGAATTAGAAAAGAAGGAAGTTGTCGTAGGAACTAAAAAGAAGAAGAGGAAAAAGCGAAAAAGGAGAAGACAGAAGAAGAAAAAGAAGAGAAATCCACTTCTTGGAGGTAAGTTCTCATCTTCTTATGCTAGATTCACAAATGGAGGTTAGGGTTTGTGTTGGAAAGGAAGAAAGAAAGAAGTGAAAGATGAACCTAAATTGATTTTGGAATTTCTAAGTTAGGGTTTTGGTTTTTTTAGCCTAGATGGGCTATAGGTAGGTTAGGTTTAAATTCAATTTTAGCATTTCTTTGATTTTTGCATTATATGAACTTTCTTTGAATGTATGGATTAAATGAAAATGGGTTTAGTTGAAGGGAATCAAGGAAATTATACTTAAGAGAGAGAGGAAGGGCAATCTTGAACTTGGATTTCCAACAATCTAGGTGGGTAATGTTTTTATAGTTGTTGTGTGATAGGCAAATGCCCTATGTATGTGTGATTTTAGCTTAAATTGTATAAATGTTAAATTGTGGTGAATGTCTGAAAAGTATGAAAATATGAAAATTCGATGAAATAACAGAAGCATGAGAATGCAAGATTGCGATTGATTAATTGAGCATAGATAATTGTGATTGGACAAGAGAGAAAACCGTTTCGTTAGTCACGTGCACGTTGACTTATAGCCTTTTCCCGGCTGCCCGCTTGAGGCCACGAGATCCTGAGAAATCAGGCTTGTTTTATTCACGTTATAAACCATTTTGTTCCACGGAAACTCTCTAGCCATTTGATGTGCGTTTTCATTATGACTTTATTGAGTATGATGCATAATATATATATATACCGGGTTTGGATAGTCTAGGTTTCCAACGCGAATGTGCTTCTGTGTTCTTGATTGTTCTCGGATGTCGGCTCCGTTTGTTAAGTATCGATTCCGCTTCGCTTCGTTTTGCTTTCGGCTTATGTTTCGTTCTTTCGATTTCCGATTTCGACTCGCTTATTCGTTTTGCTTTGTCGATTGCTTTGTTTTCCGATTTAAAATTTCGTTGCGAAATTTTCGTTTCCATTCGATTCCGTTTTCCGTCCTGCTTTTCCGGTTGGGATCCGGTTTCCGGATCGGGTCCCAACAACTGAGGATAGATCTTAAACTTCTTCTATGCAAGAGGTACAAGAACATATCCTTGGGCGTTGTTGGACCTCGAAGGAGGGTGGATGAATAGGGTGGGGCCTGCAATCTCATTCCGCCAGCTAGCCTCTGCATACCATCCCCCTATAGGTCCATTATGTGTTGTGGTTGTTTTGGGTTTGTTATGTGTTGAGATTCCACTGGCCTCTTTTTGGTTGGAATAGGTTACTTAGGGTGATCCTTGGGCCTCTTGTTACCTATGGGCTGGTCGATGCATGGTGGAGGGGCGCGTGATCTGTGTCGCTTGGGCTTCTACTTACTGGCTGGCAGGGAAACCATAAGAGACCTATGCTGTTTTGGGTCAGGGTGGAGCCTGCGGTCTCATCCCTACTATCTAGCCTCTGTATGCTGTGTCCCCTGTAGATTATTTATGTGCGATGGTTGGTTTCGGTCTGTTATGTATTGAGATCCTTTTATTCTTTTTTCAGTTGTAATCCATTATTTAAGGTACATTAGACCTTACTTGGTTGTAAGGAGGCTTTTTGTTCTAATGTTCGTTTTTTTTTTGGCTAGGGTATGCCCTTTTGAATTTGTACATACCTTTTGATGAATATACAATTTACCGTTCATAAAAAAAAAGAAAGAGCTATCAATAAGGATTCCACTGAAGAGGATATTGACTTGGGAAGTAAGGATTCCACTGAAACCAAAGATTCAGAAGAAGAAGAATCTAGGTTGAAGTTGTTCAATCGAATGTCGTAACCTGTGTCTGATAAATCAGAGGATGAGGTGCCTACATAGAAACTGTTTGATAAAACGCCGAAGAGGGCTTTTGATAAAGGTGAAGAAGGGAAGCAGAAGCCTTCCTATGCTAGTTTATTTTGCGACAACAGAGAACTCAACCAAGGTATGACACTAGAATTCATGAAAGTTGATGAAGAGGCTGTTATGGAGTTGGAAGACGTAATGGAGATTGAACAAAATTTGGGATACTGCCTAGTTAGGTGTTTTACTGGAAAGTTTTCGAGGATGAATGCCCTTGAGGACCAAATGGCCAAGTGGAAAGTGCAATGTCAACTCCTTCCTCATAGTAGGGGTTGGCTGATTTTTCGATTTAATTCTGATGAAGGCAGAATGAGTGTTTTAGCAGGAGGGCCACATGTTATCTTTGGTAAAACCTTGCTATTAAAGAAGCTCACACAAGGATTTGCCTTCGACTACAAGGAGTTCATGGATGTGCCAATATAGGTAGAGCTACGTAATGTCCCCCTAGAATTCTAGCATGAACGGGGGCTATCCAAATTGGGATCACGAATTAGTAGGCCTATGTGTACTAATAAAATCACTAGCATGAAGACTAAACTTGGTTATGCACGATTTTTGGGGGAAGTTGATGTTTCTAAAAGGCCTATAACAAGCTTTGAGGTGAAGCTGCCGACAGGAAACCTATACACTCAAATGGTTATATTTGAGACATACCCGATCTATTGCTACCTTTGTCGGCAATTTGGTCAGGCCCTATTTAAGTGCTCAACAAAAATAGAAGCAACGAAAGGAACCAAATGAAGTAGCTATTACTGGAATAGTGGAACAAGAGAAACTATCAACTTTAGAGAAGGGGATACGGATTAGTGAGTATCCGGAGCCAAATGAAGGCGGGGTGCAAGATGAAAATTCAATAAATGAAAAAGAACAGCAAGTGTAACTTGAAGTAGGTGAAGGAGGAGTGGGGGAGAAAGATGAACCGATAAAAAAGCAAAGGGATAAATCAATAAACTCAGATAGAAACCTAAAAAATGACTAAAGGGGAACGGCAGACAGTACTGAAACATAGGAGCATCAATAAAGACAAGGCAGTACAACAAAGCAAAGACACCAGTGTGCGGAAGAATATGCTTAGACTTGAAAGTAGTAGCAGAGTGTCCCTGAAGAGTAGAACCAAAATTCAAAAGGGTACATGAGGTGGTCAACCTTCTCCACCCAAACAATAAAGCTCCTCTGTTGGAATGTTTAAGGCCTAAGTAAGGTCTCGTGACAAAATAGTGTTGCCACCTTAATTAGGCAACACTGTAGTTACTTTGCATGCTTACTGGAAACAAAACTCACTAAGGATAGTCTTAACTAGATGATGCAGAACAAAGTTGGAGGATGGGATTACTTTCACAATTTTGACTACATTATTAGAGGGCGAATTTTTATAATTTAGCACCCAACTTTCTGCAAGTGTTGGATTATAGAGGTAGATGATCAACATATTACTACAGAAGTCCACTACCGCACTACATAGTTATCTTTTACGGTCTCACTCATCTATGGACTGTATAGTGTGACGGGTAAGAGGGAACTATAGAATAAATTTCAGACTGGAGCTATGAGTCCATCACGATCGTGGATACTCATAAGAGACTTTAATTGTGTTTGTGATCTAAGGTAAAGGATAGGATCCCAACCCCCTTCGAATTACATGATTCGGTACTTAATAGATTTGAAAGTAACTCTAGGCCTGGAGGACGCCCCCAGTATGGGTGAATTCTTCACATGGAACAAAAACTAGCTCTGGGCTAAACTTGATATAGTGTTACTGAATCTGGCTTGGGACATGTTGGGTGTGAACTATGTAACACACTTCATGGACATGAGGGCTGAATTGGATCATCGTCCAGTTCTCGTGGATTTCAGTTGACTTGAAGAGCTTGGCAAGAGGCCCTTTAAGTTCTTCAATAAGTGGTTGAATTACCCATAAATGAAGGAAGTTGTAGACCAAAAATGGGGGAGGAGAGTGGAAGGCACTGCACAATTTACACTGTGTAGGAAATTAAAAGAGCTGAAAACTTCTTTGAAGGCTCTAAATAAGGAAGCTTATAGAAATATTTCAGCAAAGACTACAGCCACACAGGGGGCTTTCCAAATAGCCTACAAGGCTTCTTTAAGCAGACTAGTGGACCCTGATTTGAGACAAAAGATGAAGGAAAAAAGGAAGTATGCATATTTCTTAATGGAAGTCGAAAGACACTTCTACCAACAGAAAGCTAAGTGTACTCATCTCATGGAGGCGGATAAGAATAGCAAATATTTTCATCATGTTATGAGGAAAGGGCAAAGAAGAACACAACCTCTCATATCCTTAAAGAAGATGGAAGTGCTACAATATCAATGGGTGAAGTGATTAATTGCTGCCTTAGTTTGTATCAGAATCTTCTCGGAACAGCTAGACCTCGGGTTCGGTTAAAAGAGAAGGTAGTAAATAGTGGGCCGAGCTTGGATAAGCAAATAGGGGAAACTCTGATAGAGCCAATTAGTGTGAAGGAAATAAAACAAGCTATTTTTGATATAGGAGATGAAAAAGCCCCTGGTCTAGATGGATATTCCTCAGCTTTCTTTAAGCAGTAGTGGGATGGAGTTTGTCCTAATGTAATAGCAGCAGTCTAGGAATTCTTTACTATAGGTCGATTGTTGAAACAACTTAACCATTGCATCCTTACCCTCATCCCAAAGACTGAGACTGCACCAAAGGTTCATGAATTTAGACCTATTGCATGTCTTAATGTTGTGTACAAGGTGATTTTTTTTGTTTTGAATGACCGTATGACCAAGGTGAATGGGAGAATAATAGATCCAGCATAGGTTGATTTTATTCCCGATCGAAATATGATGGATAACATCTTCCTATCCCAGGAATTGATCAGAGGGTATACCAGAAAAAGGATTTCACCCAGATGTATGAGCAAAGCGGACATCACTAACGCTTATGATACGATGAAGTGGGGCTTCCTATAAAATATGTTGCTAAACTTGGGATTCCCAACTAAGTTTACAGGATGGATTATGGAGTGTGTTAAAACTACTTCTTACTCACTCTCTATCAATGGGTCTTTGCATGGATGGTTTAAAGGTTGTAAAGGCTTACGACAAGGTGACCCAAAGTCACTGTTGGCCCCCGAATTTTTCTTGTTAAATAAAGAATGATTTAAATAAATTATGAGGTTTGATGGATAAAGTTTTGGAGCTACTTATGTAAATGTTAGTAGACTTTATTGTATGGTTTGGTTGTATTAAAAGTGGTAAGAATGTATAAGGGCATTTTAGGCAAGTCATTTAAGGTTATAAGACTTAAGGCTTAAAGGAAAAGGCAAAATGGACATAGCACACTTATTAAGGGTATAACAAGAAGAAGAAAGAGTTGTTTTGTTTGGAAATGGAGGAAGAGAATCATGGAAGAAGAAAAGAAGAAGAGGAAAATTAGGGTTTCAAAAATCTTGAAGAATTTGACAAATCTTGGAGCTAAACAAGTAAGTACAAGACTCAACCCTTCTTAATTTGCTGAATAAATCATGTTTAGTGATCATTAGAAGAGAAAAATGGGGTTGAATGTGTGTAGGATGTTATGGTTGAACGGTGTCTTAGGTTTAATGATTTTGTTGTGTTTGTGAATGGATTTTGTGTTGGAATGAGTTTACAAATGAAGTAGGAATGATGATTTAGGGTTAAGATGAGTTATTTGTGAAATATGGGAAGTATGAAGATGAAAAATGCTGAAAAACAAATGTTCGAAAGGTTTCCGGTCTCGCACGTCGCGGCACACACAGGCGTCCACGTCGCGGCGCTCACGGGCACCCACGTCGCGGCGCAGGCAGGCGCCCACGATGCTGCGCGCGCATGCGCCCACGATGCAGCGTGTGCGAGCGCCCTCGCCGCAACGAGCTTCTAGATTTTGCCGCGGTGAGCTCCAGCATTTTACGCCGCAACGAGCTTCTGTTTTCACCGCGGCAAGCTTCTGTTTTCCTGCACAGACATGTTTTGGTATTTTGGACATAACTTTTGATGTAGATGTCCAAATGAGGTGATTTTTGATTTATTGTAAAATAGAGACAAAGGTCTACAAGTTTTTATGAAGAAATGAAGTTTTGAATCGGTATTTAAAGATCTCAATTTTGTATGGAATTTGAGGATAGATTCTTGTTTCAGCATAAGGATAGTCCCAATATGTTTGGAGTATAACTTTCGGATTTCTGAACCAAATTAAGTGAGTTGGTGTCATTAGAAACTTAAGACAGTGGGGAACATTTTTCTAGAAGAGAATATTACCAAATTTTGTCAATTACTTGATCATAGTGATCATGAAAAATTGACCCGAATGTTTGGACTTTTGGAAGAGTTTGAGTTTTTAGAATTTATCTCAATGAATATGCAATTTATGGATCCTTAAATTGTATTTCTATTGAATGGGAATTTTGTATTTGATAGAGGGAATCAACGAAGGCAAGAGGATCAAGAGGAGAGGCATCTTTTAAGCATGTATCCAAGCAAGGAATTCAGGTGGGTTTCACGTTTATAATTTAGAAATGAGCCAATAAAGTTTTCTCCTAAATCAAGAATGATTTCAATTACTTCATAAATATTGTTTTTGTTTCTTTTGAATGATTTGCAAAATTGCTACATCTTTTGGTATATGAACTTTGTTGATGAATTTCAAAATAAAGATGGAAATGCATTGAAACATTTTATGTTATGCCTTGGAAAATTCATGGCATTTTGTATAATCGGAAAAGAAAGAAAAGAGCATGAAAGCATTTGAAAATGATTTGAGCATGATTATATGCTTCTATTTGGGTGATAGTGGAACCATTCTGTTCGTCACGTGCACGTCGACAAGAGCCTTCTCCCGGCTACCCGCTTGTGGCATATGAGCTCCGAAAATGGACTCATTCTGTTCAGGGTGTAAACTTCAGTTTCTCCCTTCTGATTCCATGGAACCCTCGAGCCGTTTGTTTGTGCATTGTATCTTTGAATGGTCAAGTATGTTGCATAAATTGAGTGTTTTGTATTGATGGCTAAATGGATATGCTGCATGGATGTGATGACATTTAAATTATGAGTTTTTGACTTCAACTTTTGAATTTGACTGAGAATTTGGGAACAAAGCATTTTTATGAATTCATTATGATTTTTATATGACAAATGAACACTTCAACAGTTTTGCTTATTCTTTGTTATAAACCTATTATCCACGAGCTATAAGCTCCCCCCCCCCCCCCTTCATCCCCATCCACAGTTGATGAGAAGAAGATCGGGTGAAGGGAAGTGAAGGTTTTTGTTCATATGTGTACATATTGTATTGTTTTTAAGTTAGATTGTTGTTGAGAATTTTGGGAGTTGTGTATTTTGTTTATTCAGATTTCGATATTGATACTGTATTGTGGCTTGGAATGCCATTAGAGCTTGTAAAACTCTATTCTTTGATGTTAAGGAATTATGCATTAAGTATGGATGATGTTGAGTGGATGTATGCATTTGCGTATATGGATCAGGTTGAGCAGAAATTCGGTATACTTGAGGAAGTTATCGATTTGATATGAATATTTTGTTTGTGAATTGTTGTTCATATATATATATATATAGAAATGAGATGTGTTATGGAAAAAGGAACATAGAAATGGTATGAGACTTTAAGCTTCACGATTTCTTTAGATTATGCCAACGTTTATAGTTCACGAGTTGGATTCCGAAAACGGGATCCAACATAGGGGGTATCAGAGCAAGAAGAAGTACAAGGAACATGCTCAAGTATGATGGTATTTTGTTTCCGAGGTTGGGTTCCAGAAACGGGGCCCAGCATTTATGGTATCAGAGCAAGAGTGTAAGTGTTATGGTTTTGGTAAGAGTTGGATTCCGGAAATGGGATCTAGCACTCACCTACCCTGTTTTTACTAGGGCTGGAATACTTGTCCCAGATGCTAAAAAACTGAACGCGCAACACCATCTTTTCACTTCCATCCGAAATGTAAGCAGCTAAGCATAACCCATATTGCCTTTGCTGATGACCTTATGCTTTTTTCTAAAGGATATCATAGATCGATTGGCATATTAGTCGATGCATTTCAAGACTTGGAAAGGGTGATAAGATTGAAAGGGAGTGTTTTAAAGTCAAACATATATTTAACAGGAGTGGATGGATATGAGAAGGAGATTTTAAAACAGTTAGTTGAGACCTTCTAGGGGAATTCCCTGTTCATTATTTGGGAGTCCCCTTAGCTCCTATGAAGATCTCAGTGGCTCAGTTTTCATTACTAATAGAATCTGTAGAAGCATACCTAAATACCTGGAGGGGTCAGTCCCTCTCTTATGCGGGAAGAACTGAACTTATCAATTCTGTTATACAAGGAGTTCTCTCTTTTTGGTTGCAAGCATTCCCCATGCCTAATGCAATCCTGGAAAGGCTCAACTCCATGTGTCGGTTGTTCTTATGGGGTAGAAGACATTTTCGAGTAGCTTGGGATACCATCTGTACTCTGAAGGATGCAGGAGGCTTAGGGTTGAAAAATTGCAAGACCTGGAACAATGTACTGCTCACTAAGGTCTTAAGGAACATCCATGCCAAGGCAGACTCTATCTGGGTACGATGGGTACATGAAGAGTACGTAAAGAACACAAAAATTTGGGAGTAGGTGCCCTACAACCGAAACTCCCCCTTGCTGAAGAAGATTGCATAAATTCGAGACAGTTTGATGGGACAATAAGGAGCCGAACATTAGTAATTCAGAGAGTGCAACAATTATGCATTAATGGAGTTCCTTCATCCCCGAAGGTTTATAATTTAATTTGGGTAAAACATACTATGCTGGATGTCATTTATATGGAAAAAGTATATCCCTCCTAAGTATTCCTTCATCGCTTGGTTAAGCCTAAGAAAGAGGTGGTCCTTCAACGAAGTCTATGGATAAGTCGATCCAAATCCTAGTCAGTATTAAGAGAGGTTATAGAAGTCCGACTCGCATCAACGTTTCTGTTTTGTTCCTCTAGCATATTTTACATTTTCTGATATAGTTCCTCACTATCCAATGCATTCCAACCCAATAGAAATCTAGTTTCACCCGACTGAGAGTTTTTTGGAAGCCAAAATGCCCCCTAAAGTAGTGTCATGCATCTCAGAAATAATATTAGGAATCAAAGCAGATTGAGAGCTAAGGATTACCTTTTTTTCTAGGAACTACACTCCATCTCATGATTGTGCCTACAAATTTGTTTTAAATTTTTCATAGTACTAATCCGTAGCACATTCATTTTACAACTGCATCCACCAGTCTAATTTTGGTCCAGAGATCGTAATGAAGTGTATCTCAGCTTTATGGGATAGAGAATCAGCAGCCTTGTTGGTGGATCATTGCTTGTATTCTATCTAGTAATCGCACCCTAGGAGACCAAGGGACTTGGGCCAGAGTTGTGAATTGTTGTTCTAATAATTATTTTAAACTGCTCTAATCGATTCTCACGATGAAAGTTCAGCCCAGGAGATATGGACGCCATTTACGAACCAATTTAACTATGGCTAGCATCTCCTTTTCGTAACTTGAGTATTTAAGAGTCATACCTTTGAGGGCCTCACTAAAGAAGGCTATTAGTCTCCCTTCCTAGATTAGGACCGCTCCAATCTCGATCCCGATATCGCTGGCATCACATTCTACCATAAAAATTTGATTGAAGTCAGGTAATCGTAGAACAAAAGCTCGGGTAAAGGCCTCTTTGAGATGTTTAAACACATTAGCGGTCTCCATTATCCATTTAAATCCCTCCTTGGAAAGCTATTGATTTAATGGCATTGCAATCACTCTGTAATGTTGGATAAATTTTTTGTAATACCCTGCTGAGCCTAGAAATCCTCTGACCTCTCTTACAGTTTTGGGCTTGGGCCATTCACAAATTGCTTGAATTTTGGCACCATCTGGTTCGATTCTATTACCTGAAAGAATGTTCCCCAAGTATTCTAAATGTTGCACACCGAATATGCATTTCTTTTTATTGCATAAAGTTAATGTTATGTCAAGAGGTCCAACACAATTCGGAGATGTTGTTGATGCTCCTTCCAGGTCTTGGAATAAACCAAAATATCGTTAAAAAACATAAGGATCAATTTGTAAAGATAAGGACAGAAGAATTCATTCATCAAACTTTGAAAGGTTAATGGTGCATTAGTAAGGCCAAATGGCATCACTACAAATTTGTAGTGCCCGTCGTGTATATATCCTGAATGTAGTTTTTGGAATATCGGATCTATAAATGCGTATTTGATGGTAGCCAGCTTTAAGATCAAACTTTGAGTAATATCAGGCTTTGAAAAGCTCGTCCATAAGTTCGTCGATCACTGGAATAGGAAACTTATCCTTGATAGTGGTTGAATTCAAGGCCCTGTAATCAATACAAAATCTCCACTCCCCACTGGCTTTTTGCACCAAAAGTACTATCAAAGAAAATGGGCTAGTAATAGGTCATATAAGACCGATAAGGAGTAGTTCCTACTTCTGTTTCTCAATCTTAGATTTTTGATAATACGGATACTGGTATTACCGCATATTGATCGCTGAGGTGTTAGGAATTAGTGGGATTTTGTGATCTTGAGATCGCACTAGTGGTAGTTGTGTGGGAGTTTTGAAAATGCCATAATATCATGATAAGATTTCATTGATCTCTTGTGGACCTACTTCTAATTCGGTAGATGATTTTTCTATAGTAAACAACTGAATGAAGAATCCTTCTCTTAAGGAATTACTTGTGAGGATTTTATTTTTTCCTTATCAGATAATGCTTCTATCCCTTGTAATTTAATTCCTTTAAAAGTGTAGCAGGTCCCACGCCAATTGAAAGCTATAGTTAGACTGACGTAATCGGTTTCAATCGACCCTAGGGTTGATAATCACTGCATTCCCAAAACCACAAGTAGGCCAACTCGGGTAACACAAAGAAATCAACACACATCCCTGTATAATGAGCCTAATGCTGCGATATAGTCCCAAGGACTCAATCAAAATATTATTGGCGATTTTGATTTTGAATCTCTTCCTTGCTCCCATGGTAAGCTCGAATTTATTTTCTATTTTCTTATCAACAAAATTACGAGAACTACCTCCGTCTATGAGCACCATGACTTCATTATCTCCTATTTTGCCAATCACATGCAATGTCTGATGATGTTGTATTCCGATGATTGCATGGTAGGATATTTCTAGCATCTTCTTTCTTTCCTCAATCTCTTCCAACTCCTCAGAGTCACCTGCACTTTCTTTAATTCCTTTAATCATAAACAATTGTGGTCGGACACACCGATGACCAAGAGAAATTTTTTGTCGAAGTAAAAAAAAGCCCTTTCTCACATCATTCCTAAGCCTCTTGAGTGGACAACCTTCGAAAATTTGGTATTCCATTTTTTTGGTTCGCTACTAGACCCAAAACCCCTAGGCCTCCTAAATTGGTGGGTTTAGAATTTCTATTTGACACGTTCTTTGGAGGAAAATTTTGTCTACGTGATTATTGGTTCCTCCCTTCTGTTAGCTTTGCCAATCGGATTGCATCAGTGAGAGTTCGTGGTTTGTTCATTCTTACGTCAATCCAGAGAATGAAGTTTGTAACATCCCGTTACTGCTACAAAGGGTATTATGGTAATTTGGGACTGACTGATAGGATTGCACTGCATTCACTGACTGAGCATGTTACTGGCCTCTAGTTATAGAGGAACAGGCTTACTGCATATGCATTCATCAATAGGTACATGCATTCATGATTTTCCGGTATTGATTGAGAGCTTGCACTGACTGGACTGATTGGACTGATTGGATTAGGGATTAATTAATAAATTAGAGTAATTGGGTGAAATTGACTGATTTAGAACTGTTTTCAAGTAATTGGTAATTTATGGAGACTTATAGGAAATTTTCGGGAAGTTCGAGAGTAAATGCCCGGACCGGAAATATTCGGGCGACTGACTGATTGGCTGTATAGAACTGAAAGAACTGTCCAATGGCAAGCGAAAAATTAGGATTTTACTGATTGGAAATTAATATGTTGAGCCATTGAAATTTGGAGACTGAAATTCGGACTAATACGGAGACCTAGGTCTATAAATAGTTAGGGTTAAGGAATTTTTGGAGAAAATTTGCTAAGGCTCACGAGTTCTCCTCTTCCTCCTCCCTACGGCAACCTTCGATCTCTTCCTTTGGTGAGAATTTCTTGTTTCTCTCTTATGGGTTTCCTTCTATTGTGTTAATCTAACTTGTTTACTGCTATTGATGAAGGATTGAG
>JANZLD010000007.1:50970203-50994648 GCA_026413575.1 Erythroxylum carthagenense | reverse complement strand
TCCATGGCCCAACAGTAGAGGAACGTCTCCCATGCAAGTACGTAAAGAAACGTAAAGAGTTGAAACCTAGCCAAAAATCATATATAAGGTATTATTCTCCCATCACAGAGGTACACGATCATAACCTAGCTTTTCTCTCTGCATTCCGCTGCCTTTCCCTCACCAGAAAATTCACTTGAACGTCGGAGAGGCTAATCGGGACATAACCCCCGACGTGCCTTCATTATTTTGCAGGTATCTTCGAGTCGTACTTATCACAGAAGGAAGAAGACGATGGACTTCAATGGCAACGCATCGTTCAGCCAGAACCTGGCGGAACCAAACCTAAAAAAAACTCCTTCATTAAAAGGGAGTAAATATTATATAATCTTTATTAATGACTTCACTTAACCTCTATTATATGGGTAAGAGCATACCATCTCATCGTAGGTCAAGGATTCTAAACCAATGGAGAGGTGAAGAAAGATTCACACACGTTATTAATTTGATTATTTACTAAGATAGTGTCGTCAACAGATCTCAATTAAACAGGTTTACCTATAAACCAAGTAAATGCCATAATAGGCATTAAGATTAAAGGATCATGGATAAGAAAGCAAATTGTAATTGGCAAAAGGGAAGCCAAAAAAGTACGATGGTAATCAAAGAAAATATCACAAACATCAATTATTGGATGTAAAGATATTTTACAATTTTCTTTTGTTAATATAAAATTAATTATTGGACGTATGTTGCACTTGAGTGGGTTAGTTAGGCGTGAATGGAGTATGGATTATGGACACCTTTTTTTTATAGTTAGATCACGAGATATTTTAAGAGGATCTCAATTATAGGAAGGTGTCTTTAAGTTATCTACTTTCAGACTAATCCTTATTTATACCGAGTCAGCCTATAGAGAATAAAGTACTGACCAAATAAATTTTTCCATCATCAAGACTCAAATTGAGGCCCTAAATACTGAACAACTCATACCAATATATTGGACACCCTTTTTTAATTATAAGAAACAGATGAGAATGACGTGTTTGTGGCCAATGAATTAGAACGAGAGAGAATTTTGGGAAACGAGAATCCTTGTCACCGTTCACCTGTTACCATCTTAACTTGACCATGGTTGGATTTTATCTTTATGGGAGTTTAAGGACTATTTTATATAATATAATAAAATTTCAAGTACTGAATGATTGTTTGGTCATGCTTTGTCACGTTCTATAAGAATTACAGAACGGAAATATATTGTCGCAAGCACTGGTGTGTTTCTAGTTCTGTACACCTGCTACCGCACTTAGACGCTTCCTCTCTTCTGGACTCGCTCGATCCGAACAAAAACCATTCATAAGAAGAGCAACAATCTCGAGAATCATCCCATTTTCTTCCATATTAGCTCCTGACAGCAAAAGGGCGAAACCAAAAAACAGAGCATCAATGATGATACCACCTCAATTAATGACCCAGACGTGGGCGACAATGGGTTCAACCATTGCCAGCTTCATGCTTTTCTGGGCTATTTTTCAACAATACTGTCCGCACGAAGTTCGTAGGTACCTTGAGAGGGGTACGCACAGAATCATGAACTTTTTCTATCCTTACATCAAGATAACTATCCACGAGTACACAGGAGATCGACTCAAAAGAAGTGAAGCCTTCGCTGCTGTCGAAGCTTATCTCAGTGTCAACTCATCAAAGTCTGCTAAAAGGTTAAAAGCAGAGATGGGAAGAGGTAACAACAACCTGGTTCTTAGCATGGATGAGCACGAGAGAGTGACAGACGAGTTTAAAGGTGTTAAAGTTTGGTGGGTTTCGGGCAAAGTTGTGACAAGCTCACAATCCTTGTATCCACAGCCAGAGAGGAGATACTACAGGCTCAGCTTTCATAAAAGTCACAGAGAGATCATTACGGAGAGTTACTTGAAGCATCTGGTGAGAGAAGGGAAGGAGATTAAGGTTAGAAGCAGGCAAAGAAAGCTTTATACCAACGGTTCTGGACACAGATGGCCAAGTTTCAAGCAGACTGTGTGGAGTCATATAACTTTTGAACATCCTGCCACTTTTGATACCATGGCCTTGGAACCTAAAAAAAAGGAGGAGATCATTGAAGATCTTGTGACCTTCAGCCAAAGCAAGGATTTTTATGCTAGGATTGGCAAGACTTGGAAGAGGGGTTATCTTCTTTATGGGCCTCCTGGAACTGGCAAGTCTACTATGATTGCTGCAATGGCCAACTTGTTGAACTATGATGTTTATGATCTTGAGCTCACTGCAGTGAAGGACAACACTGAATTGAGGAAGTTGTTGATCGAAACAACCGGGAAATCGATCATTGTGATTGAGGATATTGACTGTTCGCTGGATCTTACAGGGCAAAGGAAGAAGAAATCTGATAAATCTTCTGAGGATGACAAGTTAGATAAAGAAGCTGCTCGTAAAGAACCAAAAGAGGACACAACCAGCAAGGTTACGCTTTCAGGGCTGTTGAATTTTATTGATGGTTTATGGTCTGCTTGTGGAGGTGAGAGGATTATAGTATTTACTACAAATTATGTAGAGAAGCTTGATCCTGCTTTGATCAGAAGGGGAAGGATGGACAAGCATATCGGATTATCTTACTGTAGTTTTGAGGCATTTAAAGTGCTGGCTAAGAATTACTTGGAACTGGAACAACATGCTATGTTTGAGACAATTCAAGGATTAATGAAGGAGACCAAGATCACACCTGCAGATGTTGCAGAGAACCTTATGCCCAAGTCCCCATTGGACGGTGTTGAAAAATGTCTTTCAAATTTGATTGGAGCACTCGAGGAAACGAAAGCAGCAGCAGCTGCCAAGGAGAGGGAATTAGCGGCAGATAAAGAGAAAGCTGGTAAAGAGTCATCTAGGAAACAAGCGGAGAAGGAAGGGGTTGATGGTGAAACAGCAGAGAATATTTTCCAAAAAGAAGCTGCCATGGAGCAGGAAAATGGAAACAGCGAAAAGCACAAACAAAAGGAAGAGGCGGATGGTGAGACGTGTGAAGCTTCCGTCGGAAAAAATGAGCCGCGGCAAGAAAATGGAAACTGTGTGATGTGATTCCCCTGAAGGGCCAAATAATTACTTCGGTTATCCAAAAGCAACTTCTGTGGTCCAGATCACTGTTAATAAGGCAGCAATCCTTTGTCATCTTTTTGTTGCCCACTACTCCATGTAAGATCAAAGCCAATCAAATACCAAATGAAACACTCCTGCTTCCAATATCACTATTTATCCAATTTGATATTGATAATGTAGAATGATGTATCGAATGAAACATGAAACCTCACTAATGTGTTGGGAAGGGTTGATTCATTAAGTACATTAAAAATTCAGCCGAACTGATCATTTTTTCAAGAACCAACCACCAAAACTGTTAGGACATAGATAATTGTCAAAGATAATGCAGGGCTTGCACATCTAAAAGCCGAAGTTTCAGTTACAACATCAGTTAAAGGGTTATTGTACATCAGTTGGATAAAATAAATAACCACCAACATATTCTCATTTACCCATTTTAGGTTTCTATGAACGTAGACATACTAAAAAATGACTACCTAATCTACAGAACTCTCAGCACCAGGTCGTTCCCTGCCGCAAATCCAAGATGAATCGCATCCAGGATTGCTTTAACTTACACCACGGAAGAACTCTGATCATAATTGCAAAATTTGTAACTTTCTAACATCATACACTATTAAGCTTCCTGAGCAGAGACTGCAAATCTTGTTTTCTGGTAAGAGAGAACAGCTCAAAAATCATCTCTATCATCATCATTTATAGTTGCATTTGGACCATCATCAAAACCAGAACCTGGGGCAACTTCATTAAGATCAAGTAATCGTCTTTTTCTCACACCTTCACCTTCACCTTCATATTCACCTTCACCTTCATCTTGATCTTGATCTTGATCCAGGCTGTTAGATTTTTCAAGTGGCTGAATTTGCTCCTTTTCTGCTGCCTCTGTACAACCATCAGCAGGCAGATTGATTTTCATATCTTGGTCATCGTAGATGCCATCAGAATCTTGACTTTCAGCTGAATACTCCGTATCTTCACTTGCATCTGAGGATCGTTCATCTGATGCATTTGATTTTTCGGGTTTTATCAACTCAGCTTCTGATTCAGAGAGTTCGTACTGCCGGTAATTAATCCGGTTCCTAGTGGCCCTTTTACTGCGTCTTAGACCTGATTGGATCTCATCAACAGATCGTAATTTAAATTCCCTCCGAGTACGACCTGGCAATTTCTTGATTTTTTGTGGCCCATCACTCTCCTCACTGATACTTAAGGAATCCTCCTCTTCTTCCTCCTCATCTTCACCATTTTCTTCATCCCACTGGTATTCCTCATCCCCTTCTGAGCTACTAGACAGCTTCCTTTGTTTACGTTTCCTCGTATATTCCTCATCATATACGGCCTCTCCAACTATGTCATCATCACTGTAAAAATCTGCATCATTATCTGAAACTGCTTCAACATACTCTTTTGCTGAGTATCGTTGTGGCCTCTGTCTTCGCCTGTTACTGCAAACCATTGCAGATTATGAGATGGTGGAGCTTAGGGAAAATACAAGAAGCTGGAAAACGAAGATTGTTCTTACCTTCTGTCCAATGGATCAAGCATATGGTCCTCGTCAAAGTCATCGTATTCAGGTGAATTGGGAGATGTCATGCTAAAAGTGCCATGTGGGGAAGTATGTGAAGGACCACTCCACCTACCATTTGTGATCGCTTCTGGTCTGGCAACTTCATCTCTTCTTTGCATAGGCTCTGGTGATGGTGGTTTTCGCCTGGAGACAAATTCCAGAAACACAATTATTAATTTTAGATTGTACGGCTGTATGTAGTATACACAAATTCCTATGAGAGATAAGCTATGCAAAAACTACATGAGAACGTGTCATAAACTCCATACTTGGTTACTTTTATAGCCTCACTGATTGACCGATCATAATCATCTGCAAAATAATTAGAGATGACTGAGACCTCAAAACACATGGTGTCAGAACTGTCACTACTTACTACTAATATGTTAGTTTTTTTATAGTATGAGGGAAATGGAAGTAGTAGATAAATCCCTGCCAAGGGCAATAAACTAGCATATAACCATTTCGTCTTTTTTTGGGGGTTTAATAGTTTTTTTAGTACTCTTACCAAAAGTGTAAGTAACAGGTTTCCTGTCACGAAGGGAGCGACCCGCTGCTAGCCCATCCATGTTCAGGAAGTTATCAAGAAGCAGAGCCTGCCTGTGTTGTTTTTTCAACAACTTCTCTTTCCTCTGAGCAAAAACAGTAGCAGGGAACTAAATAATTGATCAAGGAAAGCAAAAAGAATGGAAAGCAGATGGAATTAGGAACATCAACATGAGTAAAAAGACACCTGATTCTTTACCGGGTATTGATATGATTAAATATACAAGTTCTCACACAAGCAATTATGAATTACCTTATGAACCTTCGCAATCTCTGGGAGCATGTCATTCTTCAGCTTCTTTCCTAACGAAGCCTCTGTTCTGTTTCTACTCTCAAAAAGCTTCTCCTGCAGCAAAATTGACAAAGTAAATTGAGGAAAATTCCAAATAAGAACGAAACCAGTGACAATTTGCAAGTCCAATATATCTTGGTACAATAGTGAGCAAGGACCAGTTTCTTTGCACCACCAGAAAGGCAGACAAAAAGTCCTTTCAACAGGAGCACATTTTCCAAAATGAATGATTAGTTGTCTACACTGTGCACAACTGGCTACACAACTGGAAGGAATGAATTTGCTGCAACATGGTTATACTCTATGAACAGAATTCCAAAGATCATATAAAAACCTCTGGAAGCAGGCTTTACTGCTTTAAGATTAATGTAGGATAATAAATTCTTAATTGGGAGCATTACCCATTACTCTTGAGGTGGAACTTTTCAATTTCTGCTAGTCGTTGCTTGAAAGGGAAAACAATATCTTCCTATCCAAAGTTATATTTACATCTTTTTATCAGAAACCCAGTTAAGAAACAGGACTAGCCAAGAAGATAGAGAAATCGTACCAAGAAAATTCTATGATTACTGCTCAAAAAATGGATTATGTCACATCCAGATATTACAATTGCTATCTCAAAAAGAAAAAATATTCCATATTGGAAAAGAAGATCGTTAAGCCCAAAGCCAGATCCAATAACTTCTGTCTGCATGCACTAAAACATACAAGCATGTTGAAATTAGATCTCCAAATTTGAACATAAGCGAACAGCCCATACAAGGTAATAAATACTCACTGGAATCCTATAGGCAATCCTTGTATGGAAAACACAAATATGAGTGTTGGTTAAGTGAACTGGACTACATGACATATTAACCATATACAGTTAATAACGTGCAAAAACGGACTGGTCTACAAAACGACTTACAGAAACATCTTGAAATTCTTCCAAATTTGTTGCTAACGTTTCCCAAAGGTATGTTGTACTAGGAAGGACCTGGGAACCTTTTGTCTTTGCTTTCTTCCCCTCAACTTTTCGTATTTCACGATATAGTCGATGACCAATCATTGGATCGTCTTCATACCTACAACAGTAACAGAAGCATAAATAACAAACTTATAACGTAGCATAGAATTGCATCAAATAGAAACTGTTGTTCTAGACAGCAATAAATCTTTAAAAATTATCTTCCAAGACAACAGAAACACGTATCAATTTATAAATCAGATTTACAGTACCAGTAGTTAATTCCTTGGGAATCACCACCAACACGTTCTTTACGAAACATCGAGAGTTGAATGCCATGTTTAAGGGAGTTGTCCATATAATTCTTGATATCTTCTTGCTGCAAAAGATTGATCAGATTCAATGACTTACATCTAACAATAAAAAGAAGCTATTAAAAAATAGTTGCAATCGATCAAGTTTGAAAAACTAGGATCTACAAGAAACAGCTGTTCTGGATGGCCATTTTAGTGAGATTAGAAATACATTCTTGAGTTGCTCCAAAACTCAAAAAGAGATGGGATTGCACATGATATTTGTTATATGGATTTATTTGCACACATTAGAAAAAGCACTGGTCTACTCGCAATTAGTACAGAGCAGGAAAGAATATTACTAAACGAATAAGCAACCAAATCAGAATGACAAAGACATTTAACTCTGAAAGAATAGGCATAACAAAAGCTTTTTAAGTGTGAAGAATACAGCAGTTTATGGCAAATAACCCAGTAAAACCCTGGGAAACATTGCAGAACACATCCAAAGACACCCTCTTTCTTTATTTTACAGTAAAAGCCTAGTGGAAAGGATGACTACCAGAACACATCAAAACATATGCCCAGTGCATGTCATGACAACCGTAAATGACAATATAAAACAAGATTACACAGTCCTAAACAAAAACTCCTGCTGAAAGGTAAGAATAAACCTCTTTCCAACCATTAGAGAAAACCTAACTTGCCCCTATACAGCCCCAGTTCAGAGAAAGATGTTTCCATAATCTGGACCAGGCACCAGTCAAAGTCCTTTACTAACCAATCTTGCCTGCAAATGTTTTTAGGCCCTAAACAAATAGTCACGTGGCACAAAAAGGTTTGGGTTCCTAACAATTTTCCTAAGGCTTCCTTCATCCTGTGGTTGGCCAATAGACAGAGATGGAATACCAAGGATAGACTCAAATTCACATTCTCAGGCTCATCAACCTGCTCCTTGTGCACTTCAGACAACGGAACTATTAACTACTTATTGGTCTGCTGTCAATATGCTTCTGCACCTTGGTGTAAATTCCAAGTATTGTGGAATGTACAATGATAAACAGGACTGAGCTAGATGCAAAACCTTCGGCAACAAAGGAGACAAAACCAATTTTAGGATTGGCTTCAGCTGCATTGTCTATGCACTAAAGAGAAAGGAATATAAGATTATTTCAAAATATGCACCAAGATATTCTTCTGTGCTCATACTTTCTCTTGGATCAGACAGATCATTATGGCCAAAGGAGTTGCAAACATAAGCACAATAGCAGCACAGAGATGGAACCTACAGCCTATCCATGGATAACTCTAGCCTTGGTCCCCTTTCAAGGGTTTATTTAGTAATTAATTTCAATTTCCCCAAAAAAAAAATTCTTCTCAGGTACTTGTGGCAAACTCCTAGAAAAGGCAAACTTTTGCACGATCACAACATTGCCAATGGTTGTTCCCAAATGTTGGCAAAAAAGGGATCAATGTTTTCAAGCTTTGGTAACTACAAAAACAAGAATACAAAAATCCAAGCATATTGTTTAATTTTCAGGTGCAAACAAAATAATTCGTTAACAAGAATATTGAGATGCATCAAGCATCAAGTCAAAAAAAATCTCAAAACTAGCACATTCACCAAGCGTGAACATATGATTAAAGCTTCTGGGTCTAAGAATAAAGAAAGCAACAAAACAGAAGTTTGACGCAGTAAAGAAAGTTAAAATTACTAAACATGAGAAGATGTCTTGGGTGGCCTCAAATCTTTGTCAAAAGGTTCAGTTACTTACTGACAATTTGGTTCTTATACCACTGATCAAATGCCATTTAGCATCCTTTTAGTAAGAATCAAATGATCCATTTGGCACCACGTGTTGTACAAGATAACCGTATGATTTAAGGCCAACTAGGTGGACAAAGGACAACATACAACAGGCTATGGGCAATAATTTCAAGCTATAGTGATACCTCGGTTCGGATGTCGCATAGAGCTTTCAAGATCACCACACGAACTGCAGGATCAAGGGTCTTATATGCTTCTATCTCCAGTCTAAGACATAGAGACCATAAGAAGTTAGAAACACAAAAACAATCACACACTGGAGTACCACAAAAATGTCAAGAGTGCTCACCCATGAGAAGCAATTATTGGAAGTTCCCCATCTGCAACCTGCAACCAAGTACCAAACAAGACTTAGCATAAGCATAATTAGAAAATTGAACAAGGTGAGGTTCAAATTTTCGTAGGGTCAGTAGAAAAAAATGGATAACAATGAAAACAAGTGCGACAATTGAGTTACCCAATACCACCAGTCTCTTAATTTTCTGCACAAAACTGTAATCCAGGTATCTTGTGTAAGGGCCATTCGTGTAATTGGTGGAATTGCCTGCAGTTAACATAGACCAAACAGCAATGAAAAAAAGCATTTGCAATAGCAAAATAGAATTTATTCTGGCCTTCCAACATGTTGTACAACAGATCAAGATTGTCAAGCCCATGTAAATGCTGAATTGGAAAATATATATTTCAAGGTTGGGGCCTTTGGGGAAGAGAGCTGGTATAATACAAGGTGAGATGCATACAAACCAAAGTCACAGTTATATTGGTATTCCAAATTGACTACGAGCAAGAGTGTAATAAGTCTTATGAGGCTTGGACAATTCTCCTCCCCTTAAGGTGTCTTTTGGGGTGAATTTAGGTCAGTTTTATCATGATATTAGAGTTACTCCTACTTTGATGATGGGCTACTTGTAAATATCAAGTCTTGTAAACTTTAGGTATCCGATGTCTATTAGGGGTTGTGATAGCTATTCTTACATCATACATACTGACTAGGAGCAACAACCTAATAAGCTTCTAAAATTGACAACAATCAGTAGTATGTAACGTTGTTATTGGCATAGCATTGGCTAATCCACGAAATTTAACATCACATGATTACTCAAGACAATATCCTGGTTGCTAATATCGATTAAAAGAATAACCATGGTTGAATTAGCAAAAAAGATGTAATAATTTTAAGTAAATGATAGTATTTTTTCCAGGTTTTTAAACAAAACCTGTTCTAAGGAGGCTTTTTCAATAATGTCAAACACATGAAGGTTATTTTTTGTGTATATACATACATACATATATGATCAAATTTTTGTGAAGAAGGATGGTGAGGCAAAGAATAATTCTTTTTGAGGAACCTATCTTGTGAGGCAAAGAATAATTCTTTTTGAGGAACCTATCTTGTTTGTTGTGATGGTTTACATACATATATGATCAAATTTTTGTAAAGAAGGATGGTGAGGCAAAGAATCATTCTTTTTAAGGAACCTATCTTGTTTGTTGTGATGGCTTACTGTTGTGTTGGCTTGCTATTCACTCATATTATATTTTTATCCATTGTCATCCGGTTGACATGTTTTGGTTTAAATTATCCGAAAAAGAAAAAGTGCGTATGCCTCTCTGTAATGTAGAACGCCAACTGTATAGCTATGTAACCACTCAAATTTAATTAAGAAGTTTAACTCCCTAAATCAATATGGAGAACATATTTGGGAAGGATCAAGCAAGCTGCAAGCCAAATTTGCAAAATCGAATTGTAGCTACTTTACAAAAAAAGGATGAAAAAGTTAAGTGCATTTACTGGTGTAAATCTAACTCTAAAAATCACCATTTATGACAAAGCTTCCTTTTTGACCTTTACTTTAACCTTTTTACTGAAGCACTCAAAACCATTCAAATGCACAGATATTCTGAGTGCACGTTACAAAATAACTGCAGAAGAGCAAAAAGAGTAGAAATAACCAATGGAAATGACGCCCTAGAACCACATAACGATTGCAGAAACCAAGCAATGGAATGAGTGCTGTTTATCCCCATAAAACAGCAGATTTCTTGGTCAATAAAACATACCAATATCTTGCATCAAAACTACAAAACTACCAACACCAAAAGAATTTCTCTTCCAGAATGATAGTATTATGTGCCTCTTATTTGCACTTGTTTGATAAAACTAAAAGGACTTCTCAAATCTATCACTTAACATGTTAACTCACTTAGCTCTATTAAACCCCAAAAAAGTTTTGTTCAACTTAAAACTTCAGCATTTACTTGTTTGATGTCTATGCAGTAAAAGCTAATAGCTTACTACTACATATCTAAGCAAGATCGACATGACATTTTCTGCATCCTTGATGGCACATTTCAGTGACCACTTCACATCCAACAGTAAAAAAATCTCCATCCTATAATGTCCATTACAGTGGTCTGGCACTAAAATATAGTATCCGCGGAAAGGTCTGACAATCAGCAGCTAATTCATCCGACTAGCAAAAGGTAAACCAGTTTCATATTAGCATACCACTAACTCACAAATTAAATGAGCAGAATTGATCTATACTTCAATCCCCCTTTTAGCTATGGAACAGAAAAAGATTATGAGTAGTGATTTCCGAAGATTATCAGCCTCTTTACATCTTCCTCAACATCTTTTAGAACCTAAAAAGCTTTCTGGTAAAGCTTTCCACAATAAACTCTAACAAAAACTAAAGAGAGATGCAAATCCGCATCCAAGATTTAGTTTCTGCACTTAACAAATCCATAATCCAAATTTCAACCAACCATCAACTAATTCACTTCCTTTGCACCAAAAAGTTAAAACGTCACACACGAATCACATCAAAGAATCAAATGCATTCTCCATTACGGTACACTAAGCTTCCCAAAAGAACACATTACGAGAATGAGAACTATACTATTTGAAAACCATGTAATTACAGTTCAACAAAGTGGAAAGTAAAGCAAGGCACCAACCTTTAGTAAAGGCATGTGTATATCACCCAAAGTGTCATTAGGTGTAAGTAAAGAAGTTTCAAACTCCTCGGCGGAGAATTCAACCTGTATATTCAACAAAGGCCTAAAAACCTTCGCCAAGAGAAAACAAACAATCAATCAGTTGAAATCTTAAGCCCTAAAACCCCAACAGAACAAAAACAAAAAATACAATAATTTGCAACTTTCAATCAAACAAAAAACGCTCACATGCAAGAAATTGAGTATTGAAGCTAACTCCCACATGGAGCGCAGGTTCCACCTCGGCAACTGAGCCGGCTCCGGTAGCCCAACCAGCGGCGTAATGATCTTGCCGCTGCTAGCGCATTGCTCCTTTTGCGGCGACGATTCGTCGTTTCGCTGCTGCCGTTGTCGCTGCTCCTTCCGTTTCTGCTTCCTTTCGTTAGCTGCCTGCTGCTGCGCCGCGTAAAGCCTCGCCGAAGTTCGGACTGTACACGCCCGCGACAGCCTACTGGTCCTATTTTCCGGAGGAGTGGGAGCCGGCGCCGGAGCATCGCCGGCCTGTTGAGCGCTGTCACCTGCGTGGTTTGGGGTAGGGGTAGCATCTTTGTCGCTGTCAACGGCGTCGTTTTGGGGGATCGGAGAAGAAGAAGAAGATCCCTCTAGGGTCATGATTAGGGAGATCGGCGAGGGTCCTATGGCAGTTAATATGGGACTAAACGCAGAGGATCACAGGGTTAGAAGAAATCAATTAGAAATTATTAAAAAAAAAAGACAGTTTTTGGAATTTGGAGTGAGACACAGAGAAGAAGAAGTTAAAAAAGAGAGAAATGGTCGGAACAGGAAAAAGAGGTTAGGCCAATTCCAATTCCAATTCCGATTCCGGCCATAATTAATCTATCACGTAATTAGAATATGAGTATTGTGTTTTTATGTAGAAATTTGAAAATAGTATAGACCAAAACCCAAAGGAGTTGGGACTTGGATAGAAAGGCCGACAGGATTAGATTTTAGATGCAGAAGTTGCATTTTATTACTTTTAACCCCGGCGTTCTCGGGTCGGGTCGGATCAGGGCTCAACTTTGATATACAAGAAGTACTTGTGTATTTCGGTACGTAGAATAGATGACTCTGACGCTTGAGGAGTGTATTTTGGATTAGGTATCAAAATACGTGTGATATGCTTCTTCTTTTTTCTATATTAATTGGTTATAATATTAAAACTCCAACACTTACCAATGAACATCAGAATTTGGAAAAACAAGTGAGTTATAGCAATGATATGCCCATTCCCAGCTTGAATCGCCGGGAAGGTACGGTCCTTCCATAGTCTATGTCCGTAAGTGTTATTGAATCCTCACAAATTATATAGTTTGATGGGAAATAAAAGCAGCAAAAGGGCAGAAGAGAACAAAACAATCCTCATGTCAGGGTTGCATGAATGGCTTGCAAGCGATGCAGGAGTGGTTGGACTGGGGGTCGAAACGGCTGTGACATTTTCTTTGGAGCAAGTGTAACTGCACCGACTTGGACGGACAACTCTATAGACGCCATCATTCGCAAGAATGAATACATCTTTGCGGTTGTCCTCTCCAAACGAGAATACGTAACCCAAAGCTGCCAGAGCACCCCCATTTCCTGGAACGGTGGTGCAGTCGAGAGGTGAGTCCTTTGCGCAACCGAAGGGGATTCTGCTGCTGGTGAAGTTACCACTGTTCTCGGGGGTTTCTATTGCTGCCCATATAGCACCAGCATATAGATCTCCATACAAGTACCTGCAAAATACATTACTCCCTAGTAACGTTCATGATAGAAAGATGAAGTAGGCTGTAACTCTATTCGATAACCAATACGCATGAAATTCACATACCTTCCATACATGCATGGATCGGTCATGGATCGATAAACATAGCCCCCTGTTATTGCTGCCGATTTTTCCTTGTTATTTACTTCAGAATGGTTGTAACCCAGTATCGGGAAGATTGTGTTTATGGAATTGGCAGAGGTATTTCCTCCAGGAGATGATACAGGAGTAAAAGCATAAGGTCCCTCGTAAGAACGCCAGCCGTAGTTTCCACCCTTGGTGATGAGATCCACCTCCTCATATAAGTCCTGAACAATGACAACATAAACTGGTTCAAATAACTTCCAAGGTCTTTTGGATGTGAATTGTTATGCCATCTGCCTAGGTTGTTGCTATAGAAGTCTGCCTTAAATGAACAATCTGCTCAGAAATGAAGAGAGTTCTCCACTATGCTGGTTTTCCAGAAAGATGACATTCTCATACCCTTTGGAACTTTGACTTCTCGAAAACAGGTGTCCAACTATGGAACCAGCAATGACTTAACCTGTCTAGCAGTAACTATGGCATACTATGATACAGTTCGTCCTCAAGATCAAGGGCAATTATATAATATTAGATGCTCAAGATGTGAGAAAAAATTATAGGTCCAACCTCACCAACATCTGCACAGAAAAAGTAGGATGGCCTTTCTGCATCAAAACTACAGCGCCAAGGATTTCTCAAACCCAAAGCCCATATCTCTGGTTGCAAGCTGCTATCTTCACTAAATGGATTATCTTTGGGGATAGAATAATTTCCCCATAGACCAAGTTTATTAATTTCTTCAGCATCTGCAAATACATTGAAACAAACAATTAGAATCATTAGAATTTGAGCAAGGAAATGCAGCTGAACGGAAAGAAGAGCCTTCCAGTATGCAACTCCCAAATGGTTTTTTTCAAGGAGAAATATGTGCAGGCAATGTTATATTTAAGTAGAAAGATGAGAAAGGATAAGTGATATGAAACGCAATAGACTGTTTTCAACAAAGCACAAGCAACTGTTCAAAGAAACAACGGTGTGCTATTACCCACTTGGTATATTGTCAACATCTAGCCGCATAATCTTTCCAAGTAACGATTTCTTGTTTTGTGAAAAGTTATAAGGATCACCATCACCACCCCCATCTCCCATCATGAAATATAAGTACCCATCACTAGGGCCAAAAAGAATTTGTCCTGCATGATGAGATGTAAATGGAAGGCCCATAGTGAATATCCTCCTTACTTCCAATGGCTTGGCAGTTGTTGCCTGCAAAAACATCAAACTTCAGGGAATATGCTTCAACTCGATAACGGCAAAGTCTTGTACTGAAAGATATGCACGTACCAAAGAGGCTTTAGTTGCTGAGCCATTAACAGTGTACTCTGCAACAACAGCTTGATATTGGCATGGTTGTGCTCCACTATCAGGAGGCAACTTCGAAGGATCACAGTTTACTTCTGAATTACAAGAGCATCTTCCAGTACAGCCAGGCCATTTAGCCTTATCACAATTAAAAGATGCAAAGAATCTGCCATTTTGAGCGAACTCGGGATGAAATGCCATACCCATCATTCCAAATGCAGTATTTAGATAAACTTCATCCGTTAGATCAATGAATGGATTGGCCTCATCAATCTCTAGTGCTCTTCCTGAGTCTTGTTCAGGTATCGTCACCAACCATACCTTACCTGATTGGTCAGAAAAAAATGCACGGTTGGATCCATCAGGATGAGCAACCATATTGAGATAAGTCCCGTTGCCAATTTTCTCAAGGCACAATCCACGTGGGGGACTTGGCGTTTCAGTGCTATTTAGTCTAACTGGTTCACCCTCAAAACATACAGATCCATCGATAGAAGCTCCACCAAATGCATCACAGAAATCAGTTTTTGACTGCCAGAGATCTGTCAATTTGGAGGTATTGGAATTAAGGGGTAGTCCAGCTTGACCTTGTAATGATGGGGCGAAGGGAGAGTTCGAAACAGATGCATTTACACACGAATCCCACACCCTTGAGCAGAAGTTGTTTGCTGCTTGACTAGACTGTGATGAGTTGGTCGAAACAGTGGAATTGCAGAGAACAGGAACTGACCTGGGGGCAGATTTTATTGTAAACAATTCTGCTGAAAATGGATCGCATCTCTGTGTAAATCAGAACCATAAAAATCAGAACAGAGTGGGACTTGGTTCCGCACTTATAATTGAAATATGTGCTAGAATAGCTCCTGACCAAACTAGGAAGTCAAGACAAGCCTAACATCAGAACATACGAAGGGATATACAATTGTAACTGATTACAAACTTTTGGAAGCGGGTTACCTTCTCTCAACTACCAATTCACACACGTTTATGCTAATGCCATTAAACACTCAAATTATGCTGAAATCTAAAAGCTCAACTTGATGCTGGAAAATTAGCCATATAGAGTGCGGAATTCAAAATCTTACTGAGCACAGGATTGATTTCAGAAGAGCAGCACAATCAGGACTTGAGATATTCTTAGCTTGGAACTGCCTCTGCAACTGCAAGTCTTGTGTCGAATTACAGCACGTACTCCCATTGTAAGGACAAAAATGCAGAGTGGCATTCAAGTTAGAGGGTGCCCCTGTATCAATAAATACCAGAAAGAACATCCTTTGTCATGTAGTGAAATTCCTACTTAATCTGTTAGCCGAACACAAGGAAAGACGATAAAGGTAACATAAGACAAAACCTACTTGAATCAGTACATAATGGAAGAGAAGATGAAAGATCAAGGAGTAACAGCACATTGAAGAACGAGAAGACAAAGACATGAAGTGCTTCCATGGCAGCAGTCAGGTGGACAAAACTGTCCTCTACAAAGAAACCCTTTTTTAGCACTACAAGACCATGTGAGGAAGCAAAGGTATGGTTTGACCAGAGAAGATAAAGCAATTACTAGTACTTTGAACTCGAATGGGTTTTGAACATTCTTCGTCCACAACCCGCTCTTATCTTTCAGTATCAGGTCACCTGTGGCCCACTGTATGCTCTCTCCTTACACCAAAATCTCCCAACACCCAGCTTTCATAAAGCAAATCTTCTCTATGATCTCGTTTTCTATTATCTTCTCTCTGTAAATGTCAATCCTTATTGTACTCCAACATCATTAAAAGTTCTCTCGCTCTCACAAGCTTTTGACTTTTGTCGTTTTCTGGCTTCACCTTCATGGATTAAATAAAGCCTGCAACTTTCAAACAAAGCTTGAAGCTTTAATGGGTAGGTTCACAAGTTGACTCTTCACGAATACTTAAATCAAGTTAATGGGTGGTTGAGAAAGAACCCACTTGTTTTTCCCCCATAAATATCAAGTTGAAACTTATCTCTGACCGGTTCAATCAACACAACCAAGTTGGCTCAGTGCTTGAAAAAAACACATCACAAAGACAAACCAGGAAAGCGTGGACATAGTGCTCACAATTCAATTGTTCACGCATGAAAGACAACCAGCCTGGCTGAGTTCATAATACAAAGAATATGTTTTTAGAAAAGACATAAAACGGATGACATCAAAATTGGAAGGAAGCAGACAAAGCTATGGTGAGGGAAATGAGAGACACGAACCTAAAAAATGAGAGCTTCTAGATCTAAGACAGAAAAATAAGTCAAACACATGCACGTCTTCAATGTTGGCCAACATTATCCACTATAAAATTATGGAATAATTAACGTGCCAAGGTCTACTAGCATTAGTTTAGGCGAGAAAGTACTAAAGTAGATGTAACTGTTGTAGATAATGGAGACAGAAAAAAGACATAAATGAGCTTACCAACAGGTTAGATTATTTCCTCGTTGAAACGGGTTTCGGGGTATGACGGTGACAACAAGATGCCAAATCATAACTTGTCCATGCTTCAGAAGAAATCTACCAAATGAAGCCAACTACAGGTCAAGAAGGAAAGAAGCCTTTGTAGTGGACTTTTGATCGTTATTTATTTGTTTTATTACATCAAAGTCTTAACATGACAATTACATTTTGGGTTGTTATCTTTTTTACCCACCTTTTTGGGTATATTCGAAGTGACTCTATAATAAATTAGCTTTTCTTATGGGCCAGAACTTTACCTCCCCTAAAGAATTTGTCCGATTCGAACGAGAATTAGTCTAAAAATGAATGACTTAAAAGTATCTTCCTATAATTGAGATCTTTATAAAATACCTCGTAGGTCAAAAAAAAAAAAACTCTTTTCTTATACACATCGGGATCCGTAAACTTTGGTTTCTTGACTTTTATTACATTACAAGTTGATAAAATACGGTTATTTTTAACATAACGACTATTCTTGCTATTGTTATTATAATTTATATCGCAATTACTCAAATAGTACTTCCAATTATAATACTCGCCGATATTTGATCGGTAATTTAAAGACCGACCAGTTTCGTAATGTAAGGCGGTCAAAGAATGGTTCCCATATCGAAATTTATGAAAAAAATACTCTTGAAATCATTGATGCGCACAATGAAAAATGAATTTAGAAATATTTCTAAAAATTCCAGAGCAAATTTCGGTGGGTTGTCCCAAGCAAAATATATCAATTGCCTGCTCCATAAAAATTGTCCCCAGTACACCTGCCTACGAGGTTTAAAATTTGACAGATTGAGAGATGAACCACCAATGACGTAACGGGAAGTGCCTAAGCACAAAACTGGAGATGGAATCAAAGTCAGCGGGAGTAGTAAATATTAATGCAAATTGATCCACCCTAACAGCCTGTACACATTGCTCCACTCGTTATTTTGCAAGCCACTTTTGTGCCACTTTTAGCAGCTAAATGCTTGAATCACTTTAACTGTCCAGTGCTCCAAGCGCTTTCATGTCCTCCAAAAAGGCCGTATACGAGTCGTCAATGCTCTGAGTCTTTGGAGCTGATGATGAGTTGGTCGTTTCTGGCTTAATTACTGTGGACGCTGCTGCCCTGGTGGCTGCTGTTGAAGTTGATGAGAGTGTTGGCTTTGGTTTTACTTTAGGAGCAGCTGTCTCTCTCCTCACTCGAACTGAGGCAGGAACCTGAATATGCACCAAATAATTTAAATTTAGGGGAGAAAATATAGCTTGAGCTTTCTGGGTAAAAGAGAGAAATTATTCCAATAGCTATTGAACAACAAAGAAGGGAGAATCACCGTTCAATTGTGGATTAGACATGATGGTTTCTCCAAAAAACTACACTAGTATGGGGATGATCAAATGGAAACTAAGCCTAGACCGCAAATACGGTTCAGATTGTTGCTTACGCTTAGGGGCAAAGCAATCTAATCAAGATTGTCAAAGCTTACTTGCCAACCAAGCACCAAAGGATCATGACATGAAAGAATAATGGAACAATAATTTCTCCTTGTGATCTTAGATTTATGACAACTCAGTGTTGTCCCAACAAAAGGAAAAGAAAAAGAGAAAAAAAAAGTGATCCTAACTTACCATAGCTGTAAGTTCAGGAGTGTGCTGTGCTAATGGCCTTTTGACAACCGTAGATGCAGCAGACTTGACATAAGATGGCTTCTGAGGAAGAGGTGGCCTTGTAGGATCTTCTGGTAACATTGGTGGAGGACCTGGTGGCAGTGGTGGTCTCATCATTGGGGGAGGTCCAGGTAGAGGACCATATGGTGGTCTAGGAATTAAAGGCATCATTATACCAGGTGGAGCCATTTGGCCAGGAAGACCAGAAGCAGGTAATGGTGGCCGCA
Source organism: Erythroxylum carthagenense (assembly GCA_026413575.1). Taxonomy (NCBI): domain Eukaryota; kingdom Viridiplantae; phylum Streptophyta; class Magnoliopsida; order Malpighiales; family Erythroxylaceae; genus Erythroxylum; species Erythroxylum carthagenense. The sequence goes on along the minus strand of JANZLD010000007.1, from coordinate 50,975,612 downwards.
TATTTGGTGGAGGTGGGGGTGGGGGGAAATGTGAAATTCCAGGGGGTAATGCATCAGGCTGCCGAGGTGGCATCAATGTCGGTCCAGGCATCGGAGCCTGTTGCCTTGGAGGAGGTGGAGGTGGTGGAGGAGAAACAATCGATGTGTTGTCCTTTGACGCTGATGGAGTATCATCATCATCTGCTGTATCTTCAGATTGGCTAGCAGCTGACTGTGGAGGCATTCCTGGAAGAGAAGAAGGTGGTGGAAGCACAGAAGGTACCTAATGAAGGCACACAAAAGACTTATCCCATCTTACAAATTGATTGCAATCACTAGAAAGGTACCGGAAATAGTTTTTCATGGCAAACATTTTAAAAAACCAATAAAAAGACCTTGGGAGGGGCATATGGAGAATCACAAAATGGTTTCATTTGGATTAGGTAAATCCACTAGAAAACTTTTCGGCTTTGTCACTTGTTTTGTGGCCAAATATCTAGCAGGTTTCCACTGTAACCATTTCTTTTACAGTCATAGACAGATAACGTCGTGCAATTTTCTGAGTACGAAGATTATATATCTATAGTGCCAGGCAGCTAAAGTCACTTCAAACATTTTCTTCAACGAAAAATATTTGAACAAGGTAGCTCGACAGCAGAGTAAATCCGTGAGGCCTGTTTGCAGCATTTCCTATATATATTACCTAATGCTATATTTTTCACACGATTACTAAATAATGCTGATTTGAATCAGAAGATACTAGGAAGGTGAAAAATGGAAAACTTACTTGAACCGTCTCCTTGGTAGATGATTCATCTGTTAATGTAGCTACACTTTTCTCTCCAGTAGTTTCAATGGTGCCTGGTGGAGGAGGCTGAGCAGATGGAGGAAGTGGGATTTGATTTAAAATTTGATCTTTTGGTGGGGGCCCAGGAGGAGGTGGAGGGGGCGGAGGCAGTGGCATACCCAAGCTAGGTGCAGCAAGCTTTGGCGGCATAGGAGGTGGATGAGGTAAAGGCAAGGAACCAATTATGGTGGAGCTATCTGCAGTACCACTGCCCTCAGGCAAGGGAGGCGGTGGCGGTGGCGGAGGTACTGCCAAAGTTGCATCCTCGGAATCTGTCATGGAGGATGAAGCAGCTGCACTTGATGAAGTAGCGGATAAGGGAATCCGAGGTCCTAAATGTCAAGACAGAGTGAGTGAGAGAGGGGAGACAAGTGAATGAGAATGATAAATTGAAAAATCATGAGAGAGAATGAGAGGAAGAGGAAAGTGGGGCACTGAAGAAGAGAATAGACCTATGGATGATTTGTACATTGGAGGCTTTCCAGGTGGTGGAGCTCCGGTAGGATTCAATGTTGGGTGATAATAAACTGAGTCCTAAAGCATAAGAAATGATCAGTATGAAGTAAAGCGAATTAAAAGAAATAACAGAAATGTGAGTTAAATATTAAGAAAAAGATGGTCATAGGTGTCAATAAGATATACTTCAGGCTTTGGATGCTTGACTCTTTCTTCTTCTTCTGCAGAGGTCCTTCTTCGAGAAGGAGGGCCCAAATGACTGCATCAGAAGGCCAGGTACAGTTTCCCAATCAAGAAACGCTACATCCAAATACTCCATGAACAGAAAACAAAATGGCTCATAAAATTTACCTGAACATGACAGGGGCCTCACCTTTCTCCTTCATTTTATCTTCATATTCCTGTTCAAATGGGAAAGAAATTTCTAAACCACTGAAAAAAGATGAGCTACCAACTAAACAATGGGAAAGAAAATTATCATGCAATAGCATCCATAAGATCCATCATCCAAGCATTACACATTGGCTAAAAAGGGATTCTAAAAGTTATGATAAAGGACAGATACAGTAGCCCGGGTCATGATGAAAATTGAGCGTCTTGCAAATGAATGCATAGGTAGAGTAGTGAATAACTAGCACATCCTGAACTGTTGTGATTTTGATCCCAATGGCAGTAAAAAAAACCCAATAAGAAAAAGGAGAGGCAGAGCATACAGGGCTCCAGCCACTACCTTTCTTTTTTTCATAACAAGGTTAAGTGTATCCTCAAGTTGTCTCTTCTTGTGTTTTCTTGCTTTGTCTAAAGCACCATCTGCCTCTGAAACAACAATATGGGAAAGATAAGCTTTGACTGGAAATGCAAACAAATCAAACTTCAATTTCAATCCAAAAAGGAAAAGCCAAAAGGATATAATAGGAACGAGTTGATATACAGACATCAGAAAAGATGAAATAAATAGCAAAGCAAAGTAATGGAGCATCTGAAGAACAACTCACGGTTAAGCTCAAGAAGCATCTCTTTCAGCTTAAATTCCAAGTTATGACAATCATTTAACTCAAAGCTAAAAAGTCTTACAGTTTTATGCATGATGGCCCCTAGTAGCTCTTCCACTATAACTAGCAGGTTATAAATTACCAAAGTGAACATCTTAATCATGTAATCTAGACAAAATGAGAAACATCACAATAAATCACCCCTTACTCATCATTTCCAGCTTTTCAATCTGCTCCTTCAGCACCTCAGGGTCCTTCTTCAATATACCAACCTCTCTCACCTTTTTCCTTTCTTTCTTGTTCTGCAAATGAAACACAAAATGTTGAAGATCTCAATACAAAAGCTTTAAACATAAAAGTTATCACTAGTTCAGCGACTCTTCAGTCATAAATATCAAGCAAAATGATGAACAGAATAAGAATGAAATAGTTTAGTAATTTTATTCTTTCATCTAAACACAATTCTGCCCCAATTCTCTTCCCACAGAGGAACACTCAGTTGTGTAAACTAATCACGTAAGAGCAAGAATCATGTTGATCCGCAGAGAAGAAGTTGGCCCATGAAAAGAAAACCAAAATGGATGCAATGTCTAGCATGAAATCAACTCAGAGATCACCAGAAATAATAGCACAAAAAGTTCATTATGTAATCAAACGCAAGATGGTACAACTAAATGGAAATTAAACATAAACAATGTAGATAATGTTCCCTTCCAAAATCTTGATCGACAAACTAAAGTAAACTAAACTAGCAAAAAAGAGTACAGCTGAATACTGACTAAATTTAATATACACCTTCAGCAGTATACTATAAGAAATTTAGAAAATCTAAGAAGGAGCAGAACAATTCTTCGTATTATTCTTAACCCGAAAGGAAAAGAAGAAAGACAAAAGCATAAAATTTTCATATATCCTTCTGGTTATCTGAATAGTCAACAAGTACACTAGGATATCTAAATTACATCCAAACCGAAAAACTTGCCAACCAAGGAAGTCATAATGAAAGCATAAAGAATAAACTCAAGACCATTAAGTAAAATAGGAAACAAAAGAAACAGCTAGCTTAAGAATCAAAAAATCCGAAATTAAATGAAGCGCAAACATAACTGAAGCCAATTTCACTAAGAACCCCAAAGCCAATTTCATTAAGAAATCCAAAACCATTTTCTCAACCCAATTTTCCCGTGGTTCTCTTCCCCCATCAATTATCTAACCAAATCCCGAAAAGAGCTTCAACCCACAACAACCACTTCAAATCACTCATAAAGAACAAGAACCTAACGTATTTGAAGAGACAATGAGGACAATCTACCCGTTTTAGTTCCTTCTTACGGAGCTCCTTCCGGTATGCATCCGTAGGGTTCATGACTTTGCCTCCTTTGGTGGTCTTCATCTTCCAAAATGCCTCTCTTTCTCTCAATTGGAAGTTTCGTTAATCCCTTTGCCGCCGATTTTGGATTGCAATTAGTTCGATTTTTGAGGTTTTGCGAATTGGGGAAATTTTGAAATTGAAGCCCAAAAGCCTTCTACTCTTGCCCTAGGTTCGGTTGATAATAATAATAACAGTAAATCGAAGGTTTATTGCTTGAACGAGCCGAAGTTTGGGCGTTTTTAAGGACCCATTTCTCATTCGGATACGGCTTCGGAAGTAATTATCATTTTATTTAAATAATAAAATATCTCTCCTATAATATTAGACCTTTCCGGATTTTTGTTAGCATTGGAGAATGAAAAAGAAAAACCATAATTTAATTGGGCTGGATTTACCGGCCCATTTTCTTGACGGAAACCTGTGGATAAGATAATCTTTTGCGGATCAATAATTTAATTCCGTAGTTACGTCGTCACTCACGAGTTTTATGGTATATTTGGGTGAAGGATTATTAATATAATATTATTTTATTGTTTAATATAAGAGTTTACGATAGAATAGGATGAAAAAAAAAGATTTCAAGTGACATCTGATTTCATTTTAAATAGTAGAAATAAGAAATGTTCAGTTTAAAAAGTTTAAGATAAAATATAAAATAATAAATAACTTTTTATTGTATGATATTATAAATCTTTCTTTCAAACAACATTTCACTGTATTATATTATGAGCTCTTTTTTTAAACAATAATTTTCTAATATTACATCAATTTACATTTTACTCTATTAAAAACCTGACGTCCAACCAACCATAACTTTAAAGTCTTTTTATTCTAAATTAATTGCATTATAAACTTTAAATGTTCCAAGATATTAATTAAAAATAACATAATCTTACTTTAATGGGAATCCATAAAAACAAAATATTAAAATTTTAGTAAGAATCGTTTAAACAGTGACTTAATTTTATTTGTATAAACAATAACTTAAATAAATACTTTAAAAATTATTAATTATTTAAAAATACAAATGATAGTATGTTTTTTGAGATAAACATTCCGAACCATTGTGAATTATTCTCTTAAAGTGAATTATATCGAATTCCTATTTCGATGTAATTGTTTTTATTTTAATCCATATTAAAATTGTACGACAATAATATTATTAAAAAAAGGCAAATAAGAGATGACGAATATATTTAACCCATACATTCACGTAGACTAAAGAAAAGAAAGCAATAATGCATCATAATAATCTTTGTTTATCCGAACCAATCTTATAAATATTGCATCAGTATTAGTACCAAATTTAGTTTAAGAATGGTATTATATTGGTGCTGATCAATTTTAGGTGCCATTCCGGATTTTTTTTAAATTATAAAGTATTTTATGATTTTTTAAATTCAAAATTGCTCATCAATATATTATATTATATCATTTATAATTTTACATCAATTATGTTTCTAAAAGTCATACAATAAAAATTTGAAATAACTATAAACTTTTTATTTTTATTAATATTACTTTTCAGATATAAATAATAATAACAATTATTATAAAAAGAGTATTTAATTATCATAAAACATCAATTAAGAATAATAAAAAATACTTAAAATGTTACAATAATAAATAATAATTACATTAAAATATCAAATAAAAGGAATGATAAAGTTTCATGACTCTCTAAGTATTATAACAAAAGTTGATGCCAAGGAAATAACTAATTATAAGTGCAACTTGAAACAAAAATATTTACAATTACATAT
>JANZLD010000007.1:50843773-50863990 GCA_026413575.1 Erythroxylum carthagenense | reverse complement strand
CTATTTGAAGTAAAAGTATTGAGTGTTATGCATTAGTTGTTACTTATAATAGCAATGTTCAAGATTAACGTTTAATAGCATATAATTAAAGTAATTTTTTCCTTTTCTTCTTTTTTTTAGTCAAGAATTAATATAGTAAATACTAGTAAATTAATTATTATTAATATCCTCTTAAATTATATCTAAATATATGGTAGATTTTTTGGGTATTTCAAGTTCAGGTTTAAACCTAGAACCGCAAGTTAGAAACCTGAACCTGAACCATGAACTTGATTTTTCAGGTTCGGTTCGAACCCAAGTTTGGTTAACCTTATTTATAGATTTGGTTCATGTGGTTCAAGTTTGGTTCACAGGTTCGCGGGTTTTCTTGAACACCCCTAGTGTGGTGTATCTAGGTGGAAATAAAGTTGTAATAGTGAAGATAACAGAGATCAGGTGAGGCAAATTCCAGCCAAGGTGTTTAGATATTTTCCATTAACATTGAGATTGGAACGTCTATACATGTGTCCAGAATTAGCTGAATTCATGAAATGACATGATAAGGAGTGTCCCAAAGAAGGTAATTTAAGGCATCCTACAGATGGCCAAGCTTGAAAAGACTTTGACTTATTGTATCCTAATGTTGCACGAGATCCTCGTAATGTCATATTAGCTCTTTCCATTGATGGATTTAATCCTTTCCGCATAATGAGTTTTTCACATGGTACACGGCCTATACTTTAAGTAAACTATAACTTAGCACCATGGAGATGACTGAAATCAGAAAAATTTATATTGTCTTCAATTATACTTGGCCCGACTTCTCCTAGAAAGGATATTGATGTTTTTTATAGCCTTTGATTAAAGAGTTGATAGAGTTATGGGAGTTTGGGATAAAGACATATTATGCTTCAACTAATGAATCATTTAAGATGCGTGTAACCTTGTTATGTACAATTAGTGACTTTTTAGGATATACAATGTTGTCTAGATGGAGTATAAAGGGAAGCCCTAATTGTCATTATGAAACCTGCTCTCAATATTTAAAGCATAGTAAAAAGACTTGTTATGTCAATCATTAGAGATTTTTGGATAAAAGTCATCCTTGGAGGCATAATAGGAGATCATTCAATGACGATATAGAGTTAAGAGAACCACTAATTCCTCTGTCAAGGTCTGATGTATTTGTGCTTATTAATGGGTATCATAATGTGTTTAGATAGGCAAATAAACAAAAAACACCAAGTGATAATCCTTGGAAGAAGAGATCTATATTTTTTGAAATTAAAAGCATAATGGGTGCTAACATAATCTTGATGTGATGCACATTGAGAAAAATGCATGTGATAGTATTCTGGGAACTTTGTTGCAGATTATGGAGAAGTCAAAAGATCATCTTAATGCAAGGTTTGATTTGAAAGAAATGGGGATTAGAAAAGACTTACAACCTATCAAAGTAGATGACTCTTACGTGTCACTAGCCCGGACTTGCTTACATGAACCCAGAGGAGAAAGAAAACTTTTGTTTAGTTTTTAAGAATGTAAAACTACCAAAAGGTTATGCATCAAATATTGCACAATGTGTTGATGTTAGTAAGAAAAAAATGTCAGGATACAAAAGTCATGATGCTCACATTATTATGCAACACTTACTACAATTTGTTGTAAGGAAAATACTACCAAAAAAAGTTGTAGTTGTTTTGAGTAGATTAGGTGTTTTTTTTCAGAAGGGTATGTAGTAAAGTAATTAAGCTAGTGGATCTTTAGCATCTAGAGAAGGAAATTATGAAAGTACTCAACTTGAAACAATCTTTCTGCCTTGTTTCTTTGACATCATGGTTCATTTACCTATTATTTTACCAAAGCAAATCAAATATATTGGACCAGTGCATTGCCACTCTATGTACTTTGTTGAGAGGTATTTGGGTAGGTTAAAAAGATTTGTTCATAATAAAAGCCAACCATAAGGGTCTATTGCCGAAGGATACTTAGCTTAAGAATGTGCAAATTTTTGTTGTATTTATATGCGTCATGAGGTGAGAAAAAAAATATAATAGGCATATGAAACACAATGACAATACAAATCTTTTAACGTATCTTCTTCATTTTTCCATAAGTTGGGAATGCTATTGGAGGGAAAGGCCGAAGGAAAGGCAAAGTTGTAAGTTTAGCCTTAAACACATTACGTCAAGCTCATCAATACATTTTATTTAATTCAAATGACAAAGTACATTAGGTAAGCTACACATACATTATAAATCCATCTTAAGATCATTTTTAAATTCCTATCATATTAACTAACATATGTCATTTTTTAGGGAGCATAAAAAATTGAAATATAAAAGCACTAAAAGAAGTCAATAGGCAAGGGCACAAGATCATTCCATTGAGTTTCCTCAATTATTTCAAGATAAGGTGATATCTTGTAATGATAAACTAAGTCATATTCATTGGTTATCCAAAGGCCCTAACAATATGCAAAGAAATATTCAGATTATGTTATTAATGGATACAAGTTTAAAACTAAAAAATGGGATGCGAGGTATAAGAATCAAGAGAGTGGAGTCTCTTTAACAACATTAACTCCAAGTATTGCAAGGTTTAAAGATCAAAATCCAACACTTGGAAATGTGACATACTATAGAGCAACAGAGGAAATTCTTGAAGTGGATTACTTGGAGCATTTCAGTGTAGTGTTGTTTAAATGTTGTTGGTATCAAGAGGAGAAAGATAATTATGGGCTTACTCTAGTAAACTTCAAAAAGTTATGCTATATGGATGATCCTTTTGTATTGGGAAGTCAACTTCATCAAATGTTTTATATAGCTGATTGTTTTGAGGAAGGATGTCATTATGTGGAGAAGAAGGTACCTAAGTATTTGTTTGATGTACCTTTGGATGATAATGAAAATGTTAAAGAAATATATTAGGGATAACCAAATAAATTTACGTGTAGAAACTTTGGACATACCTCCAAATATTTTAAACATAGAAACAAATGATGATGAAGAAGATTATATAGACTTTGATGAAACTGATTAGGATTGGATGGATATTGATCAATAATCTTTTATAGAAGGTCCTTATTTATTTTTCTTTCTCTATTGAAAAGATAATTTTTGTTGCTAAATGTTTAATATATACTTTACTAATCTAATTATTTGTATGGTTGTTAACAACAATAGTCTTTATTGTTATAGGTCTTCACAATGAAAAAAAGGAAGAAGCAAACATGTGCAACAAAATTTGTTGCAGCAGGGTCTATGGCTAATTTTGTAAGAAAGAAGCAAAAGAAGACTCATGCTTCTAAACAAAAAGATTCATCTAATCTTTCACGTAAAGAGGAAGAGCATTTGGAAAATAGTGAAGAGCAATGCCAATTTATTAAAGAAAAGGTACTTGTTTTCTCTTTTGCTTTAGTAATATATATGTGATTATTCTAATGTTAAATTTGCTTTGCATATAGTTGCCATATATATGTGATTATCCTACTATTAAATTTATTTTTCTTTCCACCAGTTTTCATTGTGACAAATTTTAATAGAAAGGAAAGGACCAATCGTGTAAGAAGAATGGCAAACTACAACCTTTATGTTCTTTAAGTAGTATTGGCAGACCGCAACCTTTATGTCCTTTGGGTAGTATTACTGATTTTTTAAGGTGGAAAGAACAAAAGAAACTTGTTAAGGAACAACCACAAATGGAACAAGTGGAGGGGATGAAATACATGAAAATGTAATAGAAGGTGAAGTAGGGGAAGTGATTGTTGAAGAAGAATCTACTTTTCTAAGGTGGAAAGAATTAATAACTAAAATAACATGAAGATGTAGTAGAAGGAAATGGATATGATATAAACATGGATATGGCATAAATTGTTACTACTCACTGGAATGGTAATAATATATTATATTATTTTAAAAAAATTTCTCTTTCGTATTCTAACATTAATAATTATTTTAAATATAGAATTTGTGAAGAAGAAGGGAAGAGGTCCAACTTTACTTAAGGATGTTTATGCAAGATCCATGGAACAATGCAAGCCAATTTTTTTCAATGCTCTTAATCAAGCGATTGGTCCAGATGAGAATACGTTGAATGAATTCACACTTTTCTTTGGTATTGTAGCTCGCAAACAAAATCTTGCACCTGTAAACCATGTTAAATGAAGACAAATTCCCAAAGAACCTATTTAGGAATATGTTAATGTAAGAAATCATTATCTTAATACTCCTTTCAATTTTGATTTATGACATTTAAATGAGTATTTATTAAATTACAGAAGAGATATATTCTACCATTAGAAGAAGGTAAAGAATGGACCTTAAAAACTGTTGGAGATGTATGGAGAATTTACAAGTGTAGAGTGAAGCAAAAGCATTTCAAACAGTATATGACATATGCAGAAAGAATGGCCAATCGTCCTAACTATATAGGCAAAGAAGTCTTTCAGGATCTCATTTCTAATTGGAATCACCCCCATGTGAAGCTATGATAATTATTATTGTTACTTTTTTGCAAATTAGTTACATGATATCTAACTATATAATGATTTAATGTGTAGAAAATTGCTAAAGCAAATAATTAAAATAGTAAATAACAAACTAAAATGCACACAACTGGTCCTAAGAGCTTTGCAAGTATTTATGCTAAGTTGGTAAGTTCTCCAATGAGTTATAATCTATTAAGAAATTGTTTTAATTTTCTAAATTATTTCTAAATTGTAATTGACAATTGTTTTTGTGAATAGCAAAAAGGAAGAAAAGATAAAACTCTACTCTCTAATGTTGAAAAGTAAATTGCAACTGATAAAAGAAAGCCTAGAAAAGTGTACAAGCTATCTACTGAAGCTATAAAGGAGAAAATTGTGAGTAATGCAGGTTTTGTAATAATTTTCTATATTTTTGCTACTTTTGTTGAGATGCCCAAATTTATTGCTTATTTCGTGAGTTTGTAATTCCATTTTATTTTTTTATATTAATGATTTTCTTCTTGTCAAAATGAGTTATTTATAATATAATTGGAATCATACTAGGTTTTTTGTAATCATAAATGGTGCTTGCATTCATTACTATGACTGCAAATTTTCTTTTATAAGCTCGCATTGAAGAAGTACAAAAGGAAAACGATAGTGAAAAGCTTAATAAAGTTATGGCTAATTTGGGCTGATAAGGCCTGGCCATAATAAACTTTTTAGAAGAGGGGTGAAAGCATCTACCATGAAAGAAAAAATATGGTGAGTGAGGCCTTTTACAAAGTTCCTAATGAGTATTTGTAGTCCATCAAGAATGCATTAGAAGAAGAGATGAACCAAAAAGTAGAAGTTGAAAAGGAGAGAATGAGAAAGGAATTAGAGCAAGAGAAAGTAGAACGCTTGGAAATGAAAAGGCAACTAGAACAAGATAAAGTTGATAGAGAAGAAATGATAAAACAAATATTCTCCCTCATTTAATCATAGCATGGGCAAGTTAACACCACTGACATAGATATACTTTGTAAATTGATTATACTTAGTCAATCAAGAAAAAAATCTTCTACTCCTCCAAACGATATAAATCAACATGAAGAATATCAGATAACAAATTTATTTAATTCAGTGTTTGTATACATCATCTTGTTATCTTTTTTGTTGAGATTAGCTGCTTATGTTCATAATTTTTAATTTGTTCATAAAAAGAACTGAATCATTGTGTTGTTAGTTTTTGGACTATATTATTTTCCTGATTAAATTAAAGTCACAATAAAGTAGTTAGCATTTCATTTATTTTATATATATATATATATATATATATATATATACTTATTTATGAGCATAGTAGTTTTACAATTCTAATATACTTCTTGTTTTTTTTGTAGCATGGTGATGATTAGGAATGAACAAAGAGGTACTTGGTGAAGGATTTTGGATCGCCTATACATATTGGTTTTGTTTATTATTTAGATTAATTCACCTATATTCCATATGGAATAGTGGACGATATTGTAGATGGATATTTTAGCTAGTATTTTTTGCTTTCGTATTTTGAATATCTTAAAAGATTGAATTTTACAAGTCCTTATATACTATATATTATATATAAATGTCATTTTTATCGTTAATTTATCTTTGACAATATATACGTAATTAAGACATAGATTAATATCTGTGTATTTCTTGTAATGTCGATATATACGTTGACTACATAATACGAAGAGCTTGATTTTACGTTAAATAATGTTGATATGAAAGAATAAATTGTTGTTTTTATTATTACAAATTGTTGCCTAAAATCACTTTGTTATCTTATAAAGAGTTAAAAGTGTTGCAATATCTATTTAACATTTTTGATAGAGTTTGAAGCTAATGTATTACCTTAGTCAAAATTTCAAGCAACATTTTTTCTTTTGTTGCCTAATCAAAACATTTTGCTGCCTTAAACTTATTGCACCTCCACTTCTTGTAAGAATTCTATTGCCTTAAACCAAAGGTAACAATAATTATACTTATAGCAACAATTTTGTCTATTGCATGAAACTTTGCTGTAGTGTTCTTGAATGGAGTCTTATTGTAATGTAAGGCATATATCCGTAGGATGCCTAAAGAGTGAGCATATTCCACACTTTGTAATTGACCTACAATCATTTGACAAACTAGAGTAATTAACTCTAAAATTTTATCCCCAAGTTACTCATACTTACCTCATTCACTCCATCATTAAATACAAAATTAAGGAAAAAAAGTGATACATTGAATGAGGCAATTTAATAGTTAATTAAGACATAATGAAATAAATTTTACATTTTAAATTTGTAACACATAAAATTAAAAATTGAAAGGAATCAACCAACAACGACAAGAAAGAACTAAAACAGCCTTTGCATCGAAACCTCTCCTCTATTGCCGAACATATATTTTGAGCATAACGTAGTAGTTAGTATTAGTTTTATAGGAATCGTAAACATTCAGGCACCAAAAAGAAGGTAACTTTCTTTATAAGAGGATGTTGAACAAATACTCGGAGTCTACATTCGTTTTTGGATATTCAGAGTTCTGCAGGCTGTAGACTAAAGGACACAGAGAAGGGGAATGGGGCCTCAAAATTGTGGAATATTTCTCTCTATATATGATATTGATTAGTGAGATATTGTAATAAATGACTCTGAAATTTTTTACTTATCTTCAGCTCACTGATCAATTTGTGTACAATTCTAAGCGCTGGCTGCAGGTTTTCCAACTATCCTGGAATGCAAGACGCTGCACTTCCTCTCCATTCCTGATCGTACCGATCCATCAATTGACACTGGTAAGAGTAAAGCATGCAGCAGCACTCTTCAATTCATTCTCTGCGATATCCTCCATCCATTGCGTTGTGTCCTTCAACGATTCTTCGGAGCTGTAGTGTAATTTTAATTTGTTAAGACCATATGTTTAAAGGAGACAAAAAGCTTGAACAAATACCAGTTTATGTTGCCTACCTCGACTCGTCAGATTCCTTTCTTCTCGTGATACAACTATGACTCGAAGTCGAGACAGGGATGTGGGAGAAGGGGGACAATGCTAATTGAGCTAAAGCTCGTTGGCAGTCGTATTCTTCTCTGGAATCAACATAGGATTGTCTGTCATCAATGGTGTCGAAAAATGGTTGTATTTCATTGTAATCTTGAACAATTTCTTGTTGGATATCTAGTGGCTCTGGAACAACTGAATGGGGCTGATGAATTCCCATTGAATTGGGGTTGTTATTAATAGCGCATGGATGCTGAACCCACATAGAACTTCCTGCATTTTCCGTGGAATCCAAGCAACTAGAGCTATAATTGTTGCTGTTAGAGTAGGGTTGCTGCTGCGCAACTGGCATTGTTGGAATCGTACTAAAAGCCTGCGAGTTATGACCAAATAGCTGAAGAGCATTACCAGGAGGAGCCATTCCAAGTTCTAATTGCGAGGGAACGTCATCTGCGATTGAAGAAATGTGATGTTGGTGGTGATGATGCCTGTACATTTCAAGTTGCGCAAGAACTGCGTGAAGCTCTTGTTCAGTCTGCCAAATTTGATACCTTAGATGGTGGATCATACCTAAACATCCATGCACAGGATACCTATCTCGAACATTTGATTGGAAGATAATGGAAGTCATTGCCTCGGCTTTTTGAGAATCGTCAACACTCTTGAGTATCTTAACGATATTGCTTACACCAAACAATTTGTGAGCGTTTCTGAACATCTCATGTTTATCAGCTGGAAAATAAGGTGCCAAAATACACTCGGATGTACACCTTTTTCTTTGGTGCTTGCACGCTGCACAAGCTTGGCCGGTGCCACCCTTTAGGGTCATCAAATCTTTGGAGTTAACAAGACAACGAGCAAATGGGGTGGAGTGTTTTTTCTTGTTCTTGAAAGTATAAGAAAGGCGGAGGGAGCAGGATAGAGAAGAATAACGTGAAAGATCAGATAGAGATGATTATTGTTGTTGAAACTGAAATGGTTGTAACATTTTTTTTGTTGAGGCTGAACTGGTCTGATAAGAACGGATTTACTGGATATGAAGTAGACTGAGTAAAAGAAAGAGGGTTGAGAGATAGCGAGCTTGGCGGGGAGTGTTAATGTTTGGGGACAAATGTTGAGCGTTGGAGGAGTCCGACATTTTTGGGCCATTTCATGGTCATAACTTTTTTAGTTTACACTCTACTTGTATTATTTGTGTTAAGGCATTCTTCAAATTAAAAGAGAGAGTCTGCTCCTGAGAAATTATAATATAATATTTGAATAAGAAATTACAACTTTAATATATTGGTGATGATTAAAACTCTAATTAATAATCATTATTATGAATTCGGTTATAACTATTAGAATTAATTCTTATTTAATGACATATATACTCTATGGTTATCAAGACTAATATCTAGAATCATAGTAATTTAATTTGAGTGCACTTGGCTTATAACATGTGGATGGAGGATGTTCAAAAGGATCCAAGTCAGTGTAGAGGTTGTTAGAACAATTGAGAGAGTCAGGGCAGCAAGTTGGCTGTGGAGTAGATATTTATCTCCTGTTGCAGTAGTTCTTGATTTCGTTGTCTATTACCCAGAAGACGTGCTCTTCTGGGTAGATTTCCCTTCACTAGAGAGTATAGGTCTTAATCAATGTCTTCAATGGCTATTCAAGCCTTCCTTTGCAGAACAAGAACTCCTACCCATGCTATTGCACAATCATTTCAGTGATTTTATAGTTTCAGATATTGGACGAGGAGTTGAAAGCAGGCAAAAGTTTTAACTTTGAAATTTGCAAACGAAAACCTTGAATCTGTTACTCAGACCCAGCCAGATTAGATTGCTGAATGCTAATCTTTGAAACGATAACTTAATTATATTAGTATGTAAAATATCTATTTTCTTTTACCTCGGAAATCAAATAAAAAAATAACGGTAACAAGATGAACGGGCATGACGTTACAAAGAACGTTTTTGTTTGTTTGTTGTTACGTAATGTCCTATACTAAATATTAAAAAAAAAAAAGAAAAAGGACAACGAGTCTTTCTCGTATTCACCGTACTCCTGTTGGATCGAGCATCTATTTCCATCCCAGTGGTTATTAGCTTTTAGTTGTACTTACCTCAATAGTCAACTTCTCGGTACCAAACTGACTAACTCAAAAAGAAAGCAGAGATTCTCATCTCATTTCAGTTGACGAAAGAACGTAGCTAGTAATTGCATGGACGCAAGTCTCCAAGAAATGGAAAATAATAACAGGTCAACTACTCACAGCTTATGTCGAATACATAATTCCATATTATTATATATATATATATGGAATTATGTATTCGACATAAGCTGTGAGGAGTTGACTATATATATATACATATTATGGCAAAAACGTGGGCTTCTGATCCTAAGGAGGAGTAATCAGAAAATTAGATGGTTATATCAAATATCTGACAGAGATAAATAAGTAAACTATGAACTACACCAATTGTCCTTGTAAGACTCGAAAAGAGAACGATATCTATACAGTAACTCGAGGGGGAAAAGTGCTTAACTAAAAAGGATCACCCAGCTGACGGCTCGTAACCTAATCAGCTAAATCCCCACATATAAATGCTCTATTGGTATCTCCCTCCTGTCCCAGCAGCAACAGGAAGCCATTTACCACTATGTAAACCGCGGCAGCAAATGCATTGGCAGTCAAGCAACCATTACTGGCTTCCTTTTTCCATGAACAGCAAACCTCAACTGGAAAGACATCACCAGAAGGAAAGGAGAAAGACTTTATGAACAGACTCCCGACAACTCTCGAGAAAAATTATGGGAAGGAAAAAGATGCAAAATTTACACTTTCAAGCATTAGCTTAGTCCTCCAACCTACATGGAATTCACTGTCGATACTTTTTTCTTCCCTAGAAAGACCGAGTTTTCCCTATAAAACCACCTTCTCTTATACCAAAACTTTGGATTTTTATATCTCCATTTGTATATACCAAAACTTAACCACCTTCGTAAAACATGCCGCAAGTTTTACAGATTGAACCGTATCATGGTGAAGCTGTACTTCCATCTCTTTAAATTACACCTTCTGATTGATACCATGCTCCACAAAGCAGAATAACATTTGACAATATTCCACCCAAAGCACTAGTTTACAGCTTCAAAGAAAAGAACCTGAGGTTGCAAGTGCCCTCTTTCACACATAGAAAGAACATCAGCCCAGCTACCAATTACCTAGAGATCACAAGCAAATTGTGACACTTGAACAGTTGCACAAAAATGAAGTGATTTGCATTGGAAGTGGAATTTACCTTTACAGTCTTGTCATCATACATAATCCAATGTTGATGTTCATAATTATATGCAAAGCAATGATAATGCTGCCCATAATAGCAAACCTAATATCCAAAAGAAGTATAAGGAATAAAGACATAATATCTAATAAGCATTTTTTCAATGATGAACAATCAATATTTCAGAAATATAAGCAGATATTCAAGAAGTCAAGGATAAGCTTATCTATGAAACAACTATAATTTTGTTGTTAATCACACATCCCCATGGGGTTTTCAATTTGCAAGTCAGTCAAGAACTTTCGACTTCAAACACTTGTCAGTTATGAAGAAAAAATTCACTTGACACATCATTCTTAGTGCCTGTTTAGATGGACTTATATAAGTAGAGCTTTTATCAGTAGAGCTTTTTTTAGAAGAGCTTTTTTAAAAAATCAGTTGACTATTTGACTGTCAATTAAAAAACAGCTTTTTTGAAAAAGCTTCATACAGTAGACTGTTTGACAACATAAAAATAAAAAGCTTTTTTATTAATTTTAACTATATTTTATTTTGTAATAAAAATTATTTATGCAAATAAATATTATTTAAAATATATTAAACAATATGTAAAGCATAATATATTAATTATTATATAATTTTAACCCATATGAAACATAAATAAAAATATATCTAACAAAATCTTTTATATGAATTATAACATAAATAAAACTAATATCAAAAATAAATATTAAAACATATAAAAAAAGTCAAATAATATTATATAAATCTCAAAATAAACATGAAGATGAATTTGTAAATATTGTGAAAATTATGTGTAAAACATAAAAACAAAAGGAACTAAAAAATAAGCTCATTAATTAATCTGAAAAATTTACCTAAAAAAGTCCTTTTTTGAGAAGCTCCAAATTTGAACTTCTTAAAAAGCTGTATTCTGGCTGCTAAAATAACTATATCTAATAAAAAAGTGCTTTTCTATTCATTTTAAAAAAAACTTTTGTGGTGAAAAAAAGTACTTATTCACCCTCCAAAAGCTGAACCAAACAGGCACTTAATCTCTAATAACTAAGACAAGTGGCTTTGGAAGTAAATTTCAAATTTAATATCATTTGTTAGCCTTATGGTTGAAATAATGAGTATTTTTTAGCTTTCCCTATCCCCTTTTCTTAATTTATTTATACTTTAATATCTTCTTCTTGTTTGTTTATATTTCATTGAAGTTCAACATGTTACAATATCCTCCCTCATTCTTAAAATGTTATTAAAACTCACCCTAAAACTTTCCAATCGGATAACAATAAATTTTTTCAAAGCCAAATCACAACTAAATGGCATAAGTTAAGCCTAGTCAAGATGCATACCACTGACACCAGGTTATGAATGTTCTTTGGATCCAGTCCACGGTAAAGTACACTGATATCTAGCTCAGTACTTAGGGCTGCTAATGTTGCTGCTATGTCATCAGCGCTTTCACATGTTTTCTGCCAACCTAGAACTGCAATCCAAAAAACACATTTCTTCAAGTTTCCGAAGGAGTGGACTAGTTAAGGCACAAGTCTCTACTCAGTCAGTCAAATCACCTGTTATAAAAACATGAGGTGGAGTTGCCAAAATGTGATGGATGTAGTTAGGCTTTCCACAACCACCAGTCTCAGGATCACAAACTAACTGGTGATTCATCTCAACAAGATTAAGAAGCTCATCAAAAGAACTTTCAGCACACATAATCTGCATAAAGATGGAAGATTAGAGGGCATATAGCTATTTAGGTAAGTTTTTCTATGCAAATGACTATAAGCAAAGGCATAATAGATTAAGAATCGAATATTTATTAAGCCTTTATTACAAAAAACAGAGGCAATCAACATAAATGTTTAACTGAAAGTAGTTACCTTCATTGTTCGGAGGGCACTGGCATTTATATTGTGGAAGAAAGAGGTGTACTTCATATGTCTGGACTCCCTTTGACAATTGTGGCAATTCATTTGCTCAAAAACATCCATTCCAAAGAGAGAATGCACTATACAAGCGTCAGTTTTACAGTCCCAGGAGCCCATACAATTACTTTCTCCTGATTCAGAATCAGAAACACTGGAACCTGTAGTAAATGCTTGATGCAGGCACTCAAATATTACCGCCAATACTTCAGATGAATCATTCATTTGAGCCTGTCAATTGTTTACATTTTAGACAGGATACCTTACTAAATACACAACCTCATAATTAACTTCTGAACCAACAATCAAACAAACAATTATAATGAAGGAAAGATCTCATAGAAAGCATGGGTAAATAATTTAGTTCCCATTATTTTACCTCCTGGAAAAAATTACTATCTGGATACAAGTTGCTCAAAGCTATCCTCAGAGAAGTGGGAGCAACAGCTTCTCTTGAAGGATCAGTAGAAGCAATATTCAGGGCAGTAAAAATATCATACAATGCACAAACAACACATGGATCTCCCACATGACCATGGTCTGATGTTGATCTCCTCAAGAACTCATCTCGAAATCGTCTCAAATGCCACAAGGACTGAAATCATACAAGAAAAAGAAACCATAGAAGCCAGAACTCTTGACGTGAGAGTCATCATAAATCTAATTAATATGACATATGAAACTATGAATCATGTTATCTACCTGTATAATAACATTCAGAAAACAATTGTATTCACCAACATCATTCTTCAGGCCAGTACCAACCACATCGGCTCTACTCACAGTTCCAAACATGAAGTCATTTGGCAAGACACCAACATTATTCCCTTCTGAAGGTATCTGAGGTGACCTCAGACTAGACACGGGCATTTTCTGATGTGCTTGAAAGGTGTCTGAACATAATACATATAGACAAGTCAACAATTCTCCAACCTATACTTTAAGGATTAAGTAAAAGTAGCATAAGACTTAAAGATGCTTGCAATGCATTAAAATTCCTGCCTAAGTGCAACATTAATAATTTAACTATAGAAAGGAATCAATCTAAAGTACAAAGTGAACTCCATCTAATGTTTGACTCAGCATAGTGCAAATGAAAACTTTTCAATTGATAAAGTCCCAAGAGTGGTAGCATCACTGAAGTAAGAAAGTAAGACTCGGTCCCAGTGCATAACTAGAAATATAACTTCGACTTGTATTGACCTAGTTGAACTAAATGACTTACAACTAGATATCATACGGTTTCATTAACCACCACCAACTTATAAAGGCCAGGGATAAAACTACGGTAAAATGATCCACTTGTCCTGATGACCAAAAGGTTTACTGTGGCACAACAACAAGGTCCAATCAATTTATACAATCTAGAATTGTAGGACAGTAAAGGCAAGATATAATCTCAAACAGGCACGAAACACTTTCCCAACAGCAAAAGTAAACCGTCATAAGTCACATCTTAATTTATGAAAAAGCGTGTATCTTAATCGTTATTTGGGAAAAAAAGAGGCATACCCCTGGAAAAACAATTTCCACAAAGTTGCATATCACAAAGTTACTAAAACCACAAATAATAAATTGTTCAAGAATGAAGTATATGAAGAGTTGCAGAATTTAGCATGAGGTACAAGAATCAATGGCACAGCAAATTATCCATGCTATAAAGACTAAAGAGCCACAAGCCCAAACCAAGCAGAGGATTTTAGCTAATATTATTTCAGATCCTAGCAATAAGGCATGCTGTTGGGATAATTAACCTTAATAGTTCATAAAATTTCAATGGCTATATTAACAGATGATAATAAAAAAAGGTACAATGATAAAGAATTATACCCAGGCTTTGGCGAACAGCCTTCTCTAGGTCAGCCTGGAACCTTTCCTCGTCATCCTCCTCAGCTTGTAAATGTCTCAAAGTCATACTTGTACCATCTCCTGTACCAGGAGTAACTGGTTGTGATACAGAAGACAACACTATCAGTCTTGAGTTTCTAGATAACTTGTCATAGAAGGCCTTAAGGAACAAACTCTAAATTCAATACAACAGCATAATATAGGAGGGGAATAACAACCAGAAATCAACATACTAGTATTGAACAACAACAGTCAATCACTACAAAGGGGTTATGTGTGCTACATTCCTGCACTCATCCATGCACAACAAAATTTATTCCAATAAAATTATGAAGAAAAATGAAGAGAAAACACAAATAAAACAAGTACCATGTCCAAGTTCAACTTTTTCCTTGTCAGATGATTTTGCTTCAAAAGATTTGACAGCACTCTTCTGCCGTCTACCTCTTCTTACCGTCTGTCTATCTGACATCACCATCCCATCCTCTATAATCTCTCCATTCAGTAACCCTGACAAACCTAAATTAGAAAAAAACTTTCCAGTCTAATCACATTCAGAAACCCAATTAGACAATGCTAACCTTGGTTTGATTTTGGGTAATGAGGCTTATCGGCAATAGCGGTACTGGGGACTGCCCCACCATTAGCATTTACCACAGCCGTGTCCTTAGAATTGTTGGCAAACTCATGATTTTGGACCAACTTTTCCTGATAGGCAATATTTATGAGATTTCTTCAGTATTCAAAAACACTTCCAAAAAATAGGACAATACTATCATTGCCATAATTTCTAGTCCTCAAATCGAGAATGGCATTTTCAATTAAAATATACAAGAAAAATAGTAGCAATAATTGTTATCCCATACATTTCTAGTGAAACTAAGAGCTTATAGTGAAAATGCTTACAGATCGTGTATGTACATCACCCACACCAGATTCCTCAGTCACCTCTGTAAATGTCCGATTAGATTTCTTATGTTGCTGCTCAGCTAGGTGTTTCATTTTAGCCTCATTCTCCATTTGTCTCTGATATTCTAAAGTCTCCTCGAGCTTTCTTTCCTCAGCTTCAAGCTCGATTTTACGTCTGAATTCTTCTTCCTGTTGCTTCCAGTAAACACCATTCACTGGGAGAAGCTCAGAATCATCGTCATCTGATGCAACTGCAGGGGAACTATACGACAGAAATAAATGAACATAGATTAGCACATACTTTACCTGAACAGCATACAAAATATATGGTAACATTTAATCCTACAAAGCAGACACAGAAGTGCAACATGAGATCAATTGCAGACATACCCCATATCAGTAGGCTCATCACGAAGCAAACAGCTATCATTACAAATGGAACTCTGCAATAACAGAAAAAATCAGATAGACATCATGGTATGTAGATAACTAATCAATCATCCATTAGACAAAGCAACCAAAAGAACAATTTTAAACCTTTGGATTAGTTTTCTTGTAATCCTTCTTTTTCTTATCTTTTGTCTTCTCCAGAACATTCTTTGCATTATCAGTCCCTCCTCGTGCAGCCTTTTTAGAATCAAGTGCAAGTTCAGCTAAAAAGGCTTCTCTTGCTGCATCAGACTTCTCTGTTGCATCCTTCTCAGCTAGATCCTCTAAATGTGCCTAGAAAAGGAAATTGAATATAAGATAAATGATGTAGAATTCAAGGGGGAAAAAAAAAGTAAACAAGACCTAGCTGCCTTCTAGACATTTATACAGACCCTCATGTATGATTTCACCAGAGGCAATAATATCATACGATAATCATAAGCAGAAACAGGGTCAAGTTTGAGTTCCAACTGTTGCATTCCTGTAACATTTCGCATTATTCGTGCATCAATTTTACTGAGCTGCAAGACCAGGAAAGTTTGTTAGACAAGCAAAATAATAAATGATATGTTCTTCATGACAAGTATTTCAGAGTCCATATGCTCACCTCTACTGATAACTGTTCTTTCTGTTTCTGAATTGCAACTTCAATGCAGGTGTCCATTTGATGGAAACAGTCCTTGATTCCCCAGCCATTGGAATCACCAGATTCCAAGTCACATAACTGAGAAGTCATACCCCCATAAGTATCCTCATATCCAAATTGGTTTAAATTTAAAGCTTCTGCTTCTTTTAACACTTTTGAGATAACATCTAACTCAAACCTACTGCTCTGTTGCAAAGCATGATTCCCATTGGCAGAAAGCTCCTCTTTCCGTTTTCTAAGGATATCTGTATAGATTCCACTAATAGAGTCTGTGATAGTCTCCCTCTTCTTACCTCCTTCAAGGCAAAGATCTTCAACACCTTGCAAGGCTTCCTCATAGCTTAATTGCTCAAATTTTCTTTCACAAAGGCTCTGAAGATGCTCAAACTCTTTTTCAAGAGTATGGAGAATTTCTCTTCCTTGATGCCTTTTCTCTTCTTTGCTTTGCATCCATGATTGCAGTTGCTCACCACATGAGGAGCCCGAAAACATCCATGATAGCAAAGCATCAACATCAGGCAGAACTCCATTTCCACGGCTAACACTGGAAGCAACTATCTGAGTATCATTATCAAGACATGTGTTTGACGCAGAATCTGACTGTAATAGACATTCATCCAAATAGAGAAACGATGCATCCCCATTAAGCATAATCTTCTCTTTAATCTCAGCGCATTTAACACCACTGTTTGAATCATCTAGTATACTGCTTTTCTCAAAATACCTACCCAAACCACACGAATGAGATAGCTCCTGCAAGAATTTGAGGATTTTTCTGAGCTGAGATGCTCCCAGAAAACAAATGCAAGCAGGTGTCTGGTCCACACTGCGGTTCATTAGCTGTGAACCAGAAGTAAGGGTCTGCAACTCATCCATGGTAAACTGTATTACCTTGCTAAGGTGGCTTGCAGCAAGATACTTGTGTCTAATAAGGGCTTCAAATACAGCACGGATTCTTTCAAGGAGCTTTGTGCGCTCTGGATCATCTGACAACGGCCAGTTATTGATAGAATATGCCACAGAACCCAGGCTCCTATCACATTCTTTGCACTCAGTACTGAATGTTGAATCAGTGCCGTTGGTCCGTGCAGTAAAATCATTACAACTTTCCTTCTCCGGAGATGAATCCCAAGCATCTTTAAAACAATCATCACATTCTTCATTAAGATTCCCTTGGTAGAAATTGTCAACAAGCTCAACATCCTGGCCTTTCCCTTCATTCCCGATGATCTTAAGGGCTGAGGTGATATCCAATGGTTTCCAAGAACAACTAAGAATCATGTCTGCCCACTCACTGTCAACACTTTGTGGCAAGACATCCTGCATTTTTGGCATAAGATTTCCCATGTGCTCCTGCACCGCATGGTGTATATGAGTTTCTGCATCTGCATACTTCTCCATGCACCTACAACACGTCCAAAATTTCCACGTTTTGTTCTCCTCAGCAAACAACAAGGCCTCATCCAAAACCTCACCCGCCATTCCATGTTTTGATGACCCAAAATAACTCTTCAAATCACTAACCCTGATTTTCAACAACTCCTTTTTCATTTCCAAATTCATTGAAGCCCAATATGACCGTATGTGATCCTTTCTTTCAGTATTACTTGCTTGCTTCTTTGCATTGCTCACGTACTTTCTCCTCTCTCCTCTCTTGTCGCTTCCACTCGATCCCTCCAACCCCTTCTCACTCCTTTCTCCCTCATTCTGCCCCAAACTCGACTCTGATTTCTGCTGCAACAATCTAGCAGCAGCAACCCTAACTTCAATCTCTTTTCTTCTCTCTTCAGGCGTCTTCGTAGCCTTTTTAATCTCATTCGGCCTCCTTGTTTGCACTAACCTAACCTCCATAGGATCTTCAGTCGCTCTCCGAATAGGTATCAACCTAATCTCCTCCCCAGTCCCTAAATTCTTCATCCAAGTTGAAATCGACGCAATACTAGCTTTCTGCTTCAAACTCCTCAACTCACTTTGCACATGAGCAACTCTCCCCTCCGCACTATTTATCTTCTGTTGACTCTCCTCCTGCAAACTCTCTTTCGCAGGATCAACCGGATTCTGAATTTCCAAAGCTCGGTCGCACTCTCTCATCACCTCCTCATACTCCTTCCCATCATTTGCCGCCTCATAGAGCAAATTAGCGTAGAAATGCGCGAACTCAATCGAGTGTGGAGACAATTCTGCGGCTCTACGAGCAGAATCAATAGCGTTTTTCAAATGCCGTTGCTTGGTGTTAGGGTCATCGATAATCGACGCCACTTTCACACACACAGTGCCCTGAACACGGTAAATTAGGGCAGAGTGAGGCGAGTTATCTCCATGATGAGAACATGATTCCTTCATCAGCCTCAGTGCTTTGGTGTGGTTTCCTCGGCGAAGCGCAGTGAGCGCTCGCTCGCATTCAAGCTTAATCGCAGAGTACGAAGAGCCATCCGATTCATGAGAAATAGATGGGTCGATCTTCGCAAGTGTAGAATTACTATGATTCGGCGATTGTTCGGCTTCATCAGCCGTCGCCGTCGTGGAGGAAGAAGGAAGAGGAGGATTTTTGCAGCGAGGAGCGACGGCACGCTTCTTAGGCCCCATAACTCATATATAAACTTCTCTACAACAAAAATCGGATTGTCTCATGCATAAATAACCGCCTCTCTTTGGTTATATACACAGAGACGAAACAAGAATAAGAAGACGCTCGTATTACGACCGGAGACTTACTTGAAGACTTCACCACAGACCACAATGAGGAATATGGATTTGAACGGAGAAGCCGCGTGCGGCGGCAGAGTAGTGGTGGCGATCGGCGATGAAATCTAGGTAAAGAGTTGAAGAGTAAGAGAAGGGCTGTGAGTGACAGACGGGCACCTACCCATGGGAGGATGGTGAGGCCGGATAGAGGGGGAAGAGAGTATATTTTAGCAATTAAGGATCGTCAGTTTTATACCTGGGGGAAATGGGAATGGGACCCCAATTAATCCCAGGCATTAAGCTAAGCTAACTGTCTATTTTTTATTATTTAATTTAGTGATATTTTTACTCATAATTATTAATTTTTTAATTCTTTTTTCATGATCTGATTTTCGCATGTAAATGAGCATTAATAATGTAATTTGGTTATGTTGTGATTAGACAAGGAAAACGGAAAAAGAATAAAACAGGACAAAGAAATGGGTAGGTGAAGATTATTATATGGTTAGTGTGGGTGTGTGTCCATGACCCAATGGACTTTAGTTTTGCGTGCAACACTTCAAGCTTTAGACCATGTGTGCAGGTTCATACAATCGACATAACACAGAACAAGAAAAGTTAGGTTTTTGCAGCTTTTGTAGGTCGATGAGCTATGAAGAAGAATTTTCAGCATAGGCTTCACTTTTGTTTTTGATTTTTGATTTTTATTTTTAAATTTAGTAAAAAATATGTATTTATTTGAATTTTTAGTTTTTGCTTTTAATTTGATTTTTCCCAATTTTCAAAACTTATGAAAACTATAAAAAGTGATCTTTGTTTTTAGTTTTTGTTTTTTATAATTTGATTTATTATAATTTAAATATATATTATTTAATTATTAGTAAAAATTATGAATAATTTAATTCAAGATTATATATTTAATAAATTAAAATTAATTATCAATAAAAATTATGAATAATTTAATTTTTATAATTAAATTATATGTAATTAAATTTTAATAATTATTAATAAATATAATTAAATTTAAAATAT
>JANZLD010000007.1:50742364-50752909 GCA_026413575.1 Erythroxylum carthagenense | reverse complement strand
CCACCCTCGCGGGTCTCGGGCTCGGATATCCCTGTGGATGTCGGGTTCGGGCCTTGTCGTGAGTGGGGTGCTACATTAGCCCATTCGATGGAGTAGTGGATTGTGAGGCCAGTGGGGAGAAAGGCCCAGAGGTAAGCTTTTAGCCTAGCAAAAGCCCGCCAGTGGGAAGAGCCCAATAGTCCAATACATTCTACTCTAGAAATGCTCCACGACATCGTTTCGCTCCCTTTTGTGTGACGACGTTCAGTCCCAGCATAGTCAATTACACCCATCAGATGCCGAGCAGCGTCGTTCCATAGCAGGCTCTTTCGTTGTATACATACATCACTCCAGAAGACGTCGGAGGACTCCAGGGCAAACAACGTCTCCACCCCGCACTCTTCTTAGCCAGGCATACATGCATAGACATACCAGTAGCAATTCTGCCCATTCCATGCCTAAACTAGCAGTCACCAAGGAAGGAGGTCCTAGCAATTGTAATCATGCACCCGGTGAGGCTAACCCTGAAAAAGTCCAAGGCCAATCGCAAATACCAGAGAAAAAAGTTGTAAGCAAAGAAGTTTTTTTTAATAGGTTTTTCCTCTCCCTCCTCAAGATTCCCAGAGCATGCAGAGACTGTAGTGTAGTGTCTGCATGCTATTTGAATTCGATGAGGAAATTAGACAAGGATGCAAGCCAATGAAAGCAGTTTTGCTTATAAGAACCAGTCATTTCCAGAACTCATCTTTCTCAAAGTCCAGACACTGTGCGGAATCAACATCAGCCAGACCCTACTCTGTCAATCCATAGCTCCTTAGACGAAACCATTTGTGCTAGCACTGGCATCCCCTCCCACTTCAAGCCAAGGCAACATCATTCCATCCCAGGGTACACTCTCAGAGGATGTTCCAAGCGGCAACGATTGTTGACTCCAAGATAACTCCGTTACTTCAAGTAGAAAGACCATCACCGAGTCCCAATGACGTCGAATCACACCAGCTTTAAACGGGGCCAATCAACACCAGTGGTGGACACTCTAACTACTACAGCCCAAAATGAAATCGTTCCATTCTAGCACGAAACTATTCATAGACGACGTCATTTCCAGGCCCTGTGACGCTTACTCATACCACCTTGAAATGAGATCGTTCTACTCCAGCATAGGACTATCTACTACAAGGCAAAACGACGTTGTCATTTTATCCCATACAAAAACCTTCACACACCCAATCCATGTGGCACCGTTTGATAGTCTTCCATTCGTCGATGTTTTACGCCAAGCCACCAACTCCTTCACCCCACATTCTATCCTAAGGCAGACTGTCAAACAACCTTCGATGCGACACAGTGCAATGAACCACAAACGACAGCGTTTAACTCCATCTAGGTAGGCTATCTCTTACCGCTTAAACGATGCCAGATGTTGCAACACAGGATAGTCCATCTAGTTCAATCCAAAATGACTTCGTTCCCCTTAGTGTTCACGCTCACCCTACTCACTATGCTTCATCGTTTGACAACCCTCCATACGACGCCGTTAGATTCTAGACAACACCTTCGCACCTCTACCTTCATGTTCAACCATAGGATATAGTAAAGTCCATTGAACAAGTCTACCATGCAGAGTTGCAACATGGCATCGCCTCTTAGCCAGCACCAACCAGACCATGCACCACACAAAAAGCACTCAAGTAATGTACCCCAAACGCCATGAGAGGTTAGCTGCTCAATGTTCGGCTTCAAGAAGTTCACCATTTCTACCTCCTACCACAACAACCTACAAGCATGTGGGAATAGCAAATAGCCTCTCAAATAATGGAGGGCAGCAATGCTACTACACTCACCAGCAAAAAGAAGAGAGCCCCATAATCCCCATTACACCCACATAAGGAGACAATGAACTACTATACTCAAAACAACAAATTAACTGACCCAAGCCCCACCCCCTGCACTACAAGAATTTACAGCATGATCTTTAGCAGGGAGATGTGAAAATTGCCCATGCATAGACCTGACATCACATCTAGGCATAACTGGGACAAATAAGGTGTCAAGCGAACAATCCCCCCTATAAGCAGAGAAAGATGGCCATACTACAATCGATCTTCTAGTACCCAAGCACACACAGCCAAATATAGCTCACCAAGCAGCAGGAAGTGGCCCTCCCAGTGATTAGAAGGTAATGAAATCAGCCGGATACAACCGATACAAAATCTTATAAGTGGCAGTTTTAATCTTTGAAGTCACGTCCAACCTTGAGAATGTAGCACCATCAAGCTGGACAGTCAAATTGCTTTGCACCTCAAAAGGGCTCCCTTAACTTCTAATCGGATCCATTTAATAGCACGTAATAAAGATCCCATTTCTCATCTGATACCTAACCAGCTTCGAATATCTTGCCAAACCACTCGAGTGAAGTTGCATTTGAAGAACAAGTGTTCGACAAATTCCACTTCACTGCCACAAAGTATGCACATACAATTCAGATCAAGGAAGGAGAGGTTGTCTTTCGTGGGCAGTCAGTTCCTCAAACTCAACCAGGCTGTGACGGAGTATCTGGGAGGAATATACTGCTTCCAGATGAAAGACATCCAAGGACGCCTATTATGCTTAGGCTGCAATAACTCATAAACTTTTTGGGAAGAGAGGCCTCCATTAACAAACAGATTCAGCAATGCAATCTCTACACCACTACGGCTCCCAAGTTTGTTCATCAAATTATCAAGGATCACTGCTAGTTTTTTCATTAGGGGGAGTCTCATAGCGGGGCATCCAATCCCATATAGGCACACCCGTAAGATAGATTGTATGGATCCATTTCACCCACAGTGAGTTGGCCTCAACGTGAATATTCCATAACATTTTCGCTAGCAAGGCCGAATTCCAAATTTTACAAATTTTCAACCCAAGTCCACCTTCCTCTTTAGGCATGCAAATATTATCCCAAGCCACCCGATAATGCTTACCTCCCCATAGGAAAAGCCGACATATGGAGGCAATTTTTTCAAGGATCACCACTGGAATGGGGAATGCCTGAAGCCAAAAGGATAACATGCCTTGAATGACTGAATTGATTAATTCAGCCCAGCCTGCATAGGATAGGTTTTTCCCATTCCATGCGTTGATAAAAGATTCCACAACTTCTATAAGACTGGAAAATTGAGCAATCGATACCTTTATTAAGGCTAGAGGTAAGCCCAGGTATCAGACAAGGAATTCACTAATACCAAACTTCGTCAACTGTAAAATGTGCTCTCTATCCCGGTCCCATACACCACTAAGGAAAATATTGGATTTTAGGGGGTTCACCCTTAAACCAGCCACCCTATTAAGATCATTCAGTCCATCTAATAACACATGGATAGAAATGGGATCTCCCCGAGAAAGGAGCATAAGGTCGTCAGCAAAAGCCAGGTGTGTGATCCCAAGTTGCTAGCATTTAGGATGAAAATTAAAAGAGGGATTGGACGTTCTCAATTTGAGCACTCTTGAAAGGTATTCTAAGTAGAATAGGAACAAAATTGGTGACATCAAGTCTCCTTGTCTTAAGCCTCTCCACCCCTTAAACATGCCATGGAGATTTCCATTTATCGAAATAAAAAAGGATGTCGTTGTGACACACTCAATAATCTAAGTAACAAAACGATCGGGGAACCCCAACCCCTTCATCATTTCCTCTAAAAACTCCTAGGAAATAGTATCATAAGCTTTGGTAATGTCAACTTTTAACAGAAATCGAGGCAAGATGCGCTTTCTACTGTAACCTCTTGCTAATTCTTGCGCAAGAAAAATGTTATCTAGCATATTCCGGCTAGGAACAAAAGTTGATTGGGCTAGTTCTACTATTTCACCCACAACCTTTGTCATATGCTCTATCAAAATCTTCGAGATCACTTTATATATGACATTCAAACAAGCAATGGGCTGAAAGTTAGAAACTTTCGGTGTAGTCTTCATTTTGGGGATAAGGGTGATGATGGTGTGGTTTAGTTGTTTTAACAGTCGCCCATTCTCTAAGAATTCATGTACTACTGCCCTAACATCACATCCAACCCGTTCCCACTGATGTTTGAAGAAGGCTGCAGTATACCCATCCACCCCTGGTGCTTTCTCATTTCCAATATCAAACATAGCTCGTCGGATGTCCAAATCTGTAATAGGTGCGAACAGCTTGTTGCACATCTCCGGATTTATAAGCTCGCCATTTCTGACAATCTGGGGGTCCACCCTTTCCCGTGTGCTTGAGGAACCAAAGAGCTCCTGGTAATAAGTGACTAGGCAAGTAGCAACTTCCTCCATTGAAATGGTTTCAGAACTGTTAGCTTTAAGGAGGTGAGTTATTTCATTCATTCTGTTCCTTTTTCTTACCACAGCTGAAAAATACCTGGTATTTCTGTCAGCCTCCATCAAGTGTCTGTACTTAGCTTTTTGCTGGAAAAACATTCGCTCAGTCTTTTACAGAAACAAAGCATGATTTCTTTTAGAATTCAGCAAATCTATTAAATACGAATCTACATGATTATTCAAGGAGTTCTGGTAGGCTAGTTGAAAGTCCTCCTGTGCTTCCTTTACCTTGCGAGTAATGTGCCCATAGGCTTCATTGTTCAAGCCTTTCAAGGGATTTTTCAGCGCCTTTAGCTTAGAAGCTAGAGTAAACTGCGCAGAACCAACCACTGGAATGTCCCATATAGAGCCAACAATGTCCGAGAAAGTGGGATGCTAGAGCCATAAATTGAAGAATTTAAACGACATATTTCCTTGCTCGTCCCGTTTACTTAGTTCTACAACAATCGACCAATGGTCCGAATCAATTTTCATAGAGAGGAAATGAGCCGAACAGTACCAATCCTTTATTTCCCAAGCATTATTAACAAGCACACGGTCCAGTTTAGCCCATAGATGATTTTTCTGTTACGTGAACACTTTGCCTATGGAAGGGGCATCTTCAAGGCCCAAAGTCACATGAAACTCCTGTAAGTCTTTCATCAAGTAAGCAGTAGGGGGTTTACAACCTATGCGTTTCGTAGCTTTGTAAACACAGTTGAAATCCCCTATAAGCACCCACAATATCCTGGTGTTCACATTCAGCCCAATTAATCTATTCCAAAGTTCTCGACACTTAGTCACACTATATAAGCCATAGATATAAGTCATCAAAAACAAGTCACCAAAAATTCTCGCTTTGTAATACTATGGAGTAACCGACAGTGAATGTGTTGCTCACCTATCTCCAATACCTGACAAGAGTAAATTGCTGGTTGCCAAACAATGGTCATTCGGCCTTTTTCAATCAAGTCAAAGTTATGATTGAATGCCCATCCCGGAAAGCGACTACGAACCAGCCGCTTTAAACCTTCCTCTGTAAGTTTAGTTTTTAAAAAACATAAGAATTTACAATTGTGCTGTCAAGCAATAGTGACAACACTATTGTGTTGCGAGGTCGTACTGAGACCTCGGACATTCCAACAAAGCATATTCATTTCTGCAGGCAGGAGGGCCCTGCCCCGCCAGGTTTAGTAGAAGATCTAGCAATTTCCCTGGTCTGCCCATCCGAACCACTCCTTGAGCTATTCTGCCCCTTCTCCCCACTTTGTATTCCAGGTTTAGCAACAAAGACAACTTTACCTTTTTTGAGGGTTTTGACCTGAAGAGCCTACACACCATCTGCCCCTTTAGCTACAGACATCTCTTTCCCACTTTGGTTGGCTGGTTTGACCTGAAAAATATTCCCTGAGTCACTATGCCCGTTCGAAGTGTTAATCTTGGCAATCTTGCTATTCTGGACAGTATCGGCTTCTTTAGAGGCTGAAGGAGCACCCATCTGTCTACCCTTTACATCTGAAACCGAGTTAGTTTTAGGTTGTTCTGGAATACTTGGCACCCCTTTGACACTCTCCATATTGGATTCAGCTATAATATGATTTTTGTCTACCTGTTTATCCCCTTCTTTTGGAACCCATTTTTGCACTTTAGGTTGGGTTTTTTTGCAAGTAAAAAAATTGTGCCCAAACAATTTACAGGTGCAACAGTAATGCAGATAAGTTTCATACACAACCAACTGAGTAAACCGAGTTCCTTCAGGCAAGTTTACATCAAAGCTAGTTATTGGTTTTTTGGAAACATCCACTTCTTCAAGAAGGCGAGCATACCCAATTCTGGACTGTTGGTTTGTAACCTGATCAGTACAAATAGGCTTCCCAACCATGGAACTGAGTTTGGAAAGGCTTTTGGCTGTCCATAAGTCCAGCAGCACATTAAGGAATTTGAACCATAGTGGCACCTCCATAAAATCCTAGAAATTGAACGTAAAACTAGGCGAAAGTTTCTTCAACATCAAGGTTTTTCCAAACTACATGTATGAACCCCCTGCCAATACATTAGTTCGGTCCTCCTTCGATTCAAATCTAAAAACAAGCCAACCGCCCTCATAAGGGATTAACTTGCACTCCACACCCCATTGAGTTATGAGTCCTTCTAAGGATTTCATGCCCAGGAATCTACCAATGAAAACTCCAACCAAATAGAAACCCCATTCCTGCTCAAGCTCCAATTTGTCATCAGCCAAGATAGTTACTTCATCTGCCACAGAAGTTTGTTCAAGATGAATCCCCTGATTTCTATCACAAATGTGGTGGAAAAGACTGGCAAAAGACGGTTTAATTTGGGCACCATCTGTATTTCCAAGAGCACTAACTGCCTGGTGTCTTGAAGCTTTGTCCACCACGGTCCCATTCTATAAAGCGAAAGTTGGATGGGGCATTTTGTCGAGTACTTGGTCTGCAGTCTGCTCTGTTCTTGATTCTTCAGAATCAGATATGTCAACACTACCCAAATCAATGTCATCTCCTTCAGAAGAGGTTTCATCTTCACACAAATCTTTGTTAATAATCTCATTCACAATACCCTTACCAGATTTAAAAGTCGCACCTAATTTCTTCACTGGTGACAAGCGGACTGGTTGGAAGGCTTATCATCAACAGTGGGGGCTTTCGAAATTTCTTTCGTAGCTTTCGACTCCACTTTGATAGATCCCACACTAATTTTCTGACTTGTAGGAGCAGGCAAAGAAGTCTCTTCAGCCTCTTGGTCAGCCCTAGCACTTGTACTTAGAGGTACCATAGGTTGTTGTTTCAGGGTGCTAACTAGAGCCCCTGTGCCCTCCTATGAGGAGTTACTACCTTTAGGTTTGTTCTTTCCCATATCTAATAACCAAAACAGGGTGAAATCAGAGAGCCGAGTATTATCGCACACCAAACAATATCGAGACCCTGATTTAGGGCAATCGAGGAAATGTACTGTACACAGAATCTTAGACGTTCCACCTTGAAGATGCAAGAGTAATCTGAAAACAATGTAGAAATTAGGAGAAGCAGCAGAAGGGACGAAGCTTGGATTGGAATCGCAAGGTGAGGCACTCACAGGACGTCTCTCTACTACTGATAGCTCTTTCTTGATTCTATGGGTGGTGGTGCATGGTTGTTCTTAGTTGGTGAAGCGATTTGTCTAGTTAATTCCGTTAATGAAGGAGACCTCAGCTTGCTAACTATTACCCCCACTTTAAGTTTCTTAGTGAAGCTAAAATGAGGAAGAAAATGAGTACATAAAGGGGGATATATAGCTAGAAATCAGATAAGTGAGTAGGTGTAAAAGCCACAGGGGCACTCTAGAGTGTGTAAAGGAGGAGAGAGTGAGAGAGAGAAAAGTGCCCTGAAGAGAGAGAAAATGTATATCAAAAATTTTTCTAACCCTGATTCAGGAGCAAACGACCTCCAATCAGGACAAATTTTTTTATGCAAGGTAAACGGTATATTGCACAAATCATATGTTCATAGATCTTTGGGGCATACTCCGATCAAAAGTGTGAATCAAAACCTACATCAAGTACTTTCAATTCCCCAATACGAACGAACAAGGCCATAATCAAATTACTTCATATCCCCCAATACATCCAAAAAGAGGCTATAACCAAATCATACATCAAATTTCCCAATACATCATAATCATCAACATGTTATAAGATCTGTGGGGTATAGTCTATATAATATTCTATACACAATTGTTTTAATTTTGATAACTACATTTAGGCTTGTAATAGAAGGAGACTCTAGCTGTATGACATTCCTTGTCTTCCATACCATGTATATGGTGCTTATAAATGCAAGTCTAGCAGCTTTGCTTCTAAGACGTGCTCCAGTGTAGTCTTTCCAAATCCATTTGATGGCACTTATTAGCGAGGACATAATGCGGGTCAATCTTAGCCATGTCCGAACAACCTTCCAAATTTCACCTGTAAAAGCACACTTCAAAAATAAGTGGTCAACAGTTTCGATTTCTATATTACATAAGCCACATGTTTGTTCAATCTCCAAAAATTATAGATTATCCTTTGTTGGTAGTCTATTCTAAAGGCTAAACCATGCAATGAAGGAGAATTTTAGAGGTATGTATTGCTTCCATATAAAAGTCATCTATGGTCTCCTTGTATGCTTGACTGGCATTAGTTCATAGATTTTCTATGATGAAGGAGTTCCATTTACACACATGTTTTGCATGACATGGACTACTTCTCTTCGACCTCCCAGTTTGTCAACCAACTTATCCTGAATCTATGCCAGTTTTTTCAGCAGTGGTGAGTCACGGATGTGGGGTACCCAATCCCAAATTGATGTGTCCCTCAAATATTCTTCATGTATCTACCATACCCATAATGAGTCGGCTTTAGCATGAATATTCCGTAATACTTTAGCAAACAATGCATTGTTCCATTTCTTACAATTTTTCAATCCCAAACCCCCTTCATCTTTTGGAGTGCATAAATTTTCCTATGCCACTCTACAGCGCATATCACCCTATAAGAACAATATACAAATGGAGGTTAGTATGTCAAGGACAGTAGTAGGGATATGGAATGCTTGGAGCCAAAATAAGAGCACTATTTGGATGATAGAGTTTATGAGCTCAATTCTACTCGCATATGAAAGAGAGTGACCCCTTCCAAGAGTTGAAATATCCCTCAATAGATTTAATAAGCACTGAAAACTGGGCTACCAAAACTTTTATAGGTGCCAATGGGATCCCCAAATAACAGACAGGAAACTCCCTTAAGGGATACTCCACCATTTGCCTTAAGGTCACCCTCTCATATCCATCTACCCCTACTATGTATATACTGGACTTTACCACATTCACCTCCAGTCCTGCCACCCTTTTCAATTCAGCCAGTACACCTACTAGTATGCTTATCGAAGCTTGAACACCTCTAGAAAAGAGCATAAAGTCATCTACAAAAGCAAAGTGGGTAATACCTAGGTGTTTACACTTCAGATGAAAATGAAATTGGGGAGTTGTTGTTCTATTTCCTAACAAACTTAAGAGATACTCTAGCCTAGTAGGAATATTGTGGGTGACATTGGGTCACCTTGTCTTAGTTCCCTTTGGCCTTTGAACATTCCATGCAGTGAACCATTTATTAAGATCGAGTAGGAAGTGGTTTGCACACATTCCATGACCGAACATGTGAATTTTGTAGGAAACCCCAAATTTGTCATCATGTTCTTAAGAAAATCCCATGCAACCATATCATAGGTTTTGTAATATCTACTTCTATCATACATCTTGGTGATATCATCTTCCTTGTATAACTGTTAGGACCCGATTTTGGAACCGGACCCCAACCGAAAAAAATAGAATTCGAAACGAAAACAGAAAGCAAAACTAAGGAAATATAAAACGAAGGCAATCTAACACGGAAAGCCAAAAGCAGAATCGAAAACCAAAATTCAAAATGCGAAAGCAAAAGCAAACGAAAACTCGGAATCACAAAGCGAAAACAAATCCAAAGCGGAAATCGAATTTGGTTCGGAATCAAAACAAACAAAAGGTTCATTCGAAACGAAACAAATTTCCGACATCCGAGAACAAATATTTTAGAAAAACATCGCGTTGGAAAACTTAAGACACTTTTGATCTAACCCTATCCAAAACGGTATAAATTT
Source organism: Erythroxylum carthagenense (assembly GCA_026413575.1). Taxonomy (NCBI): domain Eukaryota; kingdom Viridiplantae; phylum Streptophyta; class Magnoliopsida; order Malpighiales; family Erythroxylaceae; genus Erythroxylum; species Erythroxylum carthagenense. Next base: position 50,742,935 of record JANZLD010000007.1, on the reverse strand, counting down.
TTTTCTTTTTCATTTTATTCATCTTTATTCAAAACAATACACTTTTCCATTTGGAAATTCATCCTCAACCACAATCTCAATTTACTTGAGTCTTCATATTCAAATCATAACCATCAATTTACACAAAATCTTATTATTCCTTTCTTTTTTTTGGCCAATAGACACTTAACACACATTCCATATATCCACAATTCGTACACAATAAGCACTTCAATATCTTAATTTCAGCAACACAATTCATCGGACCTCCTGTCCGGAATCCCAACACAAACAAACACATTTATATACTTATAACACTTCAATAATTCTAAATCAAAATTAGAATCATCGGACCTCCTATCCGAAACCCAAACACAATCAATCTCATTCATAATCATATGCAATTCCCATTCATATCTTAATTCAATATACAAAATCATAATTCATACACATCATAAAATAAATGCTTAAAAAACATTAATGGCATTCCAAATGCACTTGACCCTCTTATGGGGCCTAACCAAACCCACATATCAGACAATTCACACTTGAAAATCGGACTGCCCGAAGGCATATTTCAAAACTTAGTTTT
>JANZLD010000007.1:50653511-50666036 GCA_026413575.1 Erythroxylum carthagenense | reverse complement strand
AATGATAAATATAAAAATAACAATAGTAATACGTATAATAATAATAATGATAACTGAAAAGAATCATTGCAGAATCGTAAATAACGGATGGTGCACTAATAGAGGTTGCAAAATCAAGAAACGATACTTACAGCTGCTCTTACCCAATGTCAGGATGCTCGATACACAGATTTGTGCATAATCAAGAAACGGTACTCACAGCTGCTCTTACCTAGTGTCAGGATGCTCGATGCACAGATTTGTATGTCTGTAGTCTGTGCTGTGTCAGAATCGTCTGCACTTCGATGTCCTATGCTCCGTCACCAGCGACGACGATAATATCTTCAGCTCTGAACTTTGACTACTGTGAGTTATACACTTATCGTCGGTAGAAAAGATTACTTATGCTAAAGCCAAAAGACACACAGCTAACAGACAAACTTTTTTTTTTTTTTACAAGCCACAATCGTGAAGCATCGACCCTAACTTTGGTATGAATTGTTACACAAAACAAAAAACAGAAAAGCTACAAAAAGCGACACTCAAGTCTCGATGAAACAACCCTGGAAAGGAATGAGACAATAGTGACACAAAGCAACTACACTGATGAAGACAATACTATGTTCGTTACAAGGAACTTCATGAACGTGTTCTATGAGATGGTCTTTCCACGGTACAAAAGACAAAAAGCTCTCCCAGCTAAAAAGAAAAAGTTCACAAGGAAAACTCTTCCCATGCAAGAATAACGCTCTATGTTTAGAAAACCACAGAAAGGAAAAAAAAATAGAACGACACAAGCTTACCTTAAGCCGCCGGTGAAAAACCACTAGAACCTCGACCAGAAGCAAACAGAAACCTGATAATGACAGTTATATGCAATCGGGATATACAAATCTTACCGGGTATCGCCGTGGTTCAAGAAAGGACGCAAGTTATCAAGAAACACAAATGTATGTATATGAACAAGTTAAAATCGAAGACACTGCTATTGCTGCTAATGAATTGATAATATAAATGCAAACAATACCTAAACGCCGAGCAATCCCAAAGGCCGTATGCTCTTCCAAGGATATAGGTAACACTCACATTGTTGTAACGAGCGGGAGCCGGAGGCATATAGGTGACCAAATTCAGCAGAGTTGCATCCTATTCAGGCGTGAGGAAAGTTGGACTCAACATCCTCCTCGGTTGCCTCCGTCATGTCATCATCGGCATGCATAATAATAATAATAATAATAATAATAATAATAATAACAACAACAACAACATCAACAACAACAATAATAATAATAAGTACAAAATTTATAATAATAACTAATAATAATAATAACAATAACTAACAATAATAATAATAATAAGAATAAGAATAAATTAATAATAATAAGTACAAAATTTATAATGATAATAATTAATAATAATAATAATAACAATAATTAATAATAATAATAAGTACAAATTTTATAATAATTAATAATAATAATAATAATAATAGTAATAATAATAATAAGATAATTAATTTCATATAATAAAATTAATAATAATAATAATAATAATAATAACAATAATAAATAATAATAATAATAACAATAATAATAATAATAATTTTAACAACATCAACGACGACAACAACAACAACAACAATAATAATAATAATACTAACAATAATAATAATAATAACAAAATTAATTTCGTATAATAAAATTAATAATAATAATAATAAGTTTAAAATTTATAATAATAATAACAATAATTAATAATAATAATAATAATAATAATAATGGTGATGAGTTTAATGATAAAATTAAGAATAAAAAAATTGTTTTTGTGGAGGAAGGATATTTCTGTCATTTTTTTATCTGTTTTGTTTTTGTCTTTAGGATAAGAATTCTTGCACCATAATCTTGGAAGGAACAAAATTTTTTTATCTTTATCTTTTAAAAACGGAACAAAAATAAATAAAGACAACAGGCAAATACTCTAGAGCATAAAATTTTGGTATCCTTGTAATCCGTCGTCGCCGTCATAGACACTAACCGTTATGTTGCGTGGCGGTGATATGATGATGTACACTGGACTTAGCTGGTCATTTTAGATTAGGGAAAGAAGAGAACAAACAGTATAGAACTAAGACGCATATTTTATTTTATGGCTACGGATTGATTCCATGTTTTGAAGTCAATCAATCAATCTTTTATAATCACACAATCTAGGTATCAGTTGAAGACCCGAACTGTACCTCATGCCATTCATCGGATTGAATCAACGGTTAAGTTCAGAGTTTGAAAACACAAACAACGCTACGAATGTGCTTTGTACGTGTAGTATGAACCTATGACACAGGCTTTGTAATTGTAAATGAATAGAAGACTTTGGGTTCTATACAGTACAAGGAGGAGGATGAAGTCCTGTGTTTATACTGCATTTTTAATCAATATGATGACGTGGTCAACTTGGAGTGTCTTGTACTCTTTCACTATGGCGATGTCACCCTTATAGAGAAAGGCTAGTCCTTGCCTACCCCAAAAAACTAATATGGATGACTTTATGGTTATTTGTTTAAAATATTAATGTCAATTCAATCATTTCCTCCTAATAAATACATTTCACATGTCCTCCTAATAAATACATTTCAATTTCTTAAACAAGACAATGACATGCTCAAGTATCACCTCAAAAAAAAAAAAAAAAAAACCCTGAAAACACAGAAATCTAGCATTGGCTGGTAAACTTATGTGTGTTCGATGACTAATTGCTCAAATTCATGAAAACCAGTGTAATAACTCGCATTATTGGTCTTTGTATGTTTTCAACCCCAGTTAATTCCAACATTTAGGAAGGTGAAAAAGTATCAATACATGAATTTTCTCTTATCTTTTATTCTAAGCTATTTTAATAAATAAAAGTCCTTATTTTGTGAGGGTTGAAAGAAAGTTATCAATTATATGCAGTTTTTTAAAATATTTTATTTTTTTATGGCTATTTTAATATACAAGACTTTTCGCTTTACAAGCGCCATTAATTGTACAAACCTTTTTCTTTACATTTTACTTTTATGTAATTTAGTTTAAGATTATCTTAATACACAGTATTTCTCGTTGTGTGATTATTAATTGTATTTATATTTTCTTTTACATTTTACAAAAAAAAACTGTTTTAGTAGATTGAATCAGAGACTTTCCAATCACACAAAAGTAAAGTGAAATTTCTCCTTGTTTTTTTTCTCACTCAACCAAACGGAGAACAATATGATTGTGGGCTATGGGTTCACTTTTGAGAATGTTTGAAAAGGTCAAAAAGAAATGAGAAAGAAAACCAGTTCGGCATTGAAGTTGGCATTACTTAATAAAATATATTTGTAATTTAAACAAGTATCGTTGATTTTTGAACAATTTTATTTACCCTAATCTTCTATCTATTATTAAATAATAAAGTTTAATCCACTAAAAATAGAAATAAATTGAAAATGGACACATATTCAAAGAGCAGCCCAAAATTTTCAAAGCGGTCTGGGTCAAATTCAGCTACCTACCGTGTTGGTTAAGCCGGTGACCGCTCTGGACGACTTCGTGTCAGTTCTCAGGAGCCTGAGCTTTAGACTCCCCTTCCTCCAGCAATAATTAAGCTTGATCAGACGGCTGAGATTGACTCGTTTAGTCCATTTCATGCGAGCCAAAGTTATCGAGAAAAATGGAGTTGTGGACCAATCATCTACGTAGTTGGTAAAGTAAAATATTTATTAAGCCAATGGAACATTTACCCCAGTCCCAGCCATAGAAAACCCTTTTTTTTTTGTGTGATATACGCTTACGCTCTTAATATTTTATTGGTCATGAGAAAAGCTACTAGATGAATATTAAAAATAAGTTTTTATAAAGAATAAAATAGGATAAAATAAAAATAGGTTAAGAATATCCTTTTAGACCTTATATATATTTAAAAATATAAAAGACGTAGTTTTTTTTTACAAAATTACGTTATTCTGTAACAGGCGGGAAAATTGGCCTGATTATATTATTTTTGTTTTTCATAATAACATGTCATGATTCACAAGGCAAGACATGTTTTTCTCGTTTGGGTCAAGGAAAACAGTCGGCAAAAGTGACATAAAGTTTAGGAAATGATTAACAAAATTAATAAACACAATGATAAATCAAAACTCTAGTAATTAATAAAATGTGTCATTTTTGTTAATTATCTGAAATTGAAAGATAGTTCGTAAAAATAAGTACGTATCTCCTACCAAAATAGAAAATACCAAGGACATTAAAAAAATCATTTTATACACAATCACTATGATCTTCCCCCCTTAATAAAGTCCAGATTATTTTACCATAAATAATCATAAATAATAATAATTATTATAAATAACAGATAATAACACAGAATTTTCAAAACCCCTTCATTTTCTCAACTGAACCCCGCGTTTTCACTTCCTTCCCTCCCGTCGCCTACTTGCCTTTTCTCACGTACGATCACCGTCTCATTCAACAAAACCATCTTTAACACTGACCGGTTCATCACCTTCTTTAAGGTTGTTGTTGTGTGTGTGTGTTTGTGTGTGTGTTTTTTTTTTTTTTGGTTACATAAGACCGACAATGGGAAACTGTAACGCCTGTGTGAGAGCAGACGCCAACTCGGACTCCAAAACTCACCCAACAAACCAAACACGCAAGCAAAAGAAGTCCAAGGAACGAAAACCCAACCCGTATGCTAATGACCTGATTCGTTCTCCGGCGGCTCCGATCCGGGTTCTCAAAGACGTTGGCCCACTCAGCCACCAGCCTCGGATCGGCGATAAGTACGTTCTCGGACGTGAGCTGGGTCGCGGCGAGTTTGGGATCACGTATCTGTGTACGGACCGTGAGAGTAAAGAAGCGCTCGCATGCAAGTCCATTTCGAAGAGGAAGTTACGGACGGCGGTGGACATAGAGGACGTGAGGAGGGAGGTGGCGATCATGTCGACTTTGCCGGACCACCCTAACATAGTGAAGCTTAAAGCGACATATGAGGACTACGAGAACGTTCACTTGGTTATGGAGTTGTGTGAAGGTGGTGAGCTTTTTGATAGGATAGTGGCGAGAGGGCATTATAGTGAGAGAGCTGCGGCGAATATTGCGAGAACCATTGCAGATGTGGTGAGGATGTGCCACGAGAATGGGGTTATTCATAGAGACCTGAAGCCTGAAAATTTTCTTTTTGCTAATAAGAAGGAGAATTCGGCTCTTAAGGCTATCGATTTTGGCCTGTCGGTTTTCTTCAAGCCAGGTTTGTACTTATAACCATGTCTCTGGGTTTGTGAGTTTAATTTAGAATTCTTTTACATGGACGTTACTTGTGTTTCTGGAGACTAAGTTATTATTTGCATCGTGTATCGGCAGTTTTGATTTTAATTCGCGCGTCCTTTATATTGCTCTCTGGTTCTTGGTATTCTGTCAGTTAGAGTTTCAAATTTGTTTGTGATTTTTGCTTATTGGAGTCCGTTATATTTTTCTTCTTCTTCTTCTTCATAGTCTTGTTTCTTCTTTTGGGTCTTTGTTTCCAATTTCTGGTTTTGTATAGCAGGGGAGAAGTTTTCGGAGATTGTGGGGAGTCCTTATTACATGGCACCTGAAGTCCTAAAGCGGAATTACGGGCCCGAGGTTGATGTGTGGAGTGCTGGTGTTATCCTGTATATTCTGTTGTGCGGGGTTCCTCCCTTTTGGGCAGGTATTTTCTTTAGTCCGCAATATTGTTGTCGATGCTAAAGTGTTCATAAGGAATTGGGCTTTTGAAGTGGTCTTCTTTTATTTATTGCGTCAGAGACTGAGCAGGGTGTTGCTCTTGCAATTTTGAGGGGGGTGATTGATTTTAAAAGGGAACCATGGCCTCAGATTTCAGATAGTGCAAAAAGTCTTGTTCGACAGATGTTAGAGCCGGATCCAAAGAAGCGCTTGACTGCTCAGCAGGTTCTTGGTAAGTCAGGATTTGGTCTTGTTGTGAACGGTTGTTTTTGAATTTGTTACTGGTGTCTTCATTCGTAGTCCACATGTGGCTAAAGAAACCCTTTCCATGCAGAAATTGAAGTTAGAACTACTACATCATTGTTGCTGTTATGGAACCTAGAGCTCTGTTTAATGTAATATAGCTTAGCTCCTTATATCCCAGGGGTTGTAAGATTTAAATACGAAATGTGATGTGTCCAGAACTAAAAATCTTGTTCTTTCCAGGATCCAGAGATGATGTTCTTTGAAGGTTTTGTTTGTTTGGTTCTTGTCATTGTATGTGTGTGTTCTCAGAAGGTTTATCAACCAGTAGGGCTTGTCTTTCTAAAGAGGTGTCCCTGCATTTTGCTTTCTCTGTCTTTGCAGAGCATCCATGGCTACAAGATGCAAAGAAAGCATCAAATGTTCCCTTAGGTGATATTGTGAGGTCAAGGCTCAAGCAGTTCTCGATGATGAATAGGTTCAAGAAGAAAGCATTGCGAGTAAGCATCTCTGTTTTATTTATTATCTGCTTAAGTTCTGATGATAGTAACCTTATTATGCAGCTTTGTTAACAGTAAATTGATGTGTTTTTCACAATTTAATGCCACAGGTAATTGCAGAACACTTATCTATTGAAGAGGTTGAATTAATCAGAGATATGTTTGCTTTGATGGATACTGATAATGATGGTAAAGTGTCATACGAGGAACTAAGGGCTGGTCTTCGAAAAGTTGGTTCTCAGTTGGCCGAACCCGAGATAAAGATGCTGATGGAAGTGGTAAAATCTAATATCACTTTCTGTGTTTGCATTAAGTATTGGACACTCGATAATTTTGACTTGCTTCATGTAGTTACTTTCTCCTGGTACATGTTCACTAATTTAGGATCATTTCTGGTGCTGGATAGTAATAACTCTTTTAAGTAGTGAATTGCAAGATGAAGTCTAGATTTTCCAGTTACTGAAACTTGAATGTGTTGGAAAATTCTCCTGGTACATTTTCACTAATTTAGGATCATTTCTGGTGCTGGATAGTAATACCTTGTTTAAGTAGTGAATTGCAAGATGAAGTCTAGATTTTCCAGTTACTGAAACTTGTATGTGTTGGAAAATTCTTGGGAGTTTTTATTTGTTGATATTCTCCTTTTTTCTTTAGAAAGGGTCGAGTGTTTTCCACCAACACCAAGGTTATAATTAAGATCCTCAATTATTGTTTTTGGTTCACAAAGATGCCAACTTTTGCCTATTACTGCAGTAGAATTTCCTTTGTCACTTGATACAAGGGTTGAAAATTTGATGACTTAAAGCATTTAGATGCAAACTGAGTTGCCTACGTACTTGCTACTTGAGAATTTAAAAACTATTGCTTGCCATGAAAATGGAAAGGCACTGTCTTCTCCTTGATCAAAATATGTAGGTATTGATATTTTGCAGTATACAACATTCTGTATTTGTAGTAGAGCTATTATGCTGGTTTTAATCGTTTGAAGCTCTCGTTGTGGAATTATTACCAATGATAAATCAACGGTTTCATTCAATGCTGTTATTTTTAAAGATATAATATTTAGTTGTTCTTTTGGTGTTTGTTCTGAAGTTTTGTTGAATGTTAATTTGTGCTTCTTGTTTAGGCTGATGTTGATGGGAATGGGGTGCTCGACTATGGCGAATTTGTTGCAGTGACAATTCACTTGCAGAAGATGGAGAATGATGAGCATTTTCGCAGGGCTTTCATGTTTTTTGATAAGGATGGAAATGGTTATATTGAGTTAGATGAGCTACGAGAGGCATTAGCGGATGAATCCGGTGAAACTGATAATCATGTGCTCAATGATATCATGCGTGAAGTTGACGCTGACAAGGTATGAGCTTTTGAAAAGGATTGGCACTGTCAACAGAACAGTTGAAATCTCTCTCTGTTTTTTTAATGTGTTCATTTACTTCACATTCACTTTTCTGTCCGTTTTATTACACTCCAGGATGGGCGTATAAGTTATGAAGAGTTTGTTGCTATGATGAAAACCGGAACGGATTGGAGAAAGGCATCTAGGCAGTATTCAAGAGAGAGGTTCAAGAGCTTAAGCCTTAATTTGATGAAAGATGGTTCATTGCATCTCCATGATGCAGTTACTGGGCAATTTATTGCTGTCTAAACTTGAGGGATTCATACACTTTTTTCTTTTAATTCGATTGTGCTCGCTGAATATTTCTGTCCTATAATCGGAACATTCCATAAACAAGGAATACCAGCTTCCGAAATTTCTCTAGAATGCAAGATTTAGGTGGTGGATTGAACATCGGTGAACTTCAGCTAGAAGAACTTGATTCGCTTGTCCTGCTAGAGCCGGGGACTATCAAACTTCAGCAGCTGGTCTTGTGGTGGCATGTTATGGTAGTTTTGAAGTTAGTGTCAAGAGATTTCTTGTATATTTGTATCGCCAAGTGAGTAATTTAGATGATTGTTTTGGTGCAGAAACAACATTGTATCAATGTGATTTCTGAAGGCAATGCCAATGCCAAGGTTTATTAGATTCCCTTGAAGGTTCGTTGTCACTTGTACATGTGTCGACTTTGACTTTCTGTATTACCTTTTCATTTCTTCCACTGTTGTGTTCTATTTTTTCTTCAAGAGTCATCTTCTAGAATTGCCTATTAACTGGTCAAACCTGGTTCGCTGCCAAACTTTCAATGTCATAGGATCCAGCCCGGTAATCTCATTATGTAATCTGTTTTATTTATTCTTATATAAAAAAAAGGATCCAGCCCGGTACCACTTGATGAACGGCAAATAACAAGGAGTTCAGATTTTTTGTCTAATTTTATGGTGTCTTATTGTATTCAGTCATTTATTTATGTGGATTTTACGTGCAGGTCTCGCAGAAATAAATGGTTGAGATTCACAAAATACAATAAGACACCATAAAATTAAACAGAGAATCATTTCTCGACATCAAGAAGAGGCACGTACTGTTCGCTTAACCAAATCCTATTTTTAAAATTAAATTAAAATGTGTGAACCTGCCACGTCATTATTAGCATCGCACGTGCCCGTCTACTTGGGGACTTAAACTTGATTTCTTGCTCACGGTTAAGCCAACCAACCAACTAACTCCTGTAGTCTGTAGGACCCAATAACTGTCAGAGAAACGCTACTCGCATCCTCCACTCCGATCACCGAGCAGCCGCCGTAAGCTTACACACATCAACATTCCAATAAGGATATATATACATAGAAATGTGGGAAGATTACTACAAGATCCTCGGAGTGAATCGGAACGCCTCCAACGACGATCTGAAGAAGTCCCACGACCGACTCGTCAGTATGTGGCATCCGGATAATGTCCCGTCGACGTTGAGAAGGGAGGCGGAGTTTATGTTCAACCAAATTTCGGAAGCCTTCAGCGTGCTCAGCGATCCACAAAAACGCCAGAACTACGATCTCTTCGGTGAGGAGGTGTCGAAGACTGATCCATTCCAGTTTTCTTGGGAGGATGTCGACGAGGAATATTTTTCATTGGAGAACGCCGGAAGAGGGCACCGTGGGCAAGGGAGTGTTAGGGATAGGATAAGGGTGAAAAAGCCTGCGGTGGAGCATCAGTTACTGTGTAGCTTGGAGGAACTGTATCAAGGAGCCAAGAAGGAGATGACGATTTCAAGAGACATCCTTGACAATTCTTGGTACGTATGTTGTTTCTAATTAACTATGTACTCTTTAGAATGGTTCTAAGTAAGTTTACAAACGTAAAAGAATCTATTTCTGTTTGCAAAAGTATACATGTTCTTGACGAGCAAAAATGCATCAATTTGTTCAAGAAGTTCGCAGTTTATTCAGAAATTTGCATCCATTGTGTGTGGAAAGATCTATTCTTGCATCTAATGAGTTAAGGAATAGGAAGTTGGCTTTTGGGTTCTTGGTAGGACTCACTCTTGCTCTATCTCTTGTGAGCAACGATTGGTCCTGAAGCGAGTTCGTTTACCTTTGTCAAAGAAGTTAGAAACCTTTTTAAGCTGAAGACAAGGGATTGAAGTGCCGGCTGCAAGTTTATGTTGAAATTTGCACCTGAATTATCAGGTTGACGTATTATCCAAATCTTTTCTTCCTGGCTTAGTTACATCAATAGTTAACTAAGCATCTTAAACTACCTTCTCCATGAACGATCAACAATTTGGAGTGATAGAACCTGTCTCTGTCTCTTCTAGAATAGATAACGTGAGGTTAAAGTTGACCTATCAAGAATATTATCTTGGTCTCCTGTCATGCGGTAAACTTAGTTCCTCGTAGCTTTTAGGTACCATGCTTTGTTGCTGAATTGATCTTTTAGGTGTACTTATTACCGTTGGAATTGATTTCTGGAAGATCAAAAAGGGTTGGAGAAGCAATTAGAGTGGCTGCCTGGTTTTAAGAAGGATGTAAAATAGCAACTCAGTACCTTGACAGCTTTGAATAATTAATTATACATTCTGTTTATGTAGGAAACAATAGGAAAAACATTTGTGCTCTAAAGAAAACGAAGATGTGGGCCGGTTAGTCTCGCCTTGCCTTTGCTTTCGTGCAATAGATGGGCCATAATAAGTTGACCTGGTTATAAAAGAAACGAGTTTGTGTGTTGAATCGAGTGATCAGATCAATCCAAAAATTTCGCCTTGTTGCATTGTGGTGCATCTATATGAAATAAAGAACATTAGTAAAATGCTTTTCCCTTGATGTGATGAAGTTTGTAACTGTCGTCGTCTGCCTTGGACTCGGTGTAAATGAATAATTCTCTGCAGTTCTCTTCAGACTATTGAGGAAACACTGACGATTGAGATAAAACCTGGATGGAAGCCGGGCACAAAAATCACTTTCCCTGAGAAGGGTAGCGTACCTTTCGGTATTCCCGCGGATCTCGTATATGTGATAGATGAGAAGCCACATGCTATATATAAGAGAGATGGTAATGATCTGGTACTGAACCGGGAGATAACAGTGGTGGAGGCCCTCACTGGTACGTGCATAGAGTTGACTACGCTGGATGGAAGAATCCTTGTGATCCCACTTACAAATATTGTAAAGCCAGGACATGAGATCATGGTGCCGAATGAAGGAATGCCAGATTCAAGCGAACCTGGAAAAAGGGGAAATCTGAGAATCAAGATTGACGTAGCTTACCCTTCAACACTTACTGCCAAACAGAAGTCTGAGCTCAGAACTATTTTTGGCGGAGCTTCATAATGAGTATGGATTATTTTCCTCGCGCAGTTGAATGCATGGTGTCTGCATGGTTGTTCTTTTGTAGAATGTATATGCTCTCGTCACCCTAGTTGTAGGTAGAGCTAGCTTCTCTTCTCTTCTGGATGCTTTTCTACTTGGAAGACATAATTTTCTTGTCGTACAAAAGCTGTCCAGCATAGTGAATTTGTTTTTGTGTACAAACATGGTGAATTGATATTCATTTTTCCTAACCGAAATTGAAGAAAATGAGGCACCAAACTGTAGCATGTTACGTAAAATAATCTTTCAAAGGAGCCAGGAGTGGCGTGCACTTGAAAAGTAGCCAACAGAAGCATAGTTTTCACTATAATTAATTTTTATTATAATTATTTTCTTTAATTTTGAAGAAAAATCAGAAAAGAGTTATAAATATTTTACAGAAAAAAATGCAGAAGAAAAAAAAGGATGTTTACGAGTTGATATTTTAACACCGTAAAATAACTTGCAACAAATTAACAGATGGTTTGAAATTTGAGAAATTGGGTTTTGGAGGTTGAGATAAGTATCAGACTGCAACACTATCGCATGACTTATTCTAAAATGTAATTTCAGTAGCGTGAGCATAGGAGGAGAGAAAGAAAGATTTCCTAGCATATAAACGTCAAGCTGTTTGGAAACTTTTGAATTGAATTTATTAACGAATTGGATTCAATTATATTAATGAGATTAAATTGAATTCAATTTATACTATTTGAAACAAACTTAGTAATATTAGAAATAAATTCAATTACACTAGAATGAGAATGAATATAGTGAAAAATGAGAATGAATATTATTATTATAATTATGATGATTGGTTAAGAGGAAGGAATGATTACTATTATCATTAATTGATTTGTAAAAAATATTAAGAAATAAAAATTTATTATATTTTAATTAATTAATTAACCATATTTTATTACTTATATTGTAATTAATCAATTACAATAAGTTGATTAATCAATTACAATGTATTGATTAATTAAAAAATTGTAATTAATTGTAATTAATTAATTATATTATTTTAATTAATTATATTATAGTTGATTAATTATTGATAATATTTTAATTAATAGTCTTTGGAATTCAATCAAGTGAAGCACAAGAGAATAAGAAGTAAAGTAGTCCAAAGAATGAAAGAGCAAAAGAGCATGACTTTACCTTTGAATGGTACAAAATGATTCTTGATAAGAAATACAGAACAAAGAATTATACTTGGTTCTGCCGGATTCTGATGAGGCTGTGAATTGCCGATTGGATCCATGAGGTTGGTCGATTCTGGCTTGAAGGTTCCTGCAAAACAACGAAGGCACGTCGGGGGTTGTTTCCCGATAGCCCCTCCGACGCTCAAGTTAGTC
>JANZLD010000007.1:50575835-50586973 GCA_026413575.1 Erythroxylum carthagenense | reverse complement strand
AACATATTTTTCTTAAAAAGCCTATCCAACTTTTCTATTGCAAGTTTCCCCTATTGTGGTGAGTTATGGGTCTTCTACGCTTATGTGTGCTTGTGTGGTCCGAATGTTGGGCCTCAACGACGGGGTCCAACACTGGGTACTTAATCAGAAACTATGGATCAACCAGCTGTGCCTTCTGCTTCAACTCGAGCTTATGCATTGAAAGCTTCTAAGGATTAGGATGCACTTGAAATCATTGTTAGTATCGTTTCTCTCTTTGATTTTGATAGGCACGCACTGGTTGATCTTGGATCCACTCATGCATATATATATCTGTTCTAGAGAAATGTTTGATATGAAAATGTCAATAGATTAGTCAGAATATGACATTTATGTAACCAGTTCTCTGGGTAGTAGTGTGTTGGTTAGTCAAGTGTTTAGGAATTGTCCTATTATGATATAAGAAATGAATATGTAGCAGATCTGATCAGATTGTTATTTCATGAATTTAATTTGATTATGGGTATGGATTGGTTATCCAAGCATCAGGCAGTAGTTGATTGTCATACTAAGACAGTTATGCTTAGGAAGCCTAATTAGTCTATGATAATATTTCATGGCATTTGTGCTAGTTCGTTAGCTAATGTAATATCTACTATGCAAGCCCGAAAGTTCCTCAAGAAGGGATATGAGATTAGTATTAGGTTATGGTTGTATACCTTTCAATTGATGCGGAAGGAAATGTATTTTCATAGATTTGACGGAGAAAAAGAATAAAGATGTAAGTAAAAGTGATGGGATTTAAAGAGTACGTTACCTTGAGAGGTTAAACTTGAAACTAGAATGGTTGTTTAGGTATCATGTTGAAAGTTTATGATTCAGTACAAGGTTATAACATTGGTTTGATATTAGAATTTTGTGATGGTTACGTTTCATAAATTTTTGAATTGATTGAGAACGTATTCAAGTAAGATGAAATATAAGATAGCAATATATGTAGGAAACCCTCAAGAATAAGTTAATTAGTTATTGTGAGTGTACATTTGATAAAGTGGTTGCTTTGGTAATTGATGTTACGGTGTATAGATGTACTATATGTTTGGATATGAATGAATGAATATTGAATAAGTGAGTATTGAACAGATGTGAATATTGAAGTCAGATAAATATGAGATTCAGACAAATAGACAATCTAAACGGGTTATAAAGATTTTGGAATATATGCTTCGAGGTTGTGTATTAGAATTTTCGGGAAGTTGACATAGCTATTTAACTCTGATGGAGTTTGCTTACAACAACAGTTATCAGACCAACTTTGGTATGACGCCTTATGAAGCACTGTATGGTAGAAGGTGTAAAACTCTAGTATGTTGGACTGAGTTGTGTGAAAGCAAGAAGATCGGGCATGAAATTGTGAAAGAAACTGAAGAAAAGATTCAGATTATTTAACAAAAATTGAAAGTTTCCAGTGATAGGCAGAAATCTTATTTTGATCTAAAAAGGAGAGATATTGAGTATCATGTAGGAGATAAGGTATTCTTGAAAGTATCACCATGGAAGCACATACTTCGATTTGGGAAGAAAGGTAAACTTAGCCTGCAATTCATTGGTCCTTATGAGTTCTTAAAAAAGAATTGAACTGGTAGCTTATCAGTTAGCTCTTCCTGAAAAATTGGCCATGTTATATGATGTATTTCATGTTTCTATATTGAGAAGATATCGGTATGATGTTACACATAAGATTCTTGTGCAAGAAATTCAAGTGCAATCGGATTTGTTGTCTGAAAAAGGCTAGTTTCTATCTCGGCCCGAGAAGTCAGGCAACTTAGGAATAAGCAAATCCCTTTGGTAAAAGTACTCTAGCATCATCATGGACTTGAGGAAGCAACATGGGAACTCGAAGAAACCATGAAAGCTCAGTATCCACAACTATTCGGATTAGGTATGAATTTCGAGGAAAAAATTTCTTAACGAGGAAAGAATTGTAACATCTCATGTTAGGGTCAGAAAATTTAGGAATTTCAGTGCATTTTATGCTTTGCAAAATTGTGTATTTTGTTATTATTTGCTTATGAATTTTTGACACATACAAATAATTGCACATGCATGTATTGACATTTTCAGGTAAAATGGATTTATAAATGTGATTAAATTGTGAAAAATTTATTTGGAGACAATTGGTATTATTTTGGATTTTTTTTGTAAATTTTAGGATTTTTTCTAGAAATTTTGGGGTAATTTAGATTAGAAAAAAATAGAGAAATGGCATTATGTAATGTGGCAATCCTATATGTATGACAAGTGGTACACATGCATGGTGACATTGGGCAAGGTGTTAGTAATACATGTAATCATGTGTTTTGAAAGGCAAAAACTCTATAGCTCCTTGTTTATTCTTTAGTTTTGCTTTGTTCTCCATCAACACCGAACCTTGCCTTAGACTCTCACTGTTGGATATTTTCTAAAAACAAAGTAAGTGATGTTTCTAACTTCCTGAGTATTGTAAATGATCCTGATGATGTGTTAGTGTTGGAAATAAACACATGCATGAGTTATATAAGTTGAGTAGTTTTGGTGAGAAAGATGAGTCGATAATATTGTACAGTGGATTGTGTGGCGGAAGAGAAATGCCAATTGCATGTAGCTTAAAGAGAAACTTAGTGAAGTAGACATAGTAGAAAATATAGTGTAGAACTGTATGCCTTCAGTATCTATTTTGGTTAATGGATTACTACTGTTAAAAACTTACAATAGTGAGAGAAAGCTTGTGTAAGTTTTGCTTTTGATGGTAAATACCATATAAGCTTGCATTTGAAATTGTTTTGAGATTGTAATAGCATAGAAAGATAGAATATATGATTAGGAATGAATAAATCAGTGGGAAGTTACAGAAAAATGGAGGAAGCTGGTTCACTTGCACGGGTGTGCAACGCACGCCTAGGCATGCGTAATGTCACACGTCTGTGACTGAATATTGGTAAGACGTTTAATCTAGAATTGTGGATTGTTTATGTGTTATGGAAGTGAAATAAAGGGTAAATGAAAGGGGTAAAAGTTATGATGAGGGATTAGGAAAGAGAAGAAGAAGATGCAAAATTTGTAGTTGAGTTTCTGGAAAAATGGCTATTGAAGAAGATGGGAGTTCACAATCGTGATTTTCCTGAAAAAGTTAGGATCTCATGATCGTGAGATGAGAGGAGAAAAATAGGCATGTTTTCAGGTAGAAAGTCATGATCTTGATTTTCCTGAGAGGCATGGTGACCTGCAATTGTGCTTCTACATGATCGCAACATCGTTAGTCCATCCGGAATGTCGCGGTCGTGCAGGTGCACGATTGCATCTTCCTTGCTTTCTTAAGAAGGTTGTTTTTTAAACATCTTTTGATCTTTTTGTTATAACTTCTTATACAGGCATCCAATTGACATGGAAATTGAACCAATAGACTCATAAGACATTGATCTTCATCTCCACCAAAAATTAGGACCATATGAAATGGATTGATTGAATAGTTTAAGATGAAATTGTGACTATACTTAAGTATGATAACATGGATGATTTCACTGAACATACTTCAATATTTTGATTATATCTCGATTAGTAGAGCTCCGAATGATATGATTTTTGATTCTGATTAAATTAGAGTTATAAGAATACAAATTTTCTGAAGATATTGAAATCTAATGCTACCTTTAAGAATTTTAAATTTTGATTGGAAATTGAGGTAAGAATTCTATTGAAGCTTAAGTACAGTCTGATATCTTTTGAGTATAACTTTCAGTATATAAAACCAAATGGAATAAACTTGGTATCATTAGAAACTTAAGACATGGAAGAACAACTTTATACAAGGAAATATTATCAAATTACCTCATCTTCCTAATTTTAGTAATTGAGAAAAGTGGATTTGAAAGTTGGTTGTGAGATAAATCTAGATTGAGCCATTGAGTATGATTTCACATGATTGATAATGTGACAAGATCAAGGATAAGAAACCCAATAATTTTTCATGAATATGCATCATACATATTCAGTATACATGAATATGCATAATTGAATTCATAATTGTGCACAATAGTGATATATGTTTGTATTAAATGTTTTAAAGGAACCCATAGAATAACCAATTTTAAATATTTCCAGGACTTCAAGGCAATAAGCAATAAGGGAGCATTAGTAAGTAATTTAGATGGTCTTTTATACGTAATCTAGTAAGAAATGTTTTAAGAAATTCTTGATGAATATTCATAAGAAATTCAATAAGTAATCCTTGAGTATTTTTGTAAGTAATTTTAATGAACTCATTTGTTAGTAAATGTTTGTAAGTGATCTTTGAGTATCTGTAGGTAATTTAGTAAGAAGTTTTTGATAGTTTTGCTTTGACTGTTTTGTTTACTATTGATTTTGCTTTATTGAATGATTTGCAAAGCTCTCAGACTGATATGTTTGAATGTTTGACTAAAAACCAATGAATGATATATGTATTGAGTTTCAGATATTTTTGGTTTTGTAATTGTCAAGTCCTAATTGTGGGTAAATAGGCAAGCCTAGAAGGGTCCACAACTGCTTCTGTGATACTTCAATGTCAAGACTTCAGTCTCCCTCTATGACACTTCGGTGACGAGACTTTAGTCTTCCTGTATATAAGTCCCGTTATCCACTTCTGTTTGTGGATTAACAATCATATGATTTTTGTATTCTAAAATATGTTTGATTTTTGATCTAAACAAAGATATTATGTTCTGATTCTGAGGGATTTATACCCTCTTTTGATATTAGATTCTGTTTTCGACAAAATTTGTTATGAGATTCATTATGTTTAAATTGTTCGTTTCAATAAACTATTAATGCATGCTTCTATTATATTATGATTCTGTATAATTAGTTGTCAGTTTATGTACAGATTAGTTATTACTCACTAAGCCATATGCTTAGCACGGTGGATTTGCTCTGTGTAGGCTCAGAGCGAGGATTATAAAAACTAGAATGAGTCAATCGCAATGGCCAATGGAGTCTGAGTCTTGTCTTGATAAAAATGTATTTTGAGTTTATTTTAGCTTGCATAAAAAGACTATGACTCTGAATTGTTGTAAGTTATTGTAATAACTATTTTCAGGTTGGTTTTGATTTTTGGGACAAATTTTTATTAAGTTCATATGATATAATGTATTTATGGTTTGAATCAAGATTTGTTTTAAGTTCAGCATATAATATAATGTATGTTTGTTCTGAATTACTTCCAATTGAAGATTTTGAATGCTATGCTTCTGCAAAATGTTTTAGTTTTTTTGTACTATCTTGTGTGATATCCACATATCCTCCCAGGGGGCATCATAGTAAGATTGATGATCACCTACTAAAGATTTTGAAACAAGCTTGAGTTAGACAACTTTATATATGAAGATTTCATTTATGGTGTAATAGTTTAAAAATCAAATAATGGAGGTCTTTAAGAGGATAGGTTTAGGAGTAATGCTGTCCTTAGTATGAACATTTTACAATCTCAATAAATAACTTTTATTAGAAATAAAAAAATATACAAATAAGGCCTTGAAGAAATTTAACATGGAGAATTGCAAATCAATTAGTGCTTCTTTAATGCATAATGTGAAGTTAAGCAAGGGTCAAGGTGGTGAGAAAGTTAATGAGGGGTATACAGAAGTCTCACAAGATGTTTAACCTACCTTACAACAACAAGACCTAATAACATATTTGTTGTACGTTTAGTTTTAAGGTTTATGCATTGTGCAAATGAGTCACAATTTAAATCTACAAAAATGCTACTAAGATATGTCAAATAATAGAGTTTGGTTTACAAAATTAGAGAAATCAATTTTATATGGCTTTGTGGATAATGATTGGGCTAGATAATGCGCTGACATGAGGAGCACTTCTAGATATTTATTTTTTCTTAGATTAGGTAATTTTTTATAAAGTTCAAAGAAGCAAGATGTGATGGCTATGTAGGTACATCAACCGTAGTAATCAAGCCTTATGGTTGAGAAAAAATTTGGCCTATCTAAAGCATGTTCAAAGTGAGGCAACTAAGTTATTTGTTAATGATCAAGTTGTTATTTCTATTTCTAACATTCTTGTGTTCCATGACAAGACTAAATACTTCAATATTAGGTATTACTTTGTTAAAGAAGTTTAAAGGACAATGAAATTCTTTTGGATTGTTGCTACACAAAGGAATAACTTACAAACATTATGACAAAGGCTTCATCCAAAGATAAATTTGAATATTTGAAAATGAAGATAAGTTTGCACCAAAAGTGGCAAGAAGTATTGATTTATACAACTTCTATTATATAAATTTTGACTGTAAAATGTTTTGTACAATTAATTTCTAAAAATTTTAAACAAGTCAAAATTAGTTTAGATTCAAGTTTGTTTATGCAAAGGATACAATTTTTTTTAACGATGACTATATAAATTAAGGACTTGTCAATGAACAACATAATAAATTGAGCACCCAAATTCTCTATTTATGCACTGTCTCCTTTACAATAACAATATTCATGGAATTTTGGTTAAGTATTAAAAGCAAGTATTTTCATCTAATATAAGAATCATAAATAAATTTAATTGTTCTAAATGCGACTTAATTATTATAAAGTTTCGTTAACATTTTAAGTTTTAAGTACTTGGCCAATTGCTAAACTTATGTGAAAACAATCTCAAAATGTAAGGCAGTAAAGGGTATTTTTATTAGGTATAAAATGAATTTGTCTTTATGCTCATTTGAAAATGTTAAATATACTAAAAGCAAATCAAACAGAGATAAACATTCATAAAGTAATAAAGGAAGGAAAAAAAGAAAAATAAGTTTATTTTCAAAATAAATTTAACATTTGTCTTGGTACATTTGTCTAGTATCAAGTAGGTGATAAAACTTGTAGGTGAATAAACTGAAGCATAATTCAAATTACTGATAAGAATTTTGTATTATAATTATATTGAAACTATACCTCATAATGCTCCTAATAGCATTATGGATCCAAAATCAGAGTCCCCAATGATCATAAAATAAAACCACCATATCTCTAGCATCGCTTCACATCTTTGACGTTACCCTTGAAAGAATAGCAGCTGGACAAGGTTGCAATAACTTCTCTTCGTAGAAAACGACCAATATTGAACAACTTAATGAAACTTAATTAGTTAGTTTAATTAAACAACTTAATGAAACTTAATTAGTTAGTTTAATTAAGTCTGACATATATAAGTATTTAGGATTTTTTCCTTATGTGGTAAGCCACGTCAGCAGTGTTAACTGAGATACTAACATTGAGTTAGAATTGAAAAAAAAATGAAAGTTTGAGTATTTAATTGTCACTTTTTGTATGTTCGAGTAATAACTACAAAATTGAGTAAAAATAGTTTTTTTTAATAATTAACCCAACTAAAATATTGTTTTAAGAAAAAGGATTTAAGTCATTTAAGTCTTTTAAATTGAGTTTCAGACCAATTATTCAAACACAACTCGACTAAAAGCTGAGTTAACCTGAATTTGATCGAATTTAACTTGATCAAATCTTGTATATTCTTTTGTTTATTCTTTATTATATATTTTCCTTAATTTCATGCTAAAATTTGATAGTCAGAATTATTTTCTTTTCTCATCTTTTAATTATTCATCCTTGTTTTAGTTTTCAGTAACATATCCTTCTAACATGAATAGTTAGATTTTAAATGTTCATTTATTATTGTTATCTTTCAATTTCATTGCACTAAGAGTTTGAGTTTGTATTTGGATAAATAAATGGATTTGATAACTAGAAATATCTAAATTTTATAGAGAAACTACTACTAAACCTTTCTAAGAGTTGCTTCATCAATAATCTGCATATATAATTTGAGATGACAATTCTCCATCAAAATTATATACTAAACATAAACGATAATTGTAGTGCAATTAAGTCTTTGAATTTTATTATTGAAAATTAATTATACAAGTTATTAATGATATGTCACGGCCCAGTACCACATCGGGCATATGACAACCGCCGTATACTCAGGCTAAAGATACTCACGGTACCTTTAACCTGACTATGCAAGGCTAACTGAATATACTTTGAAACATTTGGGCAACACAACAGTTGAATTTTGAAAATTCCAAAACTCAATTAAAATATCTGTAAATATGTTTTAAACACATTTCTATATTCACATTTAAAACTTTACCACAACTTCTGGACTTTTAAGTCCACACAAGAGCAATCTCAACAATAGTACAAAAGATTTATACATAAGGTCATTTACAAACCATAAGACAGTCAAAAGTTATTTCACAAGATCATAAAGAATATCAACATAATCGACTTAATAAAAATAGTTCATCAACCATTATACAACAAAAGTACAAAACAGAGACTACCCATGTGCGGTAATGCCCCGAAAATGTCAAAAAATCACACGATACACTCAGAGCTTCAAGCTCACCAAATTAACCTGCATGGTTGGAAGGTGGAGGGGGTGAGTACACTATGTGCTCAGTTAGTATAAAATAGCACATATCACAAGTAGAACTCGATACACACCAAGACGGTGTAGATAACTAATGAAGTGTATGCACATGACATAGAAATACATAGGCCTATCCTATGACTCAACGTATAATGGTTAGGAACCATATAGGCCTAGCCTATTAATCACTCATCCGGTGAACATAGGTTCTAGTTCTAGTACACAAAAGCAGAAAAACATCACAATTATAAATCAAATCTCGTCATAAAATAAATATCAGAATAAGCCAAAACAATCATGCGTGTCACTACTAGTTGGTCAAAATAGTGTGCACACCCACCGATTTTGTATTGGCTCGAATTTCATTCGTGGTGAGTCTGAACTATAGTTGACAAGAGCATCATGACCCTAGGTGATGACCTTGTCGGTGTCCAATCCCTAGGTATGGAATCACTCGCAAATCCCTTAGAAATGTGTCGACATTAGGACTCGACTTATATATACCAGCGTTGAGGGTACGGGGGTCACTTAATCTGTTGTGCCTAGCATACGATTGGCCAATCGTTACCTTACCAATTACAAAAATCATATAAAAATATTAAGTACAAAAAAATCAAGGTACCATGCTTTTATTTATCGATCCAACTGATAAAATGGAACCTTGCCATGGATTTAAGTTAAAAGTGAATACATCCACACAACATACATGACTCGGTTACACATATGTAAGTTCCAAAACATTATTTCATGTAATAAAAGTCATTTTTTGCACTCTACAGCAAATTTGTTCAAAAATATAGTTTTAGAAAATAAAACATTGTCCTTTGCACTTCAAATGCAGATATGTTGAAAATAATATCATTTCTCAAAATCAATAATAAAAACATCAATCGCACTATAAGTGTAAAGACTTATTCAAAACAATGTCGTTTATTAAATACATAAGTATACTAGCATCCATTTGAGATTCAATTCTACTATGCATTACCTAGATTTAAAATTCAAATACAAGTCATCAAGCATGTCTTAGGATGTTCTAATCCCATTTGAGAGATATGGTGACAAACTCACTTGTTCATATATAATTTCATGTCATTTGGATGAGTTTTTGTCACTAAAATTGGTCTTTTTGGCTTTATTTGAATATTATTTAAGTTATTGTGCCTTACATTTAATTTGTGTTTATAGGGGCAAAAATTGTCATATCTTGGTTTAACTGTGAGAAATTGATTTTTGGACAATTAATGCTACTTTGTTTGTAATTTTTATTGTAGGGTACTTGAAAAAAATTAAAGCTAAAAAAGATTAAGAAGAGTGATCCATAAAACAATAGTCTAAAATGCAAGCAAGATGGAAGGAAATGATAGCACTGGGACATTGAAGAATACACCAAAACGACAGCTTGCGTAGGCTTGGAAGAGTTTTTAAGCTATAGAAGCATGGACCAACACAATTAATTAGTCATATCAGCTAAGAAACAACAATGTGGGAGAGAAAGGAGAGGTGTGTGTGGGTTTTGAAAAAACCAGAAGGTTGGACATGAATTAAGTTGTGATAAAACGCTTCAGGAGAAGGGAGGTGGTGCAAGGTGAGCTGAACAGGAGGCGTGGGTGGGGCTATATGAGTGGCTTTGAGAGGGGATCCGTGGTCAGAAGAGAAGAAGGGGTGTGCGTGGCTGAGAGGTTCATGAATAGTGGAGTGGCCAGCAAAGTTAATTTGTCTACATCAGCTACAATGTTGTGTGTGTGCATGGTTTGGCTTGAACATGAAGGTCTATATGCGTGAAAGGGCTAGTGGGCTACGTGTTGGGCCCTGATTCGCATTAAGCAGATTTTCTTTATTTTGAGGTTTAGTATGCCTAATGTCCTATTTGAAATTAATTTGTGGTCTTTAGGGCTTAGTATATGACAATAAATTGAAAATATTTAGTTAAAAATTAGAATTTTGATAAGTTTTTAGAAATTAAAAAGATTATGATGGAAAAAGGGCATGATAGGAAGATCATATATGTGTTTAAGGCTTTAGGTTAATAAAGTGGGCTTTTGGCCCTTTTAAATATCACTTAAATGAAGAAGAAAGGAAGCATTTTGGGCCAGGGTCCATATAAGTGCAATTAAAGGAGAAAATAAGGAAATGTTTGATGATGTAGCCTTAAAACATGACGAAGGAAACGAAAATAGCAAGGAAAGGAGGGAATTAATGAAACTATGTAGTTTTGTTTAGGTTATATGTTAAAAACTAAGCTTCCCAAGTCATTACAAGGAAAGCTACGAAATTCATAAAAAAAAAGAAAGGAGAAGAGCATGAGTTTCGGCTAAGGGGAAAGAGGAGGAAGAAGAAGAAGAAGAAGAAGAAGAGAAGTAAGAGCTTGGTTTATTTTGCTTTAGAAAGGAGGGTTTAAGAGTTTTATTCAGGAAGAAAGTGGAAAGGAAGGATGAATCTTCCAAGAGAAGCAACAAGAGAATTTTCGTGGGTTTCAATCTCTAAGGTAAGAAAATGTGAAATTTATGGATTTTTAGATGGGTTTTGATGTTAAAAGTTTAGAAACCTTATGGGTAAGGTTAGATGAGGTTGAATTCATGTCTTTCTTTCCTTGGGAATTTCAATTTAGAAATTTCTTATGCTTATGGGATTATTGTGCTTGATTAAGGTGAAGGGAGGCATTTGGAGGTAGAAGAAAGGCAAATTGACCA
>JANZLD010000007.1:50113211-50126956 GCA_026413575.1 Erythroxylum carthagenense | reverse complement strand
TTAATGTCCTAGTTGGACCAAATAAATCTATATGTAACAACTCTAGAGGTCTAGACGAAGTTACAATATTTTTAGAAAAAAGGATGTTTTAACCTGTTTTCCTTTATGACAACTTTCACTAAAGAAATCCTTGTTAAAACTTATTTTTGGTAAAACTCTTACCAAATCATGTTTAATCAACTTAGAAATATGTTTAAAACTAATATGACCTAGCTTTTTATCCCAAATCAAATTTTCTTCGTCGGTTGATACAAAACAAGAAATATTTTTACTTTGCAAATCTCCTAAATTAATCTTATAAAGATTATTTCGTCTTTTGACAGAAAAGAATATGGAACCATCCTTGTTTTTGACTACACAAGAGTTTTGATTAAAGGATACTTCAAAGCCAGAGTCACATAATTGACTTACACTAATCAAGTTATGTTTAAACCTTCAACTAGCAAGACATTATCAATAAATGCAAGGGAATCTTTACCAATTTTGCCGATTCCAACTATTTTTTCCAACTAGTTGTCTCCAAAAGTTACTAATCCTCCCTTCTTACTTTGAAGATCTAGGAACATAGACCTTCTTCCTGTCATGATTCACGAGTATCCACTGTCCAAATACCATTGGTGCTGGCTGCTTCTTCCAAGGAAGGAGATCTGCAGGAGATATTATATTTTTTTAGGTAACCAGATTTTCTTGGGTCCTTTGGGATTAGTCTGAAAATTATTCATAGAATGAAAATGAGAAGACTGGTGATATTTCCTTCCATAAAGAATAAAGTTCTTTTTATAACAAGTATTGGTTTTAGTAAACCCTAGACCACTCTTATCATTAGGGTGTCTATATGATTCTAGACCACTCTTATCATTAGGGTGTCTATATTTCCCAATCATATCATTCATTTTTTTTGTACTTTCAGTAGAGGATGATAAATCCGCTGAGAGAGAATTAATCCTTTGTTTCAACTAACTAATCTCTTCAGATCTATCTACTGTTACCTTTTTCTTTATAACGTCTATTTGTTTCTTGAGGCAGACATTTTCTTTCTCTATTGCTTTCGTGTTTTTCAAGTTTTCTACATACTTTCTTTTTAGGGATCTATACTACTTTAGTATAGCATGAGAATCTTCGAATAATTTGAGATATGCATCTTGGAGTTCATTAAAGTTAGAAGTTACCTCCTCGTCACCTTCGTTTTCAGCTACCAAGCATATGTTTGCTTGTATTAAAGCTTCTGAATCTGAATCAAATTCGAATGAATCCAAATCTTCCCAAGTAGTCATCATACTCTTTTTATTTTCTTTATTCTTCTTTGGCTTTCTTTTCAGCAACAGACATTCAAACTTGTAGTGTCCTGGTTTGTTGCACTCATAGCAAATGATAGAGGCCTTCCCGTTCTTGACTTCATCTTTGCTATTTTTCTTGAAAGAAAAATCTTTGTTTCCTTTTGCTTTCTTCTTCCACATTCTTCTGATCTTTCTTAAGATAAAAGATAATTCTTCATCATCTTCACTTAAATCTTGTTTAGATTCACTGGTATCATCATTCTTGATTTCTTCGATCTTTAGTGCTTTTGATGCTGAACTTCTATTCCCTTGATTCTTGTGATTTTTCTAACCAGCCTTTAATGCTATAGACTTTTCCCTTCTAAGTTTGTCTTCAGCATCAAGCTCCACTTCATGTATCTTCAGAGAACCAAGCAGCTCATCAAGCTTTAATTTGCTCAGGTCCTTAGCTTCTTGTACGGTTGTGAGTTTAGGACTCCATCTTTTGGGCAAACTCCTAAGAATCTTTCTTACATGGTCTTGATTGTCATAGAACCTCCTAAGAGCTTTCAGTCCATTAACGATAGTTTGAAATCGTTCAAACATCTTATCAATGGACTCGTCTTCTTTCATTTTAAACAACTCATACTGATGTACAAGAATGCTAATCTTGGACTCCTTTACTTAGTTTGTGCCTTCGTGTGTGATGAATAAGGTGTCCCACATCTCCTTCGTAGTTTCGTATCCATGAACTTTATCGTATTCACTTCTGCTTAAGGCACAGCTCAAAAAGAATTTAGCCTTTGAATTTAGTTAAAATCTCGCTTTTGTGATCAACTGACCATCTGTTACATAGAATAGTATTGCCGTCATCATCTACTGGTTCGTATGGTCCATTCTCGACGATATCCCAAAGATCAACATGTGTGCATTCAATGAAAAGCCGCATCCTGTCCTTCTAATAATGATAGTCCTCACCATTGAACGCAGGAGGTCTTATGACGGAGGCATCTTCAGCAATAAACACGTGTGATTCTGCCATAGATCTTTGTCCTCACTGTGTAAAGCTGATTTTTGGAAGCCGAGCTCTAATACCAATTGAAGTAAATCACACGTTAATATAGAACTCACTAAGTACACAAGAAGGGGGCTTGAATTGTGTAATCTTTTTGTGAATACACAAAACCTTTGATAATCTTTTGAAAAAGAAACTTTTTCAAGTATTAAATGAATATCAAATAGGTACTTAGTTAAATCGTAAATAACTCATATAAACTTGTATAAGAACAAAAGTTAGAAGATAGACGATGTAATTTTTATACTAGTTCATCCCAAACCTTGGGCTACGTCCAGTCCTCAGAATCCTTCTGAGTTTTCACTATACTTTGTCAAAATTATAAGTATTCTTTCCTCCCTTCCAGAGCCTCTTTAGGTCTCTTACACTGAGTATTCTTTTAGCTATCTTAGCCTCTCCAGGTTCTCAGCCTTTTCTTTCTCTCATTAGATAGATAATGTGAGCTTTTGTTACAGTAATGTTAGCTCTCATATATCGCACAGAATTTTTGTAAGTAATAACTTGTAAGCATAAAGATTGTTCAGTCTTTGACTACGACTAATATTTATAGCCCAAGTCTCTAACCACTTCTTGAATCTTGATAACTACTTCTTGCAGCTTGCTTCTTGCTTCTTGCTTCTTGCATTATTCAGTTGAGTTCTGCAACTAACTCAACCTGCTTCTTCTTAGTTTTTGGAACTTCTTCTGAGTTTTCAAACTTCTTCTGAGCTTTCAATCTTCTTCTGAGTTTTCAACCTTCTTCTATGTTTCGGCATTTCTTCTGTGTTTTGAAACTCCTTTTGTGTTTCGCAACTTCTTCTGTGTTTTGAAACTCCTTCTGTGTTTCACAACTTCTTTTATGTTTTGAAACTACTTCTGTGTTTTGCAGCTTCTTATGTGTTTTGAAACTCCTCCTGAGTTTCGCATATTTTGAAACTCCTGCTGTGTTTCGCAACTTCTTCTATGTTTTGAAATTCGTTCTGTGTTTCGCAACTCCTTCTGTGTTTTGAAACTCGTTCTGTGTTTCGCAACTCCTTCTGTGTTTTGAAACTCGTTCTGTATTTCGCAACTACTTCTGCGTTTTGAAACTTGTTCTGTGTTTTGCAACTCCTTATATGTTTTAAAACTTGTTCTGTGTTTCGCAACTCCTTATGTGTTTTGAAACTCGTTCTATATTTCACAACTTCTTCTGTGTTTTGAAACTCCTTCTGTGTTTCACAACTTCTTCTGTGTTTTGTCCACTGCACACTTATCACACACATCAAAACAGTTCATTTATTTCAAACATTATTATTATTTGATTATCAACAAAATTATTAAACGTGAAGTCATTTTGACTTAACATATGACACTAGACCTACCAAGATACCCATAAGAAGCATGCTCGAATAGCTAAAAACACATCTATCTTGACACCAGCTGAGTTAGACCTTTATGGAAATCTCACTTTCAACTGTAAAGAAAGAAAACAACAATAGGATACTTTCAAATCCTGACGCATTAATGGTACTATGCATTATCCTTCCTTAGGAGAATTGCATACTAAATAAAATTTTGATGATCTGCTTATTAACATAAGTTAGAGATTTTTTTATTGATTTGTTGTTTAGTATTTATTGAATTAAGTGGGGAGTTTTACACTACCTTCAAATTTGATAAAATTAAATAATTTTACTTTTCATAGTCCAAATGTGGTATAGTACAGATTAATAGGTGTCAAATTTAAATAAAGCATTACTAAATTTAATTTAGCTTTAGGGTTGACAAATGAGCAATATGTTAATTCAACGCAATACAAAGAATCCATAGTGGAATATGGTGACTTTAATTTTTCTAGGGTGTGGAAATCAATGTCTACTGATTAGTTGGTTGATTATCTACGTAAACCTAAAGGTAATGATCTTAGCAAGCTTGAATGGATTTATATGCAGCATTTCTTAGCTTGTAATTATTCTAGAAGGAAAGCTATGACATGTACATTAAAGCCAATTTGTTTTTTATTTAGTGTATAGTACATAGAGCACACATCAAGTTGGGTGCTTAGTTAGCTATGCAGTTTCACACTATTATCTCTTCTAACAAGAATCTACGTCATCGTTCCCTTATTACTCATCTAGTTATTAATCTCAATTTGTTTCATATGATTGACATTGATATACATAATGCCTATGATATAAAAATATTGGATAAGGCTTGTTAAGCATAATGATGTTACTAGAGAAATAAAGGAGAACTTTTTGTTTTTTACCATGTGATCCCCTTAAAGAGGTTCATAATCAACATAATAAGAGGATTGTGAAGTTCCACCACCTCTATCTATTCTGGCTCCACCAATCCAACATGAGCATCATTTTTAGCTAGAGAGATTGGAACATAAAATTTTTGAATTGGAAAAGAATTTGGATGCTCTACTTCAATTCATAGGATGATACCTCCTTGTCCACCAACACCATAGTATATCTTGTTTCAAATTCTCACAACTCAAGGGAGTCATCTACTATATGCTTTATTTTTTTGATTATTTTTGTGGCATATGAGCATCTTATACATACACTGGGATAATGTATGATTTACGTGTGAGGTGAGCAAAAGTATATACTTGGATAAACTTTGAGATTTGTGCTTGAACTCGTGAATACTATGATTCTTATATTAATTATTTCTTATAATAGCCTCATAATTTTCTGATTGTTGTTTAGAAATAATTAATGCATGAGACAGACAAGCATTATTAGTGTTTTCATTAAATAAGTATCTCATCGGTTTTGTTGCATGAAAGTGTACAAGACTTAATGCATTTTGACACCTATGTGAGCCTTGAGCCTTAGAGCATTCATCATAGTTATGCCATACTTTTCTTTCCATTATGTTTTATCAAAGATAGCTTGTTTATGCTAGAACTTGCTTTTGAATACATGTTTAGACTAGAATTTTTATGAATTTTGGCATAAAGATGATAAGGGCACTTAGTATAACCATTTTTGACCTAAATAAGTCCACCCTAATTTTTATCCTTAGAAAACCAACATAAGTTTTAACCTTTCTCTTTCTTAAATACTAACCTTGTTATAAGCCAAATTTTCCCTTGTTTTGTTGATTTCCTTAGTAATTTTGAGCTGTTAAATTAAAGGAATTGTACCAAACTTATTTGCATAGGATTTTGATTATTTCTATGAAAACTAAATTAGTTGATTCAGGTTGCATTGTTTGATTTTTCCTTTTTTAGAATGGGGGAGAATTGTTTTAAAAAAGTGAAATCTCCTCTTTGATTTTTTTATAAAATATGAAAAAAGAAAAGAAAAAGGAAAAGAAAAAATGATGATTTTGAATCAAGTGAATTTTAGACTAAATTGAATTAAAACTTGTGTAGATAAGTTAGAATAATTTCCTTCAATTTATTTGACCTAAAATAACTTCTTTTGTCATACCTTACCTTAGCCATGTTACAACCCTTATCAAATCTCATAATTCATGCATTAGGTTCATTTTTGTTAATTGGTGGAGATGTGATTCATGATGAAGCATATAGAAATGAATTGCTATACTTTGATTTGATAACTTAATAAAACCTAAACACTTTGAGTGTATGGAGAGAAATCCATGAGAGGGTGTCAAGTCTTGATTCATTTGATTTTAATAGAAATGATGAGAAATTATGTTTTTATTCTAACAATCTATCCTATGAGTGCTTGTTCTCTCAATTGTTAGTCTATCCTAAACATTTTATATGAGTTAGCTTTTAGGACAATATGAAAGAAGATGAGAAGTTGTTATGGGGATGATTAATGTATTGAATTGATGTATGTTTGAGTATAAGCATTAGTCCGATGTGGTGGAATTTGATAAGATGTTATTTAGTTATGTTAATTAGAATTATCTCTTTTGTTTTGACTATATTTTGGTGGTTAAATAGAAATTTTAATATTTGTTTTCTTTTAGGAAGTGACAAGTGGAGATTGCATCAAATTAGAGCATTATTATTAAAAATCACAAATTCTGAAAATTGTGGATAATGCAATATCACGCCTAATGCTAGATTCACTCCAAGAGTTTGAATTCAATTAGGAAACTTACATGTATCCCTATCATGTAGGGATTTGGATTTGTTTTAGATAAGAATCTTTGCAAGATAAAAGTAGGATAGGTTTTTAGTAAGAATAGAAGGGGAAAACACATCCAACACCTTCTCTATTATTCTATTTTCATTTCTTTTTAGTTCTCTCAATATTACATCTTTTCTTCTATTTTTAGTGTTGGAACAAAGTCCATGTGTAACTAAATCCAAATATTCTGGTTCAAGGGATTCAAAACTCTAATAATAAGCTTGTGAGGTTTTGTTCTAAACTTATATTCAAGTTTTAATTCAAGTATTTCTTGTTTTATGTTCTTATATTTCATGAATAATTAATATTGATCATATGATAGATTAATTTAGTATTAATTATTCTATAGCTAATCATGAATTCAGTGATCCGTGAATGTCATGAAAGATTGGTACAAGTAGCAAATAGGTTATTTAGGAATTTGCAAATTTAATTTATGAGAAATAAGAAAACTAAATTGAATAGTTATAGCTTTCTTAATTATTTATTTTAAGGATTAGTCTTTTTCACTAAACTTATTGTTATCATTTAATTGAATTGGAACATTATCATATTTAATCAATTTGTTTTTTAACAAAATGCCTAATTGTCACCGTTTGTGCATTTTCAATTGTTTATGTTTAGTTGTAACATTAATGTTCAGCATAAGTTTGATAATCAAGCACATCCTAATCCTCATATTTTGTTGGTTATCCTTATGCTTAAATGGGGTACACAATTTTTGATAATCAAACTCCAAAGATTTATATTAGTCGTGATGTTATTTCCTTGAAGGCACTTTTCCTTATAAATCTTTGGATACAAAAATTTCTTACTACCTAATAACTATTTATCATTACCACTACCCATCCATGATATTAATCCCTCTCCTCTGCCAATCCAATTTTCCAATTTATAATCACTGACAACACTTTATACCATACAGTGTTCCAATTTTTAAAATATAACTTGAATAAGGTAAAATTTTCATTATGGCATTTTTTAGTTTCTTTTATTTAATATAATTTAAATTTTATTGCAAATAAGAATTTTATAGATTAATTTATTTTTATAATCTAGAATTTCATAAGGAATAAAAACAATGAAATTTATATGAAAAAGATAAAAGTTAAGGAGGGTAGAAAAAAATTTACTTATAAATTTTTAAAACATAAGTAAATCCACAAAAATTTGAATCATATACTTTATACCACCACATGACCCCACACTGACACCATAGCATGTAGGCTCAACTATGACGATAAAAACTGAATTCCAGGTATATTTTGTCTCTTGAGCATCAGAATTTATTCCATTGTTTTATACAGTGGGTCATAGGAGTGATGATGTTTTACATTGTATAAAATATACAATGAAAAGAAAAGGATATCCATCTCTTATCCCATAAGTTCATTCTTAAATATTTTTGTGATCTAATATTTTTTAAAAGTCTTCCAACTTAGTTAAATGAATGCACTTTTTATTCTAAGAAGAAAATGGACCCCGATCAGTATGGACCGAACCTGTATTGAGTCTATGATAGGGAGGCCCAGTATAGAAGCTATATATATATAGGTTAAGGTTTCATGTGATTGCTTAACTAATTCGTGAACATACAGAGACTCTGACCCATTCAGAGGTTCACGTTTTAAGAAAACCATAGAAAGACATTAGTCCCGTCCTAGTGAGCAACTTTAGTAAAGATTCTGGGAGGATTCAAGGTTGTTACGGCCTCGAAAGGCTTGTTGGATTCAAAATCAGGTATTTCTTAATTTTTTCATTATTTTACTTTCACATTCTATCTGAGATACATAACAAAGGCTTATGTTACATGTTACACATGATATTAGAGCAGTTACATTATCATATTGTTAAAAATGAATTTTTCTTTTTTCCTCTATAAGAGTTTCAGAGAATAATGCTCCATTTTTTGATTTTTTTTCCATACGATTACTTGAAAATGGGCTACATGTATTTAGCCTTGAAAAAATGTTGAAAACGAACCTCTGAGTGCAAAAAGTTGGCCCAAAAGTCACCGAAATCACCTGGACCATCGTTGGCAGAGGAGAACGAGTGAACAGTAGTGGGTGATCATTTGTGAGATGGGTGTGTAACTCATGCATGCTTGCTAAACGCATAACACATAACGCATAGCGTACACACCACATGTGCCTAGATTTCCAACAAAAAAAGACGGAACATAAGAGTGCGGTGCATGCACTAGTCATACGTCCCGTTACGTGGCATTTACAATAAAAGACACACGTCTGTGCCACACATGCCAACAACGACTTGAGTGCGTCGGTGGGCATAGGGTGTGTGCATCATATACGCCTGATGCATCCGGTGACACATTAGGTCTACACATGCAAGCCAACCCCACATGCATCAATGACGTCATAGTGATGTCACATTGAAGTTAACACTGCAGTGACTATTGACATCTGTATGAAATTAGCCAAGAAAAAACTCAAAAATTTCAAATTTCCTATAAAGGTGTCCTGGGATATTTTAGGATAGTTCCCAGGTTCAAAGAATTTATAAAATGAGCTTTTTAATTTTTCCAGATTTATTACATAAGTAATAAATTAAAGTTTAACTCCAAAAAACGAAATGAGGCATTCTGAAGTCGTTTTTGAGTGAATTTTCATGCTTCAGACTTCACATGAGGGAGATACTTGAGGTTTTTATGTCTCAGGTCATATGTTCAGTGTTTGTAATAGCATAATGGTTACTCAAATTGAGATTTTTCGCAATAAAAGTCTTAAATTAACTTTATTAACAATCATTTTAGCACGAATATGTGATAATTAGAATGTAAATCCAATTTTTTACATTTATTGATGATATTTTTTCATATAATGTGTGCCCATACAGAGTGTGAGGATAACATAAAGAAGTATCCCTTGTTCATGTGGACCTTTTGGGTATTAATGAGAATTTAGTCACCAAAAGGGCCTTTCAAGTTAGTATTTGAATTGTTCTACTTGCATATTGGGGGATGTCTTTAGTCTTATATTTGGTTATCCTACCCAAAGGTGTTGGCCTTATATAGGATTTTGAGATGTGCATAAAGGCATTAGATAGAGCAAAGTCATTGTTGAAATTATCTATTCACCTAAAGGTGGTAGTGTCATAAGAGTTGATGGTATGTACTCTAATCGCTTTTATATGGAGGTCTGGTTGCATGTATTATTTATTCAATCGAAAGGTGTTTCATAATATGCGTAATCAAATTCTCGATGCAAATACTATTTTATGGCTTTGAGTAATGCTATTGTCCTACATTTGTGTTGATTCTTGCATTGTCATTTTGTAGTTATCTTTTCAATCAACAACAACACTGTCACCATTGAAACCCTGACCAGTTTCAATTTTAAGAATTGGAAGCAGGATATGGAGTTTGTGTTAGAGATGGTAGAAGTCAACCTGGCCATGCAGACAAAGCAACCAACTCCAACCAAACTAGCAGTTTGGAAGATGACAAAGTAGCCTTAACAACCTAGGAGCAATCTAATAGGATGCGCTTTTTGGGCATCAAGAGGTCAATCCCAGATCATCTACTGAGTGGACAATTAGAAACTAGCATAGTAAAGGAGTTTTTGGATAATGTGCCCCAAAGATACAAGGTCTCCTCTAATGCTAAGTAAAGTGTCTTGATTAAGGAGTTATTCTCCATAAGGTATATAGGAGAAGGGGGAGTACGAGATTAGATTATCAAGAAGGTCCACCTACAGAGCAAGCTGAAGGCGTTTGATATTTCCATTTTTTATGCATTGATAATGCACCAAGTTCTGACCACTCTCCTGTTAGAGTTTGGCATGGTCATCACATCATACATTGTGCAAGATGAGGCTTAGGATATCAATACCTTGATTGCCCGATGTGTTGTAACAGAGGAGAAGCTCAGGAGCACTCCTCCTACAGCCTTGTTTGTAACCACTAAAGGTAAGGGTAAGGTTAGACCCTAAAGAACTAAGGTAAAGAAATCCAAATTGGTTCCATTGATATAGAATGGTCAGTCTAGTACTACAAAGGGGTCACAATAGTTGAAGAACATACGATGCTTCTTCTGTAAGAAGAAGGGTCGTAAGAAAGTTGACTGCAAGAAGTATAAAGTTTGGAAGATGAACAGGAACTATTAGGTAACTCCTTGGCTTATATGATTCATGAATCCAACTATAACCACATCTAATTCTTGGTGGTTAGATAGTGGAGCATCTAATCATATTGCTTCCACAATGTAAGGCTTCAAATCCAGAAAAAAAAAAACTAACTAAAAGGGAAGAGAAGCTGATGGTTGGCAATAATGAAGAAGTTAATGTTTTATATGTAAGGGATGTATTTTTGAACCTCGATATGAAGTTTGTACTTGTATTACGAGACACGCTTTATATATTGTCTTTTTGATATAATCTAATATTTGTATCCGTATTATACAAAGACAGTTATTGTTTTGTTATTGAAAATGTAAATGTACAAGTATCTTTCAATGAAAAACGTGTTGGAACCACCTTCTTGTCATATGGTTTATATCAAATATTCCTTTCCTCTCATGAAATATATGCTTCTTTATATATTGTCGAACCTGTTACTCGAAAGAGACCTCTCATTGAGTATACATCATACATGTTGTGGTATAAATGCTTAGACCACATTTCCAGAGACCGAGTTAAGAGATTGATAAAGGAAAGCATTCTCTCAACACTAAATTTTGATGATATGGAAATAAGTGTTGATTGCTATAGAGGTAAGTTAACCAAAATAAAGAAAAAGGGGTCAACTTGAGCTTCTGGTCTGTTGGACTCAGACATACAGACATTAGTGGACCCTATACAGCCATATTATGTAATTCTATATATTTTCTTACTTTTATCGATGATTATTACCATTATGGTTATGTCTTCTTACTTAAGGAAAAGTATGAAGTTTAAGGCTGAGGTTAAGAACTAATTGGAAAAATCCAACAAGATAGTCAAATCTAACCGTGGTGGAGAGTATTATGGCAAACATAGGGTTTTGGGATAAGAAAAAGATTTGCTTTCCAGATATATGGAACCTTGTAGAATAGTGAATCAATTCACTATGCCAGGTAGTCCTGAACAAAATGGTGTGGCCAAAAGGCATAAATATACCCTAAAAGACATGATGAGGTCAATGTAATGCAGGACTAACCTACGTAAATATCTTTGGAGCAAGGCCATCAAGACAACATTGTATATACTTAATAAATTCCCTAGAAAATCAGTATCAAAGACACCTTTTGTATTATGGATTAGGAAGAAGCCTAGCCTTGCACACATTAGTGTATGGGACTAACCTGCTAAGGTGTGTTTATATAATCCTAATTAAAGCAAAATACAAGCTCGTTCCACTCGTTGCTACTTTGTACGATATCTCAATCCCTCTAAAGGTTGTATATTCTATTGTAGAGAAGGTCTTGAATTGTGGAATCACAAACAACTAAGTTTCTAGAATATGCTATCTTTAACGAGGGTGGGCCTTTTCACCCTACAAATGAAAGCAACAATAATAATAAGGTTGTTTTGTATCCACCACTCATTTAGTCAGGCCTAATGGATCAAAGTCCTAGTAACATACCAGTATAGGAACAAGAACCCATACTTAAATAAATAGAGGTTTCTGAGATACAAAACTAATGTAGTTGTGCAAATCCACTAGAGTGAGATGACCGACTATCTTAACTAATTACATAGTCTATTTGGGTGAATAAGACTATGATATTGGCCATTTTATGGATTTAGTTACTTTTCAAAAGATATCTCCAAACCCCGTGTGAATATGTGGTTAGAGGCAATGATGGACGAGATGTAATCCATGAAGCATAAACAGGTATGGAGCTTATTGATTTACCTCAACATTGCAAACTCGTAAGTTGTAAATGGCTATTTAAGACTAAGAAGTACTCTTAAGGTAAAGTTGAGCAGTTTAAGGCTCGATTGGTTAATAGATGGTTCTCTCAGAGAGAAGGGATTGACTTTAATGTTACCTTCTCTCTCGTGTCCTCTAAAGGTACATTCAAAGTGATAACGACAATAATATGAGCTGCATCAAATGGATGTCAAAACTGCTTTCCTGAATGGAAACCTTTATGAAGAGATCTATATAGAGCAACCTAAAGGATTTTAGGATTAAGGAGAAACTAACAAAGTTTGCAAATTGAGAAAATCCATCCAAACAGTGGCACCTAAAGTTTGATGATATTGTGACCTCTTTTAGCGTCATGGAAAATAAAGTTGATCAATGCTTGTACTACAAGATCAGGGGGAGCAAAGTTATCTTCCTATTGTTGTATATAGATGAAATCTTGCTTACATCAAATGACTTGACCATATTGCATACAGTTAAGCAACTTTTAGCCAAGCATTTTGACATGAAGGAACTTAGTGAAGCATCTTTTATGCTAGGTATACAGATTCAACAGGATAGATCTTAACACTCTTTAGGCCTCTCACAGAGTGCATACATTGAGCGACTATTACAAAAGTTTAGTATGGCAGACTGTAAACCTATTGTAGTACCAATCTCTCAAAGTGAGAGACTATCTTTGGTATAGTGTCCAAAGAATGAAGTAGAGAGAGAGGGTATGAGGAATGTTCCATATTCTAGTGTGGTTGGTAGCCTGATATATGCTCAAGTATGCTCTAAGCCAAACATTGCATTTGTTGTTAAACTACTAGTTTGATATCTGGCTAACCCTGAAATAGACCACAGGAATGTCGTCAAACAAGTGTTGACATATTGAAAAGGAATAATTATATGTTGACATGCTAGAGGGTTAACAATTTAAATGTAACATCCCATTACTGATGGGAAGGATAAAATAGTAATTTGGAATGGGTTATGAGTGTTTAGACTTGTCTCGGCATGTTCATGCATAATATGGCCTCTATATATACATGAATAGAAATTTTTGCACATGCATATGATTGTACATGCATTCATGACATTTCCCGGCATATGTGTTTATTGTGAAAAAAATGATTTTGTGTTTGAAAATTGAATTGGAGTGGATTTTTGTGTGTTTTACATTTTTGGAAAATTTTAGAAATATTTCTGGAAAATTTCAGGGAAAATTTCCAGACCGGAAAAATTGTCAAGTGGCGGACTGATTGGATTTCCAGTACTGGAAATGACTGTCCAATGCCACTGGAAATTTAGATACATGATTTTAGGAATTTTTGATATGATCCATTAGAAATTGGACTATAAATTGAATTTGAATTGGAAAGGAAATAAATGGATGCTTAAAAATAAGACAAGTGGCAAGTGACACTTGTCACTTGCCTACTTAGTCTTATTCTTATGGTTATTTAAATAACCTAATTGTTG
>JANZLD010000007.1:50102626-50113111 GCA_026413575.1 Erythroxylum carthagenense | reverse complement strand
AACCTATCAATCTGTCCCAATTTACCAAAATACCCCTTGCTAACAGTAACGGGATGTTACACATACAATCCTTTTTGCAACTGTTAAAAGTAAGGGCAAAGTTAGTCCCAAAAGAGCTAAGGGATAGAAATTGAAATTTGCTCTACAGATACAGACTGGTCAGACTAGTATTACAAAGGGATCACAAAAGTTAAAGAACATGAGGTTCTTCTTCTGTAAGATGAAGGGGCATAAGAAAGCTGATAGCGAGAAGTATAAAGTATGGAACGTGAAATAGGAACTATCAAGTAACTCCTTGGCTTACACGATTCATGAATCGAAATTTACGATAACCATATCTAGTTTTTGATAGGTAGATAATGGAGCATCTAATCATGTTGCTTCCATAATGCATGGATTCAGATCTAAGAGAAAACCAACTAAAGGTAAGGATAAGTTAATGTTTTGTATGTAGGGGATGTATGTTTGAACCTTGATATAGGTTTTGTACTTATATTACAAGACACATTTTATATATCAACTTTTTGACAAAATATGATATCTATAGTAGTATTAGACAACGAGGGTTATCATTTTATCATTGAAAATGCAGTTGTACATTTATCTTTCAATGCAAAACATAATGGAAATTCCTTCTTGTCATATGGTTTGTATCAAATATGCCTTTCCCCTCATAAAATGTATGTTTTTCATATATTACTGAAACTGTTACTCGAAAGAGACCTCTCATTAAGGATACATCATACATGTTGTGGAATAAACACTTAGGTCACATTTCCAAAGATAGATATAAGAGAATGATAAAGGAAAACATTCTCCCAACTCTAGATTTTGATGATCTAAAAACATGTGTTAATTATTGCAAGGGTAAGTTGACCAAAATAAAGAAAAAGAGGTCAACTTGAGCTTTTAGTTTATTGGACCTCATATATACGAATATTAGTGGGCCCTATGCAACCATATTATGCAATTTTAGATATTTTCTATCTTTTATTGATGATTATTCTCATTACAGTTATGTGTTCTTACCTAACAAAAGTATGAAGTTCTTGACAAATCCAAGAGCTTTAAGGTTGAGAACCAATTGGGAAAATCTATCAAGATAGTCAGATATGACCATATTGGAGAGTATTATGGCAAACATGGGGTTTCAGGATAAGAAAAAGGTTCATTTGCTAGATATATGGAATATTGTGGAATAGTGACTTAGTTCACTAAGCCAGATAGTTCTGAACAAAATGTTTTGGTTAAAAGACATAATCGCACCCTAAAGGACATGATGAGATCAATGCAAAGCAAGACTAACCTACCAGAATATCTAGCTATCAGGACAGGATTGTATATACTTAATAGAGTCCCAAGAAAATGAGTGCCAAAGACACCTTTTGCACTCTGGAAATGATGAAAGCCTAGCTTTTCACACATTTATGTATGGAGCTGCCCTGATGAGGTGCATTTGCATAATCCTTATGAAAACAAATTATTTCATTCCATTCATTTCTACTTGGTTATCTCGATCAATCTAAAGGCTACATATTCTACTGTAGAGAAGGGGGTTTCAAATTGTGGAATCACAAACAACTAAGATTTTAGAATGCAATGTCTTTGAGAAGGGTGGGCCATCTCACCCTAAAGATGAAAGTAGGATGGATACTACGATTATTTCGTATCAACCACTTAGGCAGTCAGGTTTAATGGATCAAGGTCCTAGTACCATACTAGTACAGGAATAAGAACTCATATTTGTACAAACAAAGGTTCTTGATGTACAAGAACCAATGCAGTTGTGCAAATCTACTAGAGTGAAACAATTGGCTATCTCATCTAATTACATAGTCTATTTAGGTGTACAAGACTATGATATTGGACATATTGTTGATCCAGTTACTTTTACAGAAGCTATCTCTAGACCCCTTATAGATATGTGGTTAGAGGTAGTGATGGATGAGATGCAATCCATGAAGCATAACTAGGTATGGGAGCTTATTGATTTGCCTTAACTTTACAAACTCGTCAGCTGTAAATGGCTATTTAAGACCAAGAAGGACTCTCAGGATAAAGTTGAGCTATTTAAAGCTCGATTGGTTGCCAGAGGGTTCACTTAGAGAGAAGGGTTTAACTTTAATGTTACCTTCTCTCCTATGTCCTCTGAGGATGCATTTAGAGTGATAATGAAAATAGTAGCTCATTACAATATAGCTACATCAGATAGATGTTAAAACTACTTTCTTGAATAGAGACATTTACGAAGTGGTCTATATGGAGCAATCTGAAGGATTTTAGAATATACAATTTGAAACAAGCATCCAGACAGTGGTACCTAAAGTTTAATCAGGTTATAACCTCTTTTGGATTCTTGGAAAATAAATTTGAACAATGCTTGTATTACAAAGTGAAGGGGAGCAAAGTTATCTTCTTATTATTGTATGTGGATGACTTCTTGCTTGTATCAAATAACGTGACCATATTATATGAGGTTAAACTACTTTTGACCAAGCATTTTGACATGAAGGACCTTGGTGTAACATCTTTCGCCATAGGTATGTAGATTCATCGAAACAGATCTGAACACTCTTTAAGCCTCTCACAGAATGCATACATTGAGCGTATGTTACAAAGGTTTAATATAGCAGAATGTAAAGCTGTTGTAGCAACAATCTCTTATGTTTAAAGACTATCTTTAGTGCAGTATCCAAAGAATGAAGTAGAGAGAGACTATGAGGAATGTTCCATATTCTAGTGCGTTGGTAGCTTGATGTATGCCTAAGTGTGCACTAGGCTAGACATGGCATTTGCTGTTAGACTATTGGGTCGATACCTGGCTAAACCATACATAGACCATTGGAATGCATTCAAAAGAGTGTTAAGATACTTAAAGGGAACAATGGATTATATGTAGAGATATAGGAGGGCTGATAATTTAAACCTCATAGGGTATACAGATTCCAATTTTGCTATGTATTTGAATGATAGAAAGTCTAGTTTAGGTTACATTTTTAGGCAAACACTGGTGCTTCCTTAACTATGATGCAGAATTTGTTGCATGTTATGCAGCTGCTACACATGCGATTTGAATCAGGAACTTAAATTTTAGTTATTTGTGATTGATTTAGAGGCTAGGCTCATCCTATTGTATTTTCATATTCTTTTTGTTGAGTTGTTTAGAAATAACAATAAGAATATCATAGGGTCTAAGCATTTAGAGGTCAAATACTTGACTTTAGGAGTAGGTTTAAAAAGGTGACATTAAGGTTGAGCATTTGTGAACTGAGGAGATGTTAGTTGGTCCTTTAACTAAAAGACTTCATGTACTTATGTTTGAAAGACATGTATACCGTATGGATGTTTTGAAGTCCTTTGACACTGTTAGTTAGGGACTGTTATGTTTACTCCTTACATGTTTATGCATTTTGATATATTATGACAGTATGGTTGTTTATTGATAAAGATGATCATCTTTTTATCCTCAGTAATATGTGTTTTTTATATATTGTCATAATGTATGTTAAAGATTCAAGGTTTGTGTTGATCTTAAGTAGTTTAAAGGTCATTGGGTATATATACAAATTGGCGTTAAGCCTATATTTAGGACACATATAGTTTAAAAGGATATCTATGGATTTTAACATGACATAGGGAGATATAAGTGTTTAAACCCAAAAGATTTTGTAGAGAAAGCATTCAATGAGAGAACATAAAGGTTTTCTTTAACGCAGTTTAACATAATATTTAGTGAAAACAAGATTTCTCTGATGCAGTTTCATATATGCAGTTTAATATAAAGTTTAAAGAAGTCAAGACCTATAAATAGAAAGATGATACATTTTAGACCATACATGTATCATCCAAGTTTGCCACACTCTATTTTCTCATTCATGTTAATAAGGTATTATATATGAGTAATTATATTGGATCTATGTCACACATGACACATATAGTCGATATTTTTCAGTATCGAGCCTTGCAGGACGAAGTAATGGACTTTTATTATCTTTTGATCAAATTGTGTTTTTAAATTTGATCGATCAATAAAGTCAAATGACTTAACTATATTTTGAACTGGTTTCCAATTTTTTATCGATATCACAATTGTTTATTGTCCAAGGGGGAGAATGTTGAATTTTTCCTATATAGTAGATAATAATTAATTGTCTTTTTATTAATAACTTATTGGTCTTATTGTATAAATTTAATCCAGATAAAGGCAATAAAGTGACCCAATAACAGGATCTGAGTTAATGGGCCGAAATCAAGTAAGAAAGTGGATCCTGATCAGTATAAACTAGACCCTATTAAGTACGTGATTGGGAGGCCCAATATGGAAGCTATATATATAGCTTAAGGTCTCCTATAGTTTATTTAGTAATTCATGAACGTACGGAGACTCTGACCTATTCTGAGGTTCATATCTTAAGAAAATCATAGAAAGACGTTAATCACATCTTGGTGACCAACTTTAGCAAAGGTGCTAATGGGATTCATCATTATAGCTTCATAAAGCTCGTTGGAAACTCGATGGAATAGAAATCAGGTATTTCTTTGATATTTTTCTTTCACATTCGATCCGAGATACGTAACTAAGGCTCATGTTATGTGTTACATACACTTGATAGGCTAAACTTCCTAAATTCCCCTAAAAGTTTTTCCTTATGCAATGCTATACCTGAACCAGCTGCTCACCTATTTTTCAGGTGCAAGATTTCTAATTTGTGATATGGAAGGAAACTCTTGATTACTATTGAGTAGATAAAAGCTAACTTAACTATGGTAAATTCTTACACTCGCTTATGCAAGAAAGGGGTAATAAGTCAAATTATTCTTATATGATTTTGTGTTGAATTGGAATTAATCTGGCTTATCTCTATGTGAATTTTAATGATAGGTTCAAATGGATAAATTTTGGGGGTGAAAGGCATAACTTTTACTATGGATGTCGGATTAAGGTCATTCAAGGACGTTTTCGAAGAGGACTCTGAGTTCTACAATTCCTTGAAGACTCCGAGGAGAGATTCTATCGACTGAATGTTCAAATGTGTGCATTTCGTAAATGACAAGTGTGTGTCCATTTAATGGACATTAAGTCCATTTAACGGACATTTCCTAGCCAATTCCACTCCGAAAACCTGAGAATGATTTAATGATCTCCTCAACCAATGCCCGTACCATGGATTTGATACATATTCATTGACTCAGTTCTTCTACTATGGTCTCATTGATCACAAACAAACTCTAGTGGATTTGAACGCTGGGGGCAATATAGTGAACTGAGTTCCTAAGAATTGTGGAATATTTTCAAAAAAGTTGCAGAGAATTCACATTGTAAGGTGACTAGGAGCAAAGTTGGTACTCTGAATAAAGTGGGTTCCAAATCTGTCATGGCCTACCAAGTTGTCGAGATTAATAAGAAGTTGAATTTTTTAGTGAACGACAACAAGTCTAGTAAGGATCCTTGCACTTTTTGTGGTAGATTTAGGCATACAGCAGCTGGTCGTATGAACATTGAGGCAACATT
This sequence comes from Erythroxylum carthagenense, assembly GCA_026413575.1. Taxonomy (NCBI): domain Eukaryota; kingdom Viridiplantae; phylum Streptophyta; class Magnoliopsida; order Malpighiales; family Erythroxylaceae; genus Erythroxylum; species Erythroxylum carthagenense. The sequence goes on along the minus strand of JANZLD010000007.1, from coordinate 50,107,599 downwards.
GAAAAAGGAAGAGGTAAACTATGTAAAAAAAATGGTAGAGAAAGTTAGAGATTTGATCCTTTGTCGAACACTTACAATGAAGGTTAAAAGTTTCATCCGAACTTCTCATGGAAAAATCAAGGGGCTGTAAAACCAATGGGATGACCTGGGTTCCAAGCACTACTAAAACAGCAGTACTCATCCCTTTCATCTTCTGCACCACAACAGTTCCCTTTCCTGTGGTAGAAAAAGGTGGATCAGCTTGAAGATATGTTTTCTCAACTTATAAGCAAGATGGATCAAAGTGCTCAAGCTAGGTCTCAAGCCATGAATAGAATGGAGCAAAATATTCAGTCAAACCAAGCTGCCATTAGAAATTTAAAGATGCAAATCAGTCAATTGGAAAAAAAAGTTAAGTGAAAGAGGTAATGGGAAGCTGCCTAGCAATACCCAAGTCAATATGAAACAAGATTATATGGCAATTGTTCTAAGAAGTGGTAAGGTGGTAGAAGGCGTAATTCCTAAAGAAAAGGAAGCTAAGGAGGCAAAAAGTGAGAATTTGGGTGAAAGCTAAGAGCCAAAAGACATAACACCAAAGAAAGAGTCTTCACTAAGTTCAGAATTTTCTTTTGTACCACCGTACCATACACTTAAAGGGTCAAGAAGAAGCAAAGTGATTCCAAATTTCATAAATTTATTAACCTTTTCAAGAAGATCCAAATCAACATTCCTTTTACTGAAGCTCTTGCGGAGATGCCTACACCAAATTCTTAAAGGAAATCATCTCCAATAGAAAGAAGCTTGATAATTTTGCTATGGAAGCATTAACTGAGGAGTGTAGTTCTATTTTACAGAATAAACTATCACTTAAGTTAAAGGATCTAGGAAGTTTCACTATTCCTTGTCACTTTGGTGAATCTAATGTTTTTTATGCTTATGTGACCTAAGTGCAAGAATTAATCTTATTCCCTTCTCTCTTTATAATAGGTTGGAAATCGGTGTTGGGACCCAATCTGAAAACCGGACCTCAACCGGAAAAGCGTATCATGAAATACAAAAACGAAGTGTAGAAACGAAATCGAAAGCAGAATCGAATACTCGAAATCATAAATTGAAGGAATCTGAAGCGAAAATACGTAATACGAAAGAACGAACGGATCGAGAATCAAAGCGAAGCAAAAACAAATCGGAATTACAAGCGGAAACATATCGGAAACGAAATCGAATACAAATGAGAAGCGAATGAATCGAAAGCGGAAACATAAATCTGAAAACATAGCGAACGAAAGCGAATCGAATCAAAGCAGACAAACGAATGGATCAATCGAACTGAAACAAATTCCGACATCCGTTGGAAACACACAGTATAGAAAAACTATCACGTTGGAAACCTTAGACTAAACTATCCGAAACCAGTCTAAATTTTTTATTCCTTTTCAATTTCATATGAAACATCTTTGTTCAACCTTAAACAAATCAATACAATTTCCCTTATTGGAAAATCCTCCATAAAAAAACACTTAATTTATTGAATTCTTCTAAATCAAGCATATCTCATCATCATCTTTTAACCAATTCTTATTTTCTTTTATCTTTATTTGAACCAAAATTTCGGCAGCATAACGGCTACATTCTAACTAACCCAAACCTGCAAAAGGGTTTAAAAACACTTCTATAAACCAGCTCAATCACACAATCAGCAAAATCCTCGGACCTCCCGTCCGGAAACTCAGCATAAACAAACGCAATCCTATTTCTAAACCACTTCAAGTCATTATCCATATCCAATTCGTATTCATCACATTCATAATCATATACAATCTCCATTTATATCCAATTACATAACATATATCATAACCATACCCAATCTCATAATTCATCTCATCCATAGCTCAATCAACATCATATCTCAATTTCATAAACAATTCTTATTCATCATACACACATCCCAACCATAACAAAATCCAAATACACAATTTAGGATTCATCTATTCATAAATCACATACATTCTGAAATGACTGCTTGTCATACATTAAAGGGCCAAATCAAGCCTTATACAAACAGATACAAAAATCCCAATTTACACAAAATACAAACTATACAAAATCGAACAATATATCTTGACATTCTTTCATCCGATCTCCTACTCGAATACCTGGAGATGGGGATGAAAAGGGGGAGGGGGTGAGCACAAAGCATGTGGATAATATGTTTATAAATTGAATGATAAGCGAAAACATTTGCAAAATCTTTTTTCCATTTATTTCAAAAGTTTCTCAGTAGAAAATTTTGCAAATTTCTTATTTTTCAATCTTTTAAAATCATTTCTAAAATAGTTTCAATAACATCACTGCTGAAAATCCACAATATAGCTTATTTCCCAAAATTTTTCACATTTTTCACTTTTCATGGACAAAAATCAAAATCGTGTAAATCTTAATTTCTTTCATATTTCTTAAACATCGTTCAAATCATGCAATGCATCACACTTATAAACAAAACAAAACACATAACACATCAAATGGTTTGGTTCGGTCCAAAACAGAACGTACTGCACATTCCCGCATAGCGGTCCTGTGCAGCCATGAACAGAACGTACTATACCTTCCTGCATCGCGGCCCGGTGTAGCCGTGACTTATGGGAGTCCGAGATCGGAACTTCAATGTCATTAGCAGGCAGCCGGGAGAAGGCCTTAAAAACAGACAAGTGCGCACTCGTCCCACTTATGGGACCTGACCAAACCCACATAACATATAATGCAAAACCGAAAAATTCGAATTGCCCGAAGGCACATTTCAAAATCTTGATTTTTTCAACTTTTCATATTTCCATATTGTGTCTAACTTGACACATTCACAATCACATATCCAATATGAAATCATATAGCAATCCTAATGAAATTTAAATCATCAATTTAATCACATATCATATCAATCAAATTTATAACAATGAATGCAATAATTTCTTTAAATCATACATCAAACTTATTCAAATTCACAAAGCACGTTTTTCAAATTATTCAAATAATTCGAAACCAGTGAATTTCATAATCCTTGCTTTTTTTTTAAATCATTCCAAAACTAGGAATTTAATCCTTCGAAAATCATATTTTTCAAACATTTATATAAACAATTTATCAAAAATTTGCTTCTTGAATTTTCAAATACACATACTTAGCTTAAAATTCAATAAATAAACATACCACCCACCTCGAATCGATGCTAGAAGCTTGTCCCTAGCTTCAATTTGACCATAGCTTCTTTCTTTCTTCCAATTTAAATTTTACCTAAACCAATTCACCCAAATTCAACATAAAAAATCATAAAATCTTTAAAATTGACTTCATAAAACATAAACCCATACTATTTTCTATGATTCTAAACCAATAATTTACTAAAAACTTGAAGATCAAAAATTTCTCTTACCTTATTTCGTCTCCATTTTCAAAAATTTTCAAGCTCCAAAGGAAGCTTTCACCTTCTTCCATGTTTTCCCCCTTAATTCCACAAAAAAATCATGCTAGAAGCCTAAAAATTTCGAAACCCCATCTTTTCTCTCTCTTCTTTCTTCATCTCCTCTCCACCGAAGGCTTCATTCTTCCTCTCTTCTTATTTCTCTTTTTTCTTTTGTTCTTTTTCCTTGTAATAGTCGTGCTTCCCATCTCTTAAACGACACCCACTCTACCAGGTCATTAAAAGAGTGCCAAATGACCCATATGTCTCTCCATTTTAGCCTATTTCCCTAACTCCTTATATACTCTTCCAAATTTGCCCCTAAACTCATGCTTTGCTTAGGTTATTTTTCAAATCATCAATTTGAAGGAATTTGCTAAAACTTCCTTCTCTAGAATTGTTCCTTATTGTCTCAATTTCGTAATGCCACCAAAATCATCCAATTTGGAGCACTACATCAAAAGTCATGCTCAAAACAATTCGGACATGTCTTTTGTTAAATCATTTTCCCGCACGTTATTTCCATCTAACAATTGAGATTCTTAGACACAAAATTGAAACTTGATGTCTTCATAACAATTCTATCCCTATTTCCCTAGTTTAATCCAAATTAAGAATCGCCTCATTTGGATTACTAGAGAAAAAGTTATGGCCAAAATACTTTCAGATTTTTCTAATCCAAGACTGCACACAATTCCAAACTTCCATTCAAAAATTGAAAGTCTTAGGGGCTAAATTGAAATTCACTTTCTGCATATTACTTGTAGCCCATGTCTTAATTTTATTTTGCCTCAAGAATCACTTCAATCGAATCACCACAGATTAAGAATTTCTCAAAATACTGACCTATGTTCAGAAAATTTCCTGACTCACTTTGATTAATTTATTCAACCTCAATTTAATCTCAAGAATTCATAATTTTTCATGAGGACGTAGATAATTGTCTTAGGAATCCAACGCTTCAAAAACCAAGTCAATCGGATGTCGGACGGAAAAGTTATAAGCGAAAGATTGAAAAGGGGCCATATTTCCTATAATATGGAAATAATAATTAAATAATTAAAAAATTAAAAATTAATTAATAATAAAAAATTTGATCTCGCGAGGGATTGCTCCTGCAAAATTTTTCTTTTTTTTAATATATAATATATATATATATATATCTAAAATTTTCAAAAATCATAGCTCTTGATTCTGAATTTCAAATTTGACAAATTTGGCATCAATAGAAAGCTCAAAGCTAATTCCATGAAGAACTCGAAAACTAATTCCAACTCTAAGGTGATCAAATTTCAAATCAAAGATTCTGCCCAAATAATTAATCTCTAAACAATAACTCAACTTTGAAAATTTATATCTTTCAACTCCAAAGTCCAAACATTTCATACTTTATATCAATGCAAAGATCAAAAAGAAACCTACAACTTTCATGAAGGACAGAAAAATCAATTTGGCCTCTAGGGAAGTCAATTTTCTAATCAAAAGTTCTGTCCTCTAATAATCATGCTAAAACCATAATAGAAACTTGTAAAAATCATAA
>JANZLD010000007.1:50092385-50102526 GCA_026413575.1 Erythroxylum carthagenense | reverse complement strand
GCTTCGAGCTCATAAGGGATTCAGAGCCTCAGGCTCAACGTTTAATGAGCCCTATATCCACCAATGGATAAGGGACAATTATTAATGAGCCCTATAAGGGACAATTTAGTCACTCGGTCACAGCAAAATAAGAAATGGAAAGTGAGTCTCATGTACATGTATAGATTATAAATAATGTGAATGTGGAATCCTATAAGTGTGTGAATGTGAAATATTATGAATGTGCACTATGAATTAAAGTGAGATGTATGAAAATTGTGTGATGTGGTTGGGTGAACCATCGATGATGGTCACTCACTGAGTTCGCAAAACTCACCCAAAATTTTCAATTATTTTTCAGGACCCAGAAGAATAACCCGTTAGGCAACGAGCATATAGCAACCTCATGAGAGTGAGAGAAGAGGTAAGGGATCAGTTCGCGTCTGCATTAGTTTCTGATAAATTCTGTATAAAATTGTATTTTCTGAATTTTTGTACAAATGATTCGGTCAATTTGTAAAGTCACCAGACTGAATTAATTTGTATTTATAAAGGGACAGGTCATTGTACTTACTGTGATTGTGTATGTTATTTGATTTCTGCATAGTGTATGTTGTGTTTTAAAAAAAATTATACTAAGTTTTGACTGAGTGATGTAACACGCCACCCTCACAGGGTACGGACTTGGATATCACCATCGATGTCGGGTTCAGGTCATATGGGAGTGGGGTGTTACATTAAACCTCACAGGGTATACAGATACTAATTTTGTTATGTGTCCAGATGACAAAAATTCCACTTCAAGTTACATTTTGTTAATAGATGGTGCAGTATCGTGGAAAATTTTCAAGTAGACACTGGTGATTTCCTCGACTATGCATGCAGAGTTTGTTATATGTTATTGGACTGCTACATAAGTGGCATGGCTCAAGAACTTGATTTCTAAGTTGTTTGTGATTGATTTAGTGACCAGGCCCATCTGGTTGTATTGTGTTAATCTTGTTGTTGTGTTGATTAGTAATAATAATAAGAATATCACAGGATCTAAGCATTTAGAGGTCAAATACTTAACCATAAAGGAGTTGATTCAAAGAGGTGACATTAAGGTTGAGTATTTGTAGAATGAGGAGATGTTAACTGATCCTTTAACTAAAGGACTTTGCCCACTTATGTTTGAAAGACATGTATATTTTGTAGGTTTTTTGAAGTCCTTAAACACTATTAGTTAGGGAACGTTATATTTTCTCCTTATATGTTTATACATTTTGATGTATTATGACATTATGATTGATATTAGTAAAGATGATCATCTTTTTATCCTCAATAATACATGTTATTAGACAATGTTATAATGCATGTGAAAGGCTTAAGGTCTGTGTCGATCTTAAGTAGTTTAAAGGTCATTAGGCATACATATAGATTAAACTTGAGCCTATGTATAGGACATAGACAATTTAAAAGGATATCCACGAATTCTAACATGACCTAGGGGATATAAGTGTTTAATCCTATAAAGGTGTTCTCTAATGCAGTGTAGCATTCAGTAATAGAATATAAAGGTTTTCTCTACTACAGTTTAGCATAACGTCTAGAGAAATCGAGACCTATAAACAAAAAGATGATACATTTTAGATCATACAGGTATCATCCAAATTTACCACACACTATTTTCTTATTCATGTTAGTAAGGTATTACATATGCGTGATTATATTGGACATGTATCACACATGACATGTTGGACCCTGGAAATTTTTTCTTTAAAGTAAGCATGATTTAAAATAATTTTGAAGTATTGATAGATTTAAATTTTGGAGCTATAATTATGTCAAGGTTAGTGGGATTTTTGGAATGGTTAAGTGGAATTAAAAGTGTTAATATAATAAGGATGTTCAAGGACTTTTTTGGGAGTCCACTTTAGCATAGAAGAGCATAAGCTTATAAGAAAGGGTAAGATGGACTTTTTGGGCTCATTAAAAGTAGAAATGGGATAAGAATGTGTTGTTTTGCTTGAGAAGAGAGAGAAATTGAAATTAAGAGAGAGAGAAGAAAGGTTTCAGAGAAATAAGGAAAAAAGAGAAATCAAACTTGTTAAGGTAGGTTAACCATCTTTCCTTCTTGCTTTATTGAACGAATGAGTGATGTTGTGGAAGAAGGAGTTAGTGTAGAGAATGGAAAAGTTGGTGTGGGAAGAAGATGGAGTAGGAGAACCCAACTAATTTTAGGGTTACTAAACTGGTTCTTGGGTTTTCTAACCTAGATGGGTTATGGGTAGGTTAGATTTGAACTCATTTTGTGTTTGGTTTAAATTTTTTTAATTTTTGAAGTTTTTAAATTTTATTGGAATGTTGTTTTGAATGGAATCTTGGTTATTGTAGGGAACCAAGGAAAATCCTGACCAAGAGAAAAGGGAAAGGCAAGCTTGACTTACTATTCGCGAGCTAATTAGGTGGGTAATGTAATTATAGTTAACGTGTAATTTGGAAAATTCTTGCCTATATATGTGTATGTTATTTTTGCTTGAAATTGATTTGCAAGAAATTTAAATCGTTGTGAATGTTTGGAAATGTATAGTGATTATGTTATTCTTTGAAAAAGGTTATAACATTTGAGTTAAATAAAAAGAAGATAAGCATGAAAGTTTGAGTAGTTGATAAAATGATTGTGAGCATCATTATGTGCTTTTGTTTGGGCAAGAGAGGAACGGGTTAGTCACGTGCATGTTGACCCATAGCCTTCTCCCAGCTGCCTGCTTGAGGCCACGAGATCCTGAGAATTCGGATTTGTTTTGTTCACGGAGCAAACTTTGGTTTCTCTGTTTCGTTTCACGGAACTCTCGAGTCATTTGTGTGTGCATTTCATAATTAAATTGTTAAGTATGAATCATTTTTTAGTGTGCTATGAATTTTCGAGTTAAATTAATGAATGCTTAAATTGCCTGATAAGCATGTTAAAACACTAAGCACCTTACAAACGTTGTATTTTTTGTTAAGTTTTTGTTAAAATGTTAATATGTAATTAAAGTTATGTGTGAGCTTTTGGTTGTTTTGGTAAAAGAGTTAGAACTGAAAGGGTCCACAAGTATATGTGCATGTTTCTTTTATAGTTATTCACTTCAAATCCAAGTCTTTTCTTGGTGTAGAAATTGTGTGCCAACTTCAGGGGCAAATCTGGGCTCAATTTAGGGAAAATTTGTTAAAGTTGTTTTTTGTAAAGTTGTAGCTTATCCTTCTAGCTTTCCAACGATATATGGTACGAAATTTTTGGAGCTCTTAGTTGGAAGTTATGGTCCTCAAAAAGGGAAGATGTATCTTCTGCCTTTTTGCTTCTTCTGTGTTTTGATTCTTCAGCCTTTTTGCTTCTTTTGTGATGACATCATCTTATTCTATGTTTTGCTTCTTCTACCTTTTGCTTCTTCTGTGTTTCGCTTCTTCTGCCTTTCGCTTCTTCTGTGTTTTTCTTCTTCTGCCTTTTGCTTCTTCTGCCTTTTGCTTCTTCTGCCTTTTGTTTCTTCTGTGTTTCGCTTCTTCTGCCTTTTGCTTCTTCTGCCTTTTGCTTCTTCTGCCTTTTTCTTCTTCTTTCTTTTGCTTCTTCTGTCTTTCGCTTCTTCTGTGTTTTGCTGACATGTCCTCTATCTTTCGTCTTCTCCTATCTTCTGTTCCATTTTTCCCTTCAGGAGATAGAATCCAACCTCAAGGTCTTCCTCAAAGTTGTATGTCTCAAAGCTCTTTTCGAAATCGTCCTAAGAGGATCTTAACCCGATATCCCTAATGACAATTATGCTAATTGTCTCAAGGCCAGTGCAAAATGATTAAGGTCAACATTTATTCGGAAATAGTAAAAGTGAGTTGACTGGGTAATTGTCTTGGTGGGGCCATGTCACCCTTGCGGGACACGTGTCCAAATGTCACTTAGGACGTCGGGCTCGTGACCCACAAAGGTAGGGGGTCCAACATTTATGGTATCAGGGCTTAGGTTTTTCCTAGGCTTAAAATGCATAATAGGATGAATTGTTATGTTATGTGGTTACTGGTTGCTTTGTAAATTGAATGAATTGTATTAAATGACATCCATATCATGCATATATATAGGAATTAAGACTAAAATGAAATGAAGCTAATAGTTACTGTTTGCATTTAAGGAGTAAGATGCCACCTCGTAGAAGGATACGAGGAGTATTGCAATGATCAATTGCACCTGACTCTCCACCAAAGGAGGAGAGTACTGATGAGTCTATATCCCCAAGGGTTGCTGAGGCTTCGATAAGACAAGGTAGTGAGCCCGTTCAGTCACAGTCCCAGGAGTCTCCTCTTCCAAAGGAGCAAGTGCCTGCTTTATTGGATCCGAGGATGATTCAGGCCTTTGCTCAGGCCATGGGCTAGGTGTCGCAATCTTCTGTTTCGGTCCCAGTTAAGAAGGGGAAATAGTTCGATAAGCTCAGGAAGTACAAGGTAGTGGATTTCTATGGGACGATAGACCCAGAAGAAGCTAAGACTTCGTTGAGGAAGACCGAGAGGATACTGGATGAGATGGATTGCGAGGATGATGAGAAAGTTGTGTATGTTGCTAGCCTACTTCAGGGGGATGCTCTGCATTGGTGGGAGAGTGTGCCAGGGAGGTAGATGAGACCACCAATGCTGGTATGGAAACACTTCTTAACTGCTTATAAGAAGAAGTACCTGTCTGAGGTGTATATTCAGTAGAAACAGAAGGAATTTCTAAGTCTCACCCAGAGGGAAATGACAGTAAGTGAGTATGAGCGTCGATTTACATAGTTATCCCGATATGCAACTGAGATGATGTTGAGTGAGGTGGCCAAGTGTCGAAGATTTGAATCAGGACTGCATCTAGCCATTAGAGAAAAAGTGGTGGTGTAGAACTTCTGTGATTTTCAACAGCTGGTTGAAGCGACATTGAGGGTTAAAAATATTGAGAACATAAAGAGCGTCGTGAACAGGAAGAGAAAGGTGAGAGAACTGTATAAAAGGGGAGGCGGTACTCCTATGTCTGAGAGGAGTGCCAAGACCTTCCCTGTACAGTCTGAGGAGAGGAGCAGTGCTGCAAGTAGATCGAGACAGATGAGAGTCGTCTCTCAGCAAACCTCAACTGCTGGAGGCAACAGAAAGGGAGAGGGAAATACATCTTCCATCCACAATTGTGATCACTGTAGGAAACTCCATAGGGGGAGTGCTACCGACTGACAGGAGCTTGTTTCAACTATGGGAAAAAAGGACACATGGCTAGAGAGTGTCCACGATATGCAAGAAGAGAGGGAGCACAGATGTAGGCTTCGAAGAGAACTGAGGCAGTGGGACAAAAGACTACAACTGAAGTGGGCAGCTCTGATACAATAAGGAGAGTGTATTCTCCAAGAAGACTAAGGGGCAAGCACCCACTAGAGTGTTTGCAATGACACGGGAGGACGCAGAGACCGCTCCAGAAATTGTTACGAGTATGATTAAATTATTTGATGATGATGTGATTGTTTTGATTGATCTGGGTTCTACCCACTCCTTTGTTTCATCGGGTAAAATTATGTTTGGTAAAGATTTGAGCCCATTGGATACTCCTTTGATGGTAAGTACTCCAATCGGCCAGTGTATTGTGATTAGTCAAGTTTATAAAGATTATGAGATACATATTGGTGGGGGACACTTACTGGTGGATTTAATGTCATTAAATATGGGAGGATTAGATGTGATTTTGGGTATGGATGCCTTAGAAAAGTATAATGCCAACTTAAATTGCAAACAAAAAATAGTGGAGTTCGAATTGGATGATGGAAGCAAGGTGATGTTTATAGGAGATAAGAAATTTACCTCATCGAGAATTATTTCAGCTTTAATGGCAAAGAAAATGATGAGGAAAGGGTGTGAGGCATTTTTGGCCTATGTGGTAGACACGTGGGCAGATAGAGGGAAGTTAGAAAATATGTCAGTAGTCAGTAAATTCCCAGATGTCTTTCCTGAGAAGTTACCAGGAATACCGCCACCTAGGGAAATTGAATTTCCCATTGAGCTTCTTCCAGACACAATGCTAATTTCGATTCCATCTTACAGAATTACTCTAGCGGAATTGAAGGAGCTTAAGGAGCAATTGAAAGATTTGTTGGAGAAAGGTTATATTAGGCCGAGCTCTTAACCTTGGGGGCGCCAGTTCTTTGTGTAAAGAAGAAAGACAGATCCTTAAGAATATGTGTGGATTATAGGAAGCTTAATCATGTCACCATCAAGAATAGATATCCGCTCCCATGTATAGATGATTTATTTGATCAGTTACAAGGGGCAAGGGTCTTTTCTAAGATAGATTTGAGATCGGGTTACCACCAATTGAGGATAAAGAAGTTCGATGTGTCAAAGACTGCTTTTAGAACACAGTATGGCCACTTTGAGTTTTTGGTCATGGCTTTTCGGTTGACAAATGCACCAACAGCTTTCATGGATTTGATGAATAAAGTTTTTAGACCTTTCTTAGACCAATTTGTCATTGTCTTTATTGATGATATTTTGGTCTATTCTAAGAGTAATAAGGAACATGAGGAACACTTAAGAATTTCTTTGGAGACATTGAGGAAGAGTGAGTTGTATGTCAAATTCGACAAATGTGAGTTTTGGTTAAAGGAAGTGTCATTTCTTAGACATGTGATTTCAAAGCAAGGAGTACATGTGGATCTGAGGAAGACAGAAGCGGTTGTGAAATGGGAAGCACCAAGGAATGCAGCTGACGTAAGAAGTTTCTTGGGATTGGTCGGGTATTATAGAAGGTTTGTGGAGAGCTTTTCTATAATAGCATCTCCACTTTCCAAATTAACAAGAAAGAATCAGAAATTTGTATAGAAAGATGAATGCCAGAACAGTTTTAAGGAATTGAAGAACAGGCTTACAACTGCACCAGTTTTGACTTTGCCTTCGGGTAGTGAAGGATACACAGCGTATAGTGATGCCTCAAGGAAGGGATTAGGCTGTGTGTTGATGTAAAGTGATAAAGTGATTGTTTATGCTTCTAGGAAATTAAAGCCTTATGAGATGAATTATCCTACGCATGATTTAGAGTTAGCGACCATAGTTTTTGCATTGAAGATTTGGAGACATTATTTGTATGAAGTCACCACCAAGGTGTTTACAGACCATAAGAGTCTTAAATATCTGATGAGCCAAAAGGAGTTGAATTTGAGACAAAGAAGATGGTTAGAGCTGTTAAAAGCTTATGATTTGATGATAGACTACCATCCAGGGAAAGTTAATATAGTAACGGATGCACTGAGTAGGAAGTCCATTATGGAACATATGGAGACAGTGTACCTTCCTTTGTTGACGAAATTAGCCAAACTTAAAGTGACATTGAGAAAAGCTTAATCCGGTTGTGTACTGGCTAATTTTAGAGTGAGGCCAAAATTAAATGAGAAGATTAAGAAATTGCAGGAAGAAGATGAGTATTTGAGCAGACTCTGAGAAGAGATCAAAAGTGGTAAACCTTCTGAAATAGAGATCAGAGAAGATGGGTTGATGGTGGTAGGTAACAGATTGTGTATTTCAGACATGTTAGAGTTGAAAGAAGAGATTCTAGATGAGGCACACAATGCACCTTATTCTATGCACCCCAGGAAGTACGAAAATGTATAGAGATCTGAAAGAGCATTTCTGGTGGAAGGGAATGAAGAAAGAAGTTGCAGGATATGCAAAAAGATGCTTAGCGTGTCAGTAAGTTAAAGCTGAACACCAGGCACCTTCAGGCAAACTTAAGCCTCTGCCGATTCCCGAATGGAAATGGGAGAAGATTTCGATGGATTTCTTGATGGGATTGCCAAGGACTAGTTGGAAGCACGATGCAATATGGGTGATTGTGGATAGGCTAACAAATTCTACCCATTTCTTACCAATTAAGCAAACAGATTCTCTGAATGCTTTGGCCAAGAAATATGTAGATGAAATAATCAGACTTCATGGGATCCTAAGCTCCATAGTTTCGGATAGAGATCCCAGGTTCACCTCTAGATTCTGGGAAAGCTTACAGAAGGCTTCAGGGACCAAGCTTCTTTTTAGTACAGCCTTTCATCCACAAACTGATGATTAAACAGAAAGGACAGTACGGACATTAGAGGCAATGTTAAGGGCTTGTGTTATGGACTTCAAAGGTTCATGGGATGATCATTTACCTTTAATCGAATTTGCTTATAATAATTCCTATCACTCAGGAATTTAGATGGCTCCTTATAAAGCTTTATATGATAGGAGGTGCAAAACTCCTATTTGTTGGGATGAAGAAGGTGAAAGGAGACTTGCAGGACTTGAGTTGGTTCAAGTCACTATTGATAAGAGTAAATTAGTTAAGCAGATACTTAAAGTAGCTCAAGACTAAATGAAGAGCTATACAGATTCACATAGAAAGGAGATGGAATTCGAAGTTGGAGACAAAGTGTTTCTTAGAGCTTCTCCATAAAAAGGGGTTTTGACGTTTGGTAACAAGGGCAAACTCAATCCGAGATACATAGGCCCTTATGAGATCACTGAGAAGATTGGACCTTTAGCCTATAAATTAGCTTTACTACCGGAATTATCTAAGATTCATAATGTCTTTCATGTATCAATGCTGAGGAAGTACTGGTCGGATCCTTCACACATAGTTCAACCTTCAAAGATTCGGTTAAGGGAAGATTTGACTTATAAGGAACAACCGGTGGAGATCCTAGATTCAAAGGAAAAGGTTTTGAGGAACAGACTGTGAGGCTGGTTAAAGTTCTAAGAAGAAACCATTCTACGAAAGAGGCCACATGGGAACCCTTAGAGGCTATGAGGGAGAAGTATCCACACCTCTTCAATGTCTCAGGTAAGAATTTTGAGGATGAAATTCTTTAAGGGGGGAAGAATTGTTGGACCCTGGAAAATTTTTCTTTAAAGTAAGCATGATTTAAAATAATTTTGGAGTTTTGATAAATTTAAATTTTGGAGCTATAATTATGTCAAGGTTAGTGGAATTTGTGGAATGGGTAAGTGGAATTAAAAGTGTTAATATAATAAGGATGTTCAAGGACATTTTTGGGAGATCACTTTAGCATAGAAGAGCATAAGATTATAAGAAAGGATAAGATGGACTTTTTGGGCTCATTAAAGGTAGAAATGGGATAAGAATATGTTGTTTTGCTTGAGAAGAGAGAGAAAACAAAATTAAGAGAGAGAGGAGAAAGGTTTTTATTGGACCCTGCTTGCTTCAGGAGCCCAACTCTTGCGAAATCATGAAACTCGAGCTTGCTTTGATATCACAACTGTTGACCCCGTATCCGGAGCCTAACACTCGGAGTCTTAAACCTTGTGCTTAAAAACCCTGTAGGTCATTTGCTGTCATTCCACAATAGTGCTGAGCGCACACTAAACAATCACCAAAATCATAAGCTGACTTCTTCAAAGAAATTGTAGCTTTAAGTCTCTAATTTGCTTTGAAGCAAGAATCACCTCAATCGGAATTCTACAACTCAAGATATGCTTAAAAAGCCTAAGTGTGCTCATGCCCCAAACATGCCCTCCTAACCTACCTCTCACTTACTTTCATGAAAACTCTCTCAAATCAACTCCAAATGGTACCAATTTTTATGGAGAGAAAGATATATGTCTTAGGAATCCATTGGTCCAATAATCATTTCAATTAGAGGTCGGATAAGGGAGTTTTACCCAAAAGAGTAAACCATGTTTACACCCAAAATCAATTTAAACCTCTCTTGGCGTGATCGCCATAACGTTTAATCTAGATGTCTTAATGAGTTCATTTTTGGACCATTAGAAAGAGACATCTAGACCTAGAACTTTCATGAAGACCATAAAATGAGATTCGGCCTCTAGAAGTGTCAAAAATCTCCATTTCCTCAAGCTGACCTGTGAGTGTCCGTTAAACGGACATCCATGTCCGTTTAACAGACATAAATCGAGTTTGGAGTCCCAAATGACCCGAGAAAGTTCGTTAAACAGACATCCATGTCCGTTTAACAGACATAGACTGGACAAGGGGTATTTTTACACCCGAGAATGTCCGTTTAATGGACCTTATGTCTATTAAACGGACATTGGGGTTCCCCAATGTCCCCAAAGCCTCTCCGATGCTTCCAACTTCCATCCTAACACCATATACACTTATAATCTTCACAAATTCACTTATTCAAATGCCTAAACACTT
>JANZLD010000007.1:49999391-50013294 GCA_026413575.1 Erythroxylum carthagenense | reverse complement strand
AAAAACCATTTTAAAGACTCATTGACATGGTACAATTTCGAAACCATAGTAATTTCACACTTAAAAATCATAAAACATTTATTTCATGAAAATCTTAATTTGTCAAACAATTTAAAATAGCACAAACCATGTATGCATCAATCTTGGTAAACATGTCATGAGCACATCAGCATATCAAATTGGTTCGGGTAGATCCAAAACAGAATGTACTACGCATTTTCACATAATAGTCTTGCGTAGCCGTGAACTTATGAGAGTCCATGAAGGAGCTCCATGCTACTAGCAGGCATGCAGGAGAAGCCTTTAACTTGGTCAACGTGCATGTGACTTAACTTAGGGGATCACCACAAACCCACATAACACATATTTCATAACTTGTAAACATGTTGCCCAAAATGACACTTTTCTAAGACTTGATTTTTCATAAACATGAGATATTTCGAAAATCATTTCTAAAAACCTGATTTCATAAATTTATACCTTTTCAAAAGAATATTTTTCAAAACCTTTTCATAAATTATCAACACAATTCATATAACAAACATATAACAGTTAATGCAACACTTATGATGCAATTGGAAACATTAAATTTCTTTGATTCAAAGAAAACATTAGTGGCTTATTTACTCTATTATAAACATGCATGTACCCACCTTGATTTCCTTGATTAAGGACTTGCTCAAAAAGCCTCTTCACTTGTTCCTCTTTTCTCTTTTGATCTCTTTATAAAATGACAAAAATCCCACTCAATAGGGTTTTCAATTGAAAATCCCTTAAGCCCAATCACTAAAATTGGTTTTAGAATACTTAAACCCAAGCATTTTCTAAACTCCATGAACTAAAACCCTTTAAAAATCTAAAAGTTTTAAAAATTTACCTTCATTCTTCACCAAATGAAGGGATCCTTAGCTCAAAGGGAAGCTCTTCTCTTCCTCTTCCTTTTTCCTTTTTGGAACAACTCCAAAATCTCTGTTGAAGACAAAAAAAGTTAAACCCTAGCTTGTTTTTTCTTCTTTCTCTCATTCTCTTATTCTCTTCGTATTTCTCTCTCTTCTTCATGACACTCTCTCTCTTTTTCCTTCAATCTTTGTTCTTCTTTCTTCTTCCAATTATGCCCTTAATGATTGAGAAATGTCCTATTTGCCCTTCCATTTATGCCTTATGTCTTTTATACTTAAGTGTCTTGCCAAAAGCACCCTTGAATATTCTAACATAACTTTTTCTTCTAAAAAAGTGTTCTCTCTTGTCTTAAGTTTCCAATGAAACCAAAATCAATACATTTGGTTCAGAAATCTGAAAGTTAGGGCCCAAACATTTCAGACTATTGTTAGACTGAAATAGTACACTATACTCAACTTCTATTTAGAAATTGAAAGCCCAAAAGACTGAAATAGATTTCAACTTCTTCATACCATTTGTAGCTCCATGTCTCTAGTTTAGCTTGAAACTAGAATAATCTTATTCAGAGCTCTACCTATCAAGAAATCATCAAAATACTGAAGCATGTTCAGTAAAATATCTAATTGCTACTCTTCCAATCGATACCCTTATTTTGATTCAATCTATCTTTTTCCAATCAATACCAAAAGCTATCAAAATCTATGGAGGGATAGAAAAATGTGTTAATAAACTATTGGTTAAAGAATCACTTCATTTGGAGGTCGGATAACAAAACTATGGCTGAAAGAATCAAACAAGGTTTGGTGCTCAATCATATTGAACTTATCTCGGGACGAATGGCATAACGTTCACTAGATATGTTGGATTAAGATCATCTTAGGAAAATTTCAAATAGGAATTTGAGATCTACAACTTTGAATGAGGTCTTGAGGTCAGATTTTATCATCTGAAGGGTCAAAATGGACCAGATGAAGCCAAAGGAAAAAGCAGACGAATGGGAAAAAGCAGATGAATGGGAAAAATTGCCATAACTTTCCTTAAAGTTATCAGATTTGTGTGTTCTTTGGATGGATTGAAAGCATACTTCAAGATATACAACTTTCATGAATACTTTAAAGACAAATTCTATCAAATGAAGGGTCAAAAATGGAGCAAAAAGTAGGTATAGATGAAACCATATGAAAAGGCAGACTAATGAGAAAAAGCAGATGAATGGGGAAAATTATCATAACTTTCCTTACAGATATCGGATTTGTATGTTATTTAGATGGTTTGAAAGAGGACTCAAGATATACAACTTGTATGAAGGCTTTAAAGACAGATTCTATCGTTTGAAGGGTTAAAAATTGCAGCAGAAAGTAAGTATAGACGAAACCAAATGAAAAAGCAGACTAATGGGAAAAAGCAGACGAAAGGGAAAAATTGCCATAACTTTCCCTACAGATATCGATTTTGTGTGTTCTTTGAGTGGTTTGAAAGAGGACTTTAAGATATACAAAGACCTTGAAGATAGATTATATCATTTGGAGGGTCAAAATAGATCAGACGATATAAGATGAACATTGAATAGAAGAAGCAGAAGGTCAAATATAGAAGAAGCAGATGGTCAAACACAAAAGAAGCAGAAGTCAAACATAGAAGAAGCAGATGGTCAAACATAGAAGAAGCAGAAGTCAAAATTAGAAGAAGATGGTCAAACATAGAAGAAGTAGAAGTCAAATATAGAAGAAGCAAATGGTCAAAAACAGAAGAAGAGAAGTCAAACATAGAAGAAGCAGATGGTCAAACATAAAAGAAGTAGAAGTCAAACATAGAAGAAGCAAATGGTCAAATATAGAAGAAGCAGAAGTCAAACATAGAAGATACATTCTATACTCCTAAGTATCTCCCCTTATAAGGACCATAACTTTCAATTCAAAAGTTAAAACATTCCACACTATATATTTTTGGAAAGATAAAAGAAATATATACAACTTTTTAGAAGATAACTTTGCCTAAAACAACCTAGAACAATCCAGAATCGCCTTCTAATTCAAAATACAAAATTTACATTCATCCACCCATATACTGTACCCAATTCTTAACTTCATGGCAAATTTTGAGATTCTTAAAGACAAAATTTAAATTTGACGTCTTCATAAGAAATGTAGCCATATGTTTCTAATTTAATAAAAATTAAGAATCATCTCGTTTGGATAACTAGAGAAAAAGTTATGGCTAAAAGACTGAAGCATACTCCATGAACATTTTTCTGATCAACCACCCATTTTGTTTCACAATCTT
Organism: Erythroxylum carthagenense; assembly: GCA_026413575.1. NCBI lineage: Eukaryota > Viridiplantae > Streptophyta > Magnoliopsida > Malpighiales > Erythroxylaceae > Erythroxylum > Erythroxylum carthagenense. Next base: position 50,010,111 of record JANZLD010000007.1, on the reverse strand, counting down.
TCTTTAACAAAACTCGTACCAAGATCATCTTTTCTACTTCATTTACTCCTCATTCTCAACTCCATTTCAATCAATGTCATCCAAAGAAAAATATAGTCCATGACTAATCATGAACACCAATAATAGAACATGCACATATGTATATATTCTTCATCAACTTACTACACAAATTCAACTTCATTTTTGCTTTCATTGTGCTCCTAACTTTCACTTTAATTCTTCTCATTTCAAAATCTCTTATCCAGCAGAAACACCAAAGCAAAACATGGATTTATCCACATTTCTCATTCACTACTTTACTCTTGTCTATCATTTCTAGTTCAAGAATTTTCATCATTTGTTCTTTACTCATGACTAATCACCAAAATTTCTTATTCAATAGTTCTAACTTCTAAGAAATGTTCGGGGTCCAACAGATAGTATAATCAATATTAAATTAAAATTTCAGATTAATCAAATATCAACTCTTCATGAAATATGATAACTCAAAATAAGAAACATTTGAATTAAAACGTGAATAAAAGTTTGAAATACAATACCTCATAAAGTTACATTCAGAGTATTTAATCCTCATGAAATAGAAAGATGAGTTTAGCCACACGTGGCTTTCGCTCTAATAACAAAAATAGAAAAAAAACTAAGAATTGCTAAAAACATAAAAAAAGTGAGCTTATTTTTGTTATGAGAAATGCCCCTTTTATAAGGTTTTCTAATGTAATCCTAATCTAAGTCTAACTTGTAAAGATGTCTATCTAAAACAAATTCAAAATCAAACTCCTGTATGATAAGGATAAGGTAAAGTCTTCTAATCAAACTCCAAGTCTTCAAGTGATTAGCCTTATCCACTGCATCAATCTCTTCACTTTATCTAAAATTTGTTGTTATCATCAATAGAGTCTCAATTCAATGCAATCTCCACTTTTCATATACTAAAACAAAGTAAACATTAATTTTCATATTTAAGCACCAAAATAAATACAAAACAAAGGAAATAATATCAAATAATATGTCAAGAATATCAAAGTCCCCCGTATCGGACTTTTGCTTGTCCTTAAGCAAACATCGATTTAATGAGCACATATGTAACACTCTTAGGCTCAAAGCTCATGTAGGTGTCAAATTTGCATCAAGTCTTGCGCACTTTTTATTTAATAAAAACAATTGGATACTTGAAATAATTCAATGAAAGTGCTAATCATGCTTGTCTCTCTCATATATTAGATCTTAAACAGAAAATGCATCCTAACGTAAGAATTATTCATAAACAACAACCAGAAAATTATGAAGCTATCATGAGGAATAATTAATATATGAATCAACATATCATGAGCCCAAGAAAAAATCACAAAGTTTATCAAAATGAAAACACTTACTCCCTCACAACTAAATCATACATTGACCCTAATGTATGCATAAGATACTCACACTAAATAAAGTTAATCAAAGAAAATAAATAATTGAATACTTCATTGAATGGTGAGCATCTGAACATTATCCGCGCACACTTCTTTGTCGTACTGGTTTTCGAGCCTCCAGTAGACTTAGCATTCATCGGTGAGTTACCTTTTGTTGCAATCTTGGTTATAGCCTTAGAACACCCCATTACACTAAACAAGATAAACAAAAATTAATTAAAAAAGAAATATTATTAAAACCTTAATAATAATTGAAATTAAACTAAAAGCAATTAATAAGAATAAAAAAGAAAAAATAATTAAAAAATTAGAAAAACTTTAAGAAAAGAAAAATGAGGGGTTGGGATCCTGCTGTTATGCTTTAGAGAAGATTTGTTGTTTGTGGGAGGAGAGGGCTACGTGTGTGTTGTACAATGGAGAGGGTTGTGTGCATGAGTGGTGTGATGCATAGGTTTGTTAGTGCATTGGGGTGGTGAGGCTGCCTGAGTTGGGAGGAGGGGGCTGCGTAGGCTACTGGTGGGTTGGATGACTTGCATCTGTATAGGTGTTGCTAAGGGGGCTGCGTAGGCTACTGGTGGGTTGGATGGCTTGCATCTGTATAGGTGTTGCTACTTAAAGTTTGCACTACTGTTGGGAGTCTTTATGTATGGACTGATTTGTTTATGGAGAGCGTGGTTGAAGCATTTGGTTAGTGGAGGGCTACATTTACTTGTAATTTCCTGCAAAAAGGAAACAAGCATAATAGGTTTTTTTAAAGTAAAAAATATTTAAGTAAATAAAGAAAGTAAATAATTAAATGAGAAAAAAATTTCAAAACACTAAATCACATAAGGTGAGATCTCGCCCTATAAGATTTGGTAATTTGGAATTCTAGAACACTAAATTACATATGGCGAGATCTCGCCTTATGAGATTTAGTGGTATGACATTTTATGGTCTTCACTCCAAAACACTAAATTACCTAAGGATCTCGCCTTATGAGATTTAGTAGTTTGAAATTTTAAGGTCTTTACTCCAGAACACTAAATTACATAAGGCAAGGTCTCACCTTATGTGATTTAGTAGTCTGGAATTTTAAGGCCTTCACTCTAGAACACTAAATTACATAAGGTGACGTCTAGCCTTATGAGATTTAGTAGTCTGAAATTTTAAGACCTCCTTTTTACTTTAGGCCAATAAATTTATCTTTCAAAAGCAATCCTATGCAAGTTATATATAACTAAAATAAAATAAAATAAAACAATCATATTTTGGGTTACCCCCGAAAAGCGCATTTGTTTAATGTCATTATGCTAGACATGGCTTGTTCTTCCTAAACTTCTATGTAATTGCAATTTTGTACTCCTTAAGTAGTGTTAATAGCCATTTCTCTTGCTCTTTAGTCAGCCGTTTTGAAATGATTATGGGTAATGACTTTCTATCACCTATATAGACATACCTTAGTCGATAAGATGATATCTTTAATTTTATCTTCAGAGCCCGCAAAACAGAAGGTAAGATTTTCTTGTGAATTATAGTAAGTTCATCATTTGAAGTTTCCAAATCTATTAGCATTGCTGACAATGATTCTACAACTTCACAAGTTTCATCAATTTTCTCGTTCACTTTCGATTTATCCTTACACTCCAACTTATCTTTAACACTCTCTTCTTTAAACATATCCTGCACGAATGAATCCACAATATCCATATGATAAACGGATTGAAAATCATTCGAGTACTTCATTGCTTCAGAAATGTTGAGCTTTACTATTTCTCCACTAAACTCTATGGAAAGAGTACCCTCGTGAATATTGATTTTCGTCTTAGCTATCATTATAAATGACCCGCCCAATAAAATTGAAGCTGAATTCCATATTACCTCCATCCATTTTTAAGATGTAAAAATCCACTAGAGATATCAAACTATTAACTTGGACTAAAATATCCTCAATAACTCTAAGAGGGTGGACATACAAACGATCAGCTAGTTAGATGATCACATTAGTTAAAAAATTCAAATTTAAAGCTCGATAAATTAAGTATGGCATGACATTAATAAATGCACCTAAGTCTAGCATGGCACGCTCAATTTTTCTATTACCAATAACACAAAGAAGTGTAAACATACTTAGATCTTTGCATTTTTTCAATAATTTCCTATTTATCACAGCTGATACATTCTTACCTAAAATTATTCTCTCCTTGTCCTTCAGCTTCCTTTTATTTGTTCATAACTCCTTTAAGAATTTTACATATTTCGAAACTTGCTTGATGACTTCAAGAAGTGGTATATTGATTTCCACCTGTTTGAAAGTTTCTAAGATCTCTCTTTCATATCCTTCATCTTTTGGTTTAGCCAACCTACTAGGAAAAGGAGGTAATCATGCATTAATTGATATTGATGAAGTTGAATCGTTATTTACCTTTGTTGATTGTTGAGTTGGAAGTTCTACCTTCTTTTATCCATTATTGTGCTTTTCTTCCTCCATTTGTAAAGAAGTTCTAGATTGAATTTCCTTACCATTTCTCAAAATTATTACACACACATTCTCTTTAGGATTCAACACTGTTTAGGAAGGTAATTTCCCTAATGCTTATGCTTCCAATTTACTTATTGCGGTGGCTAGTTAAGTTATCTGGTTTCCCAAGTTTTGAAGGCTTGCCCTTGTTTCTTGTTCAAATTGTTGAGTATTATTTAGTTTCTTGAAGAGAGTTTTGTTGCAATATAGGGCACATATCCATAGGATGCCTAGGGAATGAGCATATTCCGCAATCTTGTCAATTGAAATTGACCTATAGCTATTTGACAAACTAGAGCAGTTAAATAAGATATTTTATCCTCAAAGTACGTGTTACTTACTTCATTCACAAACTTAATAGCTCCATTCATCCTTATCCAAAACTGTTGAGAATTTTCGGCCATAATTAATATCAACTGTCTAGGAGCCTTAGGTGTTTTATTTACTAGAGCCCCTCATTAGTTGCATCAACTATACTTCGATCCATTGGCAATATTCTTTCATAAAAGTATTGAATCAAAAGTTAATCTAGAATTTGATGATGTAGACAGCTAGCACATAGCTCCTTAAAACTTTCCCAATATTCATTTAATGTTTCTCTAGTAATTTGTCTTATCCCACATATCTCTTTTATGATATTTATTGCTCTTAATGTAGGAAAGAACTTCTCCAGAATCATTCTTTTCATCTTTTCCATATTGTTACTAAGCCAGGTGGAAGATAATATGGCAAATCCTTTGCCTTATCTTTCAAAGGGAATGGAAAGGCCCTGAGATTAATTTGTTCTTCCGTCACCTCTTATGGCTTCATTTTAGAATAGAAAATATGAAATTCTTTCAGTGTTTATGCATACCTTCACCTGCAAGGCCACGAAAAATTGTCAGTAAGTAAATCAAACTAGATTTCAATTCGAAATCTACCTCAACATCTAGAAATTGAATGCATATAGGTTGTTGATTCAAATTCGGTGTGGCTAACTCTCGTAATGTTCTGGGATTGAGATTTGCCATCTTTTTCATCCTCCTCTTGAAAATTAGAGTCTTCATTAATTGTTATATCTACTTAAACTTTCATGTATGAAGGTGAATGATTGCTTCCTTGCATAGTCTCTTTTCTCAAATGATGCATTGTCTTCTCAATTTCTGGATTATATTGCAGTTTACCAATATTAGAAGCACGAGACATACAAGACAAGAGGTTAGTAGTAACTACAAAAATAAAAATGCAAAGAAATTAAGAAATTTCAAATAGTTCCTTAACAGCGGCTTCAAATTTTGATTGGGTTTGTTAAAGCCTCTAAAATAATACCGATTCTCCAAACTTTTGTAGTAGTCATGGAACAAGGTCGAATCCTTAGAGAATTGAACACTAGTTTCTTAATTTCAAGCAATAAATTAAATAGAGGGTTCTAATTAAGAAATTGATTAATTAAAAATTAGGTGACAACAAATTAAATCAACTGAATTTAAATATGAGAAAGTCAAGATTACCAAACTCCAATTCAAGGGAAAGATCTCATCTAATTGTAACATTGATCATTAGTTCAAAAAGAATATTTTCACGATTTATTCAATTAGTCCAAAATATATTAGGATAGCTATAATAAGTCTCAAATTTTCCTAAATTAATTAGTTTTTTTAGTCATATAAATTAATTAGTTCAAACCTAACATCCAAACCAAAATTTATCATCTATTGATTGGGTGTGATAGCATTCCATATCAGATTAATGATAGCAATAAGCTTCGTGAAAAAGACTAAACCCTAAATAAAATAATGGAGATAGTTACAACTATTCAATTTAATTTTCTTTTTATTAGAAGTTAAATATGGAAATTCATAAATAACCTATTTACTACTTGTACGATTCCTTTATGACAATTATAGATCACTGAATTCCTGGGTAGCAATAAAATAATCAATGTTGAATTAAATTGTCAGATTAATCAAATATCAACCATTCATGAAATATGGGAATTCAAAACAAGAAATACTTGAATTAAAACGTGAATAAAATTTTGAAATACAATTCCCCACAAAGTTACAATCAGAGTATTGAATCCACCTAAATCAAAAAGACGAGTTTAGCCTCACATAACTTTCGCTCCAATAACAAAAATAAAGGAAAGACAGACTAGGAATTGATAAAAAGGTAAAAATAGAGAGCCTACTTCTTTTGTGGGAAACACTGCTTTTATAGGGTTTTCTAATCTGATCCTAATCTAACTCTAACTTGTAAAGATGTCCATCTAAAAGGAAATTCAAAATGAAACTCCTTCATGATAAGGATAAGGCAAAGTCTTCTTGTCAAACTCCAACTCTTCAAGTGGTCAGCCTTATCCACTGCATCAATCTCTTCACTTTGTTCAAAAATTGTCATTATCATCAATAGAATCTCAATTCAATGCAATCTCCACTTTTCATCTCCTATAATAAAACAAACATTAATTTCCATATTTAAGCACCAAAGTAAATCTAAAACAAAGGAGATAATATCAGATAATATGTCAAGATGAGATATTATCAATAAGCTGTTTGGTTTACTCTTTTTATTATAGTTTTTAATTTTTATTTCTTTTTGTAGAATATAAACTTGTTTGATTGATATTTGTAATAAAAAATTTAAAATAAAAACTTAGTTAGATGAGATTTGTAAAAAAATTAAAAAATTAAAAACTTGTTTGGATTCATCATCATGTTTTTTGTTTTATTCTTATTATATTATTAAACGTTAATATTAAAATTTAATTAATTAATCTCTTTATGTATCAATTTTTAAAATTAATTAACTATCATAACTACTTAAAATAAAAAGATATGAATTTTAATAGAATTAAATTAATTAATTCTCATAAATAATTAAAACAATTTTTAAATAAAGATTAAGACATTTATGGTTTCAAACATTGATTGATAGATTGAGACAATAGATTTCCTTTTTTTCTTTCAACTTTAGACAAAACTGGTTTTGTTAAAATTGTTTATATAGACTAGAGATTTGAATTTTCTTAGAAAAACTCGAGAAACAAAGCATAATAAATATAAAATCAAACATCTTTCGTTATTTTCAAATACAAGACTACACCATTTTTTATTTTTCTAATAACATTCCTCATTTCATTCACACCAAAAAAACTTGGTAAAGTTATGTCCTTACAAGAACTATCGTGTCTGCATGTAATGCATAAAATATAGATCAGATGACAAGAAATGATAGATGGCTTTGTTGTTGCTTCTTCTTCCATTACAACTCTTTGCTCCAACACTTTCAAGGAAATTGTTTTTCTGTGTATCTTACATAATATTATATCCTGTATGCAGTGAATTTTATCATCAAATAATAGATTTGTAGTGAATATTATCATCAAATAATATATTTTAATACCATAGTAAGTTTGTTTAAGAAAGAACACAAAGCAAGTTATTAATTGATGTTTAAGGATAAGGAAAATATCTTGGTGTATATATGGTAGGATAATATCTTGGTATATATGGTTATGACATTATTGTGATTTATTCCCTTGTTAACTTGGTCTCCTATTGTTAGGTTAATTGTTATGTAAGCCTAACTTCAAAGAATGGAGTTTCCTAAGTAAGCTTAACTTCCTTTCTAAGCTAGCCTATGTACGTGTATATATTGGCTAATGAGCTAATGAATCCACACACTTGATTTTTCTCTAAAACTCTTTCTTATCATGGTATCACAGTAGGTCTTGATACCTTCGATCTAAATTATAAAGCAACTGACCGATGACAAAGCTAGCTATGATGGGCAACCTAAAAAAGACCGCTGATATAACCAATCTTTCTAATTTGCTAGGGACCGATTCCTCTTCCCTGTACTATCTCAATCCATCTAATCGTCCAGGTGCTACCTTAGTCAATTGTCTTCATAATGGAGAAAATAATGGAATGTGGAGATAAGCCATGAAGGTAGCGCTTCAACCTAAAAGCAAGCTTGGCTTCATAGAAGGAACCATTGTCAAACCAATAGATGATCCAGTCCTTCTGTAAGCTTGGAACAAGTGCAACTCCATGGTGATATCTTGGATTTTTTATTCACTTGCTGTGTTGGGCCTCGATTTTGGAACCCAACTCATACTCCAAAAATCATAAGATGTGAGTGTGTGTATTACCTTGTAGGGTTGTTTCAAAGAATCCTCATTAACCATCATCTCATATAGGTGGCGTGCCCACACCAGTCAATTGTCAAAAATGAACTCATTTCTCTTATTTACGAACAAATTTTAGGAAGCCTTGAATTGGAATTTCAATTTAGCTTCTTCATAAAATTTATTCTCCATTGTCTTAAGTTTCTAATGACACCAAAATCATTCAATTTGGTTAAAAAATATAAAAGTTATAGCCTAACCATTTCCAGGCTGTTACTAAACTGAAACTATACACTATACTCAACTTCCTCCAAGAAATTGAAAGTCATAGAGTCCGAATTAAAATTTTAATCCCTTAGATAATTTATATCTCTATATTTTTAGTTTATGTAGAGATAAGAATCGTAACATTTCGTGCTCTACGGAATAAGATATCACCAAAATACTAAAGCATGTTCAGTAAAAATATCCAACTCATACTCTTCCAACTGATCCCGTTATTTTGATTCAATCCATATTTTTTAAATTAAATCCAAAATCTATAAACTTTTGTAGAGAGATAGAGGAATGTGTTAGAAATCCAAAGCTTTAAAAATCAGGTCATTTAGAGATCGGAAGACAAAGTTATGGTCAAAAGAGTGAAGCATGTTCTGGTGAGGGGGAAAACCTGCGGGTCGCGATCGTACACGATCACGACATAGAGTGCGGCCGTGAAAGTCGCGATCATGCTCTTTTTGCACTTCTCCTCCTGCTCTTCTTCTTGTGACATCCCAACTTCTAAACTCCATAACTTTTGATCCAGAACTCCAAAATTTACAAACTTTATATCACTGGAAAGCTAAAAGAAATATCTACAACTATGAAGAACTTACAAACAATTTCTTCCTCTATAAGGGTCAAAATTTCAATCAAAGTGGTTGTCCTGAATTTTCCATCCTAAAAATCATCCAAACTTCTAATGATCATATCTTTCAACTCCATTGTCTAAAAATTTCATACTTTATATCGTTGGAAATATAAAAAGATAAGCTACAACTTTTATGAAGACAATTTTGTCTAATTCTTCCTAGATCAATACAGTTTTTCCCTTGAAGTCAGTAAACAGTTTTTTGCCCTTATGAAAGACTTGAAAATTGTCCAAAGTTCACTTCCTCTCATTCAACGTCATTCTTAACCTTCCAACTACATTTCATCATTCATTCCTATTTTCTTATCCACATCATCTCACTGATATGCAACAACAATCCATATTCAAAATTTATCTTCTTAACTTTCCCAAATATACCGAATTCCAACTTAAACTCATCCTTAATTAATTCATATTTCAACTCCACCTCATCCATACACAAATTCATTTTTCAACTTAACAATCATCCATTCACAAATCCATATTTCATTAACATAATAGAATAAGAGTTTACAAAGCTTTAATGGCATTTTAAGCCACATCACATCAACAATATCAAAAATCCGAAATACAAAAGATATAAAACCCCATAATTTTTGACATGTGTCTGAAGTCTTGTTTTTACATCAATCTAACTTAAAATACAAAATATGCATAATCAAATGAATGCCTTGACTCTCTTTCACCTGATATCTTTCTCATCACCTAGAGATGAGAATGAAAGGGGGGTAAGCTTCAAGCTCATTGGTAATAGATTTATAATTGAGGAACAAGCAAAAACCATCTTCAAAACTCATTGCCATTGGACATTTTATAACCATAGTAATTTTACAGTAAAAATTATCAAATACTTATTTCTAAAAAATTCTCAATTTATCAAATAATTCATGAACAATTTTAAATCATGTATGCATGGAACTTGTCAACATATCATAAGCACATAAGCACATCGAAATAGTTTGGAAGGTCTAAAACAGAACGTAGTACATATTCTTATAAGGGTCCTGTGTAGCCGTGACTAGAATGTACTATTGCAATCCCACAAAATGGTTTTGCGTAGCCGTGAACTTATGGGAGTCCATAAAGGAGCTCCATGCCACTAGCGGGCAAGCGGGAGAAGCCTTTAGTCAAAGTGCACTTGACATATTTAAGGGACCAAACGAAACCCACATAACATGTATTTCATAACTTGTAAACTTATTGCCTAAAATGGCACATTTTCGAAACTTAATTTTCATGAACATGAGATATTTCAAAAACCTTTTTCCGAAAACATGATTTCATAAACATGTATCTTCTCAAAAGAATCATTTTCAAAATCTTTTCACAAATCATCAACCCAATTCATATATCAAACATATAGCAAATTCTAAATTCATTCAAGAAGCACCAAATGCAACATTTATGATGCAATTTAAAACATTTAACTTCTTTGATTCAAAGAACATATTTATGGCTTATTTACTCTATTATAAATATGTAACCCACTTTGATTTCCTTGCTTGAAACTTTACTAAAAAATGCCTCTACTCTTGCTCCTCTTACCTCCTTTGATTTCCTTTATCAAAGACGAAATTCTCATATCAATAGGGATTCAAATTAGAGAACCCACAAGACATATTCACTAAAATTGATCCTAGAATCCTTAAACCCATACATTTATTAAGCTATATGAATCAAAACCCTTTCAAAAATCCAAAGATTAAATTTCAACTTACCTTGAATCTTCACCAAATGAAGAGTTTGTTGGCTCTAATGGAAGCTCTCATCATCTTCTACCTTTTTCC
>JANZLD010000007.1:49964848-49975034 GCA_026413575.1 Erythroxylum carthagenense | reverse complement strand
TGAGCCTTATTATGTATGAGCACTTGCACGCATTTCATATGATGTCATTAGTTTAATTTGCATTTCCTTTTCAAAAATAAAATAAAAAATTCCAAAAAGATTGTGTTAGAAAAAAGAAAAAAAGGGGAACAGAAAAAAAGTGTGTTCCAACAAGAAATAAAAAAGGGAAGAAAAAAACGAAACAAAACAAAACAAAAAAAAGAGAGTCATTATTAGTTCAACTGTTGACATCTATTCAAAATTTTAGTGCATGTATTCATACCTTTTCTTTCATTCATTCCATCCATTCATCTAGCCCTCCACATATTACAACCCTGGAAAGTTCTCTTGATCTTCAAAAATCAAAGTTCTTATAGTGGGGAAATAGAGCTGATACAAGCTTATGGTAGAGTATGGATTAAGCAGATTGAGAGTGAAAATATCCCTAACACAAGTGAGGTGAGAGAAAACACTTCATCTTGAGTGAAATCTCTGTTGAGCTAGGTTCCTCTTTTCTAAGCTTTCAAGAGAGATTTTGGGGTTGTGTAAGAAGGGAAAAAGAAAGAGGAAGAAAAGAGCTTCCATTTGAGCTAACAATCTTATTATTTGGTGAAGATTCAAGATAAGGTCTTACTTATTCTTTTGGATTTTTGGAAGGGTTTTGGTTCATGAAGCTTAGGAAATGCATGGGTTTAAGTTTTTTTAGAAACAATTTTAATGAATGTTCTTTGTCGGTTTTCAATATTGCGACCCTATTAAATTTAAGATTTTTGTCTGTGAAAAGGGAATCAAGAAAGACAAGAGGAGCAAGAGGAGAGGCACATTTGAGCAAGTTATCAGCAAGGAATTCAAGGTGGGTTACATTATTATAATTGAGTAATAATTTATTAATGTAACTTTAAATAAATGGAAATAAATGATTTTCAACTACTTTATTCATGTGTATTTATTGCTTTTTAAATACTTTAAGAACATGCTACTTGATTGTATATGAATTGTGTTATTGAGTTATGAAATGAACCATGAAAATGATTCTGAAAGAATATGAAAATGATATTTGAAAAGATATTATGGTTATGAAATCAAGTTTCAAAAAAGTGGCATTTTGGGAAATAAGTTCATAAGTTATGAAATCCATGATTCTGTGGGTTTGTGGTGGTCCCTTAAGTTATTTCACGTGCACCTTTGACTAAAGGCTTCTCCTGCCTGCCTGCTAGTGGCATGGACTCTTTTAAGTTCATGGCTATGCATGACCATTAAGTGAGATTGCAATAATATATTTTGTTCATGACAACACAAGACCATTATATGGAAACGTGTAGTACATTTTGTTTTGGTCCCACCCAAAGCATTTTGATGTTCTTATATGTTGACAAATTTACAGAATACATGAATTATGTTGCTTATGAATTTTTGATTAATGAGAATTTGGAAAATATGTGCTGTACGATTCAATGTGAATTTTTACAATGGAAATAATTATTTTAATGATTTTGCTTACTACCGGTTATAAAACTGTTACACACAAGCTTTAAGCTCAATCTCATTCTATCCCATCTTCAAGTGATGAGCAAGAGATCAAGTGATCGAGAGATGAGGCATCACTCCAAAGTTGCATCTATTGTATTTTAAGTTAGATTTTGTAAACACGAGGCTTTAGCTGCATTTTAAGTCTTACTAGTTCAAGTGTATCCTGTATTTTTGGTTCATGAACTCAACTGATGTATTATGGATTGGAAGGGCATTAAAGCTTTGTAAAACTTTTATCTTTTGATGTTAATGAAGTATATTTTGTTTTTCCTTTGACTTTCGAAGTTTTACATTGCATTTTCAAGCTTTTCATAGAGGTAAAATGTGTGTTCTGATTTTAAGGGAAAATCTGTATCAATCTAGGCCGAATTAGACAAATTTGTCTTGTTAAAAGTTGTAGCTTGTCTTTATAACTTTTCAAGGTATATAATATGAAATTTTTAGACATCGGAGTTGAAATTTATGATCATTTGAAGTTAGCAATGTCGCATAGGATGTATATGCAGAATAGCTTCGGTCGCAATCGCACTAGACACTCTCACGATTGCACTAAGTGCTCTTACAATCTTACCTTCCCTCCTAACAATCACACCTTTTTCCTTGCGACCGTACCTGTCTTCCTCACGAGAGTACCTTCATCCTTGTGATCACACCTTTGTTCCTTGCAATTGCACTTGAAGGGTTTTCCAACTCTAAAGATGCTTAACTCTTTTGGCCATAACTATGACATCCGACCTCCAAATGAGGTGATTTTTGAACTAATAGATTCATAACACATTTCTCTATCTCTCTATAAAATTGGTAGCTTTAGGCTTTGATTTGAAAAGATTGATGGAATGAAAGTGAGGGAAGCAGTTGGAAGAGCATGAATTGGTTATTTTACTAAACATACTTCGATATTTTAATCATATCTTGATCTATAGAGCTCCGAATGAGAAGATTTTTATTTCAAATTAAAGAAATTGAGCTACAATTTTTCTGAAGAAGAAAATATGTGATTTTGATGAGCTAATGATGGTTAACCCTACAGGGTAATATGTTCACGTCTTATGACTCCAGAGTTGTGCTTCGAAAATGAGGTCGAACAACTCGATTCCACTGCCTTTAATCAATACACAACCTCAAGGTTCCATCTTTCTTCTTCACAAATAAGACTGTACCCCCCAAGGTGATACACCGGGTCTGATGAAGCCCTTATCCAACAATTCCTTCAACTAGGTCTGTAGTTTCTTAAGTTCCATAAGTATCATCCTACATGGAGGAATAGATATAGGAGCGTTACTAGGGACAAGGTTGATGGTGAACTCTGTCTCCCTATCTAGGGGTAATCCTAGTAATTCACTAGGAAACATGTCCATGAGATCCCTGACAATAGGAATATCTTGAACTGTCTGCTTACTTTAGGTACTAGTTACATAGGCTAAGTAAGCCTCACATCCACTCCAAATTAGCCTAAAGGCACTCATCGAGGAAATTAGTCTTGCTAGCATTGCTTAACTAACACCCCAAAATATTACTCTAAAAAAAGTAGGAGATTCAACAATCCCCTCCTTAGTGTAGCAATTCATTACGGCCTTGTGTGCAGTGAGTTAATCCATACCTAGGATAATATCTATATCTCTTAATTGCAAGAATATCATATCAACTTTCAACTCAGCCTGATCAATCTGAATAATACACTCTTGACATATATTTCCCCAATTACTGTGGTACTGCCTACTAGATTACTCACTACTAAGCCACATTTTAACATCTCTCTCTGACATTGTAGTTTAGATGCTAAATGCGGAGTGATAAATGAATGCGTAGATACTAGATCTAGCAATGCAAATGCCTCAAATTGAAAGACATTTAACACACCTGCAATCACATCTGGGGAGTCTTGAGCCTCCTGTCTGGTAATGGCATAGATCCTAACCTGGGACTACGATTGATTACTTAATACCTCAGTTTTGGCACTAGGACTTGTAGAATTTGTTTTACCTCCATCTCTGCTAGTCTGTCCCACTCCATTGACTCTACTCTATTTGATAATCATTTCGGTTACTATCCCTCCTCTCACTCTCAACTGTGCTACAATGATAGCAAGATAATCTCTGATATGATGGTCAAAGGATCCACGACATAGGCAAGCTCCTGATAGATTTAAACATTCACCACCATATCTTTTCCCACAGTGCTCACAACTAGGCATCTGTGGTGGTTACCTACTATAATTTTGCCCTCCAGATTCCAGACCTCTACTAGAATAACCAAAGTTGCTTCTCAACCTAAACCTTGACTGCCTTGATCTAGGTTGTGATCGTGATGGTTTACTTTGGTGTTTATTCAACCTTTTGTCAGAATCAGCTTAAAATTTGCCATGCCTATTTATTCAAAACTCTTGCCTATACTCACCCCTTTCATCCTTCAATAGCTACTCAATTTTGATCGAAGCAAATTTCAGCTCAGTGAAGCTGCTCAAATTGGTAATTTCTAGCCTCATTTTGATTTCCATATTCAATCCATTCTTGAACTGTCTATGTTTGTCTTCCTTAATTGGGACTAGAGCTATTGTATTCGAAGAACTCATTAAATTGCACTTCATACTCAACTACATTGAGGTTCCCCTGTTTTAGATCAAGGAACTCCTTCATTTTTTAGTCCAGTTAGATCTTTGGCATAATGTACTCCTTAAAGTGTAAGGTCCCAAATTATACCCTAGTTGGAATTTTACATGTTCATAAAGTAAATGTATGATAGGTGTTAAAAAATTATGAGATGATTGAGAATTGCATTTGATTTAAATTTTGGTTTAATGGATCCTGCTTAGTAAACTGGAATGAATTGATACCAATATAGAATTGAGGTATTAAAATGCACCTTTGGACTAGGAAAGTTGTCAAATAGAAAGAAAAGTTGGTACATGAAAATTGGATGACTAAGCCTATACATTTAGTGACATCTGGCATGAGTAAATAAGGGACAAATGCTATTATAATTAAATGACATTTGGCAACATTGATTAAATGAAAAATGGTCTAATAGGTGTGTGACATTTGGTAGCATAAATGGAGGATAAATGTGATACATGCATTTGAGATATGTGCTCCTCTAAAGTTAGGACGCCTTGCAACTTAGGTGTTAAACTTGCAAGAAGTTTGTATAATCTTCACGGAAGTGTCTCCACTGAAACCATTCACCATCTCTTAGCTCTGAATTTTGCTTTAATTTCACTTAGAATTCTTGCAAGCTATTGCATCAAGAAAGCTACCATAAGTTATCTTTTATGTTGCTGTCTTTTGGGTGATAAAATTATCCTACCACTACCTAAATTTTGGAAGTGTTTTAGTTGCAAGAAGGGCTGGTTTGGTTAGTTCTTTAAAGAAGGAATTTGAAGGTGATTAGGTAAGGGAATCCTAAACTTGATATCATGTATTAATACAAGTTTTATGATAATTTAATTGGCATGCAATATATGTTAAGATGATGATAAATGAATACCCGAAAAATGATCCTTGTATGATAACTTCTAGTTTGGATTTGATATGTGGAAGATGTTGATCTATAAGTTACTTAATGAATGATTTTTGAATTGGTTTGGACATGAATTTGATGACGTATTGAAGCATGAATAAGGTAGAATTGATGGTGGGGGAGTGAACTAGATCGTGGGATTTATAAGGCTTATTCCCATAGTAGTGGGAAGTACTTAGGAAAGAAAAAAGATTTGTTTTGGGCAATTGTTGGAACAGATAAGGTTAAGGTAATTTATAATGGTTTAATTGGACTTAATTAAACGTAGTTTGATGTGGAAAAAGTTTATTAAAGCTTGAATAAGATTTGGATTTTTAATTGAAGTAACAACTTAAAGAAGGTGTTATTATATAACAAAGTATTTAATTTTGGAACTATAAGTTATTGAAAAAATGAAGTATAATTATGAACACAAATGTGTTTTAAATGATAAAAGTGATGTGTTAGTTATATATGTTTGTGAATTGGGAACTTAGGTTAGTACATGTAAAATGTAATTGCTTAATATGTTCATTAATGCATTATTACAAATGCTTATGCCTATAAGGCAAGATAAGTTTGTTCAAGTAAGAATGAATGGGTTTAATTTGAGCATAAGAAAATGAATTCATACTTATGCATTATTTCACTATTATGCGATTATGATATTGTGATAATTCTGGACCATTAATTGTCCAAGGAGTTTCATAATTAGGATTGTATTGGAAGTGCTTTCTAATTGTGTAAATATATATAATGTGTGATGACTTAATACATTTACTGATGCTTTAATGCATATGTTTGTATTTATAAGGCATGTTAAGTTTGATAAAATGAATAAGGTCATATGCTATGCACTACATCATTTATATGAAATTTTTGAAATCTAAAGTGGTTTTTTTAAGCTGTTAAGCCCTAGTCGTGGGTAAATAGGCATTCCTAGAAGGGTCTGTAACTACTCCTATAATTTGACACTATGATGTCCCCTGATTATTGAAACTACGTCCCCTAATGATCGACACTACGATGTCCCCTAATTTAGAGACATTAGTCTCTTCTGTTTCAGATACCAATCATAGTATCTTCTATTTTGGTTTTGTTACCCACTTTTATCAAAAAGGATTAGCAGTCTAACTTGTTTTGTATTATGATACATGTTCAGTTTTGATATAAAAAAATTTTATTCTGATACAAAACAAATTATGTTCTGAAAAGAGACAAGCTCTGATTTGAGACAAATCAAGTTTTGCTTTAACATAAGTCATAATTTGATCTGAAAGGATTATATCCTATTCTGATATTCAATTATGATACTTTTACAATTTGTTATGATATTTATGAGTTTAGTTCTGATGCAAAAATGTTCTGTATTGATTGATGAAACATATTGCTGGACCACGCTTTTGGAGCCAACATTCGGAGATATTTAACAGCCGAAACTCATTTAAAATTTTCTTAAACAATAACGCATATGTGAAAAAAATCGATAATCAAAATGACCCGATTTATTTAAAACAATTACAATCGCAAATATGCAAACATTATTGAACACATCAGAGTTTTAGTAATCACTTGGGCCCATTACAGAACATAATGCTTGTTTTCATAATGCACATGATACAGTTGAATGTTTATGCTTCAAATGATTCTAAAATACAAAAAAAAAAGCTGAACTATCTCAATTACAAAAGTCTAACTATCCTGGAGTTCCAATGCCTTGTATGTATGTATATATATATCTAGCAACTCTAGCATTCATCAAATTTAACTCAAATCACATAATCGCTCATAACACATAACACGCAATATGATTCATACTTAGCAATTCAATTATGAAATGCACAAACAAATGGCTCGAGAGTTCTGTGGAATGAAATAGAGAAACCAAAGTTTGCTTCGTGAACAAAATGAGTCCAAATTCTCAGGATCTTGTGGCCTCAAGCAGGTAGCCGGGAGAAGGATATGGATCAACGTGTATGTGACTAATGAAACGGGGTTCCTCTCTTGCCCAAAATCATTTTATCAACTACTTTACTTTCATGCTTTTCTTCTTTTTATGTAACTCAAAATGTTATAACCTTTTCCAAGGAATAACATAATCACTATGCATTTCCAAACATTCACATTGATTTCAGTCTCTCACGAATCAATTCCAAGAAAAAATAACATACACATACATAAGCAAGAATTTTCTCAATTACACAATAACTACAAATACATTACCCACCTAATTTGCTTACAAAAATCCTAGTCAAAGTTTTCTTTCTCCTTGCTCTTGGGTAGGATTCTCTTGGTTCCCTAAAACAAACTAAGTTTCATTTAATAGGAATCCAATATAAAATCCCACAATGCAAAATTACTAAAATTGATTCTAGAATGCTTAAACCCAAGCATTTTTTGAACTCCATGGACCACAATCCTTCCAAAAATCCAAAAGCTCCAAAATGATCTTACCTTGATTCTTCATCAATGGAAGAGATCTTTAGCTCAAAGGGAAGCTCTCCTCTTCCTCTTCCTTTTTCCTTTCTTGAACAACTCTAAAATCTCTTTTGAAGACTAAGAAAAGTTAAACCCTAGCTTGTTTCCTCTTCTTTCTTTCCTTCTCTTCTTCTCTTTGCATTTCTCTCTCTTTTTTCACGACACTCCTTCTTTTTCTCTTCAATTTTCATTCTCCTCTCTTCTTAAAATGCAAGACAACCCTTCTTCTTACAATTATACCCTAAATGATCGAGAAATCTCCCATTTGCCCTTCCATTTATGCTTTATGTCTTTTCTATTTAAGTGTCTTGCCAAAAGTACCCTTGAATATTTTGACATAACTCTTTCATCTAAAAACTGTTCTCCTTTGTCTTAAGTTTCCAATGACACCAAAATCAATCCATTTCGTTCAGAAATTTGAAAGTTGTATCCCAAACGTTTCAGACTGTTGTTAGACTGAAACAGTGCACTATACCTAACTTCCATCTAGAAATTGAAAGTTCTATAGACTGAAATAGATTTCAACTTCTAAATACATTTGTAGCTCCATATCTTTAGGTTATCTTGAAACAGAATCATCTTATTCGGAGCTCTACTGATCCAGAAATCATCAAAATACTAAAGAATGTTCAGTAAAATATCCAATTCCTACTCTTCCAATTAATACCCTTACTTTGATTCAATATATCCTTTTCCAATCAATACTAAAAGCTATAAAAATATATGGAGTGATAGAAAAATGTGTTAATAAACTATTGGTTAAAGAATAACTTCATTTGGAGGTCGGATAACAAAATTATGGCTGAAAGAATCAAACAAGGTTTGGTTCTCAATGTTATTGAACTTGTCTTGGAAAAAATGGCATAACTTCCTATAGAGAACTTGGATTAATGTTTTCTTTAGATGAACTGAAAGAGAACGTCAAGAAATAAAAATTTCATAAAGAACTTGAAGGAATATTCTATCTTTTGAAAGGTCAAAAATGGGCAGAAGATAGGATCAGAAGAAGCCAAAGGAAAAGCTGATGAATGGAAAAAGACAGATGAATGCGGAAAATTTCTATAAATTTCTCCACAGATATCGAATTTGTATACTCTTTGCATAGTTAGAAAGAGTAATTTAAGATCTACAATTTAAAGAAGATACAAAAGACAGATTCTATCTTCTAAAGGATCAAAAATGGAACAAAATATGGGTACAGATCAAGCCAAAGGAAAAAGCAGACGAATGAAAAAAGACAAATGAATGGGGAAAATTACTATAACTTTCCCTAAAGATGTCAGATTTGTGTGTTCTTTAGATAGTTCGAAGGAGGACTTCAAGATCTACAACTTTCAAGAATACCTAAACGACATATTCTATCTTCTATAGGATCAAAAATGGAACAGAATATAGGTAAAAACGAAGCCAAAGGAAAAAGCAGACGAATAGAAAAAGATAGATGAATAGGAAAAATTGCTATAACTTTCTCTACAGATCTCAGATTAAGGTTTTCTTTATATGGTTCGAAAGAGGATTTCAAGAGCTACAACTCTCGTGAGGACCTTAATGACATATTCTATATTTTGAAGGCCAAAAAAGGAGCAGAAGATAGGAATACACAAAACCAAAGGAAAAAGCAGATGAATGGGAAAAATTGCTATAACTTTCTCTACAAATATCAGATTAAGGATTCTTTGTATGGTTAGGTAGAAAACTTCAAGATCTACAACTTTCATGAAGACCCCAAAGATAGATTCTATCTTTTGAAGGGTTAAAAATGGAGCAGAAAATAGGCGAAGCAAAAAAGCAAAAGAAGCAAAAGGAAGAAGAACCAAAATACAGAAGAAGCAAAACACAGAAGAAACAACAAGCAGAAGAAGCAAAACACAGAATAAGTAATAGAAGAAGAAACAAAACACAAAAGAAGCAAAACAGAGAAGATATGATGTCATCACAGACAATGTGACGTCATCATAGACCATACAAATTTACAGAAGATATGACATCATCATAAATCATGTGACGTCATCATAGACCATACAAATTTACAGAAGATATGACATTATCACAGACCATATGACGTCATTACAGACCATACAAATTTACAGATGGTACAACTTCACTCTTGAACATCTTCCCTGATGAGGACCGTAACTTTTAGCTCAGATGTCTAAAAATTTCATAATATATACCGTTGGAAAGATGAAAGAAAGACTTACAACTTTTTTGAAGGCACATTCCTCTAATTTATCCTAGAACAAATCCAGAATTTCCCTCAATTTTGGAACAAAAATTTTACATTCCTCCACCAATGTACTACACCTAGCTCTCAACTTCACGACAAATTTTGAGATTTTTAAAGACAAAATTTAAATTTGATGTCTTCATAAGAAATGTAGCGATATGTTTCTAATTTAATTAAAATTAAGAATCATCTCGTTTAGATAACTAGAGAAAAAGTTGTGGATAAAAGACTTAAGCATATTTCGAGAATATTTTCCAGATCAACCACCCACTTTGTTTCACAATCTTTCCTTAACACAACTCATGACAAGATCACCTTTTCTACTTCATTTACTCCTCATTCTGAACTCCATTTCAAATCAATATCCTTCAAAGGAAAATATAGTCCGTGATTAATCATGAACACCAATAATAGAACATACACATATGTACATATTCTTCATCAATTTACTACACAAATTCAACTTCATTTTTGCTT
>JANZLD010000007.1:49810978-49825040 GCA_026413575.1 Erythroxylum carthagenense | reverse complement strand
AAAAAATTTTATTGGTGGATAAAGACAAACATTTGTAACCCTTGTGAAGAAGACTATAACCAAGAAACACACATTTTGTAGAACGAGGTTCAAGTTTATTTTTTGTATAAGGACGAAGCCATGGATAGCAGCAACAACCAAAAACATGAAGAAATTGATATTCCGGGGTGCGTTGAAAAATTATTTGATAAGGAGATTTGTGATTGAGCTTGGGAGTGGGTAGGCAATTTATTGTATAGACAGTATTAGCAAAGGCATGATCCCAATATTTTGGTGGTACTGAGGAATGGTATAGATAGGCACTCCCTGTTTCAGTGATGTGTCGGTGTTTTCATTTAGCACAACCATTTTGTTCGGGTGTATGTGGGCAAGAGCTGCGTTGTATAATTGCATTTTCAGCTAAATAATTTTGTAGGGCTTGGTATTCTCCTCCCCAATCAGATTGAAATTGTTTGATGGATTTATCAAAAAACAATTCAACTACAGCCCGGAATTTAACAAAACAACTGAAGACTTCAGACTTATTGCGAAGAAAGTAAATCCATGTGTATTTGGTGTAGTGATCAAAAAAAGAACATAATATAAATAACCATCAGAAGAAGCAATGGGAGCAAGACCCCGTAAATCAGAACAGATCAGTTCTAATGATTCTTTGGCATGAAAGTGAGAATTTGAGAAAGGCAGTTTGTGGGATTTGCTAACACAACATGTTTCACACAATGAAGCATTCTTTCTAGCAGTAGCAGATAATTGATTCAAAGATAACACTTTATTGATAGTTGAGAAACAAGCATGGCCTAATCTAGCATGCCAAGTTGATAAGGAGACTGAATTGCAAGATGGAGGAACGTAAGCAGAGGCTAAGTGATAGAGTCCATCTTTAATGTATCCCTGATGTAGTGGTTGCTTCGTTTTGCGGTCCTTAATCACAAAAAAATTTGGGAAAAATTCAATAGAGACATCATTAGATTTGGTGAACTGGCGAACAGATAACAAATTTGTGTTAGATTGTGGAACATGAAGAATATTATCTAATGAATAGCTTGCTAGCTGTCATCTTTCCATAATATAGTGATGTTTAAGGGCTAAGACATTTGCATACTTACTAACCTATCGATCACCACAAATATCACTGAGTAATGATTGGAGATGAGAAATTCTTCTATGAAATCTACGTGGATGTTAGTCTAAAATCGTCTAAGTTGTCCTCTATGCCTTCATTAAAAAAGCTATAGAAACACCTCTTCTATTGTCTCTTGATGTCATTTTTAGCCACAAGCATCTGCCATATTTCAACTTTTATACAAAAAAATTATATAAATCTCTTACTTTTTGTTTTCTGTCTCTCGTTGACTTAAAAATATCATTTTTTCTATCTTTAATTTTCAATAATTGGTATAATTTCTCATAAACTTTGCTTTTAACTTCTGAGATTATCTTCTTCGCCTCTTTCTTTGTCAATTTATAACTTTCTCTATTAATCTGTAGCTCCACCTCTGTGATACTATCCAATAAAGTTTTATAGGCAAGCCCTTTTAAAACATCAAAAGTCTCTATAGTTGTATTCCTTAAAAAATTTGCTACGTTTTGCCACATTCGGTTAGCATCTCCTTCCAATTTCCATTCTTGCCTATATATTACTCTATCTTTAAATTGTTCCACCGTATCTCTTTTCATATTCTACCACTTGACTTTGGTACACCTCTTAGGACTTCTCTTCTTCCTCTAACCCTTAATTATAAGATCCAAAATTAGAAATTTATATTGAATTGACAAGCAAGCATTAGGTATCACATTGCAATCTTGTAACCAGGTCGATCGCTCTACCATATGAGGAACTATTCGATTTGAGTTTTTGATGTTCTGCCCTTAAAAGTCATGGAAATCTCTCTAATCACTCAAAAAAAGAGAATCATCTATCGATAAAGATAAAATCAACTAGATAAAATCTACTTTCTCAAAAAGTTGATATGATGTAATTTTTGTTAAGTTTAGAATATGGACAACAAGTCTACTTGTATAAATAAGACCCATACGGTATTAACCGGGGCATTAAGTATTCTTTATATATCTCATCTTTGCAATCTCATCTATCATGAAATAAAAATTTCTTGTTTCTATAGAAATAGTTTACAATTTTCATTTAAAAACTATATTTTTCTCCTAAAATCTTTAGTATATGCTTAAGTTAGTAAACGAATTAAAGTTGCATTGGACTTTGCTAAAGAAGCATCAGGGGTAGTTACTTTACTCTAAGGTTAACACTGGTAAAAGACTCGAAGAAAATCCGATAAAGCTATGGTCAAAATATTAAAGATATGGAAGTATAATGGACCCTTTAATTCGGAAATTTGAAATTGTTCCGCATATAATTTTATTATGATTTTTTATTTTTTGGAAAAAATTATATATGAATTATTTGGAATATATTTAGATTCTATAGAATCTATCAATGAGATAATTAAGAAGTTATTAATATTATAAAAATAGTGATAAATTAGATGATGAAGATTTATTTGAATCTCTTTGATCTTTGATATTATGAGTAGCATAGATATTACAAAATATTTTATTTTTTTCTTGTGATTAAAGTATTTGATTATTGGTATTTTTTATTGCAACGCGTAGTTGTTAATTCCATTGGACCACTACCAATAACTGCATATACATAACGAGAGCTTCTTTCTGCATGGATTGGATTGATTTTGTAGGGGCATATGCCACTTTCGGATTGTTCCAAGTTTAAATACTTATGACAAAGCTACTTGTTCAGTTTAAGTTGTTATTTTTGGTACTTGAAAGTTGAATGTATATTCTTTGATCTTTTACATATGTTAAGTTGTTGAATGTGTCACAATTTTATTTGTTAAGTTGTTTAATATGTGTCTATTTTGACAAATTTATTTTAAGAAAAAAGGATAATTAGAGAAAATCAATAGACACTAATACTATAAATAGTAAAAATATTATATTTATAAATAAAATTTTTAATTTTTAATAATAATAATAATGATATTTTTAAAAACATAGAAAAACAATCCAAGAAGAACCGATAACGCATAGCATATAATGTCTCTCTAGTCGTGGATTTAAACCCCCCTCATGTATGAAGCCGTTTAAAATTTAGAGTCAGAGCTTTGTCTTCCACAAGAAATCTACCCGGTTCGAGCAGAGATTAGTTTAAGAATGGATGATTTAAAGATGTCTTCCTATAATTGAAATCATCCTTGAAACACTTGGGCAATGAAAAATAAAGAAAGAGTTTATGAAAGAAACGTATGGTAGATTTTCCATTAGCTTTCCGAGCAAGCTTTATCCCATTTCATGGCAAACCCATGATTACAAATGATTCTTTCAAGGTTCCTAAATCAAGATTTTATATTACAGAGCGCAATTATGTTCATAATATTGTGATTCCACTTATTGCAATTACAACAATATTTTTCACAATTACACCTCCACCGTCGATAATTAGCGGAATAACCTGATGTAGTGTGTCTGCAATCCACGAATTTGTAATCAACATCCACCAAGTCTCCATGCTCAAGGTCATACTCTAGAGTCTGGTTC
This sequence comes from Erythroxylum carthagenense, assembly GCA_026413575.1. NCBI lineage: Eukaryota > Viridiplantae > Streptophyta > Magnoliopsida > Malpighiales > Erythroxylaceae > Erythroxylum > Erythroxylum carthagenense. Next base: position 49,821,470 of record JANZLD010000007.1, on the reverse strand, counting down.
ACAGATCAAGGCTTTTTTCAGGGGATATATGCAAATTTCTTGACCATTTGTTTAAAGACGGCCATTATTGATCATGAAAACAGAAGAGAAAAAAAACACACACACACGCACACACACAATTTAGCTCAATGGTTCAGGGTACTGGACCTTGAATGAAGACCAGGAAGACGAAGTATCTCAACATCGTTCAAGCTTTTGTCGGTTAGCAACCGGCTTGTATTTTCATAAATATTGCAAGGAACCTCTTCAGTCATGACACGCATTTGTTTGATGTACAAAAATAAAGCAATGCTAGACGCACTCGTATTTCACATCAGGTCATTTGATTACGTTATTTGACATAATCCACTCCACGAAAATTAAAGTTTACGATATCAGAACTAATCTAATTCAATTATGTGACCTTTTAAAGATGTATATACATGTGAACACCTGCAAATAGTCTTTTTTTATAAATTTTTCGGGAGGTTTTGGATAAAGATATAGAACACATTTATGCATAAACCATTCCTGTTCTCTTGAAATCAAAATGTATGAAAATTGAAATAAAGCACCTTGAAATCAAAATGTATGAAAATTCAAATAAAGCATCTTGAAATCAAAATGTACAGAATGGCTAACAATTTCGTGCTGCGGTTGTGTGACTTCATGCTTAGCATATAATAGGCCGAAAGAAAGCGGGTCCAAAAAGAAATTGATTATCATAAATTGCACCCAATGGCATGAGAATTTACGTACATCAATCGCTGCAGAGGATTTAACTAGCCAAAGATTCAGGACACAGGATTCTGTTATTACTGCAAGAGATTCCAGAGCTTTGGCATAGCGTAACTTCAAAGGTAGGCTAGCGGTGGAAGCGTTGTGAGAGACTGCTACCATATTACAGTCAGTTTGGGTAGCAGAAAACCAAAAAAGTAATCAAGGACGTGATTGTTGTTGGAATTGTATGAAGGTTGGTGAAAAGGAATTAGATAACCCCATGATTGAGAAATTAAATTCACCGTTACGAGAGTCCAAATCAAAATTCACTGGAAGTGACGTGAACAAATTACCAAGAAACCTAACAGCTTTCCTAGATTTGCTCACCTTTGCCTTGAATTCTCAAATTCTGAATAATGTTTGAAACAAAACAACAGAGTTTAGCTTCTGAAGCTAAAGAAGCAACTGTTGACTCAATAGATACTAGCTCTTCGTGAAACTCTGGATTCAAAACCAATGAAGAGAAGTTCTCATCAAGCACCAATCCAAGATAACGGATTATATCTTCAAGTTTAGGTACCCAATCACAAGCCTTCAAATCCAGCATAGTCGAAGCCTTGGGGCATGGACCCGCCTGAGGGAACATTTCATACTTCTTCAACCATTTTCCCAAGTACCTAATCAGGTTCTTCGTCTCATTACCCTTTAGTTTGACTATTGCAGATGATAATATCACATCATCAATGCTCGAGGATGCCATCAAATAATGCAAACAAAGTTCAGACACTGAGAATCCATCATGTGCAATCATAAGCAGAATTGAAGCCTCCTTAGCTACATGAGATTTCTTGTCTGGGAGACTCTTATCACTAGCCTTTTCTACAGCTAACAAGGCCTGCCTTTCCCATTCCTTCCTCACATTCACCATAGTACTCAAAGAATCTTTTGATGGACAAAGAAAATACCTTAAAACAGAGATCAACTCAGACAATCCAAGATCTGAAGCATGTTGGACACTTAGACATAGAAGATCAGACCTGTTTTTATCTGCAAGAGTCGTAATTAATTTTGAATAAGAGGAATGATTCACAATTCTATTAATAACCAACGTCTCCACCAAATCCCATATCTCCAAATCCAAACATGCTTCCAAAACCAAACCTGCCACATCCCAACCAATCAAAAGTCCAACTTTCTGAATCAATATCTGAATATATCTGTCATCAGAAAAATCAACCCCTATAGAAATCCCAACTTTTTCAGCAATCTTCTCAAGAAACTGAATCAAAATTCCAACAAACTCATCCTTGTTGAAGTTATTAGTATCTTTAAGCCTTCTCTTTAACTTTGCATGAAACTTTTTACACAATTCAATCAGCAGAGAATCGGTTTGATACAGCTCCCACCCAGTAACAGGGTTGGCAAGTGCTGCACTATTTGCGTTTTCAACATTAGGCTTCAAATTCAGAAGAATATCATCCGAGTTGAGAATTATTGGGTATTCAGAATGAGTTACAGTGTTTTCCGTATTGGCCAGGGCATTAGTAATCACTTCAAGCAAAGACATCCCAAAACAGTAAAGCAAAACTTGAAATCTGCAAAAGAACAAAAACGCAACATAAAAGTTGAGAAAAGGAGCAAACAAATTATATGAAAAAACACAGATTTCAACAAAAAAATTATATGAAAAATAACAATGTATTATTCTCCTTAAAAAACAAAGATTTTGCATTTCAATTGGGCCAAAAAAAATTTATTGCAATGGAAATTGTATCAAAGCAAATACCTACAATAATAAGTGTTTAGGTTCCAAACAAGTAAAAACAAGCAAACTAACAGTAGGTAACTACTCCGTACTTGGTGATACAATCCAAACGCCAAAAAAAATAGTGCAATAAAAGAAAATAAAAAAAGAAAAGAAGAGTAGTAGAAAACGTAATAGAGAAGCTTACGATGTTGCAGCGGCGTGCTTTTCACTGGAAGTAGCTGAGGGAGGGAGAGAGCTGAGAGAAAAACACGACTGACCGTTATTGAACGAGGAGAGGAAGCGGAACCCTAATTCAAGACGTACCGTTTCAATCTACTATAATGGGCAGGCTGCAGAGTTTTAGTTACGGGTCAGCCCGAATTTGCGATGTCAAACCCAAGTTAATTTTGCTGGCCTACCTCTTTTCTGATGCGGCATGTACGTTGTAAATTTAATAATAAAATTTATTTTATAATGTCAACTTATATTAAATTTCATTTAATTAAAAATTTAGTGTAGTGTTTATAATAATAATTACTGAGGCCTGTTTCGAGTTCATTCATCTTAATAACACATGAATTAGTAGAAGGTTTTTGAATTATCAAAAAAATTAAGCATAAGTAAAATTAATTAGAAACATAATTTTAGAATTTTGTTTCTTGTAAATAATGAAAAGTTAAAGGGTAAATGTAAGACTAAATTTACAATATTTTATAGTAAATATCATAATATTTTTACTAGTCTTTTAATCCTTAATAATTTTAATTTATTCAAGTTTTATTAATTTTCTGGATAATGTAAAGAAGAAAGCTTTAATTAATGTATTTATTTTACATTTTGAAAATATAAATGTAACAAATTCAAATAAAATTCCTAAGTCTAAAAATGGTCATAACATATACAATTTTTATTTTATGTTTATGTTTTTACAAAGAGACTATTTCATAACTTACTCTTACAAACTTATTTATTCCAGGCTAACCCACTCTCAAAAAAGAAGAACGATTTTAAAACTTTGAGCAAATTCTAAAAGTTTGACATTTAATTATAATTATCCGAATCGAGATATCCATCGTTTTCTTCAATACACGAATAATTTCATGCTTGTATCAATCTGTTATATGCTATCAAATTGGATATCGAACGCATTGAAATAGAGCCAGCTGAGCGTGTGACGGAAATATGGAGACCTAGGGTAAAAGAAATTTTAGTTTCTACAAAACATATCGTTCCAAAAAAGTTGGACGGTATTTTATTCTTTTGGATGGATATCAACTGTGATCACTACATAATTGGATGGCTAGGATCTATTCTGCTTTTATTCTAAAACATTTGTAGTGGTCACTCTTGACGCAAGTTCCGGAGGGTTGATCAATCGTGGCTCCTCAGCTCAGGTTGAGGGTGGGATTTCCCAGTGTTTCGGAATGGGCCCCAAATCGTATATGATTTCTCTATGGCAAGACCACACAAGTTTTATTGCTTCTGGGGTTCCAATTCCTGCACCTCTGGGGTCTCCAGCGGGTCCAAACCTGCACGCACCACCATTGTTAACATTACACCTTTCTAACCTTTTCCCAAGCTAAGGAATGATTTCTTCATACCAATGGTTCTGTGGAGCTCCAGTTGTTCTTGCTCTTAATCCAGCATATGTAGTTCCATTTACTGATTTGCCAACCACTTCCTGCAAACTCGTGTAATAAATAAACTTCTCAGAAACTCCTCAAGTTTAGGGAAACATTGTTAACAAGCCACTCAATCCTCTGTCAACCCCCTCGAAGGCAATACAAGCCAAAATCTGAATGCTTTTACTCAATAATCAAAGAATACCTGACTTGTGTTTCAAATTCTTCCAATATTTTACCATCGTATTAGCTTGAAGTTAGTAAAACAATATGCAAATAAAACTACCCGCAGGTCGAAGAATTACGACTTGCCTGCAAAAATAGAGGATCATTTGAAACCACAGCCGCTGTCAAATGAGCGTGCATCCTCTCAAGAACATCCAAGACCATCGGAAGTTGATCTTTCTTGTACTCCGTTATAATCTGAAATGAATCAATTCAATAACATAAACAAACCCAACAAAATGGCAGATTCACAAAAGTAACCATAAGGCCATTGTCTCCCATAATAATCTGAAATGAATAAATTCAATAAGCCCATTGTCTCCCATAAAACTTAGAAGAGACAGATTTTGCTCTTTACAAATTTAGGTCCATAGTCAAAATTAACACAGGACATCAAGTTGTCTCTGCAGTCCTCATCTGCACTGCCTTTCCATGTTCCAACTACATAATTATGACCTTGATATAATCTTCCTAACCTCTTCCAACGATGAAGGTTGTGGACTAGTGTATTTAGAACGGAGAACTCTTATCAAAAGAAAGTAGTCACTTTCGTTAGCAATACATAAGATAACACGAATTATGGAATCTTTTATACCTGAAATGGTCCAAATATTTCTTTAGTTACAAGCTCAAAATTGTCATCCTTCACAATTTCTTCAAGAGGAATATATACAGCAGTTGGCTTTAAAGCACCATATATTGATGGAATGGAATGATTTTCCAGAGGTTTGCCACCAAAAAGTAGCTTTGCTCCAGATATCTGAAGCAGTTTACCCATGTGGTCTAGCATTGCATCAGTTGTAAGCTACAGTGTCAAGAACAAAAACAAGTTAACACTTTTCAACTATATTATGAAAGATGCAATTTTGAAAATTGACTAGATAATTAGAAAATTGTGATTGTGAAAAAGGATTTATACGAGAGCAACAAAACAATAGAATCCAGTGCTACCCTCCAGACTTACAGTGAGAACAGGGCCAACAGTTAAATCTCCCAACTTTCTTCTCTCTGCAAGATCTTTCAGTTTAGGTATAAGGGAAGTACTGGACCAGTTCTGCAATACAATAAATGCTAATTAAAGAGGGAGAAAATAGCTTAGTTGATTAGCATTTAGCTTTTTTCCTGTTATTCCGTTGACTAAAAAGTATTCATTGTAAAGCTATCCGTATGTTAAAAGCTAATAGAATATACACTAAACCATGTAATACAGCTAAACTCCGGCATGAAAAGTTTATAGTACATATGATACAGCTAACCTCGTGCATGAAAAGTATTGATTGTGCAGAGCATTTCTGGCCACTACATGCATATGCATCCTGGTCACAAACCCATGCAACGTAATCCACCTGATATTCACAAAGCAATAGGAAATTCACTTTTAACAATTGTCTTGATCGCCGATACAGTGCAAATGAACCATCAATCATTAAACAGGTAACAGAAATACCTCATTAACATCAGGTCCAAGAACTTTCCAGTCAAATCCTGCATCTTCCAACTTAACGCGACCTTTCAAATCAACAGCTAGCTTTTCTGCAACTCTTGAGCTACCGGTAAAGAGGGTCATCCGTGGTTTTGCCTGGAAGGTAACAGGAAACCTACTCAGAATTTTCATTTCATTTGTGATTATCATCACTAACACAAATAAGCATTTGCTAAACCCGATGGTAGTTTCAAATATAGCAGTTGATAATGATTAGTATCAGCACAATTGCGAACAACTATTAAACATTTCCACCCTACTGTCAGTCACCTAGTTATGTCATGATATAGCCCAATCAGTAGACAAGGAGTTTTACATTATATACCAGAAACGCATCACATATGTTGCATCATAACAGTAATGGCAGAAATAAATTTGGCCAAATATTAACTTCACTAGAAATCATTGGGCTAATAGCTAAAAAAGATGTAAATATACGCTTCAAGAGTTCAGTTGAGGGTAGAGGTACAATAATTTGACAGCAAGCATGGTAAATCTTCGAAAAAATTCACAACCTTAAGTGCAAATGATAAATAAAAACGTCATCTCCTGAAAGACCAACCTCCAATAACAGTTTGTTCATAGTCTTCCCATCAGAATTTATGAAATCAACATCTTCCACAGGTAATCCACAATAATGAAGTAGCCGAATCATTTGCTCCATAACAATGCAAACCTGCAGCACATGCTGCCAACAAGTTACAATATGTATAGGGAGAGATGCACTGATAGCCAAGTACATTGAAATGTATCTCCAGTGACTAAAACAGTTTTTCTCATAACTGAACCAGATAAATGGATGAAGTAATCAGAAAAATAAGAAAAAGGTAGCCCGCACTCAAAGCTTACAGTGGCTTGGCCATGAACTAAATGCTCATCTTTCTATCTCAATTACATTATAAATTATGCTTTTGGTTTTTAGGAGAAAAGACAAATCATTTGACTCTCCTCCACCTATATAATTGAAACCCTCATCTTCTAAATGCTCATGAATATACTCTGGATGAGATTTTAAATATATACTCTGGAGGAGATATTAAATATAGCATAATGTCAAGAGTCAAGACCATAATTTTGAAACCCTGAAGATTCCCCAATAAGTCCCACAAACTGACCTTGCTATCAACTTTAACAGTGGGTTTGTTGCCCATATATAATGCACCCATCAATTGAAGTACCGGAATCTCCAGCGGGAAATTGAAAGGAGTAATAATTGCAACCTGCATACAAGTTCTTCTAAGTATATAAAGGTTCGGAAAGCTAAGTTTTTCTAAAGATAAGAAATGTTACAAATGAAATCTATTCTATCTTTATTACCATTCTATCACCATATCAACAGTGCTGCAATTTTTGTTTAAAAAAATCGTTCTTATGCAAGATGGAAATGCAGGCCACAGGTTGCTCCCTCATAAGGTAATTTTACAGTGACCATTCTTACACATCGAAACAGTCTTCTTTGCTCGTCATTATTTCATAGGCACAATCCAAGCACTTGATGTCAATTATCTATTGAAACACCAAAAACAAAACACTTACAGGACCATAAGGCCATCGAAAACCATGACTTTGCTGACCAAGATGATTTCCAGGTACAGCAAAAGACCTCGCCAGGAACCGGACCTGTCAGATATGGAAGGAAATATGAAAAAAGAAATTAGACAAAATTTGTGAATTACTTTTCTCTAGCAACTACTAAAGAGAGAATAATTTCCAATGGTTCTCTTGTTAACATAAAATCCATTAATGTTTATTGTCAAGTCAAGTCATGTGGTACATCAATAGAGAAGTGAGAAATCATAACTACATTCAGAAGAATAACTTCAAAAGGAGATTAAACAATGCCACAATTATTCATTAATTTTATAAAATTGAAGCCAATTTGACATTCTAAGTTTCTTTTGAGATGGGCGAAAGAAGAAGTTGAAACATTTAATGGTAGTTATCTTGATCTACCTGATCACCAGAGAAATTTTCAAGAAACTTTTGGGTAACTTGAACTTCAGCAAGTGCTTGCTGATAACTCTTCGGAGAGACCCTTTGTATTAACCTAGCAAAGAAATCAGAAACCTGAAAATCCATTGAAATTGCAATTATTACAGAATCAACACTTTGATAATGTAATAAGAACATAAGATAAGTTTATCTTAATTAAATGGAAAAGGAAAAGAAAGTTCTCATTCTTCCAAATAGAATAAATTACCTTTGGCAAACCAAGCATGTGGGCTGCCTTAGCAGATATGTCTCCAAACAAAAGATATCTGCAGAAGACTATTTCTTTTACCTTCAGTATATTAAAAAAGATAGCTGATGACTAATCATTGTAGTTGATATCACTTTACCATTTTAAGAAGGCGAGACTAGAAGCAATAAGGTACCGAGAAAAAAAAAATACATAAAGCATCAAAGTTTGATAGGAAACATAGAAAGCAACAAAAACCTCTCCGGTGATTTAAAGGGATTGTGTAATCCATGCTTTGGGCACTTGGATAAGCTCTCGACAAATGGCTGCATAATTAGTCCAACAGTAATAAAACTTTAGCAGAAACGCACACATACTGATATACGAAATTCTGGAATATTTAAACCTTTGTGACAGCAATTAGTGAAGTTCAGCTAAGATGACCATTGTGGCATAAGAAATTATCTGAAATAGTTTCCATATTAGACGGAGATGACATATTGATACTGTCCTGAGTACAAAATTCAGTTTAAACACGTCCTAATTTGGACTACCACAAAAAGTTAAATTCAAACTTGAAAACAAAGTGAAGATGGTGTTCTAAAGCACATTCATAAACCTATACCCGAATCCCTGTTTCATCAACATCAGCGATTCTAATGAATGGCTCTCCATTTAAAGGATCCACAATTGTGTTCCACTTTGAAGCTCCTTCCCATTTGCCCTGCACTGAAGTCAATGACGTTCTATGCTCAAACTTCCAATATCTTTTGATCGGAGATCTCAACATTAGGGATGGTTCATAAAATCTAAACCACTTAGAGACTCAAGATTTAAGTTTCAGTTTATCACAAAATGAAAATTTAACTATATTTTCCAAAAAAAGAATATTGTAAAACAAAAGGAGTTCTATCTTTGTTTTCTGTTCGACTACGAACCACATTTTCATAGTAAATTTTGGGATTCAAAGAAGAGAGAGGAAAATTTTAAGGAAATTCCTCTCATGAAAATGCACAGACATATGTGTTGTGCGGAAGAACTAATGTTACTGACCCAAGTTGTGCACTTTAGCCGGTTGAGAACCTGATATTTCGTCAACTTCTACAGTTGCAAAAGGCAAAGCATGAGCTGACCTCCTACAAAGAGAGAAACTGAAATATCAATTTTACAGAAGACAGACAGCCGATCGATACAAGCAGTTCGCCTCTATGGAAGAAACTAGCCACAACTTTTGTCACCGAATCAGAACACTATACAAACCAATCAAGGCCACAAAAAAAGTTACAGACATTTCCAAAATCAAGATTCCTCCTTTATGAAAATCACCCAGGTTGATGAAGAAATAGCACCATCTATTCGGCCTCAAAATTCAAACAATCCTCATAATCATCCCCAAATGATAATAAGTAAACAATCCCACTACTCGATAAAGGATCGTAATAAAGAAAGTACCTTGAAAAATTGAACGAAGCAAACCAAGTCAGAGCCTTTTGGGGAGCTCTAGCTCTCACTTCTCTGCAAGTTAGAACCCTGTACATGGCTTCTCCGTAAATGGAATAACAGGCCTAAATGCCCCTCCAAAACTCCTGTATATAAGCTCTTCACTGAAACCTCCAATGTGTAATTTTAGGGTTAAAAAGCTACTTTCTTTTACTAGCTTTTCCCTTTTGCTTCGTCTTTTTCTGTTGTGGACAGAAACAACAGAGACGGAGCATTAAACCTTTTATACAGGCAGACAAGAGATCCTGAACATTTATGATTAGATCCTCAAACATTACGGCGTCGAAGAAAGAGACGCTTAGGCCCCGTCTAAGGACAGAAACCATTATTGAGATCTACCTAATGGGATTCTGCAGCCACGTCACACCCTCGTGTAGGCGCACAAACACGGGGATGAGTCATCTACGGGATAAGAAGAAAAACTATGTCTGTGTCCTCTCACTGAGTTTTCACAGGTGTCCTCAGTTTGGGATGCTTATGATTGGACCAGGTGGTGGTGGCAGCAGTTCATTGACTGCGTGAACTTCGGCTCTTGCCCGTTTGAAGAGTATTCTAAAGATAGAAAAGATTCTTTTATGTACGGGTGAATATTAGTCATTTATTTTTATAAAATTTGTATTTATTTATGCGAGACTTATTCAGAATTTATATAAATAAATAGTTGAGATTCACTGAATATAATAAAATATTATAAAATTAGACAAAAAATCTGGACTTATTCCAAGGATCGATTGTCACGGCAATTGTCAAAACTAGACTGTCACTTGACCTTTGATACCTAAAAATGAAAGTCCCGTCCAAGTTTAGCCAAACATAACATTACGTTGTATTAGTATTCTAAATTTAGTTTATCTTTGATTGTTTTTATAAATTATGATAAATATTTTAGCCTTTTATTAATTTATCAAATATATTATAATATTTATTTAATAACACTATGTATCACAAGACTTATATATTCTCATATATCTCTTTACACATAAAATTGAATTGTATTTAATTTTTTGAAGCACTTTATAAATTTTGATGATTTTTTA
>JANZLD010000007.1:49691605-49703899 GCA_026413575.1 Erythroxylum carthagenense | reverse complement strand
CAAACACATCCAAAAAATAAAAACCAATTTTTATGGTTTTCATAATTTTAAAAACTGGAAGAAACTGAAATTAAAAATATAAACCAAAAATTTTAAACAAACAATTTTTTATTGATTTGAAAGGAAAAACATAAAAATAAAAAATGAAAATGAAAACAAACAAGTCCTTAGTATACTATACACAGAAGCTTTCCGGGACTTACGAAATTCTTCCCAGACTTTACTTCTGTTAATATAATGACTAACTCTAAGATTTTCGTTTTGAGTATGCATGCAAAAATATATAAGTATTTAATATGATATAATGATGTAACTGATAAAGACAATTGCTTATTCAGATAATGTGTTTTTATTACATTGTACTCTTATTGACAAAAACAAAGAAATGAGTTGGACATGATATAATGTCCAACATTCATTGTACATCTTTAGACAAGCATTGTGTGATGGTAGCTGCAAGCTCGTCAGGTATCCCTTTCAATTCTTTTCTTTTTAACCGCGGTGAGCGATGCGTATTCCGTAGATATGTATGTAGCCTGCGAATGTAGCAGCCAGCATAGTATTTGCAAGTTGATCTAGGTCAACATCATTTTCTAAGTTTAAACAAGGAAAAAAGAAATCCGATATTGTAGGCACGCCAGAGAAGTAAAATAATAAATTTACGAGTGGGTAGTTAGTCTAGACACCAAGAAAAGATCCACAGGCAGAATGACATAAGTGCGACATCACTAAATACACAGAATTAGAATTTCTTGTAGTCATAGTTATTCCAACAAAGATATTGCATCAACACTGAGAACATTGAGAATTTTCTACCTTTTCTGTTGCCAACCCATGACTCTATCGCTAACCACTACATTAGCTTGACCTCACCAAGTCACCAATTAGTTTCCAAAGTTGATTATGTGATTAATCATTGCACAAGGACAAGAGTGATGGTTAGATATGTGATTACAAACGTTGAAATTTATTTAAAATTGCACTTAATTTTCTTTTATCAATTTAAACTTCCCACCGTGTAAATGTAGTTAGCTACATATTTTTAATTACATGTGCAGAGCTACATAATTACATTTACAATGTTAATGTTACATATATATGATTTCCATAATCATAGTCATATAAAAGAAGATGCATATAATATCAAGAGCCGAGCGTCATATTATATAAAAAGAGAATTCGTCTGATTCTTAAGCATGAAGAGGCCACAACAGTGATTACCTAATGGTGTAATTAATAAGAAAGCTGTAGTTTTGATGGCGCTGGGTAGCCTTCTTCTTTTTCCTTGTTTTGGTCAATTAGGTTAGCCTTTTCTTAATTATTTTATAAACTCGAGTTTTTTTTTTTTTCCATTTTCCTGAATACAGTATAGGTCGTCATCTGCAAGGAGAAACTTTAACGTAACTTGTATGGCAAAATGAATTCCCAAACAAACTAAAGAAGGAAAAAAAAAAAAACCCAAGTTGATTACATCCATATTCCAATTGTTAATTAAAGGAAGCAGTACGATCGGTATGTGATGATAATTAAAAACTTGATTAAGTACCCTATACGTGTCTTATAAGTTATAAATCTTGGTCTTTTTTTGGTGCAACTAAATCATTCTTTGTTCCAAAGAATATTGTCAGTTCGTTCACCAAAATAAATTAATAAAATATGGATGACCAGCCAGCACGAGAAAAATATAAAGCGTAAGGGAATTTCAAAATACATAGTCCAGTTATCAAATAAAGATATATATCATGTTTCCTTTAGGCAAGTAGCACGATATCTACATATATATATGTATTTATAAAGTTATGTATATTTAATACATAACTACATTAAATAAAACCATAAGTTAAATGGATGTCTGAAAGATATCTAAGATCGCAGAAGATGGTGGAAAGCTCCTTTGCTATATATGATACAAAATAAAACCGTAGGTCAAAATATCAATTTTCATTACCAAGATGTGTTCACACATAGGTCACCTTTGGTGAATCATAATAAAATAATAAGAATGAGAATGGAAAGTGAAATTTAAAATATGAATAAAAATTACTGATTTTGTGTATTTAATATGTAAGAATTAAAAATGAGATTATATGGTATCAAATATTAAGAATAGTACTAACTTTTTTTTTACTTATATCTAATTATCATATGATTGATTTTGTAAATAATTAATTAAAATATTTTATATTATTATTAATAAATAAATTATTAATAAAAATATTTAAATTATTTTTAATGATTAAATAAATTATTAATTTTTAATAATTGTGCATGATTTTTTATAAGAATAAAAAACATAAGAAATGAGTTGAGAGTTTTAGTTTCAATGAAACACAAAGAAAAAGAGAAAAAAATACAGTTGTTTACATTTATTTGTTATTCTTAATATCTAATTTCAAGTTATATTTACATCGTGAATAAAAATTCAGGATTATTTAAAATTTATATATGTATCAGTTTTTATCTTATGGGTTACGAGCAATCAAAGAACAAAAAATTAAAAAATGTAAGCTGCATTCTGACTCCTAGGTACCAACCGTACCTCCTTTTCCTAATTTCTATTTTGATAGTACGTTAACTATACTATTATTTGCTATAAATGTTCACTATGAATTGTTGGAATAAATAATTATTGAAAACTGGTTTGGATAATAGTATTAAAAATAAAATATTTGAATAATTATAACTTTTTAATATAATTGATTATCTAATCATCTCTTTAGATAAGACTTTATTCATAAAGCTATCATTATAGATATAATTATATAATAAAAAAGGAATAAATAAAACTATTAATAACAAATACAAGATGAAGTCATAAACAATATTAGAATATAATATTCTCCACAATCAAGGTCAAGATCGATTCTTTATTTTCAGATCATACCTATAAACATATGTTAACAATTATGCAGAATGATGTCTGAATTCTGACATCTGGAGCCGATTGCAAATTATTAAATCTCTTGTTTACTCTCATCATCTCACGCATCTTCTGGTATTATATTTTGCCACCAACTTAGGAAAAAAAAGAAGAAGAAAGGCTGGCATATATATTCAACTTTGCCTACTTCCACCTTGTATGCAAGGACGTTAGAGATGTCCACAATCTCGATTAATTTCATGGACGAGAAAATTCTTCTTGTGAGATTTGCTAGAAAGGCCTCTTTACTTATTGCCTAATTCACAAATATTTTGGTGTTACCTTCTTTCTAAGAGAAATTTTGAAGACCAATTAGTCTCCCAATCTTACAAGATTTAAAAGGGAGAAAATGTCAGCTGAAAGCTAAGCTTTGTAGATGATGAGTTAAAATTAATTTTAATAGTCAATTTAAATAAGTGGATTTATCATTTTGTACTAATAAACTGATGGTAGGAGTTAATCTCACAAGAAACTAATAACCACGCATATAATCCTCTAATTATTATTATCTAACTAATAATAAAATGGAATTAGGTTGGTTGAATTAATACTAAACTAAATATCTTCTACTCTAAGTTATAATAAGAACACTGCACAACAATTTAAGAAAGAAATATCTAATATATATATATATGTATGTATGTATGTATGTATGTATGTATGTATGTATGTATATGTATGTATGTATATGTATGTATGTATGTATGTATGTATATATAAAGTCATTAATCTATTAAAGTATTTAGCTACAAATCATCTTTAAAAATACAAAAACAAAGGCTAAAAGGAATTTTTAAAAAAACTTAATTTAAGGTATCCTTTAACAAAATATTTTCCTAGACTCTCCTTTGATAGGTAGCTACTAACTATAGCTGAAAATAAAGTCTAAAACGAAAAGTGAAAAAAAAAATACAAAACCCTAATTTCTACTTATTTTTATCAATTATGTTTGACTTCGACCTATGGCATGCCCATATTCTATGTTGTGCAACTTTTTTTCTAAATTCTAAAGAGAGATAAGGGTTCATATATATAATTCCATTTCTCAGGTCATGTAACTTTTTTCAAATTGGATGCAAGATAAGGTATAACTGTGTTTTAATCTATATATAACCTTTTTGTAACTCTTCCTTTCACCACATGTCCTCCCTTTAGCTCGTGTGTTAGATCGTATATCTAAGTATTTCGTATCAGCACATGATTGTGCGCCAGACTATGCTTAGTAAAAGAATGGTATTTTCTTCATAGTTTACCTTACAATCTCTTACATTCTTAGCTATGTCATTCATCAACCAACTTCTTCCATAAATACCTAAAAAGAGACATAAAACCAATCAAAACTAAGGTAATTTGGCAGAAAATATAGTAAAGTACTAAGATAATATGTGTATTTTTCATTCATATCAAATCTCCCCACATTTAGAATTTTGCTTGTACTCAAGCAAACTAATCTCAATTACTATCAACCCAATCCAGTCAAAAAAATTTAACAAATTCGTCTAAGTGCCTAACTACATTATTCATCAACTATCTGAATCTCTAAATACTTATACTAATAATTTAGTTCAACCTAATTCAACAATCGTTTAAGCATCAGCTCTATTCAAAGGCTTCAACCTAATTCAACATAGTTAACCTTGTTTAATATGTTGTATCTGTATCATCAATTGTATTAGGAAATTTTGCAGTCTGTTGTATCTTTTTCTCTGAATTTCCAAGTCTATCTAACCAGGAATTTGAAAAGCAAAAAGAAATGTTATTTGATTTTGCTCATTAGAACATATAAATTGAACATAAACTTGAGGGGGGAGAGTCAAATGGATCTTCACCAATATATATATATATATATATAATCAAGAAATTGATCATCATCTTGGCATGTGCAGCTTCCAAAAGCTTCAAACATATTCTCTAGCTATCCACTAATTGAAATTAAACTAATGAAATTCAACGGCCTTCAAATATTGTACAATTAATCGAAACTTCTGCTCAACGAGTTAAGTAAAATTGATGCAAATGACCACATTTCAAATAAGATCATAATCTTAATTAGCAACTATAATATTTTTTTTTTGGGATGTTATTTCTTATTATATTTCTTGAACTATTAAATCTTATAATTCAATATTTGAATTTTGATAATCGCTACATTTTAGACTTTCGTTAATAAAACTTTTTATTTAATATTTAAATTTAAATACGCACACTATTTTAGTTATATGTCTAATAAAAATTATGTTAATGTCGGTTAGAATTTTTGCTAAGAATATTAGTAAAAGTCATAATACTATGGAATGATTAAAAACTTAAAATTTAAAATAGATAATAACTTTAAGATAAATTAATGTCTAAAACATTAGTCATAATAATATATGGTGATTAAAAATTAAAATAAAAATAAATAATAACTTTATGTTAAATGTCTAAAACATATATTTCCCAAAAGCAACGACCCAAACGGTAATCACTATAAAACCCTACTCCTAATCAGCTTGAAGAAGAAAAAAGTAAAAAGCACCTCAGTCTTACAAACGGATAAAAGAGCCAAAAGATTGACCATATAATGAACCTGACTTTCTAATTAAGAAACTTCAAAGATGAGTAGGACCCTTGAATCTTGACTAGCTTCAGCCCCTCCTTTTTTTCTTTTATGTACAACTTGTCTTAATAATGGTCTTAGTTGAATTCTTCAAGTTCTTAGCTTATTACTAAAAGTATGCATAAAATATTAGTTGTAGAGATGTTTCTTTACTGCAATTGGATTTGAGCGTTGACATTTTTGTTTGGTGCTTATGTCCTTCCTAGGTAAGCCCATGCGGGTTTTGAATTTCACTTTAACAGGTCAAATACTGGATGCTCTCTCTATATATACAAGTGCATCAAGGTTCTCTTTGAGATGGTAAAACAAGAAAAAGAAGAGAATAGGAGATCAATTCATCAAAAGAAGTCATATGGAGGGAAGATCCGGTCCTGAAGAAGTTGCCAAGGAAGACAAAGGAGCTGATTCTTATGTTGGTCAGGAAGGTGGTTGCAGAGAAGACACAATTGCTAATAAGGTTATTTTGTAACCCTTTATCTTCTCCTTTCTCTATTTTCTCCTTCTTCCTCGGGAACTCAGCATAGTTGAACAGTGGTTTCTTGTCCAGGAAGGGTACTTTTGGATTTCTAGGAAGTCTAAAGGATTATTACATGTTAGTGAAATAAAAATGAATGTAATATACTCTCCTACCATTATAATTTATTGGTTTTTCTCGGACGAAGTTAAGCTGCTTATAGCATCTCCTGCGAAGTGATTTTATCAGCTCATATCAGTTTAGTTTTTGATTTAAGATACACATGCATGCATAACAGAATGTTTCACAATTTTGCCCACTTCATAGATTAAAAGCAACAAGAAAGCTTGTTGTTATCTCCTTTGCCCCTTTTTCGGAATTTCTTAAGTTTCAGCTTTCTGTATGTTATGATAAATTTTACCGAGAATATCGCTTTTTCAGTGAAGATCGATCATGAATTACTCTTTTCTTTTCTACGTATAACTCAGGTTGGAAGCAATCTGAAATCCTCTTCTCCAGAAGACGGGTATAAGAACATAACAAAACAGGTAAATTAATCCTGACAGAAAAAAAGCATGCTTTAAGATATGGAACGCATGATAGGATTAAGAAGCGCCATGAGATAGAAGTAATCTGGATATGTGATGTTCCTGCATGATGTGTACCACGTAGAAACTGAGGCCAATTTCGTTTTCAAGAAAAGTAAGCGGATTGTTCAATGACAAAAGATGACAACTAAACATTGACCTATATGATTTTTGAGACACTCTAATTAATCACCATGAATATGTGCAGATAATTTGAGTAATCCAAAAGACTGACAGGTTGGATCTGGAAGGCAAAGAAAAGACCCAGACAACTTGAATAGTCATGAAATTGGCAATTTTGGTGGTCCCAAAGTCGTTTTAATTGACTTAAATTTATTACATTTCAAGTTTTTGTCTCGTCCAAAATTTTGATTTGTATGATATTCTTGACCGTGATCAGAGAGAAACTACGACTTTTAAGACGCTGCAACTTGCCTCGCGAGGTTATATATACAGGGCTATTGCTTGAGTTCTTTCATTTTTTGTTTTGAACTCACTGGCCCTTGACTTTTTTCCCTACAACTTGTGAAAGGCCCTAATTACCTGAAAAAACTTAAGTAGCTAGCTCCTTCCTTTTTGGGTTTGTTATCTTTTTCTTGAGCCCTCTAATAACAGTATTATTCTGATCCCTCAACAGCTAGCTGCTAAACCTGATCCGGAGGACAGGGCGAGTATGGGACCTGATTCAAACGACCCTTCTTCAAGCCAGAAGGAACAGGTTAGAAACGTTTCCTTTGTTTTAATACATGTCAGAAGCATGTAGGAATTGAGATCGATCCAAACCTCTTGATTTTCTTGACTGTTATCTTGAATGGTTTATACGAAATGATTCATTGTCTTACACTATACGAGACTTGTTCCACTTAAGCACGGTGGATGCACGCATCTCGATGAAAGACTCTTCTACATATATAAGATTATACCTAATACATTATCCAACATTTTTTTTAAGGAAAGGGAAGGATTGTACATCAGAGTAATTAATTTTTAGCAGAATTAAAAAATATTAGAAGATTCTACTCAAAATATTTTAATAGAGGATTTTAAGCTTTTCTTCATTATATAGATATTTGAATGAAAGAAAAGATTTAATGATTATGATTTGATCGCAATCGTTGATCAATACTGAATAAATTAAGAATCTTATTTTTATAAAATAAATTTATATGTCTTTACTATAATATAAAATTTGGCATGAATGGAGTTTTTGTACTCTTATAATATAGTTTGTATTTCATATTAAATTATTTTAAATGACAAGTTAGATTCTCATAATTAAAAGATCATAGGCTTAAGGGTTTCGTTATGTTTATAATCATTCTTTGGTTAATATTTTCCTTTTTCTCACCTCAAATAAATAAAACTATTTTCATATCAAATTATATTATAACGAGACAAATTTTGATAAATATTCTCTAAATTAAAATTTTGGTATTTTATTAATAATTTATATTTAGTTGATAATGGCATTAATAACAAGTGTGAAGATAAACTAGTGTAGTAAGTGATGAAATTAGGTAATGTACTAGAATAACTTTATGTAGGTATGAACATTGTCTTTTGTTACGTTGAATAATTAATGAGTAAAATGTTAGATTTTTTATAAATGACTTTTTTTTTTTTCTGATGATATGCAATGCAGGACATAAAGCTTGAATGTGCTAGAGCTGAAATGGGTGAGGTGAGAGAAGAAAACCAAAGACTAAAAACTTATTTAAATCAAATAATGAAGGACTACCAAACTCTGCAAATGCAATTCTATGATATTGTTCATCAAGAAGAAGCCAACAAGTCCACTGAAACAACAAATAATCATCAAGCAACTGATCAAGACACCGAGCTTGTTTCACTCACCTTAGGTTTTCCGAGTGACACCAAGAATAATGCTAAACCTTCTAGCAGCGGGAAACATGATGATCAAGTTACCCAAAAAGGCCTGTCTCTTGGACTAGACTGCAAATTTGAATCAGATACAATTAGTGATGAAAAGCCAAGTCCGGCCGTGAATAGCTTTGAAGAACCTAACGAAGAGTCTGAGGAGACCCGAATGCCGAACAAGGCTCCAAAGACAGCTCGAAGTGAAGACGATGAAGTCCTTCAACAAAGCCCTGTCAAGAAAGTTAGAGTTTCTTTGAAAGCTAGATGCGATACTCCAACTGTTAGTCCTTTAATTTCTATACAACTAGTCTATTCAGTGATAGGAATATACAACTTTCTTATTACGTGACGTCCTTTTTTTTTTTTTTTTTTTGTATACAGATGAATGATGGCTGCCAATGGAGGAAATATGGTCAGAAGATTGCAAAAGGAAACCCATGCCCTCGAGCTTACTATCGCTGTACTGTAGGACCAACATGTCCAGTGAGGAAACAGGTACTACAATCACCATTCATTCATTCTTTTTTTTTTTTTTTCTCACGAAGTGTTTGAAGAGGTCTCAAATATGGAAAAGTATTTTAAAGTCATTCATACTTAAATTAATTCCTGCTCATATACAAGTAGATCTATGGTGAGAAATAAATTCTGACCTTAAATTTTAAACTGCTAAGATTAATGGTAATATGTAACTTCACCATTGAAATGGTGATCTCGTGCATTATTGCTTCTTTTAATGCCATTTATTGCACTTTTACAAGTTCTTTCTCTGGGAAATCTAATCAGGTGCAAAGATGTGCTGAGGATATGTCCATCTTAATCACTACCTACGAAGGAACACACAACCATCCACTTCCAGTTTCAGCTACAGCTATGGCTTCCACAACCTCTGCAGCTGCTTCCATGCTTTTATCTGGCTCGTCATCTTCCTCTGGACCCAACTCATTGTCATCAACCAGCATCAACACCAAAAACTTTGTTGATCTTCATGGACTAAAATTCTATCTATCCGATAATTCAAAGCTGAAGCCTTTCTACATACAGAGCAACCCTTCCCTCTCCTCTTCTTCTTCCCACCAAACGATCACACTTGACTTAACCTCAACCCCATCCTCTTCGTCTCCTTTCACTAGGTTTTCTTCAACTTACTCTCCACTATCTCAATTTTCTTCCACAAGTCTCAACTTCAGTTCTTCTGAATCCAATGCAACAATGCCTTTGAGTAACATGTTCTTTGGCTACAATTGCGGTTCTCAACCTTACCAAAGAAACCCATTTAGGACGTTGAACCTTGAAAGAATAGTGGCAGATAATAACAATGTTTATCAGTCCTATATCCAAAAAAGCCACCCAACTCGACCTCTACAACAGTCGTTATCGGACACTATAACTGCTGCAACAAAGGCAATCACGGCGGATCCAAGCTTCCAATCAGCCTTAGCAGCTGCTCTCACATCTATCATTGGCACCAGCAGCGATGGCAACAGTTGTACCGCCGCCATTGGCAGCGGAAATCAGGGAAGCATAGACAACTTTGCACAAAAGTTAAAGTGGGGTGGGAACTTTCCAGTGGCTAGTAGCTATTCAGCAACATCTAAAGTCAATGCATGTGCAACAAGCTACCTGAACAAAACAACTTCGTCAACCAATCCTCATCAGTCAGAAAATTTGGTGTTTTTGCCATCTCCATTGCCTTATTCTGCTCCCAAAGGTGCACCTACATCCTCTGGAGATAACAGGGATCAAGCCACTTAAGGGATTTTGATGAAACCTATTGCATATGCATGTACTTCTAATTCATTTTTGTTTACGTAGTTCTATATTTAGCCTATGCTTAATAGTACATGATCAAACCAAAGGATTGTTTAACAAAAAGATTATGTTCAATAAGGTGATTATTTCTCGCATAATGCATGGTTGTATATATACGAAGTTGATGCTTAAAGATGCACATGGTGTCATTTAAATTGTAAATTGAAGTTTACGGTTTGTAAATGATGAGGATATAAACTTAGAAAATGTAACACAATTTTACCATATTATAAATCTAAAAAGCACATCATACACGATAACATGTTTAAGTATAAATTCAAAATTTGTTGAAATCCATCATTAATTCCCAAAAATTAAAATTATTCATGTGTAATCGTATTCTTTGCACATAGTCAAGACTAATGCACTACATGTTATCAATTAAACAGCATCGTCAACAATATTTAAATATTGAAATAAAGAATAAAAATATATAAGCGAAGAAGATCCCCTTAATTACCTTGTACTAGCAATCCATCTAAAGTAAGAGCCTATTTTAGAGTAAATCTGCGAGGGATAAACTTATGACAGGACTCCCTGACCACCTTAAAACTTCGTGTTAGAGTATCCCATATGTCTTAAACATAAAAATGTTAAAAGGGTTTATAAGTGGTAATGGGTGATTATTTAAATAACTAGTTCTAGTTATTTAGACAATGATTGACCCAAGTTTAATTCTTGTAAGTAGATTCTACACTATGCCCATATTAAAAATTCAATATGGTATTAGAGCCAGATTTGGTCCGAATTATTAATTTTCTGGTTGTCCGTCTGAATGTCCAGTCCCAGCGGTCCGGTCCGGTTACCACTATGTATATTTCAAGTGACAACTGGATGTCCAGTCCTAGTTGCACTTGAGGGAAAGTGTTAGAGTATCTCATATGTATTAAACATAAAAATGTTAAGAGGTTTATAAGTGGTAAGGGTTAACTATCCAAACAACTAGTTAGTTATTTAGACAATGGTTGACCCAAGCTCAATTCTTGTAAGTGGACTCTACATTATGCCCATACTAAAAATTCAATACTTCGGTTCTACTTTTGTTGTCAAAACATTTAAGCAGTGAGTATTTCATTAGATGGGCTTATATCAGTAGAACTTTTATTAATAAAACTTTTGTTAGTAGAGTTTTTTTTAGAAAAGCTTTTTTAAGAAGATAGTTAACTATTTGGCTATTATTTTAAAAAGAGCTTTTTGAAAGAGTTTCATACAATAAACTGTTTGGCAACATAAAAATAAAAAGTATATTTAATTTTAACTATATTTTATTTTATAATAAAAATTATTTATACATATAAATATTATTTAAAATATATTTAACAATATACAAAGTACAATATATTAATTATTATATAATTTTAACCAATATGAAACATATATAAAAATATATCTAACTAAATCTTTTATATGGATTATAATATAAGTAAAACTAATATAAAAAATAAATATAAAAATATATAAAAACGTCAAATAATTTTATATAAATCTCAAAATAAATGTGAAAATGTGTTTGTGGATATTGTGGGAATTATGTGTAAAACATAACAGTAAAAAGAACTAAAAAATAGGCCTATTAATTAATTTACTTGAAAAAGTATTTTTTTAGAAACTCCAAATTTGAGCTTCTTAAAAAGCTATATTTTAGCTGCTAAAAAAACTATGTCTACTAAAAAAGTAATTTTTTATTTTACAGTCAAACACTCGTTTAATCATATGATAGATTCTTGCCAGATATAGATAGGAACATAATGGCTTCGTTTAGTAGACAACCATTCTGCTATTTTTTTAGCTGATTGGTTGTCATGAGCTGTTTGACTTTTCAAACAATCATGAAAGATGTTTGGTGGGTGCCTTTTCTAATAGTTTATTTAACATAAATAGCCATTGATGTAAGGAGCGTTTTCATCAATCAGCTAACATTTTAAGTATTAAAAGTCAAATTTACCCTTTATGTAATAATAGGTTAGAAATAATTGTAATTTTTGTAAAATTTAATTTTTGTTTTATTTTTCTTATTGTCAAAATTTTAATTTTTGTAAAATTAAAT
>JANZLD010000007.1:49577939-49589919 GCA_026413575.1 Erythroxylum carthagenense | reverse complement strand
AAAAAGTAAGAGGAAGAAAAGAGCTTCCATTTGAGCTAAAGATCTCTTCGTTTGGTGAAGAATCAAGGTATGATCTTCTTGAATCTTTGAAATTTTTGGAGGATTCTAGTCCATAAAGTGGCCCGAAGCTCCTTTATGGACTCCCTCAAGTTTACGTATATGTATATTACTTACAAAAGAATATTAGTACCTTTTGACTTGATATATAATGCTCACACAAACAAAACCAACCTCTTTTATTTTATTAATAATAAATATTTTCATTACAAAACTATAACTAAACATGTAAATACACTTGCTTTCTAAGGCACTATATTTACATAACTCCAACAATTCATTAGGTGTTACTTTTGCAGGACTTTGACATTGAGCTGAGGGATAAGAAGGGAGCTGAGAAATTTGAAGCTGATCACTTATCAAGGTTAGATGAAGCAACCATGGAGAGTGCAACAAAGAAGGACATTCAAGAGACTTTTTTCTGATGAGCATTTGATGGTTATGACGGTCACTCCTTGGTTTGCAGATTATGTAAACTACCTTACTAGTAATATCGATATGCCTGATCTTTCTTATGCTCAAAAGAAAATTTTTTTGTCTAAGGTAAGATACTATCTTTGGGATGATCCTTTGCTTTAAAAGATTTGTGTGGATGGTATTGCTAGGCGCTGCATTCCTGAAAAGGAAATGTCCTCTGTGTCACATCATTGTCATTCTAGAAAGGCTGGGGCACATTATGGTGCATTTAGGACAGCTCATAAAGTTTTAGAGTGTGGTTTCTATTAGCCCACCTTATTTAGGGATGCATTTGCATTTGTCATATCTTGTGATAGGTGTCAAAGAATCGGGAACATTAGTAGGAGACATGACATGCCATTGACTAACATTCTTGTTTGTGAGGTTTTTGATGTTTGGGGCATAGACTTCATGGGACCATTCCCCAAGTCTTTCTCCAATCAATATACATTGGTTGCTGTTGATTATGTTAGCAAGTGGGTGGAAGTAGAGGCATTGCCCACAAATGAGTCTATATGTGTTGTTAAATTTTTAAAGAAGAATATTTTTACACGTTTTAGCACACCTGGGGCTATCATTGGGGGTTGTAATAAACTTTTTGATTCACAATTAGCTAAGTATGGGGTAACCTATAAGGTTGCTACTCCATACCACTCCAAACCAGTGGGCAAGTTGAAGTCTCAAACAGGGAATTAAAGAAAATAATAGAGAAAATTGTTAATGCTTCTAGGTGGGACTAGTCTTTAAAGTTAGATGATGCACTCTGGGGCATATGGGACTACATTTAAGACACCCATAGGCATGTCACCATTTAAGATAGTGTATTACAAGTCTTGTCATCTTCCAGTTGAGTTGGAGCATCGTGCATACTGGGCTACCAAATTTCTTAACTTTGATTTATCTTCTGCAAGTGCTAAGAGACTTATGCAGCTTCACGAGCTTTAAGAGTTTCGTTTGGATGCTTATAATAATTCGAAGTTGTATAAAAAGCGTGCGAAAAAGTGGCATAACAAGAAGATCCTCCACTAAGACTTTAAGATAGGCGACCAGATATTGATCTACAACTCCCATCTTCATCTTTTTCCAGGGAAGCTTAAGTCAAGGTGGTATGGACCATTCAAAGTGATCCAAGTTCTTCCTTTTGGGGTCCTTGAGGTAAAAAGAGAAAATGAAAAACCTTTCAAGGTAAATTGGCAACGAGCTAAATTGTATATGCCCAAGTTTGTGGATAATTTTGAGGAGCGATTGTCTCTTCATGACACTTCACCTCTTTGATCGCAGTGCATTTCAGTAGGATTGCAGTTTTCTTTCTTTTCTTTTCTTGTTGATTCCTTTGCATTTCTTTCTAAATTAATGCATTTCTTTGATTTGTTTTTAGTTTCTTTAGATTTGCATGGTTCGTGACAAAGAGTTCTTGGCCAATTCTTTTTTAGGGAAGTTTCTTCTTCCTCTTTCCCTTCTTTGTGTTTGATTATTGACTACTTAAACATTAGGGACAAAGTTCATATTAAGTGTGGGTGGATTGAGATTATGTGCATGATGATGTTTATAATATTGATGTTGATGTTGAGAGATACACACTTGAATGGTTACAACTCTTTTGGTAGCTAACTTAGGTCCCATTTGTGATGAATTTGACCATACAATTATGTCAAAGTAGTTAGAAGGAGAATTAAGTTATATGCGTGAACTTGGATTAGGCAGCTTGAGAGGATAGTGAACCATGTGGATTGATTGAAGTAATTGATTGCATAAACTTAGTCAATAACTAATGCTGAGTGATGAGGCAATGTATGAAGTTTTGATGGATTTTCATTTAAACACATGTGAGGTTTTGTGCTGTATGACTGCATCTTATAGTCATTTATTTTCTTTGTTGTATATGATGCTTCCCTATATGGATTACCTTCATAACTTGCTCTGAACCTATTTGATACTGCTAGTTATATGCTTTATGGACATGATAAAAAGCCCTCTTTGTTTTTTTAACCTTTAGCTTAAATGACCCACCAAGTCATTTTTCCTTTGTTACCCCCTTTGAGCCTTTAACCTTGTTGTTTTTGTATTAATCACATTGCATTGAAACCTGAAAATCTTTTAGCCTGACCCTTTCACAAGTTGAATGAAATAATTAGTATTTGATTCCTTGATTTCGGGACTTTTGTTTTATATGCTATTCTAAGATGTTTTAAAGGTACATCTACTCAGTTTTTGTTGATTTGTGCTACTACTTAAAAAACACATATCAACATAACCAACGTAATAAAAAACAGTTTATGAGCTACTGTAAAACAAAAGAACAAAACAGAGACTACCCATATGTGGTAATGCCTTGAAAATGTCAAAAGACTACACGATACAGTCAGAGCTTCAAGCTTACCAAATTAACCTGCATGGTTGGAAAGTGGAGGGGATGAGTATAATATGTACTCAGTGAGTAGGAAAGACATATATCACAAATAAGACCCGATACACACCAAGACGGTCTAGATAACCTAAGGGTAGGTTTCTCACACATCTAGCATGCATATAACCACCTATTAAGTGAATATAATAGCCTGGACTATGACTCAACATATACTGGTTAGGAACCACATAGGCCTAGCATATTAATCACTCATATGGTGAATTAATGTTCCAATTCCAATACACAAAAGCAAAAAAGCATCACATGTATAATTCAAATCTCGTTAGGAAAACAAATCTCAGAATAGGCCAAAACAATCATATATGTCGCCATTAATTGGCCAAACTAGTATGCACACCCATTGATTCCCAGTGTTGGCTCGACTTTCATCCGTGGTGAGTCTGGACTACCATCGATAAGAGCGTCATGATCCTAGGTGATGACCTCGTTGATTACGATACCTCTAGGTGTGCAATCACCCGTAAGTCCCATAGAAAGGTGTCGATACAGGGACTCGACTTTTATATACCAGTGTCAAGAGTACAGGGGTCACTTAATCTGTTGTGCCTAGCATATGATTGGCCAATCATTACCTCACCAATCATAAAAATCATATACAAATGTTAACTAAAATCAAGCAAGGCACCATTTCTATATTTATCGGTCCAACCGATAAAATGGAACCTTGCCATGGCTCTAAGCCAAAAGAGAACACATCCACATAGCATACATCACTTGATTATGCATATGTAAATTCCAAAACATTACTTTATGCAATAAAAGTCATCTTTTGTACTCCAAGTGCAAAGTGTTATTCAAAACAATGTTGTTTCTTAAATACATAAGTATACTAACATTCATTTGAGATTCAATTCTACTGTGCATTACTTAAGTTCAAAATTCATATACAAGTCATCATGCATGCCTCGAAATGTCCTAGTCCCATTTGAGAGATATGGTTTCTCTAAGTCACCTCAAAAGAAGGTGTACACTCCCTTGACTTTAACAATCCTCAGTATAAGCTCCTTAATCCAGAGCTTCCAAGCCTTTATATATACAAATAGAGAATGTATTTACTACTCAAACATGTATCTCATATTTATACATCCCCATAATCAAATTTATCCCTATCAATCATCATAAATGTTATTCTAACATATGTCAATAGGTCCATAATTCACTTAATAATTCATCTTAATGTCCCCTCAACCATCAAGCTAACCTAATCTTATGTGCAATGTTTACATCCTTTTCTTCCTAATGTTCCTTTATGAACAAGCTGTTTTCTTTTAATCATAACTCTCTCCGAAAAATCGAAATACCATGATTCTTATGCCCCCTAAAAGTAGACTTCCATTAGTCTTAATATATCTAAAAATTACACAAACAACATCTCCCTTTAAAATATAATCTTCATCTAAATTATGTCCTATTTTTGGTAAGAAACAGACTACCAACCGATACTCAAACCTCAATAAATCATTATCAATACATCTTCTAGCAAAACCGTTTCACAAAAGAATTAATAAGACATCAATAATCATTTTTCATGTTTTACACTCACTAATTTAGACTTTAAGGTCTTCAAAAATCAGGAAATAATACAAGGTTCCTGCACAGGGTCTATCATAGGCAATATTTCGGAAACAAGTATAACTCAAGCTCTAGTCACTATTTTGTCAATCCACTTTCACAGAGGTCAAGTTAAGACCTATATCTACAACTTTTATTCTTTGAGTTTCTTAAAATTCGTGCTCTAAGAATATTAAAAATAGATCGAAATAGAAAGATGAAATTGAAACCAGAATTTCAACTTACCTAGATAACTTCTTTCCTTCTCCTTTTCTTTCCCTTTGTCTGTCCTCCTCTTCTCATTTTCATTTTTCTCTCTCTTCTAACCTTATGGTAGACCTTCAATCTTACTTCTATTGCCTTTTCATCCATTTTCTCGAGAAAAGTCAAGAAGCTCAAACTAATCTATGTGTCACCATTTCATTGGTCCATGTGTCACCATTCTATTAGTACATATGTTATCCTTCTATTGGTCCATATGTTACTATTTTATTGGTCCATGAGTCACTTACTTTAGGCTCCATATGTCACTCATTTTAAGGCTCCATATGTCACTACTTGTAAGGCTACATATGTCACCAATTGTAAGACTAAATATGTCACCAATTGTAAGGCGACATATGTCACCATTTGTAAAGTTACACATGTTACCATTCTATTGCTCCACATGTCACAATTCTAAAGTTCCATTTGTCACAAACTTAAAGGGCCACTTGTCACAATTATACTTAAGCCAATTGTCATCCATTTAATTGAGCCAATTGTCATTTATTCCTAATGTCACTTGTCACCATTTCATAGGCCTAATCAATCTAAATTCTCATGTATCAATTTGTCTTACTCTTTAACATTTTTCTTAGACTAGATGCACATATCACCTCATTAATTACTCAATTGTAACAATAAATTTTCAATTCACTAATTATAATCCATCAATTCATGATATTGGAAAATCAAAATGCAAAACATTGGGAATGCACATTCATTTTCATTCCATACTCGGGAATATGTCAATTAAGTACATATACTATCTTGCAATGTTTTCTAAATCATGATTCATGTGTGTAAATGAAATGCACCTCATAAATTCTTAATGAAATAACTCATGTGACTCAAACAGTTTATTCTCTTAACAATTTTAGAAGGCAGGATATTACACTTACCTAGTGTTATACTTTAACGATTGTCCTCGCTAATTCAATAAGTAGTTGTTCTTAGGAGAATGATGGTACAACACCATATTTCACTCTAATATTCAATGCTTACCAAGTTTTGTATGGATTTGCTCCTCCTATGTATGTGTCATACGTTATAGGTTACTCTAAACCATTGATGGTGCATTAAACCTTGAAGGATTAGAAAGATGCTCTTCAGTTGATTAAATTTTATATTCACCAGGCACAAAATAAGATGAAGTAGTTGACCGATAAGAAAAGATCTAAAGAAGAATTTTTTAGTTTATTCCCTTGCAGCCAATTAATTGGATGTACACTAATGTATGACGTTATTTTGAATTAATTAAGATAAAATCCTTGGAATAATTACTGTGTAATTGAAATTATGATGAGATCATAATTATGAGATTTAGTTTACATTTATGTGCTATTCCTAAATGTTCCTAGTTGTAGTTTCTTCAAGATTGGATATTATTAAAATGGTAAAACTAGCACACATTATGTTTCTTTCTTATGAAAAAAGTAATTGATCTCATAAATTAAAGTATAGAGATACTTAAACTAATGTGTGGGTGATTATTAGAGAATAAGTCATTGAACTGACCCGATTATGAGAATTCTGAATGGAATATTAATTATGTGTATATGGATTATCTTATAATGATGGTTGTATAATTGATCCTCAGATTTGAGATTACCAAGGTATCTAGTATGTGAATTACTGTGTTTTGATGCTACTTATGAATCGTCCTAGGGTAGTTTAGTTGGTAGTAACTGGATATAGTATGAACCATATGTAGATAGTTGAGTAAGTTAATATAGGATTCGTCACTCTAAAGTAATTAGAGAGAATATTCTACTGTTCTTGATTAGTAATGATCTATAGAGTTCTTTGGCCAGAGTGAATTGATATTTGAAAAAGGATTTTTCAAATTTTAATTATAAATCAATTACTAATTAGCAAGAACGAACATGATTGGATAATAAGAGTAGAAACTGAACCTATACTCCGTCCAATTAGAATATTGAATAATGAAAGGATTAAATAATAAATTATAGCCATGCATGGACAAGTTAAGTTAATCACTTTGACATTCCTGATATTTGGGTCATCATGACATGTTGCTAGATGTCAATCATGATTTATGATTATGAATTACTTAATTAGAGAATTAAAGATAAATTAAAATGAGTTTTAATTTATCTAATTTTAATTGTGAATTAGAATTATAATTTAAAATCATTGCCAATTTATTAGGAACCTAATGAGTCACACATCAAAGAGCAATTTTTGAAAGAAAAATCAATTTAATTAGGTTGGACTTAATTGTAAAGTTTGAGAAACTTTGAGATCAGATATGAGGTAATTGATTTTATTAAAATTAAATTAATTATAATTAAAATTCGATTTTTAATTATAATTAAAGAGATTTAATTTTAATAAAAGATTGTTATGATTTTTCTATTTAAAAGGAGCAACTTTTTAGAAGCTAGCACTTTTTGTCTTCTTCCTCTCAAAGCAGTTTGGGAATTGCTCTGTAGATACCATTAGAGGCTGGACAATTGAACAACTGGTGATTGATCAATCAGAAAAAGTTTTAAAGATTTTTCAACCGAAAGCAAACAAGGTACTATTTCTAAATCGATTTGTTTTTTATAAAAGTTTAATGAATTATTAGGATCCACTTGGAATTCGAATTTTTTTTTATTTTCCACTATGCCCATAATTCAATCACAGTTGGATTCCTACGGAATTTGTAGTCAATGATTGGGTTTACGTTATTGTCTTAAGCTGACAAAGGGTTTTAAAGATTCACAACACATTGCATATTTCTCAGCTTTATAAACATATAGCTAATGTCTGAAAATTTCAACCCCTCTTTCATGCAGTTTTTCAATATGTTCTAAAACATCTAGTGACTATATGCAAGAGATGCATGGTTAAACACTCGAACAAATTGGCAGTCCAAGTTTTAAAGAAACGGTCGCTTGACAATGAGAGTCATGTTTTATGGGATTTTTTATAATCTTATGTCAATGCTATACTGAAATCTATCTTGTGGATAAAGGCTTAAAATGTGACCCAATTATTGAGCCCATATATATATATATATATATATATATAAATATAATGAAAGAGTTCTACTTGGTCTATACTTTTTATTTAATGATGGAATAAACCGCAACCATTTGTTTTGGTCACTTGATGGATGTAGTAGATTAAAAGTCATCGATATATAAATTGGTCATCTCTCTACTAATTATGGTTAAAAATTGTTTTTCATCAAATTTCTATAGCCATAAAGCGTAAAGATGGAGAAACCAATTTTAACTGAGAATATGGTGAAGTTTCTCAATCCCTTTTCAATGATGACATCTTATGTATCAACTACACTATATTACACTTATAATTTGTAACAATTGTCTATTCAAGATTCTAAAGCTATGAATGTCAATTTTGACTTATGTCATAAAGACCATGTTTTTACACGTGGTATCAGAGTATATGTTTTGTATTTTGAATAAACAAATTATTCATCTATTTTACTATGATTGTTTGATGATGATTGCCAAATATTTAGAAGTTCAAGAAGTGTTATGATTATTCACTATCAATGATTTTTATAAGAAAAAGGTAAAGAAAGAGTAATTTTTAATATTATTACTACCATAATTTTATGCATCAGCCTTTCTCATAAAACTTCTCATATTATGGAAGTTTTTTTCATCATGTTTAATTACACATTAAAGTTTAGTTGTTGAATTGTATGACAAGTGTACTGTCCATATATGTTTAGATAAATATCAGGAGAAAATAAGCATAACGTATATTGCTGAGAATTGAACTTTGGTTATTAGGCAAAACCCAGAAACCCCATCCACTAGACAACATGGAAGAATATTTGTTAAAGTTTTCTTTAGGATTCTAAATGAAGTATAATTTTAAAAAGAGAAAACTTAGCATAACATTATTACTGAGAATCAAACTCATGTCTTTTAAATGAAAGTCTAATATCCTAACCATTGGATGACAACAAATAATCGATATAGCTTTCACTATAATTATTACCAGTACTTAAAGTTCTTGTCTACATACTTATTTAAGTTATTTTTTATTTTTCTATTTCCAAAATTTAAAGACATTTTTATTTTATTCTGACGCTATGTATTCTATTAATTTTATTAATGATTTCATGTAAAGCTTAGCATATTATTATTAGAATTTTAAATTATGTGTTATATGTTAAATTTATATATGACATTATAAAAAGATCATTTATTAGTCAACAAAGTGACCTAACTAATTAAGTGAATTTTTTTCATGTATAAATAGCCATTTATTTATTAATGCATATTATTGAATTAATTATATGGATAAATGATGTTTATTAGTTCATATAATTTTCAAATTTATCCATTTGTAAATTAATACTTTATGATTAATTAAGATAATAAAGGAAAATTAATATTTACTTGTCAAATATGTTATATATCCGAAGATATTATTGTATTTGATGAGTTTTTGTTTAATTACCTGATAAATTTTGTATGACATTAAACTTATGATAATGTATTGTTGACTTTCCCAAAGGAAACTTGTAATATATTCTAAATGTTTAATTATTTGAATCCAATAATTTATTGAGCATTTATGTATTTGTAGCTATTTCTCTTCATTTGCATGTTCTTTTGTTTAATGGTTTGAACTTCTCTGAATGGTCCCAATAAGTCAATTTTAATTTAGGTGTTTTGGATCTTGATTTATCATTATTGGAAGAAAAACCTATTTCCATTACAGACACCAATAGTGAGGTTGAGAAGACAAACTATATAGCATGGGAAAGTTCCATCATATTTGTTTTAATTTCATGCAAATGACTATTGCCAAAAATATTAAGATCACTATTTCACAAACCTGAAGTGCTAAAGAATACCTTACATTTATGAAAGAATGTTTTCATTTTGTGGATAAGTCTCTCGCTAGTATACTACTGGCTAAACTCATGACCATGAAGTTTAATAGTTCATAGAGTAGACAACAACTTATCCTAGAGATGAAAAATATTGCATCAAAAATTTTGGGTATGATAGGTGATAACTCATTCTTAATGCAATTCATTATATTACCTCCTAAGTATTGACCTTTTCAAATTAACTGCAATATTATAAAGGACAAGTGGAATGTTATGAAATGTCCATTATGCTTATTCAGGAGGAAGCAAGAATAAAGAATTAAAGAGTTCATTCAATTAAATATTGTTGATCAAGGAACTAGCAAGATTCACTAGCCAAACGCTAAGAAATTTAAGAAGAAAGTATCTGCTAAAGCGACATAAGTTACTTCCAATATTGATAAGAAGGAACAAAAGAAAAATGAGAGTCATTTTTGTAAGAAATAGGGACACTATAAAAAAGATTGGCTAAAATATAAGGTTTGGTTTGAAAAAAACTTAATTTTTATTTGAAAGTGGGTTTATTTTTAATTTTAGTGGTGGTTATTTAGTTTATATAAACCTAATTCCATTATTGGTTATGAATTTCTTATGGATGATTTATATAAATTGAAACCTGATGTTAATTTTTTGAATCCCTATTTTCTGTTTATTATAACATTGGAACTAAGCATAGTATAATGAATAAAATTTGAACTTTTTTGTGGCATAAACATTTGGGCATTTATCAAAAGAAATATTAGAAAGATTGGTAAAGAATGAAATTCTTCCAAATTTAGATTTTATTAACCTCTATATATATGTGTATTACATTAATGGAAAGCAAACCAAACATAGCAAGAAAGGAGACACAATAAGTGTTTAGCTCTTTAAAATTATACATACCAATATATGTGGACCTTTTGACACTCCATCTTTTAGTGGAGAAAAGTATTTCATCACCTTTATAGATGATTTTTCACATTATAGATATGTCTATTTTCTTAATGAAAAATCTCAAGTTGTAGGCGCCCTTGAGGTGTTTGTAAAGGAGGTTGAAAGGAAAATAGATAAGAAAGTGAAAATTGTAAGATCTGATAGAGGTGGTGACTATTATGGAAAATATGTTGAATCAGGACAATGTCTAGGTCCATTTGCAAGGTTTCCTGAGAAACATGTCATATGTGCATAGTATACTATATGAGGCATACCTCAATAAAATGGTGTAGTAGAAAGACATAACAAGACATTAATGGATATGGTTAAGAGTACGATTAGTAATTCTTCATTAACTAAAACCTTGGGAATGCATGTACTTAGAACTATCATGTATTTGTTGAATAGGGTTCCTAGTAAGGAAGTACCTAAAACTCCTTTTGAGTTATGGATTGGAAGGAAACCTAGTTTAAGGAAGCTACATGTTTAAGATTGTCTAGTAGAAGCATTATAATCCACAAGAAAAGAAATTAGATTCTTAAACAATCAGTAGTTATTTTATTGGTTGCCCAAAGAATATAAAGGTTATAGATTTTGTTGTCCAAACCATAGTCTAAGAATTTTTGACATAGTTAATGTTCAGTTCATTAAAAATGGCGAAGTTAGTGGAGGTGATGAAAAATGTATTGTGGATGTTAATGAAATAAGGGTTGATGTTCCATTACCCATCAATGTTTTGGTATCTATATCTATAACAAATGTTGATCCAATATTGGAAGAACAAATAATTCTGCACAACATTTGGATGAAACAACGTGTTGTAAAGAAAATAACTTACATCTAATTAATTTAAAGGAATAATATGGAATAGCACTTAATAAACCTGTAAGAGTAAAGAGATCAATTATTCTTAATGACTATATGGTTTATTTGCGAGAATCAAAATTTGATTATGGCATTAATAATGATATTGTTTCATTTTCACAAGCTATAAAAAGTGATAAGTCTGATAAATGGATTGATGCTATAAAAAATAAGTTAAATTCAGTAGCTCAAAACAATGTCTAGGACCTTGTTGAATTTTTAGAATGATCTAAGCGAGTTAAATGTAAATGGGTCTTTAAGACAAATATGAATCAAATGGCAATATTAAGTGGTATAAAGCTAGATTTGTTACTAAAGATTATACTTAAAAGGATGATGATTACAAAGAGACTTTTTCACCTATCTCAAAGAAAGATTCATTTAAAATAATTATAGCATTAGTAAATGTAGCGCCCCCTCACCGTAGGGTATGGATCGGGATACCCGTAGGTACGCTCCGACGCATAACCCACGATAAGGGT
Organism: Erythroxylum carthagenense; assembly: GCA_026413575.1. Lineage (NCBI taxonomy): Eukaryota > Viridiplantae > Streptophyta > Magnoliopsida > Malpighiales > Erythroxylaceae > Erythroxylum > Erythroxylum carthagenense. Next base: position 49,578,038 of record JANZLD010000007.1, on the reverse strand, counting down.
GCACTACGTGAGACATCACACAAAAACCTGCATGGCATCGCAACACAAAAACTCACAATAGCAGAAATCACTACATATTTAAAACTCAAAATATTAATT
>JANZLD010000007.1:49562362-49575798 GCA_026413575.1 Erythroxylum carthagenense | reverse complement strand
GTTCTAGTATGCCACCCTCGCGGGTCACGAGTTCGGATATCACCCTCGATATCGGGTTCGGGTCACGCGGGAGTGGGGTGCTACACATATTCTATAAATATATTAATATTGCTATTATTATAATGGAAGAGTTTTTTTTGGTTTATATCTCTTATTTAATAGCTGAATAAATCTCAACCATTTATTTTGTTCACTTGATGGATGTACCAAATTAAAAGTAATAGATATATAAATTTGTTGTCTTTCTACTAATTAGGGTTACATTTTATTTTTCATTAGTAAGAGAGTAAAGAAAGAAATCAAATTTAACGAAGAATCTAGTGAAGTTTTTTAATCCCTTTTCAATAATGGCATCTTTTGTGTCATGTATAGAATATTACACTTTTATGATTTGTAACAGGTGTTTATTCAAAATCCTAAAGTTATGAATTTCAATTTTGATTTATGTCATAAAGATCAGGTTTTTTTATATAAAGTTGATGGAACGGAGGCATGGTTATAACTTAAAATTGAAGGAAGTTGATTGATTGATTTTTTTTGTCAATCTTGAATTAACCACACACATGTGTACGATGTAGTTATAACTAGCACAGGCAAGTAGAGGTTGATCCCATAAAGACAATTATTACTAGTAATTACCTTTCTCCTATTATCTAGCCTATAAATTGGATGTCGGTTTTTAATGAAGAAAACAAAACTTAAACAATTAAAATAAAATAGGAAACAATAATGAATGAAGAACAAAGAAAATTGCTTAGAAAACTCAATATCAAAGATTAGTGTTTAGGTTATGAATCCCCCTAAAAACCATTAAATAGTTAACCTTTTATCATGCAGTTATTTTATTGACTATTGGACCGTGAAAATTCCTATGTTTTGTTAATAATTATCTAGAGAATACTAACAATTAATCCATAGGGTGATTTCTAGTTAAAGTTCTTAGGATTGCATTATCGATTTATGAATTCTACTATTAGGTTTGACCTTAATCTAGAGGATTTATGTTGACCTATCTCTAGGTTTGCAATCATCTCTTTTCAATTATGGTAGACCTATTCATACAAAGGATTTCTTAATCTCAACATTATGAAATCAAATCATGTACTAATATTTCAAATATATTAGAACATGTACAAAACACATAACTAAATCACAATAGATCAATCAAAACAATACATTAAATAAAAGAATTGGTTATAGATTGCATCGTGTTTTTATGGGTAGTTTAGTTTGTATTTAGTTATTAATTTGATTGTTTAGTATGCGTTAAGATAAGAATTGTGTTAGTTAGTAGATATTTGTGTTTTAAGCATTTTATGGGTTAAAGCATGCTTTTGAGCTTCAATTTTATATATTTAAGGGGTCTTTATGAGTTTGCTAGTGTTTAAGGGAAAATAGTAGAAAACAGAGAAGATTCAGAGAAGACCTGGGAGCTAACTCAGGGCCACAATCGTGGCTAGTAAGCCATAATCATGACAGAAATAGGTGTAAGGAGTCACGATTGTGGTAGAAGGCAAATATTCTAGAAGGAAGAAGAACAGATGAAAACGAACATCGAGTTTGAAGAAGTTATGAAAGTCTCAATTCGTTAATCAAAAGAAAAAGAAGAAAAGGGGTGACTAAGGTAGAACAAGAATATCTCACCCTTTTACGAAACAAACTGCTAAACTTAATAGAAGATATATTCTATTATCAAAACCCTTCATCTACTGGAATTCTTCTTTCTTCTTCGAGCATAGAGCTAATCATCATTGCCTGATTCATAATTTAGACATATTTCACAGTCTATGTCGCACATGGATGGATCTACATCCTTGACAAAATGTCCACAATGATGGTTGATATATAGAGGTTCTCTATCAGGTTTGAAGCAATGGATTGGGGAGTCTATCTTTTCCTTCTTTATATGAGAACACTGGTTAAAGCATCAAAATAGGTTCAGATGTAGTGGAAGGTCCAAGTTGATCTTTATTAGGCCTAGTGTAGATGGATTTCACCGATTCATTTTTTAGGTTCTTAAGAATAGGAGGAGTAGTGATATGGAAAGAATGTCGATGATGGGAATGGAACACCTTCTAGTAATTGGTGATCCATTCTATAGGCATCAAGTTCTTAGGCTCCATTGGTGGTAGCTACTTTGGAATTTGGATGATGGTAGTCTGGTCATGAGCTTTATCTGCCACTATATAGAAAGAATCAAAGAGAATTTGGAAAATTCAGATCTATAACATGGTTCTATAAATGGTAGTTCATTTGATGATGAAGAGTGACCATAATGGTTGTAGGATCTTGTTCTACTCCAGTAATTTTTATCTAGACCTTGAGTCTCTCAAACAAGGTGGGATCATCCAACCTGATATTGAAATCAGGGGTAATGGTAAGGATGACACTTCCATTATTGAGGGTTGTTAACAAAGTACCAATTAGTGCATTTTGGTATGTAGTGTAGGCAGTGTCAAGAAGAGATATCCTGGTTGTAGCAAGAATTCCTTTTCTTCCATGGAGGATAAGAGAAGGTGAGTGTATGATTATGCTCTCTCCAAAAAGAGATGAGTTCTTTTGGAATTTCTAACTTCACATATTGTTCTGCAGTGGTAGATTTTAAACCACACTACTCTAGATGAGAACTTTGGATGGTTTCTTTGACCTTTAGGCATTGTGTAGAGAGAATAGTTCTTATACTTCTTATCTAAGAATGGTAATGAGAGTACACACTGTAGGGACTGAGCAAAGGTAATGAAATATCATAAATACGACTTTCTGCTAGAAGATAGGTAGTTTATACAAGGTGTTCGATTTTATTAAAAAGAGTACGATTAACATTAGAAGGAAGACTGGTAATAGAGAGAGTTAAAGAAAGATGAACAGGGTCACTAGGTAAAGAGTAACTCATGGTTGAAGGAAACTCCTTACTCACTCTCATCTGGAATAATGTAATCATAATCAATAACACTAATGGCTCTTATACCACATAGGCAATCTTTGGTTAAAGGATACACAAAGATAACATCACCAAAGGTACGTGACATTGTTACCACAAGAATTGAGAAAGGCACTTCTCATTATGACTCCTAGGCTCGTGGAATATTTTACCGATAAGCCTCAACAGAGTTGCAGCATGGGTTTCTAGCTTATATACCAGTCAAGTGATTTATAAAATAGATTCCATAAGAGATCAAAGATAAACAAAGATTGACTATAGTTTAGATTTTAGATATGCTAGCCTAGACACAAGCCCTTCTCCTCTGATGGGCATCAATTCTTAAGGCCTACCTTTTAGAAATCTAAAATGACCAATCTTTTCCCATATAACTAGACCTCAAATAGGACTTATAGTCTAAGATTTTTTGATACATATGATCCTTATGAAGAGGAAAGTGTAGAGCATACTTATCTTTCTTTATGACTGTGGCTATATTATTCAATAATTAAGCTTTCATAAGAGAGAAAACTTAAAAAGAAGTCATATAATAAAACACATAATGTTTTTTTTTTATTTTTCTACTTCTAATTACAATGAAGAAGAAGCGTTACTTTTATAGACTAAGTAAAGAGGATAGGGACAAACAAATTTTAAGGAAAAGATTCCCATAGTATAATAATGCATACTAGGATAAAAAAGTAAATAGTAAAAAGAAGAATTATTGGGAGACACTGGGTCCCAATAATATTTCTAAGAGATAAGGAGGAATCTTTTTTAACAAAGAGGTGTAGAAAGTGATCTAGCTTCACTACTCCCATTGTCAGAGTCAACTATGTCTTCTACCATACCATCAATGGTTTTGATGAATTGGGTTATTTTTTATTCAGTTAAAATAGGAGGCCAAGGGTCCTGAGCATCTTGAAAGTAGTCAAGAAGGTTGGGCCTCTTGCTGTTTATAGGCTTTTGAACTTTAGAACTTTCCCCAATTTTAAAATTTCTTTTAGGCTTAAAGTCTAGAGGACATGGTACTTCTCAAGCCATAATGTTGAAACCCTTAGTAGTAAATTGGTCCATATGGGTCCAATATCCATCAGAAGGAGAAATGGGTTCTAGTAGAGCAAAATCATCTGGGTAGGGGCCCAAAGAGGTACATGTTGTAGGCTTAGTGGTCCTTAGGTAATAGTTCAAATGATCTAGAACAAATTAAAAATCTTTTAATAGATCTTTATTTTGCTTAAGACAATATGTGATTGTGCGCCAATTCTAGAAATGGTTAGTAGTGAAGATATAACCATGTCTACAAATTGTCCTTCTGTTCAGAGAGAGGAATAGCCCATAACTGATGTTTGTTTAAGATCTGGCCAAGTTGGAGACAACTTTTTTTTATAGTGGTTCATTTTTGTAATGGTTGGAACCACTATAAAAATGTCCACTCAAGTGAGTCGACATTGGCTGAGTTTGAAAGCTATTGATAAATATACAATGGTGCAAGAGAAGTTGGACAAGCATTGAAGTTAGATAAAGCCTAGAGATGCCACATGGATGTTCTAGAAAGGGAATTATAGAGATGATAAAAAATTTGATAAGGAGTTCCTTTGTCAAAATAATGATGACAAAGAGGAATGTTTAAAGTTATAAGGACAATTTGATAAGGAATGTTTAGAGTTATAAGGGTCTAGAGTAGTCAGCCATGTGGGAGATGAGGAAAGTGTAATAGCTCATTAGCTATGTGTGGACTAGGCTGATAAAATCCATTTTGGAAGTTCATACCTAAATATTCTATTTGGGAACTCCCATTATGACTCTTTTTTTGTTAAGAGCATAATCCTATATTGCTTTCTAAGATCCAAAAAAGATTATAGTAAGGCCTTGTGTTCTTCATGGGTTTTGGAGTATATAAGTATGTCATCAATATAGACTGACGTGCTTGAGAGACTGGGCTCATAAATTTTGGTCATGGCCCTTTGAAATAGTGAAGGAGCAACCTTACGTCTAAATGGCATGACTGTCTATTGATATTAAGCATTGAGAATGTAGAAGGTTGTTTTGTACCTTTCTTGCAGGTCAATGCCTAATTGCCAAAATCATGCTTTCGAATCAAATTTGGAAAAGATTGCAGCCTCTTTGGGAAACAGAACTTGAGTATTGATCTTTGGTAGTGGGAACTTATCATCTTGCAGGAAAGCATCGAGAGGTTTATAGAATCACCAACCTCTTTTTTCCTTGCTTCTGTTCAGATCTTTTATTCATATAAAAAGCCTAACAAGCCTAATCTAATTTTGTAGGTTCAATTAATCCTTGTTGAAGTATAATATCACACTCTTTTTATGCTAGTTTTAAATCATCAAGTTTCATACTTGGATGAGTAACCTTGGCAGGATTAATGTCCTCATGCTTTTTGAATGGTAAAAGGATGAAGAAATGAGGATTTTTTCCATAAAGGATGGGGATGTGAGAACTGTGCATAGTTCTTAGGACAATGTTTCAAAATTTGGTTTTGTAGGGCTTCATATGGAGGAGGAACTCTTATATCTGTATAAGAATTGAAGTTTGCTCAACATTTGATTCCTAGAGGTAGGATTTGTAACGAAGATGCTTTATAATAGACATCTATACTTATTAGGATATCCAAGCCAAGTGTATGGTTACTGATACAAAGGTCACCTTAGGACTCTAACTTTCATTGAAGTTGATCGCCAATGCCCTTTGCACAGCAGTCTCACTTATGCTGTGTTTGATTACTGTCTTCAGGGGGCAGAAACAGAACGAGACAGAAATTTGGAGACGGAACAGAATAAAAATTGAAGACAGTGAGGTGTTTGGTTGTGGTGGACAGAACATAAAAAACTGTTCTGTCCTGAGGATAGAAATGTGTTTGATTGCAGTGGATAGAACAAAAAATAGTGTGAATGACAAAATTGCCCCTACAGTATAATATGAGTGAAAACATGTAATTCATTGATTATTTTATAATTGTATCATTATTTATTTTAAGTGTATTTTTAATTTTGTAATTACGATGAAATAAAATGGGAAACCTAAAAATTTATTGAAATGTGAAACTAAAATTAAAAGAAATGAGTTATTGAATTATAAAAATCCTACAAGTTAGATATTTTATAATAATTTAATAAAACATCTAAGCATTCATGGATTACACCATAGGTTTTAAAAAATCCTACAATTTAGAAATTCTAATACATAATAATTTAATAAGACATCTAAGCATTTATTGAATTAATGACATAATAGGTTAAATAATTCCTACAAATTAGATGTTCTAGTACATAATAATTTAATAAAACATTTAAGCATTCATGGAATTAATTACATAATAGGTTTTAAAAAATCGTACAAGTTAGAAATTATAATACATAATAATTTAATATATCATCTAAGCATTCATTGAATTAATGACATAAGAGGTTAAAAAATCCTACAAGTTAGATATTCTAGTATATAATAATTTAATAAAACATCTAAGAATTCATAGAATTAATTTCATAATAGGTTTTAAAAAATCCTACAAGTTAGAAATTTTAATACATAATAATTTAATAAAGCATCTAAACATTCATGAAATTAATTACATAATAGGTTAAAGATACATACAAGCCTTATATTTTATTAGTGATGTCCTTAACAATAATACCCAAATAGAACCAATGTCACTTCTAGCTCGTCTTTCTTGAACAAAGGACTCCAAATTCAAGTTATTGACTCTTGGAATGTAGATATATGAAAATCGTCATTCATTCTTGAGAGAAAATACACAACAACCAAACCTATCCCACATATGCTTATGTTCCTATAGCTATCTGTTGTGATAAAATACAACATACAGATAAATACATGTTGACATGATTCAGACTGCCGCTAAAAGTTGAAATACTTGAAGCAAAACTGAAAAGACAAAAACTATACACTGCTTGAGTAATCAAGGCTTAAGCACTTGACTGAACTCCTGAAACTTCACTCAAGAAAAGAGTGGGGAAGCCGATGGTTGAGGATAGGCAGTCTGGGAATTGGCATTGCTAGTGGTAGTTTTGTTGCTCTTCTTTTCGGTAAGTTTTTTAGATGCATCCTTTGAGTCTTGAAACTGTTCTAATACTAGTACCATCTCCTTCATTGTTGGCCTGAATTTTGCATCTGCTGCTGAGCATTGAAGAGCAAGTTCTGCAATCTTTTGGACCCGACCGTGTGAGTACTGGCCTTCAAGACGAGAATCTAGAATGTGTAGAACTTTATGCCTATAATCAGATTGCATGTACATTTAACCAAGTTCTAAAATGAAGCTGTGATCACTGAAATTTTCACCGAAGTCATCTAAGTGTAGCTTGTAATTCCCATATCCCTAGCTCTCATAACGTAAGAATTCAGCGTCACAAAAACATTAAAGACTTATTCAAATGAACTTCAAAAATATATTTCTGCTGACAAGTAATTGTGTTCACAAGCTAATAATGCAACCTATTAAACTCATTAATTGCACACTCCAACAAACCAAAATATTCAGAATGTAAAACAAGCATAAATGTGTACTCTTTGTATTAAGCCTGCTCATCTCAATGACTAGTATGTTCTCTAACGTACTTAAGAGAGCCAGTTTGAGTTCAAATAAATCACAACTTGTAAACTGGAGTTATAAAACACGGTAGGAAAACAACTTGTCAAACATTCAACAGCTCCTATAATGCTCAAGAGTCATTGCTCATGCTTGAAGAAATGTCGTTTGTGATGATTATTTGTCTAATCTTTTGAAAAGTGAGCCGAATGAAAAGTTAAAGAGTATCAGATTTTGAGAGTGGCAACGCTATTCCTATCAAGCCCTTTCATTCAATCAAGTAAATCTTAGAATATACACAAAGTGTAAGCAACAAAAATTCAAAGCAGACAGCAACTAAAACCAAATCATCACAAGTTACAACCAAATCATCAAAGTATAAGAAGCATACAAGAGAGGCAAAGTTGAAACCTTTGAAAGGGGGCTGAAGTGGGAAGCAGGAACAATATGCAGTAGAACTCAAAGATCTGTAAAAACCCAGAAAGGGGAATGAGTAAAACCCAGCACGAAGACAAAGAAGGAGATCACAGTGTACCAGACAGAATGAAATATCCAGACTAATGGTAGAGGGAGCGAGAAGAAGACCCAGAAAATCTCAAACACAATCAATGAATCAAACGTGGACAGCGAAATGAAAGGCAAAGAAGGGGAGAAAAATGAACCAAAAAATTACTTATTTATGACTGCGGAGGTGAACCAGAGGGAAGAAGAGCACACGAGATAGTTGTTTTGTGAGACTGAATTTGTTAGGATTCAGAAGATTATTGAGGGTATTTTTGTCATTTTCATTTTCGTCCTTAGAATAAAAATTTTTGTACCACAGTCTTGGGAGGAACAAAAAATTTCTATCTTTGTCCTTTGAAGACGGAACAAAAACAAGTGAAGACGGTAAGCAAACACTCTGAGGGACAGGATTATTATGTCCTATCCTCCGTCCTCGTTGTTAAGGACAACAACTAAACAGGGTGTTAGGTTTGCTTAAGCAAGACTTCAACCTTGTAGTGTTTACATCACACACTTGAAGAAACAATGCTACGGAAGCAATAAGAAAATAAAGGCAACAAGGAAACAAGAGAGATATAATAAAACTAACATTTATATCACTTTTCCTCAAAAGAATACAAGGAATACTCTCTCTGACTAAATTAGGAGAGCAAAGCTCGAACAAGCTATATATAGGCACTCTAACTTGAAAGCCAAGTTACGTTTAGAATCCCATTTAAAGTGAACTGCCTAAGATCGTGTAAGATCATGTCTATCTTTATTAGATTACATCACATGGATCAATTAAATGACACCCCCATCTAAATAGGACTCTAACTGATAAGATAGAATCTACAAGATAAAAGAAAGATAGACTTTACATTCAAATAGAAAACTAAAATCCTTATCCTCGAAGATCTCCACTATCTTCAGATGTTGAGTCCCATTGTAACTCTAACTCCCAGTTGTCGCCACATCATTCAAGATCTCCCACGATCTTTATCCATTGATGATGCAGTGTGATCTTGCCGATGCCCATATAGCACATTGGCCTGATCCAATGCTTACCACAACAAGTTCGCTAGTCATGGTCCATTTATCCGAACATCGGCCAAGTCCTATGCCTAGGTCAAGTCAATCTCTACAAGGTCCGAGACTATACCAAAATTCGTACCAAGTCTGATTCCACTCGCCTATGTTTGCCTTAATGTTTTCGCATGCCTCCCTCATACGTGTAATCCACCTAACCTTCCTCCTAAGATGCATCATGAAGGTAACTAAGAAGTGCTCCAAAGTTTAAGGGTTTAACAAACCACCCCCATCAGATGGATTCGACGCCCTCATCGAATTAGTCTGACGGTAGGAGTTCATCTGGTCCTCGAATTACCATAAAGTCATATCTTTCTCCCACATTGCTTCTGCCACAGGTTTACCTTTCCACTGAATCAAGAACTTAGTTTGTTGATTCTTCTTGTGTTGACCCATTGTTTAAAGATCTAGGATCTTCTACACTTGATCCTTGAACTGTTTCCTGACAATTGGTAGAGCTCACTTCACCTGACTTCTATTCAGATATGATGCGTCCTCACTGTAAGGCTTGAGAAAACTATCATGAAAAGTAGGGTGTACGTTTAACCTCTTGGGTAATTTCATTCTGTATGCAACATTCATCACTTTATGTAGCACTTTAAGCGGTCCATCTTACTTCGGCACCAAACCCCTATGAACTTACTTGAGATCTTCTCCCAAATTTGTGGAGTTAGTTTCAACAAAACTTTATCTCCCACGTCAAATTCTAATAGTCTCCTCTGAAGATCTGCTTACTTTTTAATCCGTCGAGAAGCTTTTTGAAGACTGTCCCTCACCTCATCCAACAATTCTTGCTTCTCTATCACAAACTTATGCACCGCAGGACATTTTCCACCTGTCCTTTATTGAGCAATCTCTAGTGGTGTAAGAGGCTGTTGTCCTAACACAATCTTAGAGGGACTTTTCTCCGTAGCTAAAGATCTATAGAAGTTGTAGCAAAACTATGTGGTTTTAAGTTAACTTAACTACTTACGTTGACTTGCACTTACATAATGTGCTGGGCTCCGGACAATCTGGAGTCATACAAAGCCCGTCATCCCATAAAGATGGTATGTCCATAACAGTCAAACATCAAATATCACAGTTTTGAGAATCACAAGCAAAACCCAATCATATTTCATTAATGAATCCAAACAAAGTTTATACAAGCTTATTACAAAATACAAAATACTCATGATATAATTAAATGCTTATGCTTAAAATGATTCTAAAATACAAAAAGTTCCTAAACTAACTTAATTACAAAACTCTTTATTCTTGGTGTTTGCCAAACTTTGCAAGGATCATTGCTGTTCTTCTTTTTCTTCACCTGCGGAGTGGAAGGTAATAGGGTGAGCTGCGAAGCTCAGTAGCTTATACATTTATAGCCATTGGCAACGAGCCATACAATTCAGGCACACACACATATATATAAATATACAAAAGTATGCATATATATATATATGTCCCATTTAATCTAGTAATTCTATCATCCACACTTCAAGCTCAAAATTTCATAATTTGAATGTCATCACATAGAACATAGCATGAAGACTCATCCATCAAAACATAACACTCAAACATGCATCATACTTGACAGTTTAATTATGAAATGCACAATCAATTGGCTCGAGAGTTCCATAGAAATAGAAGGGAGAAATCGAAGTTTACCCCATGAACAGAATGAGTCCAATTTTGGAGCTCATATGCCACAAGTGGGTAGTCGGGAGAAGGCTCTTATTAACGTGGACGTGACAAATAGAATGGTTCTACTCTCACCCAAATAGAAGCACATAATCATGCTCAAATCATTTTATGAAATGCTTTCATACTTTTCATGCTCTTTCCTTTTTTTCATTTATACAAAATGCCATGATAGATATCAAGGCATAACATGATCAAAATCACAATTCAATTTTATCACAATGTCATACATCTTTCAATGCATAACATAAAACACATCATAGTAATTCACAATTTAGCAATTCTAGCATATACACACACATAAGCAAAATGCCCATTTACACAATAACCATAAATATATTACCCGCCTAATTTGCTTGCAAAAATTCAAGTCAAGGTTGTCTTTCCCCTTGCTTTTGGGTAGGATTTTCTTGGTTCCCTAAAACAAATCAAGTCTCATTCAATAGGAATCTAATAGAAAATCCCATAATGCAAAATCACTAAAATTGGTTTTAGAATACTTAAACCCAAGTATTTTTTAAACTCCATAAATTAAAATCCTTCCGAAAATTCAAAAGATCCAAAATGATCATACCTTCATTCGTCACCAAATGAAGGGATCTTTAGCTCAAAGGGAAGCTCTTCTCTTCCTCTACCTTTTTTGCTTCTTGAATAGCTCCAAAATCTCTCTTGAAGACTAAGAAAAATTCAACCCTAGCTTGTTTCTCTTCTTTCTCTCGTTCTCTTCTTCCCTTCGTATTTCTCTCTCTTCTTCATGACACTCTCTCTTTTTCTCGTCAATTTTCGTTCTCCTCTCTTCCTAAAATGCTAAACAACACTTCTTCTTCCAATTATATCCTTAATGAGTTAGAAATGTCCCATTTGCCCTTCCATTTATGCTTTATGTCTTTTTATGCTTAAGTGTCTTGCCAACAATACCCTTGAATATTCTAACATAACTTTTTCTTCTAGAATAATGTTCTCCATTGTCTTAAGTTTCTAATGACACCAAAATCAATCCATTTGGTTTAGAACTCTAAAAGTATTGCCCTCAATCATATTGAACCTGTCATGGGACAAATGGCATAACTCTCTCTACAGATGTCAAATTAAGATCATCTTAAGATAATTTCAAAGAGGACTTTGAGATCTAAAACTTTCAAGAAGACCTTAAAGACAAATTCTGTCGTCTAGAGTGTCAAATTTGGACCAAAAGATGTTCTGGTCAACGTAATATGAAGCAGAAAGTCAACCTAAGACAAAGGGTGAGATAAATTGAGAAAAACAGATAAGCACAAAGCAGACGAAGAGAAAAGTAGACGAATCGAAAGCAGATGAATCGAAAAGTAAACAAAGTAAAGAGCAAACGAAGCGAAAAGCAGATAAAGCAAAGAGCAGAGGAAGCAAAAGACAAACGAAGCAAGAAGCAGACGAAGCAAAAAGGGCAGACGAAGCAATGAATAGATGAAACAAGAAGCAGACAAAGCAAAAAGGGCAGACAAAGCAAAGAGTAGATGAAACAAAAGACAGACGAAGTAGGAAGCAAACGAAGCAAAAAGGGCAGATGAAGTAAAGAACAGATGAAACAAATTCACAAAAGATATAAATTAACTACAAAAGAGCAAGAAACTTATATTCAAATATTTATTCAAAAACTACCTTTTCCTACGAATAAAAAAGTAGAAGCTAGATTTAATGAAAAAACAAAATCTAGAGCAGTTGCTTTTAATTTAGGTAGAGCTATTTTAATTGCTCAGGAAATATTAACGAAACAATGTTTTGAATCAAAATTGAAAAGAATAATATGACATAAAGACATTTAGAGTTGTTGTGCAAAATATGCAGAAGTACCACAACAATATGAATGTGAAACCCAACGGACACATTATAAGAAAAGCAAAATGCATTACAAAAAAAGAAAACCTTATAAATCTTATCGATGGAACAGATGTCCTCGACATTATTATAAACGTAGACCTTATATTCCTTATAAGAAACAATTTATAAGAAAACGATATAGACAGTTTAAATCAAGACAACTCGATTGTCCTCATAAGAAAAAATCTTGTAAATGTTGGATTTGTCAGGAAGAAGGGCATTATGCTAATAATTGTCCAAAGAAATAAGAGAAAAAATATCAAAATAAGATAAACATTTTATCTTCAGCAACTCAAAATCAATTAGAACCAATCGAATCAGACTATGATACTAATTCCACCATTTCTTCAATTTACTATTATGAATCTCACAATGAGTCATCAGAATCATCAATTAAATCCCAACACAACCTTTATACAAGTAGTGATTCAGAATAGAAAAGTAAATGCATATATAGATACTGGAGCAACTATTTGTATTGCTTCAAAACAATTATTAACAACGTGGAAAAAATTAGCAAAACCATTACAAATAAGAATAGCCGATGGAAGCTTTAAATATATATGGTATGTTAGTTATTGCAATAATATTATTATAGAAAAATATACCTTTTTAGTTCCTTCAATTTATCAGCAAGAGTCCGGATTGCCATTAATTATTGGAAACAATTTTCTAAAATTATACAATCCATTTTGCCAGTATCTACATTATATTACTTTAAAAACTCCTCATATAAAAACCTTAAATCAAAAGTCTATTATTCTTAAAATTCCCATTTATCATACCTCATATTTACAAAAGTTACACCTTATAACAACCAAATTAGATTATCTTCAA
>JANZLD010000007.1:49536425-49547223 GCA_026413575.1 Erythroxylum carthagenense | reverse complement strand
CCACGAAAATAAGGTATTTTCGTTAATCCTTCGTGTTTTCGATTATACGTGATGTTTTGTATGGTCTTTTCCGCAGCGTATTGTGAATGCTCGGACCGTAAGCGATCCAACATCTTTCAACTATTTCTAAAGATTCATTATTTTTAGATGCTGTGTAGTCTACTGCATTTGATTCTTCTTTTATATTTTCCATGGTTTTATTAAAGTGATAGGTTTTTTCTTAGGTTTAGGCTCTAATACCACTTTGCTAATGAAAATGAAAACACATATTTTCATTAGCAAAATGGTATCAGAGCTAGCTATACATCCATGGCTATCCTAGCGTTGGACTATACGCCTTGACAAGGGGTTCAACTTAAAGGTAGTAAAAGCGTGGTGGGTGTATAGATAGAATTGGGACCGTTAATGTCAACACATGTTTTCATTAGCAAAGAGAATAAATAAGTGGATAATGGGTTAGCTCCAGGGAGGATAATGGCTTTTGGGAGAAAACATCATCGGTTCTGTGGGTAATACTAGAATGTCTTCAAGATAATTGAATCAGATATTGAATTGTTGGTATTGGTCTCAATTTTGTTCTAAAATTGGTTCCTACCTTGGCGACATCATGGAATAATTGATCAAGATATATTCGATCTGTATCTTTATATTACTGTGATGAGAATTGGATAGAGCATAACTAATTTGGTAGGTGATTGAAAAGGGATATTGTCCTTAAGGATCTACTCAATTTGTTCATATGTTTATTCTCATTGATTAATTCCTTTACTAATTGTATTGTTTGGTTTTGTATTTGTATTAATTCAGTTAATTGGGTTTCTAAGAGGTCATTTTGCTATTTTATTTCTTTTATATATTGGTTCATACCCATAATGTATTCTTTAGATACGTAGTTAATTTTGTAATTTGCTTTTTAAGATCATCTATTTTTATCGAGGTGTCTATTGCCGAAGGGGTTGCTATAACTGGATCGGTGATTTTAATATTGGGTTTTTCTTTTGTGATGTTTTCAAGTTCAAAGAATCTAATGGGTCATTCTATTTTTAATGAGTGAGATATGAGTAAAGGTGTGGTAGAAGAAGATGATATATCAAAAAATGAATGTCTTTGGGATGATTGAATCGAATATTGAATTGCTGGTATTGGTCTCAATTTTCTTCTAAAGTTGGTTCCTACCTTGGCGACATCATGGAATAATTGATCAAGATATATTTGATCTGTATCTTTAAATTCGATAGTGTGATGAGAATTGGATAAAGCATAACTAATTTGGTAGGTGATTGAAAAGGGATATTGTCCTTGAATCATAAGATCATCTTTATAAAATTTGTAAGCAATTGTTATGGTGTCATCTAAATTGGGTGATCTCAATGGAATTCCTAATTTTAATCGTGTATTAAATGTAATTTTTCCGTAGGCTAAATTGCCATTCATCATTCTAATTATTTGATCATTTAAATTTTTCATTTTTCGTCTATTGCCATTCTAATGGGTTCGTCTATTCCTTCTTGAAAAGTGGATTTTAAAAGAATCTGGAAGGTAGATAAATGAATATATCCTATCTTATTATGTTTTTCTTCAGGTGGTTTTTGTGATTGTTTAGTAATTTGATCTTGATCTATTAGACTAATTCTAATATGTCCATTACATTGATCCATTCTAATTGGTGTTTCATGAAGCATTCTTCCAAAATAAATGATATTTTTTCGATTAAAAAACTGTTTGAATAATGAAGATTGAATATCTTGTCTTGGTTTTAAAATTAATTGTGTTTTAGCTATTTGTTTTTGCTTTTCCTGTGTTAATAGAGTGTTAATATGAAATATTCCTTGGGATTCTTCTAAATCTAAATTATCTACATCTAATATTACTGAATCTTTTTCTCTATTTCTGTCTAAAGCCATTAAGAGTGAGAGGTAAATTGATGTAATCGTAATGTATGGGTTAAAATAAGTAATTCATTTGAATAAAATTGATAGGTACTTCGAATTATGTTTAATTCTAGTTGAATGTCTTCAAGTTCAGCATTATCTATGTCTATCTTATTTTGATTCGTATTAAACATAACTGGATCTAAAACAAAAGAACATATTTCAATAAATTTTAATAAAACTTGTATAAATAAAAGAGAGCATAAGAATACAAAGAAACATAAAAATGGATGCATGCTGATGATTTAATGAATATAAACTTGTATTGCTTCCAAATATGTTTTTCAATCTTGATTTGTAGATTGGATAACATATCTTGATAAAGCAATTAATTGATTAGTTTCTAATTCCAATTGATAATTATTGTTTTGCTTGGTTAGTTCATTAAGACGAGTATGTTCAATTATCTGATCTTGATATTTTTCTTTAATTTCTTGACAAGTACGTATTAATTTTTAAGCATTCTTTTATTGTCGAAATACATGAGTAAAACATACACCGTAGTACAACTGAAAGCTTAGGAAACCAAACATTTAATTAAATCTAAATAATAGGGTCTAGTCTCTCTTAATATTTGCTTATATTCTTGAATGAGTTCAATTAATCTTGCAGTATCTTGCATTATGTTGTATCTGTTGGGATGAGTACTTTGATAGGTGGACTTGTTTTGAGCATGATATCTTATATTCTCATCTAGCCATTCTTCTCGGTCATAAGTTTCCTATATCAATTTCTTCAAGGTGAGTTTTCTTTCAAAATAACTAGACTCCATTATTGGATCTGAACGTAAGATTATTCAAGATTATGATAATCGATATCTGGATCAAAAAGCTTTTCTAAGAGATGTTGAAAGAAAATGGATGGAAAATTATAGCTTACGCAATTATTGAGGAAATCAAATAATTGATAATTAGGGAATGCAATAATACATGCAGCGAGAAAGAAAGATATAAACTGGATAGAGTGAGTGTAAATATATTTGACAAGTATAAGTATAAGGAAATAATTGAAAGACATCTTAAATAATTAAATCTAGAAGGTGATGAAACATAATTAAATCTAGAATGTGATGAAACAAAAACACTTTAAGTTCATACCTTCTTCTATGCTTACAACGACGCCAAACCCAGGCTTTGATGCAATGAGAGAAGAGTCATTAGAATAGATTGTACAAATATGATTGTATTTGTATTAATTCAATTAATTGGGTTTTTAAGAGGTTATTTTGCTCTTTTATTTCTTTTATATATTGGGTCATACTCATAATGTATTCTTTAGATACGTAGTTAATTCTATAATTTGCTTTTTAAGATCATTTATTTTTATCAAGGTGTTTATTACCAAAGGGGTTGCTATAAGTGGATCGGTGATTTTAATATTGGGATTTTCTTTAGTGATGTTTTCAGGTTCAAAGAATCTAATGGGTCATTATATTTTTAATAAGTGAGATCTGAGTAAAGGTGTGATAGGAGAAGATGATATATCAGAAAATGAATGTCTTCGGGATAATTGAATTAGATATTGAATTGCTGATATTGGTCTCAATTTTGTTCTAAAGTTGGTTCCTATCTTGGCGACATCATGGAATAATTGATCAAGAAATATTCGATATGTGTGTTTAAATTCAATACTGCGATGAGAATTGGATAGAGCATAACTAATTTATTAGGTGATTGAAAAAGGACATTGTCCTTAAATCATATGATCATCTCTATAAAATTTGTAAGCAATTGTTATGGTGTCATCAATTTGGGTGATCTCAATTGAATTCCTAATTTTAATAGTGTATTAAATTTAATTTTTCCGTAGGCTAAATTGCCTTTCATCATTCCAATTATTTGATCATTTAAATTTTTCATTCTTTCGTCTTTAGCCTATGGAAAAATTAAATTTAATACATGATTAAAATTAGGAATTCCATTGAGATCACCCAATTTAGATGACACCATAACAATTGCTTACAAATTTTATAGAGATGATATTATGATTCAAGGACAATATCCCTTTTCAATCACCTACCAAATTAGTTTTGCTCTATCCAATTCTCACCACAGTATTGAATTTAAAGATACAGATCGAATATATCTTGATCAATTATTCCATGATGTCGCCAAGGTAGGAACCAACATTAGAAGAAAATTGAGACCAATATCAGCAATTCAATATTCAATTCAATTATCCCAAAGACATTCATTTTTCGATATATCATCTTCTTCTACCACACCTTTACTCAGATCTCACTCATTAAAGTTGACCAGCCATAAATTCAAAAGTTTGCATATTAGTAGAGATTTGTTGATATGCATGAGTATTTTTTAATGCATCTTCATTATCGATTAAAAATGTTTGTTCAATACCTGAGGTTTTGTAAGTAACAAAATTCCATAATAAATCCTTTTTTTCTAATTCTGTAAAAGGTTTTTCAATTTGGATTAAAAGTTATAGTTTACTTATCCATTCATTGAGTAAATTTTCGGGATGTACTACACAATCTAAATTTAAAACTCCATCAGGACCTAATTTTCTATATTGAGGAGTATATTCCATAGGATATCTACGTATTTTTGTTCCTTTATGATAATATCCATGTTGATGAATTGTTTCATTTGTTTTCCAATGAGAAGCATCGTAATCTTGATATTCATTTTTACATTTGTCTCCGCTTACATGTTTTCTCTTTACATGTTGTCTACCTTCTGGTAAGGGTAATTCTCTAGATCTACTACTTTCAGGTTGATCTTCTATATAAATTTCTTCATCAGATTCATATCCGTAAATAATTTCATCTTTATCAATTATTTGATGTAGTTCTTCTTCCGTTGGTTTTAAAGTTATTTTTTGTACTAACTGTGTAATTTCATCAAGTTTAGATTGTATGTTTCTTTCAACTATTTGTAAAGATTCATTATTTTCAAGTGTTGTGTAGTCTACTGCATTTGATTCTTCTTTTATATTTTCCATGGTTTTATTAAAATGATAGGTTTTTTCTTAGGTTTAGGCTCTGATACCACTTGAACTAAAAGCTATAGCTTATAGTTAGGGTACTTCGAACCCTTCTGCTCGATTTGTTCATTTTTGTTGTTTATTCTTATTGATTAATTCCTTTACTAAAAGTATTGCCCTTAATCATATTGAACCTGTCACGGGACAAATGGCATAACTCTCTCTATAGATGTCGTATTAAGATCATCTTAAGACAGTTTCAAAGAGGACTTTGAGATCTAAAACTCTTAAGAAGACCTTGAAGACAAATTCTATCATCTAGAGTATCAAATTTGGACCAGAAGATGTCCTCGTCAATATAAGATGAAGCAGAAAGTCAACCTAAGATGAAGGGTAGGACGAATTGAGAAAAACTAGATAACCACAAAGCAGGCGAAGCGAAAAGCAGATGAAGCAAAGAGCAGACGAAGTAAAAGACAAATGAAGCAAGAAGCAAACAAAGTGAAAAGGGCAGACCAAACAAAAAGCAGACGAAACAAAAGACAGACGAAGCAAGAAGCAGATGAAGCGAAAAGGGCAGACGAAGCAAAGAGCAGACGAAACAAAAGACAGCCGAAGCAAGAAGCAGATGAAGCAAAAAGGGTAGACGAAGCAAAGAACGAACGAAACAAAAGACAGACGAAGCAAGAAGTAGACGAAGCGAAGAGCAGACAAAACAAAAGACAAACGAAGCAAGAAGTAGATGAAGTGAAAAGGGTAGACGAAGTAAAGAGCAAATGAAACAAAAGACAGATGAAGCAAGAAGCAAACGAAGCAAAAAGGGTAGACGAAGCAAATAGTAGACGAAACAAAACACAAACGAAGCAAGAAGCAGACAAAACAAAAAGCAGATGAATCAGAGTCAACTTAAGATGAAGCAAAGTCAACTTAAGACAATGCAACTCTTAAGATGAAGAGGGGTCAACTTAAGACGAAGCAAAGTTAACTTAAGAGAATGCAACTCTTAAGACGATGTAGAGTCAACTTAAGACGAAGCAAAGTCAACTTAAGATGTTGCAACTCTTAAGACAATATGACATCATAACAGATGATACATCTCTATAGAAGATATGACATCATCACAGACGATGTGATGTCATCATAGATGATACGTCTTTACAGACGATACATCTTTGCTGACGATACATCTTTGCTCTTGAGTATCTCACCTTATAATGACCATAACTTTCAACTTTGATATCAAAAAATTACATACTTTATACCATTGGAAAGATAAAAGAACGACCTACAACTTTATAGAGACACCTTTCTCTAATTCAGCCTAGATTAATCCAGAATTTCCCTCGAATTCAGAACATGAATTTTACATTCATCCACCAATGTACTGCACCCAGTTCTCAACTTCATAACAAATTTTGGATTTCTTAAAGATAGAATTTAAATTCATTATCTTCATAAGAAATGTAGCCATATGTCTTTGGTTAATTGAAAATCAATAATCATCTCATTTGGATAACTAGAGAAACAATTGTAGCTAAAAGACTGAGGCATACTCAGTGAACATTTTCCAGATCAACTACCAATTTTGTTTCCAAATCTTTCCTTAACACAACTCATACCAAGATCACCTTTTCTACTTCATTTACTTCTCATTCTTAACTCAATATCATCTATAAAGAAATTATAATCCATGATTAATCATGAACACTAATAACAGAACATACACATATATACATACCTTTCATCAACTTACTACACATATTCAATTTCATTTTTGCTTTCATTTTACTTCTAACTTTCACCTTAATTTCTCCCATTTCATAACCTCTCGTTTACCAAAAGCACCAAAGCAAAACATGAATCTATCCACAATTCTTATTTACTACTTTAATCTTGTCTATCATTTCTAATTCAAGAATTTTCATCATTTGTTTTTTAATCATGACTAATCATCAAAATTTCTCATTTACCAGTTTTAATCTTCTAAGAAAAGTTTGGGGTCCAACATAATATCATAGGTACTTCTCTAACAAACCGTTGATTCTTTCTATTTGGTCACCTGTTTGTGGGTGATTTACTGTTTAAATCGTAACCCATCATATTAAAAAGGGACATCCAGAATCGGCTTGTAAATCTGGCATCTTGGTCACTCACAATATTCGCTGGAACTTTGAAATACTTAACCAAGTTCTTGTAGAATAGCTTGGCCGCAACATCCAAGGGATAAGTCACAAGAGTTCACATAAAGATTGCATACTTGGAGAATCTGTTAACCACCACCGTAATTGATACTAGGTTATCCACCTTTGGAAGCCTACTAATGAAATCCATTGAAATTGACATCCACGATGTCTCCGGAATGGATAAAGTCTGTAGCAAACCGACTTCCTTCTTTCTCTCTAGCTTATCCAACTGACAAATGAAGCATGTCTTGATGTAACATTCCACGTCATATCCATCTTTGGTCAAAAATAGGAGCACTAGCATCCATTGGACTCCTAGGTGACCAACCCACTGCGAGTCATGCATCTTCCTTAACAACTATTTCTGCAATCCCCTAAAGCTTGGCACATATACTTAACTATATTTAGTCATCAAAAGCCCATCGTCATCGAGCCAAAACTTGCATACAGCACCTTCTTTGACTTGAGAAATTAACTTACAGTACATGGTGTCTAATGGAGCTTCAACCTTAATTTGCTCCAACAGGTTGGACTCCACCCTCGTGACCGAATAAAGGGCCACAAATTCCTCCTTCTTACTCAAGGCATCTGCCATGTTGTTGTGCCTCCACGATTCATGCTCCCACACAAAGTCATACTCAGTAAGAAACTCCTACCATTGGGCTTGTTTTGCAGACAACTTCTTTTAGGTCCTGAAAAACTTGTTAGTAACATTATCCATTCCTAACAAATATACTCGTCATGTCTCAAGGCAATACACCACCATGAGCATCTCCTTCTCGTGCACAAGTAACGCTGCTTTGCATCATTGAGTTTTCAGCTTTCAAATGCTATCGGATGACCCTCTGGTACAAGGAATCCACTAATCACTTTGTCCAAAGCATCAGTATGCACCTCAAATGGAAGATCAAACACGGGCAGCTTTAACATAGGTTCAGTTGAGATAGTAACTTTAAGTTTCTCCAATGCCTCCTCATATGCACTCGACCAACACCTTCTTGCTTCTTCTTCAACAAGTCTATTAATGGCACTGCTTTCTTAGAGTATCCCATAATGAACCGCCTATAGTAGTTCACTAATTGAGAAAACTCTGTAATTCTTGTACTGTCGTGAGAGCTTGCCACTTAACTATCGCTTTCGCCTTTCTCAAATCCATCCTAACCTAACCCTTTCTCACTACATGACCTAAGAATCTGATCTCCAACTAGGCAAACTTGCACTTCTCCATCTTCGCGTAGAGCTTGTGTTGCCTTAGTCTTTCGAACACCCGCCTCAAGTGTTCCGCATGTTCTGCCATATTAGTGCTATACACCACAATGTCATCTAAGTAGACCACAACAAACTCATCTAAGAATTCGTATGGCATATCATTCATAAGGTTGTAAATGTAATAGGGGCGTTAGTCAAATAGTAAGGTTGTAAATGTAATAGGGGCGTTAGTCAAATAGTATAACTAAAATTTCGTAGGATCCATACTGAGTTACGTATGTTGTCTTTTACTCATCACCCTTAGCTATCTACACTTGACAATACCCACTCCAAAGATTTAACTTAGTGAACACCTTAGCCCCTGACAACCTATCCATTAAATCCTGAATCAAAGGTACCAGATACTTACTTTTTATCGTTACTTTGTTCAATGCTTGATAGTCCACACAAATTCGAAATGTACCGTCTTATGTCTTTTGAAACAATACCAGGATGCCTTATAAGACTTTGGATGGTTAGATGAACCCTACTTCCAACAACTCATTAAGTTGGTTCCGAAGTTCTGCTAATTCTATCGAGGACATCCTATATGGGGCAAGTGCAAGTGGGATCACTCCAGGAACCAACTCGATCTTGTGATTTACCTCACGATGAGAGGGAAGAGTTTTTGGCTACTCTTTCGGCATCTCCTCCTGAAACTCCATCAATAAACTTTGGACTACATCAAGGACTTCCACCACGTGGTCTTCACTGATTTCCCACATAGCAACAAGATAGGTCTTCGTGCCTTTCTTCAGCCCTTTCTCGATGCTCATGGCTGAAACATGTACTACCGAAGTTGTAGCATTCGTCGTTCTACAATTGAGCCTACAACAATTCACTTAGAAGGAATTTTGATCGTTCATTAGCATCATACCTCCCAAACTAGAATACAGTACCACCTTTGATGCTTTGAGGAAATTGACCCCTAATATTATCTCGAAATGCTCCAATGGTATGATAATGAAGTTAATCTCAGCACACCAACTTCCAATGCTGACTGGAATGTTATAAGCAATTCTCGCAACTGCTTATGCCTTCCCTATAGGAGTTTTAATCTTCATTGAGGCCTTGGACACCCTTACGCCTAACTTTCGAACCATCTTTTCCACCAAGAAACTATAGATCACACCCGTATCCAACATTACGGTCATGTCTTTCTCCCCAACTTGTACACCCATATACATTAGACTATCAAAGGGAACCGAATCATTACTAACTGCATTAAGCAAGGTGATTGAATTTAGTGCCATATCTACTAAAGATTCACCATCTTCTTGGGCAATTAAGGTATTCAATTTCTCCTTTCTCAGGCACTCTCTGGCAAAGTGTGGACCATCACACAAGTAACAAGCAACCTTGCCCTTCTTTGAGGACGTCACCCTGTTCTTAGAGCCACCATTTTGTTTGCTCTTGCCCTTGAAATCCCCCTTCTTAGAGTCTTTCTTCTTCTTCTCCTCAGTCTTCTCCTATTAGGCGTGGCCTTTGCCCCTGGAAGAATTTAAGGAGCTCACCTTAGATTCTTTCACCATTCAAAAATCTAGCAAGGCATCAGCGGCCATAATTGCGCCAACCACGTCCTTTATATTTTGCATCCATAACTCCATTTAAGCCAACTATTGTAACTAGAATAGAAAATTGAAGAGCCCCCATTTGATAAATTTTCAATATCCAACATTAGAGAGCTAAATGATTTGACATATCTCTTACCGATCCATCCTGCTTGAGCTTTTTCAAGGCATCTCTTAAATTGATCTTTGAGTTCCTTCTTCATTTGCACCTAAGTTTTTATTGGAGTTCTACCCACAATGATCTCTGGATCTCTACTAGAGCTTGACATCCCCATGTAAGTACATAGTTATCATATTGACCTTCTCAGTATCGGATACCCTAGCAACTACAAAGTATTGCTCATATCCCACAAGAAATTTTTCAACACCTTAAGGTCCCGTATGCCTTCGAACACCCTAGGTTCACTTACCTTCACAAATGAAATTTGTGGTGTGGAGCTTTCAACCAGATCAATATCTAGCATTGCAACAGCATGCCTTATCATAGTGATCTTGAGCTAGGCCTCCTCTTATGCCTTCAACAAATCTACCATCTATTGTTGCAACTGTTGGATTTGTGCTTCCAACTTCTCAAATCAAGTATTTTGAGATGCAACCTCTTCCTCCCTTTGAGGAATTGGCCCAATGAGTGCCTCCACCCTAGTCACTCATTCTATCAAGTTGCTTATTGTCATCCCGAAATTTGTCTTTAATACTAGTTGATACAAAGGTCACCTTGGGACTCTAACTTTCACTGAAGTTGTTGGACCCCACCCCCACCCGTAGGTGTTGCAGGTTATACTGCGGCGAGTGTTTGAGGGTTATACTGCGGCATCCAACAATAATATGATCAAGATACACAAGAAGGGGGGTTGAATTGTGTTAAACTTTTTGTTAATCCCTTCAAAGAAACAATTACTTGTTCTTTCAAAAACTTATCGAA
>JANZLD010000007.1:49482086-49497539 GCA_026413575.1 Erythroxylum carthagenense | reverse complement strand
TGTTATGGAGAGAGAATGAGGGAGGGGAATATAAGGCTGTATAGTGAGAATAGAGGGGACAAGAATTTTACTATCATCTTTATTAGGAAAAGTGGCCTGGTTTGTCCAGGAGGGGGGGCTTACTTCAGTAGTTATTTTCTATATTTCTATCAATATACTAAAAGCTATACAATCTCTATCGAGTTACCTATCATAATCTCATTTGGATACAAAAAATCTATGAACCATTAGCAATGGAGCCGTACTAATTTGCTTTTCTTTGTATCAGGAAGTTATTTTGAATCAGTGAACTTGTCAAACCAGCAGGTCAGAAGAGTTTCTGGCTGTAGATAAGGTAAAGGGAAATATGACTTGCAGAATATGGTGGAATGAACAATAAATCACAAGATGGAGCAAAGAGAGTATCATGGATGGTGAGTGAAAACTGAAAACTATGCTTGGTAAAATAAAAGGGAAAAAGTGGACTTGGGAAGGTTGCCCCTGCCCCTGGAAAGAGTACGCAAAGTTACCACATGAATTGTAAAAGCTGTCAATCAAAAAGATTCTTGAAAGTTCAGCTACGAAGTTCCTCATAATGATGAGGTTTTATCACTGGAATAATGGTTCAACAACACAAGAAAAAAGAGAGTAAAGTCAGAAATTACAAGTTTCAAAAAGCCACATTCTAAGTATAATCAAACTAATATAAGGTTGCTAGTTGAGTCCGTAGCTGGGATACCTGATGCCTTAATTTTAAGTTCAACCCAACAACCATGGAAGATAAAATCCACAGCAACATCAATAATTGAAGTTCAATAATCTCTGGTTCGAAATATATCAGTTCTCTAATATGAAATTGGCTGAAATGTGCTCCCTGGTTGCAGGTTACAAACATATTGATAAAGGAAACATCAAAAGATTTCAAATTCGCATTTGGCATCCCAATCTTTCTGGAGCTTCACAACAATTAACTCATTCATTTCGCAAAATCAACTTAACTTTGCGATACCAGATCGGTAAATTTCAACCAGCAAAAAGCTCAAAAGTTCGTCAGATTGTCAACTTTCCTCTCATATTAAAACGTAGCGAGCGTTGTTTACTAATTATCGCCTAGAAAACAATATGTATGTATCCTCTCTGCTTGGTCAGTTAGAGACCCAAATCTTAAACGAACCAAGGACTCAACTCTACTACATATAAGATCAAATCAGAATAAAACAGAGAATCACTTTCAGGTCAACCAAACACATAAAGCAATCCGACCAAGAAAAAATCAGCGGGAAACGGAACAAAGAATGAAAAGAAGAGAAACCTATTGGTCCGATATGCCATGAAAGTACGAAAATAGAGAGAGACGGGTACTTTGATACAAAGATTGCCAGTGCAAATGATGTGTTGGATCTTGCCAGGAACAAGCATGGACTTGAACTTCGGAGGCAGATCAGCCGCTCTATGGGGTATGTGCAAGTCTCCTAGAGCTAACACTAACACCATTTTCCACATTCAGCAGTTAAACTACGGATCCTCCACACACAGATACCCAATTTTATTGATCTGCATAAGTTGACAATACCACATCTTTGAAACTTACCGAGCAACGCTTCAATAATATTTGGGGTAAAAGATGTGGAATAACTTTGTAATCCTTTTTTTGTTTTTAAAAAAACTCTTTTCTTGCAATTTAGCTAACAATTTATGATAAAACATAAATTAATCAAATATTATTCATATTATGATTGAACTCCATTGTTAAATTCAAACTAATTAAGTCTAATTCAAACTAATAATTCATTATAATTATCTTAAATTATTAATTTAAGTTAAATTCAACTACTACAAATTAGTTTTAAGAGTTAAGCTAGATTTTTACAATAATGAAATTTAATTAATTTATGTTAGATGTTTATATTACTTGTGTTTCATCGTTATTTTTTAATTGGAATCAGAGAAACTGGGATTTTCTAGAAAAATAAAATTGTTCTATTGTTTCCTAATGGCATCCAAAGAGGAGAGATAAATTATAAATTGAGTGAATCCAAGATTTTAATAAAAGAATAATAACTTATAAAAACAAAGCCCATAAAATCATGAATGTAAGAATGAAATAAAATTTAAAGAAATTTAGTGATGCTTGTAAACAATAAAGTAACGATTAAGGGAAGAAAAATATAAATTGATTTATAGTGTTTCGATAAATAGTCATTTCTTACGTCCTCTATCAAGACTATTTATATTTTCACTATAATTCTTCTTTCAAGGCAGAGAAAAATTTTTATACGATCTTTTATTTAGGCAAAGAGAAACTTCTTTTTCAATCTTTTTCTCAAGGTAAAAAGGAACCTTAATTAACTTTAAGTACTCTTAATACAATGATTACAAATCCTAAAAGTAGTTCACAACTCAAACTTGCTCACTTGAATATTTTGATAATCATAAAAGGTTCATATACTCAAAATGAGATTGCGAATGTTAGATATGTGTGTAAAAGACATTCCAATGCTTCTTGATGCTAAAACCAATAAGAAAGCACCTATTTATAGTATTTTAGGATCGTTTTTAATTGTTGGAGGCAAGAACTATTCATTATAACGGTTATATATAGTGTATTGGTTGACTAGTATAATATACTAGTTGACCACTATGGATTAAAAGCTCCAGATTTACTAGTTGTTGAAACACTAGTCATCCGGTAAGCTTATTGGTCAAGTAATACATCAAACAATGTTACATCAACTCATGGTTAATTAAATTTAACAACTTTAGCCTATACTGGTCGACCACTAACTTATATAGAATAACAAATTACTCTAAAAGTATGATTTTAAGACCTTTAAATTCTCAAACTCAATTTGTAATGCAATTATGAATTAAAATTTCTAAAAAGGTTTCCCAAACTTTGTTTAAAAGATCAATAGGCTTTTATATTAAAAATAAATACTTTAATACCTCTTAGTGAATGAAAAGACATATGTAATGAATTGAAGCAAAAAGTTTATATATGGTAAGCCTTTTAAGACTATAAAAAACAATCAAGATGAGCTTATAATAAATATTATATAAAGTAACCTTGATGTATCTTGATCTTCTTCTTGACTTGAACTTGATATTGAAGATTACAAACTTCATCTTTTCTATCATAATTCTCTGATAAGTTGATATCTTGTTCTCATATTCCTTTTCATCAATAACATTAAACTCATTAGTAGTGCTTATGTTTTGTTATCAACAAAACATTTATTAGAGCCTCCCTTAGTTTAACAATCTCTCATTTTTTTATGATGAAAAAACATTTGTGATATTAGGAAGTAATATGAGTGTTTAATTGATAAGTCAAATTATTCGTATATGATTTTGGGATGAATTGGAACTCATTTGACTTATCTCGATGTGAATTTAGAGCTTTCTTTGGTTATTTCTCACACATTTCAACTTTATTGCTTAATAGGTGCAAATGGATAGAATTCTGGACATGAGGCATAACTTTTACTATGAATGTCGAATCAAGGTCATTCAAGTACACTTTTGAAGAGGACTCTGAGTTCTACAACTTCCGTATGAGAGATTTTGTCATCTAAAGGGTCAATATTGCACGTTTTTGTAAAGGCCTAGGGTATGTCCGTTTAACGGACATTACTTGACCAATTCCACTTTAGAGATCTGAGAAGGTCCATTAAATTGACATAATGTCCGCTTAACGGACATTGCCTGACCAACTTCATTCTAGAGACTTAAAAAGGTCTGTTTAGCGAACATCATGTCTACATAACGGACTTTATCAGCCCGAGGGTGATCTGTCTTCCCTTGTTTAGCAAAAACTAGGTTTCTTTGAGTCTAAGATATTGTAAATACTCATTTTATGACTTAATTGGGAGGCTAGACATAGAAAACGCTATAACATAAAGAGGCACCCAAAAGAGGAAAAGAAGAGGAGAAAAGAGGAAGGAATCAAGCATTGAAAGCAATATTGTTTTGTGTTCTCTCTACGTTCTCTCTCTACTCTTTCTTGGATTTTGATTGTCATTATGTGTATAGATTCTGTTATCATGTTTTGGAACTAAATCCCATTTAAGGTAAGGGATGTAGCCTATTTAGGGGATGGATTTGTATTTTATAGATTGATTGGTCTTGAATGAAAATTCTTGGGTTATGTTTATCTTTCTTACATTTCACTGTTGTCTCTATACTTGATCACCATAGATGCAATCTTAGGAATCATATGACATACTGAGAGGTAAAGTATGATTTATGCACTAGGAAGATAAACACATGAGATTTAGAGATAGAAATATCCCAAACTAGTGTGATAACTTATGGCTGCTTGTTCTTAATGAATTTGACTAGTTAGATTTCACATTGAAAGATGGTGATCAACTAGTTGGGTGTTCTTATATGTCTTGAGATAGAATAAGAGTAAAGTTGTGCAATTGTTATTATAACCTGTCATTCAATCAATTCCCTAATTTATTGATTAATCTTTTAAATTGGTGAACCCTAAAGCCCTAAGTTTAAATCATCAATTTTGGTATTTACAATTTATTATCTACATAATTCTAACCATCTTTTAAGTTTCTTGTCATTTTCGTTCAAGTAATTAGGATTAATTCAGTAGTGAGTATCTTAGCCCTTGTGGGAGACGACCTTGGAATACTCAATTTGTAGGTACTAGGAATGACTCTATGCACTTGTAGATTGTGATGATCAAGTTTTTAGCGGCGATGCAGGGGACTAATTTAAATTTGCTACCATTAATTCTAGTTACATTTTTTAAAAATTTAGTTATTTCCTTAAATTTTCTTCAATTAATTAATCTTAAAACCTTTCTTTGTATTTAATTTTAGAATCTGCATGCATTTAAGGCATTCAAGAAATTAAAATAATGATCAGCTGATTGAATTGAATCCTGAAATTGAACACACTTGTAGAAGGAACAACGCACAAAGAAGAAGAGAGATAGCCAATAATAATCAAAATTCAATTCTGTAAGAGGAACAAAATATGGGGAATGAACAATTCCATGAAGGAAATCAAGCTAAAACGATTGTTGTTAAGCCTGTAGTAAGAAGAATTCGAGACTATCAAATGTCATTTATTGCTGGCAACCCCTCCTACATTCGATTGACTATGGCAGTAAGGAATTATAAGCTGAAGCAGATTCATCTATCGATGTTGCCATAATTTAATGGGATCCTGAGTGAAGATGCTCTAGCCTTCATGAGAGATTTCTATACGACAGTTTAAACTCTTCCGTTGTATGGATTATTGGAAGATGAGTTAAGGTTAAGGTGTTTTCCCTATTGTATGAGGGGATTAGCAAGAAATTGGTTATTGAGTTTAGAGGTCGATTCCATTGATACTTAGGACAAGGTAATGGAGACTTTCTTGATGAAGTGGTACCCAGCTCACAAAACTCTCGAACTCAGGAAGATGATACATTAGTTCTCGCAAAAAGAAGGAGAAATTTTTCAGAAAGCATGGGAGCAATTTAATGATCTCCTTAACTAATGCCCCCACTATAGGTTCAATACATACTCGTTGACCCAGCTCTTCTACTATGGTCTAACTGATCATAATCAAACTTTGGTGGATTTGAATGCTGGTGGAAATATTAGTAACCTGAGTTCCCAGGAATATTTTTAAAAAGGTTATAGAGAATTCATATTTTAAAGTGACTAGGAGCAAAGTTGCGGCTCTTATTGAAGTGGGGTCTAAACTCGACATGGCCTACCAAGTTGCTGAGATCAATAAGAAGTTGAATATGCTAATGAACGATAACAAGTCTAGTAGGGATCTTTATACTCTTTATGGTAGATTTGGGCATACTACAATTGGTTGTATGAACATTAAGGCAACAATGATAGAGGAAGAGGTGAACTATGTAAATAATGGTAGACAAGGCCAAAGATTTGATCCTTTCTCGAACACGTACAATGAAGGTTGGAAGTTGCATCCAAACTTTTTATGGAAAAATCAAAAGGCGGTAAAACAAATGGGACCATTTGGTTTCTAAACACCATCGAAACCGTAATATTCACCTCCTTCATCTTCTGCGTAACAACAATTCCCTTCCCTTTGGGAGAAAAAAGTAGATAGGTTTGAAGATATGTTTACTCAACTTATGAGCAAGATGGATCAAAGTGCTCAAGCTAGCTTTCAAGGCATGAATAGAAAGGACTAGAACATTTAGTCCAACTAAGGTGCCATCAGAAATTTGGAGGTGCAAATCAGTCAAGTGGTAAAGAGAGGCGAGTGAAAGGGGTAAAGGGAAGCTACCTAGCAATACCCAAATGAATCCGAAACAAGATTGTATGGCAGTCATTCTAAGGAGTGGTAAGGTGGTAAAAGGTGTGGTTCCTAAAAAGAAGGGAGTTAAAGAAAATGAAGCAAAGGATGCTGAAAGTATGAATTTGGGTAAGAATGAAGAGCCAAAAGAAACCACACCAATGAAAGAGTCTTTACCAATTCCAGAATTTTCCTTTGCACCACCCATACCATACCCTTAAAGAGTCAAGAAGAAGCATAATGATTCCAAATTTCAGAAATTCCTTGACTTTTTCGAGAAGACCAAATCAACATTCCTTTTGTTGAAACCCTTGCTGAGATGCCCGTTTATACTAAGTTCTTGAAGGAAATCACCTCCAATAAGAAGAAGCTTCATAATTTCGCTACAGTATCCTTAACTGAGGAATGTAGTTCTATTTTATAGAATAAATGATTGAACTCAAGTTTTCTACATTATTTAGTGATATTTTCATGGTTTTTGTTATACTTTTTTGGCTCTTTTTGTTAGATATTGTCCTTAATTTAGCTTAAGAGTGCTTGTTTTGAATTAATGAAGTTTGAGGGTAAAATTGTCATAATTAGTTAGTAATTGCACCCACTTGGTTTCTAGGACAATTGATATTGCAAACTATTGCTTTTCATTGCAGGACACTCAAAAAGTAGAGCTAAGAGTAAAGTCTAAGAAATTCCAAGTTACAAGATCAAGCAAGAAGATCTCTCGGGAAAAGTTAGCCGTGGCAAAGGAATGATCAACAACCCAGACCCAAACTATTTTTGGAAATTTCATTTACCCATTTGTTCAAACCGACCGAATACCAATTTAGAAACCCTATTTTGGGATAAGTGACATAAGAACTGAGTGTGGACACCCTTCATCGATCATCTATCATCTATCTATCATCTTTCTCTCATTTCCTCCATTTTCCACTGTCAAACCTCCACCATGGGTGACCTAGATTCATTCCTAACTTTGAAGCTTCTGGGTGCAATGCGTGGCTAGGCTTTTCTTTTCCTCTTGAAGATGTAGCAGTGGCTAGAGTTTAATGAGCTTAAAAGAGGAGTAGTTTAATTTATGGTTTAGCTATAAATTTATAAATTCCTAGGTATAGGATTTGTAATTTGTAGTTGAGCTACTTGATTATAGTTTTAATCAAATGTTGGATATTCATTATGTGTAGTTTGGATTGGTTTATGTAGAATTTTGAGCTTAAATATATGAAGTTTCATATATGTCTATTTGTGATCTTCTTCATTCTCTTTTGTCTTGCATGGATATGTTTGATATTGAGTTGATTCTAGATTTCATTTAACTTATTACATTGGCTGATCTTACTACACACACTAAGAGCACTTAATAGGATCTTAAAAAATGGAGCCTCATTGATTAAGATCCCGGACTTAAAGAGCACTTTAAGGTTTACCATTTTGAAGCTTAGTTATTTATACTCCTATTAAAATCAATTTCGAACTATGATATCTAGAGCTCACATTCAAGAGGATTCTATCACTGTCTAATCACCTATTTTTCATCCTTCTATTTTCTATATCCCTAAAATCCAAAAAAATACATTTTACAATTCAATTTTGTTCAATTAATGATTTCAAAAATCAAAACCCCCCTTTTCCCCAATTAGCTTGCATAGCATGGCATATAGGTTAACTTAAGTCCATTCATTTTAGGTTCCGATTAAGTGAATGACTCGGGGTTGCACCCTATAGTGCAATCCTTGGATTATTTTGATTTAACCTCGAAGGATTTTATGACTAGGTTTGAATCAAATGGTGCCATTGTCGGGGAACTAAGAAATTGGTTCTCTAGGTTAACTTCTGTCATTTTGCTGCGAAGTGGGGTTATGGGCCTTTATAGATTGCTTTCTAGATAGTTTAGCTTCTTACTTATCAGTAGTATAGGTTTTCATTTTGCATAGCATCAAAATTTTTGGAAATACAAACAAAGATACTGATTTTCTTCTTTTTTCATACTTAGCATTTTACATCTGCATAGTTTAGAGTCCTGTTTGCTACTTAATGTGAAAGTTCGCAACGACCAACTCCTTTTTTTGCCGTGGATAACTAGTAAGATTTTACGAGGATCGCTCTCGGGACAGTTTCGTCGTGACCAACATCCAATTTCGTGGCAGCCAACTTTCTTACACAACTTTGAAAATTCCGTTACTTGTGCATATATACTTTCACAAACCCATACGCTTGCATCCATCACATCTCATCCTTTTACTTAACTTTGTGAGCTTGTGATTGAACCCAAGTTTTCTATATTATTTAGTGACTTTTTTATGGTTTTTTTTTTACTTTTCGACTCCTTTTGTTAGATATTGTGCTTAATTTGACCTAAAAGTGCTTGTTTTGAATTAATGTAATTTAAGGATCAAATTGTCATAATTAGTTAGTAATTTCATTCACTTGACTTATAGGACAATTGATATTACAAACTATTACTTTTTATTGCAGGACACTAAAGAAGTAGAACCGAAAGTGGAACAAAGAAATTGAAGTCACAAGATCAAGCAAAGACATTTCGAATAAAGTTCGCTGCAGCAAAGTCAATGTTTCGTGGCAAAACCATTAAAGATCATCGTGGTAAAGTCAATGTTTTGCCACGGTGAAACTTTGAATCAGCGCAAACCCAAACCTCCGAAAATTTAACTTACTATGCAATCCGATAGAAAACCTATTTTGGGATAAGTTATGAAACAACACGAGAGAGCTAACAGATTATCATCATCATTCCATTACCTTGCCATCCACGATTCCATCATTGTGTTCTCTCTTATTTGTCTCATTTTTCTTCCATTTTTACCGCCAACTTCCACCATGAGTAGCGCGAATTCATTCCCAGTTATGAGGTTTCTGGTTACAATGCCTGGCTAGGCGTTTTCCTTCCTTTTGAAGTTATAGCGATGGCTAGAGTTCAATGTGCTTAAAAGGGGAGTAGCTTAATCCATAGTTTAGCTATGATTTATGAATTCCTAGGTCTAGGATTTGTAACTTGTAGTTAAGCTACTTGATTATAGTTTAATCAAATGTTGGATTATGTGTAGTTGGATTGTGTAGAACTTTGAGTTTGAATATATGAAGTCTCATATATGTCATTTGTGATCTTCTTGATTCTCTTTTATCTTGCATGATTGTGTTTGATATTGAGTTGATTAAGATTTCATTTGGCCTATTGCATTGGGTGATCTTATTACACACACTAAGTCGCATTTAACAGTTGATTAAGATTTCATTTGGCCTATTGCATTGGGTGATCCTATTACACACACTAAGTCACACTTAACAGGATCTTGAGAAATGGAGTCCCATTGATTAAGATCTTGGACTTAAAGAGTACTTTAAGGTTTATCATTTTGAAGCTTAGTGATCTCTATTCCCATAAAAAATCAATTTTGGACTAGGATGGCCAAAGCTCATTTTCAAGAGGATTCTATCATTTTTTGATCACTTGTTTTATTCTTTTCATTTTCTATTCCCAAAAATCCAAAAATACACTTTACATACTTTTTACAATTCAATTTAGTTCAGTTAGTGTTTTCAAGGCCAAAAACCCCCTTTTTCCTAATTAGTTTTGCATAGCATGACATATAGGTTAACTTAGGTCCATTCATTTTAGGTTCCGATTAAGTGAAACGACCTGAGGTTGCACCCTATATTGCAATCCTTGGAATATTTTTGATTTAACCTCCAAGGGTATGAACAAGTTCTGAATTAGCTTGCAAGTCAATTTTGTTTACTTTTATTCTCTTTTGAATTTTTCCCTTGCATGCCCCAAAAAACCAAACTCTTACCTTTAACCCTAAAATAGAGAGAAGTTTGAGAAAATTAGAAAGGAGAAGAGAGTAGTAGGGACAAGCGAGATAGTTGTTGAAGAGGAGAATATCTCAGTGGAGTTTAGCCTATCAAATAGTGAAAGTGAATCATTAGAAGGTGAGATAATAGCTGAAAACCTAGCTAATATGCAAAACCCTAATCTTAATGCTAGCTAACCTAGGAATGGTAATAACGAAGGTAATGGGGAGCAGGAGCGAGTTGTTGAGAACATTGGCAACCTTAGAAGGAGGACCATTAAGGAAGCTACTACCTCTTATGCTGGACCCCCATTCCGGAGCCCAGCGTTCGGAGACATTTAATGTGAGCAAACATATTAGCCTACAGGGTTATTTCCATAAGCCCTTATTAGTCGTCTTCCCACAAGGTGGCGTGCCCCGAAAAGTCAAACATCAAGATCACAATTTTGAGAAACATAGGCAAAACCCAATCATATTTCATTAATGAATCTAAACAGAGTTCATACAAGCATATTACAACATACAAAATACACATGATACAATTGAATGCTTATGCTAAATATGATTCCAAAATACCAAAATTTCCTGAACTAACTTCATTATAAAAGTCTTTAACTATCTTAGAGTTCCGATGTCTTGAAAGGATCACTAATCTTCTCTTTTTGCACCTGAGGAGGGAAGCGTAGGGTGAACTACACAGCTTAGTGGCTAATATATAGAAATATCCCAAAACTAATGTGATAACTTATGGTTGCTTGTTCTTATTGAATTTGACTAGTTAGATTTCACAATGAGAGATGGTGATCAACTAGTTAGGTGTTCTTATATGTCTTGAGAGAGCATGTGAGTAAAATTGTGCAATTATTATTATAACATATCATTTAATAAATTCAATAATTTAAATTGGTGAACCCCAAAGCCCTAAGTTTAAATCATCAAATTTTGCCTGTTTGTTTATTTCCAGTATTTACAATTTATTGCCTACACAATTCCAACCATCTTTTAAGTTTCTTGTCATTTTCGTTCAAGTAATTGGGATCAATTTAGTAGTGAGTATCTTAGTCCTTGTGGGAGACGACCTTGGAATACTCAATTTGTAGGTACTAGGAACGACTCTGTGCACTTGCAGATTGTGATGACCATTAATTAGACAAATAGCTATCTATATTTAGATAGTAATTAGCTCCCTCTTAATTTATGTATAACGTCATTCAATATTATAAACAAAATTCTATATAGAACAGGATTTAGCAAAATTATTAATTATCAAAGAAATATTTATTACTTTTCATTCTATAAAAAAGACATAAAGAAATATCTTTAAATTATTATTACATAAAGAACGTAAAGAAATATATATAACTATTCATCATATAAAGAACACATAAGTTATACAAGACAAAAAATATTGTCCCTGAAATGTAGCATTACCACTTAATATCACAAAAATTATTCTTTCCCTTTTTGGGAACATAAAAAGTTAACTAGCTGGAGGGGAAAATAAGACTTAATCAAACTATGTCATATATATACGTCATGATGCCTCATAAAGAGTTAAGTTCTCTTTGTAATATAGTTAGATGATTCTTAAGGTCTTTACATAAGCATATGGTGGAGAGTGATGATGTGGTGGCCTCATTATCCATAGTTAACTCAATGGTATGGCTTAAAAGTGGCATATCAGGACCATTAACATATAACGTAGCCTTAGATACTGGTAATAGTTGCTAAGGGTAGAATTATTATCATTAGTGATCTGGTCATTTGACCATCAATCAATTGATGTCCCATTTGGTTAGCAGAGCCAAAGAAGAAATCTCGTCATTCTTATTGCTAGCAAAATGAACATAAAGTGATAGAAGATTAGGCTAAAGATAAGGGCATATGGAATGTTCGCTTATTCTTTTTAGTTTGACATAAATGGGCCATATTAAGCAAAAGAAAGTAACCAAGGTGAATACACTCTCTTAACATAAGAATGGAGAGGAGCTAAAGGTCATTATGGCATAGAAAAGTAAAATGACCACCGATAGGCACAAAACTATACGTGATGAATAAATGGTGAAAGTAAAGAATAACATTCAACCACAAACATTATAGGGTTTCCTATATACCTCTATAAAGATGTGTAACTCAAAAATATTTTTGAACCTATTAGGTAAATAATAGGTTCTGATTTATATTTAGCGAGACAACAATAATATGTAGGACTTTTAGGAATTATAATACCTAATATCTCATTGATGAGATCATAAATAAGATGGATTTCAACACTATAAACTTTGGAGAAAATTTAGGTGTCATCGTAAATCACCTTGGGACAGAGATTGGTATATAATAACCAAACATTGGTAGGACTGAAAAGATATGTTTGAATAAAAAGAGATTCCTACCCTTAATTAACGAAATAGCAAATAAAGCCCAATCCTTGAATTATTCTAAACTAGTAACGCAGAGAGCATAATTTTCATGTAACCTTTAGGAGGTATAATCTTGGAATTTATGAGAATAAATATCAAGGTACTTATCTTTATGACAAGGAGGCTTGAGAAGAAGGGTTAAGGATCACACTAGAATCTCAGGAATCCTAGAGGTGTCTGGGTAGCTCTACCACATATGAAGTCCTAGGTGTAAGATTAGGATTCCCTTTAGTTCTTTCTATGAGAGTAAGGGTAAGTGAAAAGATTAATGACAAAGGGAAAGGTTCAGAAATAAAGTGAGTACCAGGTTTAAACTATTGCTTGCAAGAGAAAAACAAAACTTCTATAATCTCAATTCCATAAACCTTATTTATTCCTATTACATTGCAAGGATAAGTAATGCCTAGGGGAGAGTATAAAGAATGCAAAATGGAAAATGAAAGATGCATAAAATTGATAGGTTTATAAGAAATTGGGAGAGATATAATCAAAGATTCGAATTTGATAACTTACTCAAAAAGGTTTTTAATTGAATTAGAAAATCATCAAAGACTTAAGAATCAAATTAAAAAACCTCTAATTTCTAAATGACCTTTAGACAAAACAGTCAAAAATTCTAATTTGTATAAATTATACCCAATTTAATGCAATTCATAGTTAAAAACCTTACGTCAATCTTTAATTAAACTAAAGAAGCTTTAATTTAAAGAATTAATGCACAAATAAGAAAATTTCTAATTTTGACAATTTTACAAAAAATTTAGTGCAGTTCACAAAAAGAAAAGCTTAAATCAATCATGGATTGAAATAAGGAACCTTCAAATTTTAAAAAATACTAAGGATACATATGAAAAGAAGCAGGTCCTAATTCTAAAACCCTAATTTAACCTAGATGTCAAATTAATAC
The DNA here is from genome assembly GCA_026413575.1 of Erythroxylum carthagenense. Classification (NCBI taxonomy): domain Eukaryota; kingdom Viridiplantae; phylum Streptophyta; class Magnoliopsida; order Malpighiales; family Erythroxylaceae; genus Erythroxylum; species Erythroxylum carthagenense. The sequence goes on along the minus strand of JANZLD010000007.1, from coordinate 49,484,148 downwards.
AATTAAAAGGGCAATGCACGAAATTGGATACATGAACATGCATAAACATATTAACAATTGAGATTACTACTAACTAAGGTAATCACCATGAGGAAATGTGAAACTAGGGAAAATCCTAAATATGGAGAGATTAGGATTTTCCATAGAAATATTAGGATGCATGGAGCTTAGCAGGTTGATAGGCAATCATTTTAAAGTACGAGTAAGCTGATTGGAGGTGGGGGAGTTGCTCGAATCTCAGTAGAGAGATGAGGCTGGTGTTTGAGGAGAGCGAGGCCTATAAAGACTCTCTATGATGGTAATAGGAGATGGACAAATTAATAGGGATAAGAAGAGTGGGGGAGTGCTGGATGGAGTGTTATCTGAAGGGTGAAATCGATTGTTGAGGTTTTTGAGTTAGACTGATTTTGCAAAGATAGAGAGAAGTAATGCAATTAGGTTAGGAATGTAGTTTTATTGTTTAGCAATTAAGTCAACCATGCTTTATGGAGCAAAGTGTTGACCCATCAAAAATGTGTATAGTCATAAGTTAATAGTGGCAAAGATGAGGATGCTCTATTAGATACATAACCTTACAAGAAAATACAAGGTAAGGAATGTAATAATAAGAGACAAATTAAGGTTGGCCAATATTGATGGTAAATTAAGGGAGTCAATGTTTAGGTGATTCGGACATATTAAAAGAAGACATCCTAATGTTGCAGTGAGAAAATAGGAGAAGATTGTCCTTATGGATTGTTGGAGAAAAAGAGAAAGATCTAAGAAGAATTTTAGGGGACGGGGTGATCAAGAGTTATATAACTTAGTTATAACTCACCAAAGATTTGGCCCTTAATAGAAAACATTAGCAAGCTAGGATAAAGGAAAAGGATATTACATAAAGGATTTTACATAAAGAGGTCCTTCTTTTTTTATATAGGTCTTTAAAACCATTTTTTAAATTGTTATGTCTTTTATTTATTTTTAGTACTTACCCCTAAGCCATTTTATTTTAAAAATGTTACCCATGAGCTTTTTAAGCTCACCCCTATTCCATCCCATATTTAGGTGATGAGCAAGAGATCGAGTGATCAAGAGCCGAGGCTTCACTCCAAAGTTGCATCTTTCGTATTTTAAGTTAGTTTATGGAAAACACAAGGTTTTAACTGTTTCTTTTAGGATTACTTGTTCATGTAAAAATTTGTATATCTTTGGGTTTTGATGTAGTGTGGCTTGAAATGCCCATTAAAGCTTTGTAAAATTCTTATCTTAGGATGTTAATGAAATATGAATTGTGTATGGATGATGTTCAGTTGAAATCAGGTATAGTTGAAGAAGTTATCAACTTGAGATGAAGAATTTTGAACATGAATTGTTGTTATATAATAGTGGAATGTTATGGAAAAGAAAGATAGGATTTTTATTAATGATGAGAATTAGTAAGTGATAAGTCAAATGAGTAGAGATTCGAGAGTTTAATGAAGTAAAGTTGGTAACATTACATTTTCAAGTTTTCATAAGGGAAAATTTTGTGTTCTGACTTCAGGGGAAAATATGTATTACTCCTATACTGAATTAGACAAAGTTGTCTCTTAAAAGTTGTAGCTTGTAGCTTATCTTTCTTGCTTTCTAACGATATATACTATGAAATTTTTGGATATCGGAGGTGAGAGATATGATCATTATAAGTTAGTAATGCTACATGGGATGTACAAACGGGACAGCTACATTAATTTGAAAATTTGACCCTTTTGGAGGTAAAATATCTTCAGGTCTTAATAGAAGTTGTAGGTCTATAAGTCTTATTCGAAATGGTCCAAGAATGACCTTAATTCGATATCTCTAGTGAAAGTTATGCCCCTTTTACCAAAGCAAGTCAAAGGAAGAAGAAAAAAGGGGGAAGTCATGATCGTGACTCTGTGAAATTTTGCTCGCAAGTCATAATCGTGATCATGATCACGATTTGTGAGTCATGATCATGACTATTGGACCCCGATTTTTGAGTAAAAATTAGAAATATAAAAATTATGAAATAAGTATGGTTGTATACAAATTTTGTAATAGATGTGTTTATATTTTAAGA
>JANZLD010000007.1:49266480-49276678 GCA_026413575.1 Erythroxylum carthagenense | reverse complement strand
TCAATTCTCTTTTGAATTAAATTTAATTTGCTTTCCTAGGATTATTCCATATGATCGCATTTTGCATGATCTTTTGGCAATAACCTAAAGTAGCAAACCTTAAATTCAACTCTCAAGAATGAAACAAGAGTCATAAGGGTATATGATGAGGTTTTTCTAAACCTTAAGGATCTCACACAATGTAAAATGAGATCTGGCGACTTACATTAATCCCTTTTTTTAGTCAATTGTGTACACATGGTACGAGTCATGTGTTACGGTATTTACCACTTCATTTAACTTGAACATCTTTCATTTAAGAAATACTATACAGACGATAGTTCAAACATACTCAATGTTTAACTTGAGTTCACTTATCTACTCAAAACCTGTTCAGAACTCACAACTGGAAATGTACCACAGATATAGTGATTAACAAATCACGTTGAACCGATTTCTTTGCGACATATAGTTTAAGTTTCTCGCTCTCAGTTATCAGTTAGATAATAAACTTTAAACATGCCTCATCTCTAGAAAGCATAAACACTATAGGTGATTTCCCGTGTGAGAGGGCCAATCTATAATATGTCTCATCTACTTATGATTCATCCTAAAATATATTTATACACAAACACATATATTCATGAATCAAATGATACACAGTGTATAATTTTCATCATACATTATATCCAAACATATGACATTAGACTGAGTGAACATACGCAGAGAAATGTTTATCAGTACATTTCAATATCTACGTAGTCCTAGTGACTTTAATGCCCAATGTATACATCTCTAGAATTGGCTTTGTCATTGGGTCTGCTATCATATCTCGTATAGATATATATTTCATGTTCACTTCTCCTCATGCAATTATATCTTTCACCTAATTATAATTAGTATTTATGTTATTTAACTTATAATGAAATTTGGGGTCTTTAGGTGAGAGATTGCAGCTTAACTATCCTAGTTGATGGTCATTATATTAATTTCACTTTGAGTGACTTTCAAATGCAGAAAAATTGATGAAGCCACAGAGCCTCTTATATTGTAGTTAAGAATGCTATAAATTTAGCTTCCATTGTGGATAATGCAACGAAAGATTGTTTTTTACTTTTCCATGATATTACTTTATGGTTTAGTAAGAATACATATCCTGAGGTAGATTTTCTTTCATCTAAATCTCCTCCCTAGTATGCATCTGTATACCCTCGTATACATAGATCATTGCCTTGACAACATAATGCATAGTCCACAGTTTCCTTTAGATACCTCAATATTCTCTTTACTGATTTCCAATGTGCTTAGCCTGGATTTGATTGATATCTGCTCACCATCCCAACAAAGTAACAAATATCTGGTCTTGTACACATCATTGTGTACATAAGACTTCCATCTGCATTAGAGTAGGGAACATTCTTCATTTGTTCCCTTTCTTGTGACGTTGACGGGTAATTTCTCTTACTAAGGCCTTCATTTTTTGCACCAAGATTATCAATTGGTTTGCAATCTTGCATATGGAATCGTTCAAAAATTCTTTGAATGTGCATCGCTTGTGAAAGCGATAATAATCTCTTCGAACAATCTCTTAAAATCTTTATTCCAAGAATGTATTCCACTTCACCCATGTCTTTCATTTCAAATTAAGATAATAACTAATCTTTGATTTGAGTAAGAAACACGCAGTCTTTACAAGCAATCAATATATCATCCACGAATAAAGATAAAATCATGAATTTATCTTTGGATCTCTTAACATACACACAATGGTCCTCATCGATCATTTGAAAATCATAAGAAATGATTACATTATGAAAAAAAATATACCATTGTCTTAAAGACTGCTTCAGGCCATAAATTGATTTTAATAATCAGTATACTTTATTTTCTTGACCTGCCTTGATGAAACCTTCAGGTTGTTCCATATAGATCTCATCTAATTCTCTATTGAGAAAAGTAGTTTTTACATCCATTTGATGTAATTCAAGATCCATACTGGCTACTATAGCTAGAATAAGATGGATTAAAGCAAACTTCACAACAGGTGAACAAGTTTCCTCGTAATCAATTCCCTCTTATTGTGTGTATCCTTTTGCTACAAGATGTGCCTTATATCTTTCGATATTTCCATCAGCTTTTTGCTTAATTTTGAGAACCCACTTGTTCCCAATTGCTTTATGCCCTTTATAGAGGTCAACCAAGTCCCATACTTGAATTGAGCTTAAAGAAGCCATTTCTTCTATCATTGCTTTCATCCATTCTTCTTTAGCAGGGCCAGTAAGAGCCTCATTTACATTCCTTGGCTCTTCTTCCTCTTGTAAAACAATCATATTAATTTCTCCTTCAATCTTAAAATGATATTGGAGAATTATTTCTCGATTACTTCGTCTTCACTGAGGTTCATCATAAACAAATTCATGATTGATCTGATTGCTCCCATTTGAATCAGTCTTTATAGAGAACCTTTCTGTGGAATTTCTCCCACTTGGTTAAAGTTCCTCAACTTGATTCGTCATAACAGAATCATTCTGATTAAGCGAATCATATAAAAATATGTCTTTACCTATTTCACCTTGCCTGAGAAAATCATTCTCTAAGAATGTTACATCTCATGATTCAAATTCAGTTACACCTCCATTACCTTGTTCACTAATGAACACGTACCCTTTTGAGTGTTCTAAGTATCTAATAAAAATAGTTTTTCTTCCTCTTGGGCCTAATTTCCCATGTTTATGAGAGAGATCATGAATATAGGTTGAACCCCTAAGGTCTAAGACTTGACAAAAAGTATCATTTCATCCCTTAAGGCTTTCGATAACAAAAAGTATCATATACATGTGTCATGAGTGACATAGAGTCAATACAATCACACATATCTAATACTTCATTAACATGAATAAGAAAATGGAGTGTAGCAAACTAGGATGATACTTGTATGATCTAAAATGTATAATCTTTCCATTTTTAGATCTCGATTTCTTTAAATTTTATGCTAAACTATATTAGAGAAAATCGTTTTCTCACACTTAATGTTAAACTACATTAAAGAACTTTATTTTCTGTTATTGATTGCCAAACTGGATTAGAGAAATTTGTTTTCTCTCACTGAATCAAAACCTTTATGGGATTAAACACTTATGTCCTCCTATGTCATATCAAAATATATAGATTTACACATTAAACTGTTTGTGTCCTAATGACATAGGCTTAAGGTTAATCTGTATATATGCCCAATGACCTTTAAAATGCTTAAGATTGACACAAATCTTAAGACTTTCACCTATATTATGACAAAATATAATAACATGTATGACTAAGGACAAAATAATGATCATCGACTTATTAATAACACAAACTATCATAATACATGAGAATTGTACAAATATAGAAGGAGCAAATATAGCAATCCATAACTAACAATGTTTAAGGACCTCAACACCCATACTTTATACATGTCTTTCAAAAACATCTGAGCAAAGTCCTTTAGTCAGAGGATCAGTAAGTATATACTCAGCCCTCAAATGCTCCATCTCAATGTCACCTTTCTATATCAACTCCTTTATGTTCAAATACTTGACCTCCAAATACTTAGACCTTGTGATATTCTTATTATTTTTACTAAACAACATAGTAGATAGATTATCACAATACAACCAAATGGATCTAGCCACTTAATCAACCATAGATGAATCAAAAATCAATTTTCTAAGCCAAACTGCCTGTGTATAATCCCCATAGCATGTGGCAAACTCTGCATGCATAGTCGAGGAAGTCACTAGTGGCTGCTTGATACTCTTCCATGATACTGCTCCATCTGCTAATATGAAAATGTAATATGAAGTGGACTTTCTATCATCCTAACACATAGTAAAATATGAATATGTATACCCTATAAGGTCTAGATGGTTGACGCTTATGTATGTCAACTTACAATCCTTATTTCTCTTTAAGTATCTCAACACTCATTTAACTACATTTCAATAGTCTATTCCTGGGTTAGTCAGATATCTAACCAGCAATCCAATAAGGAATTCAATGTCTAGTCTAAAGCACACTTAGGTATATATCAGGCTACCAACCACACTAGAATATGGAACATTCCTTATAGCCTCTCTCTCTACCTCATTCTTTGGACATTGTGCCAAAGGTAATCTCTCACCATAGGAGATAGATGATGTAACAGGTTTATTATTATCCATATTAAACCTTTGCAATAGTCATTCAATGTATGCACTCTACAAGAGGCCTAAAGAGTGTCGAGATTTGTCCCAGTAAATTTGAATACCTAGGATAAAAGATGCTTAACTAAGTCTTTCATGTAAAAATGCTTAGTCAAAAGTTGCTTTACCTCATGCAACATGGTCAAGTCATTTTATGCAAGCAAGATATCATCCATATATAATAATTAGAAGATAACTTTGCTCCCCTTGATTTTGTAGTATAAGCATCTTTCAACTTTAATTTCCATAAAGGAAAAAGAGATCACAACCTTATCAAACTTAAGGTACCACTATATGGAAGTTGATTTTAAATAGTATATCAATTTTCTCAATTAGTAAACCTTGTTAGTCTTTTCTTGATCCTGAATTCCTTCAAGTTGCTCCATATAGACTTCTTTATAAAGGTCTCCATTTAGGAAAGTAGTTTTAACATCCATCTGATGTACCTTTATATCATATTGAGCTCTTATTACCATGACCACTTTGAATGCATCCTTAGAGGATATAGGAGAGAAGATAACATTAAAATCAACCCCTTCTCTCTAAGTGAACCCTCTAATAATCAACTAAGCCTTAAATCATTCAACTTTACCCTAATTGTTCTTTTTGGCCCTAAACAGACATCTACAAATGACAGGTTTGCAATGTTAAGGCAAGTAAACTAGCTTTCATACCTAGTTATGCTTCATGGATTACATCTCCTCATTCATTGCATCCTCCCACAAATTTGCATAGGGTCTAGAAATAACTTCTAAAAAAGTTACTGGATCTATGACATGTCCATTGTCATAGTCCTGTTCACCCAAATAGACTATGTACTCAAATGGAATAGCAGGTCGTCTCACTCTGGTGGATCTTCGCAACTACATTAGTTCTTGTACCTTAATAACATCTATTTGTAAAAGTATGTGTTCCTGTGCCTATACTAGCACAATACTAAGACCTTAGTCCATTGGATCTGAATGTATGAGTGGTGGATACGAAATAATTATAGTATCTGTCTTGTTATCATCTGAAGGGTATAAAAGACCACCCTCATTAGAGACATCATATTACAGAAACTTAGTTGTTTATGATTCCACAACGATAGACTTTCCATCTCTACAGTAAAATATGTAACATTTAGAGTGGTTGGGACATTTAACTAGATAGTAATGAGTAGAACAAGTGTGCAATTTACTTTCGTAAGTATTATACAAACGTATCTTAGTAGGGCAGCCCCATATATGAATGTGTGCAAGGCTAGGTTTCCACCCATTCTAGATCTCAAAGGGCATCTTTGGCACTGACTTGCTCGAGACTTTGTTAAGTATATACAATGTTGTCTTGATGGCTTCTTCCTAAAGATAACTAGGTAGGTTAGTCCTACTCTCCATTGCCCTCATTATGTCCTTTAGGGTGCAATTATGCCTTTTAGTCACACCATTTTGCTCAGGACTATCCAACACAGTGAACTAAGTCACTATTCCACATGCTTCCACATATTTGACATACGTACCCTTTTCTTGTCCTGGAACCCCATGTTTGCCATAATACTCTCCTCTACAATCAAATCTGACAATCTTGATAGATTTTCCCTTCTGGTTCTCAACCTTAGCCTTGAAGATCTTGAATTTGTCAAGACTTTAGACTTTTCTTTAAGCAAGAGCACATAACCATAACAAGAACAATTATCAATAAATGTCAGAATATTTCTTAAATTGCATAAAATAACTATATAAGGTTCACTAATATTTGTATGTATGAGATCTAATAAGCTAAATGCTTGAGTTGACCCCTTTTTCTTTCTTTTGGTCAACTTACCTCTACAATGGTCAATATATGTTTCTAGACTCTCAAAATCTGAAGTTGGGAGAATGTTTTCCATTATCAATTTCTCAAATCTCTCTAGAGATGTGGCCTAATCTTTTTTTTTCCACAATATATAAGACTTTTTCTTTACTAGATGTCTCTTTCGAGTAACCTATTTAGTAACATATAAAGAAGCATACATTTCATGAGGGGTAAGACACATTCTATACAGTCTATATGATAAGAAGCTAATACCAATATGTTTTACATTAAAGAATAACTATACAATAGAAGCATCGATGACAAAATGATAACCTTATTTTCTTAACACTGATATAGATCTCAGATTTTGTCTAAAAGATGACATATAAAATGTGAGTACAAACCCTATATTGAGGTTTAAGCATACATCTCCTACATACATAATAATAACTTCTTTACTGTTTCCATCCATTAGATTCTCCTCCCCTTTAGTTAGCTTTCTCCAAATTATGAACCCCTGAATTATGGAGGCAACATGATTAGATGATCCACCATCTAGCCACCAATAATTGGATGTGGTTATAGCAAGATTATATTCATGAATTGTATAAGCTAAGGAGTTACATGATAGTTCCTATTTCTCCTTCTATGCCTTATACTTCTGGCAATCAAACTTTTTATGTCCCTTCCTTTTACAGAAAAAGCACCTCATACTTTTAACATCTAGAGGACCTTTGGTAATACTAGACTGACTAGTGTGCATATGTGGAGAGAATTAAGATTTCTTACCTTTAACCTTTTGGGGCTTAACCTTTTCTTTTCCCTTGGTTGCTAAGAGGACCTTATGAGCAGTATTCTTTAAGTTCTCCTCTTTGGAAATGCATCGGGAAATCAAAGCATTGATTTCCCAAGCCTCATTGTGTAAATTATATGTCATCACCAAAATACTAAAATTTGAAGGGAATGTCTTCAGAGTCTGGTGAACTGTGCAAGAATCAAGAATTGAAATATTCAGTTTCATCAGCTTATTTTGGAGGTAGACCATCCTGATTATGTAGTCCCTCACTCCCCCTTCTCTAACATACTTTATGGAGAAAAAATCCTTCATCAAGGTATTTGCCTCTTCATTAGCAGAGATTGTCTCCCTTTATGCAGCATAATCTGTTTGATCGATCCCAGGCTGCATATTATTCTTTATTAGCTTTCGAGCTGATGGATTTAGGTAAGGATGGTCTATCCCTATGCATGGCCAAATTAATATTCAGCATCTCTATTGTAATCTCTACATCCTCTTTCTGTTTTTTAAAATTAAAACCAATCAGGGTTTCAATAATGACCCTGTTGTTGTTGATCAAAAAGGTTACTACAAAATAAGAATTTAAAGACCATCACAAATGTAGGATAATAACAACACTCAAAGCCATAAAATAATATATATACAGAGAAACAAATCACACATATCACGAAACACCTATAGGCTAAATACATAATACATGCAAACTAGACCTTCACATAAAAACGATTAGAGTACACACTATCAACTCTCATGACTACCACCTATTGGCAAGTAGATCATTTAAGAAACGACTTTCCTCCATCTAATGTCTTTATGCACATCTAAAATTCCTATGTAAGGTCAACATCTGAAAGCAAAATGATCGAGCATAAGACTAGATACATACCCCAACATGCAAGCATAACAATTCAAAATACTGACTTGAAAGGCCACTGTGATAACTACATTCTCATATGTACCCAAACGTTCCATAAACATAAGGGATATACCTGTATATTATCCTCACATTCTTTATAGGCATATAGTATCTGACAATGTACCATCAATAAATGTAGAATCCAGATGCACATTATCACATGCTAGAGTTGAAAATAATATAAATGAACTTTATTTGAGACTTTCTTTCTTAAAAAATCTCAATCGGAGTGACCATGTGACACGAAAACCTTAAGTATCTCCCTCATGTCAAGTTCGAAGCATAAAAATTCACTCAAAATTGACTTTAGAATGCTTAATTTGTTGGATCCCATTTCTAGAGTCCAACTATCTTGAGTCATAAAATGTGAGCATATTACCCTATACCTTTTTTTTCTACTAAGTACTTTTTAAGTTCCATTCAAGCCTAAAATGTATTATAGAAAAGCATTGATAAGTCCATAATTATAATTGTACCTTTTTTGGCACAATGGGCATAAATTTCACTAGAGATATTGGATTAAGGTCATTCTAGGATGGTTTTGAAGAGGACTTCTCGATTTACAACTTCTTTGAAGACCCCAAAGAGATATTTTGCCACTAAAAAGGGTAGAATCAAAAATTCCCTCAAGAAACATTTGTCGCGACCAACTTTTGCCTATATCACAGTGAAAATTGAAGGAAGACCTTTCTGGAAAAGTTTGTCACGGCATACTTTTGGCTTCATAGTAGTGAAATCTGAAGATTAGGGAAAAAAATTGTCAAGGATAGTGGTGCAGACTGCCAACACCAGTTATCATGTAACAACCATAACTCTCTCATTCCAAGTCCAAAAATTACAAAACTATATACCGTTAGAAAGCTAAGAGGATAAGCTACAACTTTCATGAAGAAAAATTTATCTAATTCTACTTAGATTAATAAAATTTTTCCCTAAAATCAAAACACAAATTTTTACCCCTATGAAAAATTTGAAATTTGCAATGTACAAACTTAGAAAGTCATGAGCAAAATAAATTGTATCTCATTAACATCAAAAGATAAGAGTTTACAAAGCTGTAATAGGCATTTTGAGTCACAATACATTGTTTTTCAAAATCCCAAAATACAAAAGATACTAGAAGTGTGACTAAAGCCTTGTGTTTACAAAATCAATCTCAAAATACAAAAGTATGAAAATTTGGAGTGATGCAGTGACTTTTTACTACTTGGTCTCTTGCTCGTCACCTGAATATAGGAAGTAGAATCGGGGTGAGCTTAAAAGCTCGTGGGTAACAAGTTTATAATAAAAAATAAGCAAAACCATTGAAAATGTCATACTCACTTTGCATCAAAATCTATAAAACACATAGTTCTCAAATTCTCACATTATCAAGCAATTCATAAGCAGCATAAGTCATGCATTCATCAAACTTATCATCACATTCTAAACACATAATCACATTAGAAATGATTCGTGTAGATCTATAAATAGAACATACTAACATATTCCTACATAATGTTCTTGTGTAGTCATGAACAGAACATACTATCGCAATCCCACATAATGGTGACTACCACAAACCCACATAATCATGCATTTCACCCCTCATAAACTTAGTGTCCAAAATGGTATGTTTCTAAAACTTGATTTCGTAAACACAACATCCTTTAAAAATTAATTTTCACATTCTTTCCACAAATCATCTACACAATTCACATACCAAACAAGTAGCAATTTCTCAATTATTCAAAGAAGCAATAAATGCAACATTTATAACACAATTGAAAGCATTTAACTTTCTTGATTTGAAAAATGTTCCACCATAAACATATAATTCTTTCTCAGAGCATTTAAAGAGCAATAAATTCACATTTATAAAGTAGTTGAAAACATTAAATTCCATTTATTTGAAAGAAACATTAATAGCTTATTTACTCAATTATAAACATGAAACCCATCTTGAATTCCTTGCTTAAAAATTTGCTTAAGAATGCCTTTCCTCTTGCTCCTCTTGCTTTTCATAATTTCCTTCAATAATAGCAAAATTTCATTCAATAGGAATTCAAATTGAAAACCTAGAGAATACATATTCACTAAAATTGAACCTAGAATACTTATACCCATGCATTTCCTAAGCTTCATGAACTAAAATCCTTCCACAAATTCAAAGGATTAAAATTTAATTCACCTCAAATCTTCCCCAAATAAAAGATGTTTAGCTCAAATGGAAACTCTTCTCTTCCTGTTTCTTTTTCCCTTCTTGGACAACCTCAAAATCATCTTAGATCTTCCTTCTTTTTTCTCAAGAACAAAACCCTCTCTTTTCTCCCTTCAATTTTCATATTTCTCTTTTTCTCTCCCGCACTCATGTTGTTCCCTTCTTCTTAAGAGCAAGACCACTATTCTTATTGCAATTTATACCCTTAATGAATGTTAAAAGTCCACTTTGCCCTTCCTTTCATGCTTTATGATTTTAATGCTTAAGTGTTATGCCAAAATTGCCCTCATGTATTCTTACCACTTTTAATACAA
>JANZLD010000007.1:49206151-49216294 GCA_026413575.1 Erythroxylum carthagenense | reverse complement strand
TCTGAGGACTAGACGTAGCCCACGGTTTGGGGTGAACCAGGATAAATCCTTGTGTCGACTACTTCTATCTATCTCTATTTTATATTCAAGTTTTCATTATTACTTAATCAGTAAACAAAGTTTTCAAAAGTTTTTGATTACTTAGAACCTATCGGAATTCATTAAAAGAATTTCATTTTTAACAGACGTTTTTTTGAAAGAATTTCAAAAAGGTGAATACACAATTCAATCCCCCCCCCCCCTTCTCGTGCATTCTATATCGTTTTATAAGGATTGTATTAACGTGTGGTTCACTTCATCAAACTCCGACTCCTTTTCTGATTTCTCTCCCTTCTTATCCTCTCTAGATGAAATTTCAACATATTCATTATTTGGATCGTTCAAAGGTTCATTATCATCATATGTTACAGATGCATTTATTTCATAAACATCTCCCTAAAACGCTTCACTTTCAATTATCTCATTTTCTCTTTTTCTATGTAATTCAAAAACACCTCGAGATTTTACTTTACTGACGGCCAACCAATCTGACTTATCTCATCATAAGCTAAGAAAGGGGATATAATGCATCTAGATCGTTTGCATTGCCAACACGAAAGGTTCAAATTGTCTAAATCTTCTTACCTGGTTGATTTCAGCTAGATTGTATCGACTGTGCACTTTTGATTTGTTCCATCATTAGGAGTTGGATCAAACTAGTCACACTTAAATATCACACTCTGTTTTATTGGCAATGTAGGGTACTCAATTTCAAGTATCTCAATAATTTTACCTTAGTAATCCATCAATTCTCTATGTATGCAAATCACACTATTTATTGTTGATATGCTATAACCATGATATTCTGTTTAAATTTTTTATCAATTAACAAAATACACTAGATACGATTTAACAGTTCACAAAGGTCCTTTCGCAAGATCACATATAAACTTGTTCTCTATTAAATTTTTTGAGGCCTACACCCAAAAAAATCATATTAAATAGTATAATGTCATTTAAACACTTTGATTTTATAATTGAACTATTTGAATTATTACAAGTGAAATTTTACACATTTCTCGAGCCATCGAGGAAAGTGTCTTCCAACTTCTTTATTGATATCATGCTGTGGGCTTTCGAGCATTAGCTTGTGTAACCATTCCTCATATAATCTAAAAGTATTATTATGTATTTTAGTTGTGAACAACACTAACTTCGAAAACTCAAGTAATGAATCTCAAAATCAACTTTAAGTTACTACAGGAAAGGTTGAACCTCTTGACAATTCAATAAATTGTAATCATGGGCAGCCTCTATTTCTTCTTTTATTAACATTCTTCTTGTTGAACCTCCATATGTTTATCTTGGATCTGTGATAATGGATAATTTACCATCAATATCACCCATTTCGTCCCCATCGTCATTACAAGGAACTTTTCTTTCTCTTTTGTGCACATGCGGCTTAAAATAATTTGAAAAAAATGTACTTACTCCCTCTACTAAATAAGCATTACATAACGAACCTTCAACGTTAGCCTTGTTTTTGAAAATTTTCTTCAAGTGATGCAAAATCCTGTATTATAAATAGGGTTATTACAATTATGTGATTCAAACATTCTATAATTTTTATTTAAATATAAACTATAATTACCTCTTAAATGGATACATCCATCAATATTGAACTGGACCAGCAAGTCTAGCCTCATGTACTAAATGTACAAGTAGATGCTCCATACAGTTAAAGAAGCTTGGAGGAAAATTCCCTTCCAATTTGTAGAAGATAATTGGAATTTCCCTTTTCAGTTTTTCCGTTTTAACCAACTTTATTTCAAATGATGTTAAGCTTTTGAAAAATAATCTTAATTCTATTATAGCTTCCTAAACCTTCTTCGGTAGCAACTCCCAAAATGCAATTGGAACTAGCCTTTACATAAACATATGACAATCATGACTTTTCATCCCAAATAATTTTTACTTCCTTATATTCGTACACCTTGCTAAGTTCAAAACATAACCATCTGGAAACTTTAGACTTTTCAATTATTTAAACAAATTTTCCTTTTATTTTTTGTCCAATATATAACATGTTTTTGGATATTTACTGGTACAAAGATCTTTATCTAACTCATTCTTTTTATAAAAAAAGTTTCAAATCAGCTCGTGATTTTGCATTGTCCTTTTTTCTCCCTTCAATGTTCATTATAGTGTTGAAAAAATTGTCAAAAATATTTTTTTTGAATATGCATCACATCTAGATTATGACTTATTAAATTAATTTTCCAACATGGAAAATCCCAAAAGATCCGTTTTCTCCAACCAAAAGTTTTGCTAAAGCTTCTATTAACATCTTCAGTTTCAAGTTCTATAACTTTCAACAACCCAATTCATTAATCTCCTACAATATCCCTTCACTAGTTTTGTGAGGGGGAGGAGGTGCTTGTACCATCTTATTTTTAATTAAATTTTGTTTATTACATCTAAATGGATAATCTGAAGGAAGAAATTTTCCATAATTGTCAAATCAAGATGTTTTGGCCCCATTAGGAAGGTAAAATGCACCATAATCATTACCATAGTAAGGGCAAGCCAATTTCCTTTTTGTGCTCCATCTAAACAACATAGCATACTCATGGAAATCACTAATAGCCTACATCAAAATTGCTCTCAATAAAAAATTTTGTTTAAGAGACACATCATATGTCTCCACAATAAATTCCCAAAGATGATGTAATTCAGATACCAATGGTTATACGAATACATTAATTTTATGCTTTGGATTTATAGACCCTGGCACAATCACTTTCAAAAACACATATGGCTTATTTATACACATCCGTGGAGGAAAATTATATGGAGTAATTATCATTGGCCATGATGAATATTGTTAGCCGAATTGACCAAAAGGATGGAATCCATCTGTCGACAATCCTAACATAACATTTCAACTCTCAACTACAAACTTATAATGGTGTTATTGAAATGTTTACATGTGAGTGCAACTGATGGATGGCTCATTATTTGATCTTCCTATTCAAGTTCATTATGTCATCTCTTGTGAAATGCAGTAACATTATAGGCATATAGTCTTTGAAGTCTCAATGTTAGCTAAAAATAATTTACTCCTAAGGTACTAATTTCTATTTCATTGTATACTTTCTAGGTTTGAACCTAGATTGACCATAAAATTTGTACTCTTATAATTCCAAATCATCTCCATAAAACAACATACATCCCAATTTGCAAGAATCAATTTTTCTCAACTGACAAGCCAAAACCCCTAATAAGTTTCTTTATATTGTAAAAATTATCAACCATTGTATGATCAGGAGGCAATGATTCATTATACCAAGCAAGAATTTTATCAAAACTTCGATCAGAAATGTGCCCTTCAAAATTTATGTTCAATATTTAAACAATTGAAGATAATTGAGTCATCATCTCACAATTTTCCCATAATTCTTGGTCAGCTAATTTTTGTAAGTAAAAAAAAATACATGTGGGTTTAGTTCCTCTTCAATATTTTATATATTTGCCTACAAGGTATAACCAGATGCATCATAAACTATTTGGATGTAAGGATTTTCGGTTGCACCGATATTATTTGTTATAAATCTAGTTCCCCTTCAAACTTGACCATATTTATTGATGAGTTTACTTCATTACCTTTCGAAGTGCTACAAATTAATGGCTCCTCATGTCGTGTCCACTCAAAATAATTTAGAACAAACATTTTTTCTTAACAAACGGAAATTCACTTCATCAATAGGAAGACAACAAATATGTTTACACTTTTACATAGACATCTAATCTTAGGACCATCCATATATGTAGGTTGAGAACATGCACAACGAATAAAAACTTAAACTCCCTCAAAAAAATTAGGATTAATGAAACCGTCACGTGTTAATCATCTATACATCTATAATCTATCAACATTACTCATTTATGCAAAAATGTTATTTTAAAAAAGTGACTATAGTAAGATATAATAATCATTACATATGGTAGTATCCTCATTGCAAGTCTTTGACCATTTCCCCTCCAAATTGAAACCAACCTATCCTACTATATGATTTCACAATTAGATAACTCAATCACAACCAATTCCAACTTAGTGATTGGACAATCACCACATTATACCAAGCACCTAACATATTATTTTTCTAACTTTATATTAAAATAAAAAGAGTGAAAATTGCTTTACAATAAATAAAATTAGTGGAAATTAAACAAGCACTATAGTACGTGGCATTGTTACACCAGAAGAATTGAGAAAGCAAGTTCTCGCTATGACTCCTAAACTCGTGGAATTTTTCACTGATAAGCCTCATGGGAGTTGTATCATTGGTTTCTAGCTTATATATCATCCCAGGGATTTATTACGCAAAGAATTGTCTTGCCGATTACATAAATACTTAAAAAAAATGCCCAAACATAAATACTTTGACTATTAAACCCTAGCCTAAAATCTCATCAATCAATGTTATAGGTAAAATTGCAAAGAACAACATAAAATCGATCACATTATAAACATTACTTAGTTGAATGACTTACCTTGATATACAAACAATCACAAACTACATAGAAGATAATTGAGGTTGGACAATTATCGACACTCTTCAACACAAAACACAGTCTGTAAGAAAGACAATAGAAAAAATAAAAATTAAGGACCATTCCATTGGAAAAGCTAATCTAATCACTAACCTATGAGATGTAGATGAATGAATTACAAGAAAAGGAGCTTACATCAACAAGGAGAGGTGTGATTTTTAAAATCTCCAAGGAGGAGGAAAATTATATATAAGATGTATATAAGTGAGAGTGATGAGGATGATATAAATATAATCACAAAGAAATTTAAGAAATTACTTAAGATTAAGAGAGAAAAATAATTAAATAAGAAGAAGAAAGCATTTAAAGGTTTAATAAGATGACACTATTATTTCTTAAAGTCGTGAAGCAAAAATATTATGCAAAGTTTGTACTTTATATCCAATAATAATAAGCTACTACATTGCTAAATCTCTTGTGATGAGAATAATAATTATGTTATTAATCTTTCATATGACAAGTTAGTTGAATGCCTCGAGGATATAAGCATAAACATGAAGAAAATATCTTCTAAGTATAAAGAAGCTCAAAAACTCTTTGATGCATAATGATTGAGATGAGCAATTAAAAAGCTATATGTATGACCTTATATAATCTAAGAGTTTGGTTGTTGGTAATGAAAATGATCATGTTTATTGCATGAGAATGAGGTACTGAAAAAGGAGAAATATCCTTAAAGCATCATTTTATAATTTCAATTTAGTAGGTGAAAAACTATAATGCATCTTGGGCCCCAAAAAAAACCTTAAATGCTAAGCATGTAATTGATTACACTTATAAAAGTAAATCGTCAAATGATAAGAAATTTTTTTAATAAAAATAATGTTCATATTGTTGAGCCATTGCTTGTCATCATATGAGCATATAGGCACCAATTATAGGTATAGAAACTTCAATGCTCTTGTATCATCTTCTATATCCAAAGCCAAAAAGAAATTCCATGTATATATGTATGGTTCATAACCTAAACCCAAAAGGCATGGTTCCTACGGTAAAAATATGAAAAATTTTATGTAAGGACACACCAAAAGAGCATGCAACACTTCTACATTCATATAGGTTTCTTTTTCATCAAATTTGTATGAAGAAAATCTCACAATTAGCATACCTATATGAACAACTCTTCATAAACTTCAATAGACCCTATTTCATCTTATAATACTTTAAATCTTTAATTGGCAATTATACATCTATTTCAAACAAGATTTGTGCTAATAAAGAAACAATGTTAGTACCTATTTTGATAAACAACTAATTGTTTAAAAGAATATTAGGTGATACATATAGTGCTATAGATATTTTGTTTCTATGGTACCTTCAAATAGATGAGTGTCTTATTGAATATATTAAAATATCTAACTATCACCTCTAATTAGTTTTAATGGGAACAAATCAGCACAAAAAGAAAGATATTTGCGACTATAAGATTAGGAACATGATTAGATAGATAAAATGTGATATATTTTTAAGTTGTAGGAAGACTTTCTTTGTATAACATTTTAATTAGAAGGACTTTCCTTTATACTAATTAAGCAATTTCTTATCTCCATCCACTGTTAACCAAATTCAGCAGTAGTTGTACTTAGAGGCCGACGGATGGCAAAACAATATTACATCACCTTCTTAAAAGAAAAGAACGTAACATATATGATAAACATGGAAGAATTAAATGTTAGGGATTTGGGAAAAGAGATTAAAAGGGATCCAAATGGTGAAATCAAATAAGACATAGTGGTAAAACCTAAAGGATTTAAATCATTAAAAATCAAGGCATAAGTAGATGAAACTATGAAGTCCTGAAGAAATGTTTACTGTAACACTTAGATAATTTTGTGTGGACTGCAGTGGATATGCCTAGATTAAGGAAATAATTTTTAAGTTGCTAGAAGCATTCTTCATTAAATAAGTTGACATTTGATATGACTAGTTAATGTGGTATAGTTAAAAAAAGAAAACAAAAATGGAGAATATAGGTGGACTTTGCAAACTTAAAAAGGCAAGCTCAAAGAATAGTTACCCTTTATTAAAGATATATCAATTAGTAGATGTGACTTCAATCCTCCATACTTTAATCTTTATAGATGCCTACTTGTGATCAATTCATATAAGATGAATGTCGTAGATAAGGAGAAGACATTATTCATCACTCACAATAAGATACTATTATAGAGCCATGCCTTTCAGTATAAAGAAACCAAGGTTAGTCAACATGGTTTTGTATAAGTAACTATAAGGCTATATAATCTTATGTCAACTATATGATATAAAGATGAAATGGGATGGAGATCATTCTACAAAGTTAACTTAATGCTTTACAACCCTAAGAAATATGACATAATACTTAACTCTAAAAAATGAACATTAGGGGTAAGAGCATGGGTAGGTGAATATAG
Organism: Erythroxylum carthagenense; assembly: GCA_026413575.1. Lineage (NCBI taxonomy): Eukaryota > Viridiplantae > Streptophyta > Magnoliopsida > Malpighiales > Erythroxylaceae > Erythroxylum > Erythroxylum carthagenense. Next base: position 49,209,308 of record JANZLD010000007.1, on the reverse strand, counting down.
GAGACAATTGGTATAAGAATTATTTAAATATTACCATAAGAAACCTATATTAGAAGTTATGCATTGAAAATCAATTTCCATAAAGCATTTGAATCTATAAGTTAGGAATATATTATGCATTCTCTAGGAGATTTTGGCTTTCTAACTCAATTTATCAAATGGATTAAGTAATGCATCACCACCACTCTTATAATATATTGTCCGATAAAGATAGTGCTCAATTGATTAATGGAGCAAAAGGAATAAGACGAAGTGATTCATTTTCACTTTATCTATTTACTTTTGTATTAAGATGTTAACTAGAATGATTAATTATAACATCATTTTAAAAGGAAATTTCATCTTTAAAAAGAAGTGTAAGAAGTTGAGGATCTTTAACCATTTATTTACTAGTGACCTGCTCTATATGGATCTAATGCCAACTTTATCAACTCCTAATGAATTCCTTACATATATTCAATAATATCCTAGTTAATATGGGTAAAATTCATATGAATATATCAACTAATATAGGAAACTTAGCTTTTTAGCTCTCTAATTTCTTAGGAATATAAAACTAAGAAACTTCCTTTCAGCTATCTATGAGCGTTAATCACTATAAAGAGACCAACTTATAGAGATTATAAACGTTTATTTGACTTAATGCAAAGAAGAAAAGGTTAATAAAAATCTATCCTTTATCGATTTATTGTAACTTATAGTCTCAATCCTCATTAACATGCTTATATGTTAGTCCTTAAAGTTGATTATCCCTATAAATAAGGTTATTTTACCTAAAAGAATTTTGAGGCTACTAAAAAATAAGGAACCTTTATAGGTATAATAGATTTATGCACAATATCTAAAAAGGTGAAAATTTTGAAATATTAGGCTTAAGGTTGACTCATCTTGGACAATGACCCATATTTTAAAGGTATGGGATAATTACGCAAGGAAATCAAGTGTATAATAAACAATGTGAATAATATATATTTATAGCGTAACAATTGGAATGAATTGGGTCCCTTACACCTAATCCCTAAATTGAACAAGTTAAGACATATGCTATTAGATAATTTTAAGCTCAAAGAAATGATTGAAGTAATGAATGGCATTGCAACATTAGGGGTTTTTCTCTTATACTGGATAAAGTACCCATGTACATCCTAAACTAGAACTAAAAAGATTATGTAATATGGATGATACAATTTTCATAAATGTTCACAAACATTATAAACATTCTAGATTACAAATCATGTCTATCATCCTCTTATAGAAATGTCATCGAACACTTGGGACGCTATTGAAAAACAACACTACTTTGTTTCAAAACTACTAATTGTAATGCATTATTCACAACACAACCACACAATAACAAAAAATGACTCATTAGTAACCTAAATCAATGTCGCTTATAACTTAACCTATCCTAAAATCAATATATCCAACATAACCATTCACATACAAAAATTGAAGACAAAAAAATAATGCAAGACCAGTAAATGGACAACCAACCTCCACACAAATAAACCAACACAATGGAAGCAGTGGAAGAATGAAAGAAGATGAGCAGGTGGAAGAAGATGCGTAGAGGAGAATGCAAAAACCACCAAAAAATAGAAGAAGTTGATAGGGGGCTTCAAGTTTTATGTTTTTATTAATAATAAAATGACATCATTTTACTATAAATTTAAAATACAGTACCAATGTCATTTGATTTTACCGACAGAATGACAATCCTCTCAATAAATTACCGATGGAGTTTTCTATTGGTAAAATTTGTTGCTCATTTCTACTGTCAAATATTGCCACCTATTTTTATGACAACTTTCACTGTTCGTCTCTAAATTTCATTTACAAAGTTTTGTGGATAAATTGCTTCCACATTTACAAGTAGATTCCTTTCCCATCAGAAAATACGATAAATTTATTAACGGAATTAAGTTTCCATCGGTAATTTACTACGAATTTTGTTCGTAGGTAATTTTCCATCGCTAATTCGTAATTTTTTTGTAGTGATAGTAGTAATTAGCTCTAATAAAATTGCATCACACATAATCCTTTAATAACATTCTAAAACAATTAATCTTAAATTTAATACTTAAATAATTATGCAAGGGTTATAAGGGTATATTATTAGGCTCATTTAATATCTAAACTCTCACACCATATAAGTAAAGAAATTATGCCGTACATTAATCTCTTTTCATAATCGATGTAGGAATCAAATATTACAATATTAACTCCTTTTTATTAAGAACAAATATCTCATATTCATTATCATACATATTTACGTTCGAGTAATCTCAATATTTAACTTGAATTCACCGATATACTCTAAAATTAATCTTTATAGAACTTTTATTTAACACTTAAAACATATATATTGATCATTAAATCGTCCAAATTAGTTTCTTTTTATTTTTATTAATTAGAATGATTTAAGCTTCTTATTCTCAATGATCAAATAAATAACAAACTTTAAATGTGCCACATCTCCAGATAATATAAACACTCAAGTCAGTTACCCTTATGAAAGGGATAATTTCTTATTAATCTGACATACACTTTAATTTACATTCACAATATTTCTCACAAATGGTACATACTTTAGAATCAAGTGTTATATAAAACTTATCACATAATAATATTATGCTTTTATATATAACAGTGTAATAAACGAACATACATTTAGAAATAGGCCAAAAATATATTTTGAACATCAACATTTATAAGAAAATACAAGTTGATCCCTAATGTTTTAAAGCATTTAATTTAATCATAATATTTAAAAACGTGCAAAATTGTATCTAAATCAATGAAAATTTTAACAGGATTAATTTTTCGTAATTAAATATCATATTAATGTTGACATGAGATTATTTATTATTTATTATTTATTATAGTCAAATAATAAGTCTCACGGTCAAGAGACATTGCGGGATCCACTATCTAAAATTAAAATATAATTAATTATATTAATTATTTAACAAAACTCCTCTTTCTGGGAGTTTAGTCGCTACCGCTCTTTGAAATCTTATAAATTCCTTAAGGGTGGTCACTTGAACTTTAAAACCACCATGAGCGAATATAAATAATAATAAGAATTTATTGCCTTAATAACCCTGTGTTATTCATAAGTTGCTAAAAAAACCTTGACATATAAAAATTAGCAAAA
>JANZLD010000007.1:49129386-49140184 GCA_026413575.1 Erythroxylum carthagenense | reverse complement strand
TCAATCATGTTTGAAAGAAAAGAAAAATGTCTTAGTGAGTTTTAAATGGTAGTGATTGTTCTAGTACGCCACCCTCGCGGGGCACGGGCTTGGATATCACCATCGATATCGGGTTCGGACCTTGGCGGGAGTGGGGTGCTACATGAACCCCCAATATGAGCATTGTGAGAAGCTCCATATAGGATAGTGTTTCAAGTTACTTATAGCATGTTTCCGATGTAGAGAGAAGGGATATTTGATCAGAAACTGTCCCCAACTAACAAGTCAAGCGGGGTCCCAATTGCAAGCCCCAAAGATAGCAGAAACAGTGGGAACCAGACTAGTCATAGAGGTGGGCCATTCTGGAGCTACAAAGAAGACTGTCCCTTTAGGGAGGCTAAGGGGTCAGGCACAGGCTAGAGTATTTGCCATGACTAGAGAGCAAGCTACTGCTGCACCTGAAGTTATAACGGGTATGACTCGGTTATTTAATTATGAAGTATATGTTTTGATTGATTCTGACTCCACGCATTCATTTGTTTCTACAAGCATGACATTACATGTTGTTGATCTGAGGCCTTTGGATAGTTCTTTAATTGTTAGTACTCCTCTAAGGAAGAATGTGATTATAAGTCAAGTTTATAGGAATTGTAGGCTCTTCATCGAGGGTGCTCAGTTGGTAGTGGACTTACTACCTCTAAATCTAAAAGGGCTAGATTTCATACTAGGAATGGATGCCATGGAGAAGCATCGTGCAAAGTTAGATTGTAGCCTTAAGGAGGTGGAATTTGACCTGGGCAATGGTGAGAAGGTGATTTTCATAGGGGACAGGAAAACACCATCACTAAGGATTATTTTGGCCTTGTTGTCTAACAAAATGATAGGAAAGGGGTGTGAAGCCTTTTTAGCATATGTTGTGGACACTGATGTGAATGAAGGGAGGTTAGAGGACCTTCCAAAGGGAATTTCTAGACGTGTTTTCAGAAGATTTACCTAGTTTGCCACCGATGAAGGAAATCGAGTTTGCCATCGACTTGATTCTTGAAACCGCACCCATCTCTATACCACTTTATAGAATGGCTCCAGTTGAGCTGAAGGAACTTAAGGAACAGTTGGAGGAACTGCTAGGGAAGGGGTACATAAGACTGAGTTCATCACCTTGAGGAGCGCTAGTTTTGTTTGTTAAGAAGAAGGATGGAACATGGCAGATGTGTATAGATTATCAAAGACTCAACAAGGTGACCATAAAAAATAAGTACCCTCTACCCTGAATTGATGATCTATTTGACCAGCTGCAGGGAGCAAGGGTCTTTTCTAAGATTGATCTCAGTTCAGGCTATCATCAACTCAGAATCAAGGAGTCTGATGTAAGCAAGACAGCCTTTAGGACCCGATATGGGCATTACAAGTTCCTAGTCATGCCATTCGAATTGACCAATGTTCCAGCTGCTTTTATGGATCTTATGAATAGGGTGTTTAGGGAGTATCTGGATCAGTTTGTCATAGTGTTTATTGATGATATTCTGGTGTATTCCAAGAATGAAGGGGAACATGAGGAGCATCTTAGGATTGTGTTACAGACATTGAGGGAGACAGAGCTCTATGCCAAACTCAGCAAATGTGAGTTTTGGCTTTATGAAGTGATATTCCTCGAGCATGTGATTTCGAAAGATGGGATATAGGTCGATCCAAGGTTGAAGCAGTGCTAAATTGGCATGCACCCAAGACAATGACAGAGGTGAGGAGCGCTCTGGGTCTGGCAGCATATTATAGGAGATTCGTTGAGGGGTTATCTATGATAGCTGCTTTGATGACGAAGTTATTGAGGAAGAATCAGAAGTTTATCTGGAGTGAGGAATGCCAGAAAAGTTATAAGGAGCTCAAATGTAGATTAACAAGTGCTCCAATTTTGATTTTCCCTTTAGGAGATAAGGGTTATATAGCATACAGTGATGCTTCGAGAAAGGTTTTTGGTTGTTTGTTGATGCAAGAAGATAAGGTAATAGATAATGCCTCGTGACAGCTAAAACCTTATGAGCTGAATTACCTGACCCACGATCTGGAATTAGCAACAATAGTTTTTGCCCTGAAGATTTTGAGACATTAGCTATATGGTTCAAACGAGGATTTTCACCGATCATAAAAGTCTTAAGTATTTGTTGAGCCAAAAGGAATTAAATTGGAGACAAAGAAGGTGGTTAGAGTTTCTCAAGGATTACGACCTGTTAATTGAGTACCATCCAGGAAAGGCAAATGTGGTAGCGGATGCCTTGAGTAGGAAATCCTTTATAGCTTATGTTCAAATAGTTTACCTACCACTATTGGAGAAGATGGCTAAACTTAGGATAAATTTGAAACAGTAGAAACCTAAATGTATTATTGATACTTTTAGAGTGAGACCAATACTCAAGGAGAAAGTTAAGGAGTTACAAGAACAGGATGCAGAATTGAATAAACTTCGAGAAGAAATTCAGAATGGCAAAAAATCTAAAGTGGTAGTGAGGGAAGATGGACTTATGGTTGTAGGAAATAAACTTTGTATTCCAGATATCAAGAAGGTGAAGCATAAAATAATAGATGAAGCACACAATGTTCCTTATGCCATGCACCCAGGTAGCACCAGGATATATAGAGATTTGAAAGAGCATTTCTGGTGGAAAGGCATGAAGAGAGATATAGCAGAATATGTAAGTAAGTGTCTAATGTGTTAGCAAGTCTAGGGTGAACACCAGGCACCTTCAGGCAAGTTAAGGCCATTGTCCATTCCTGAATGGAAGTGGCAAAGGATAACTATATATTTTCTGATGGGTTTGCCCAAGACCAGTAGGAAACATGATGTCATTTGGGTTATTATTGATCGATTGATGAAGTCAGCCCATTTTTTGGCAGTTAAACAAACAAATTCTTTGTATGTTCTGGCAAAGAAGTATATTGATGAGATAGTGAGATTGCATGGGGTTCCAAATTCTATAGTTTCTGACAGGAATCTTCGATTTACTTCCAGATTCTGGGAAAGTTTACGAGAGGCTTTGGGAACTAAGTTAATTTTTAGTATTTTCATCCCCAGACGGATGGTCAATCTGAGAGGACCATTCGGACCCTTGAGGCAATGCTTAGGGCATGTGTTATGGATTTCAAAGGAGCTTGGGACAAACATTTGTCATTAGACAAATTTGCTTATAATAATTCGTACCACTTAAACATTCATATGGCTCCTTATGAAGCACTGTATGGAAGGAGATGTAGAACTCTGATATGTTGGGATGAAGAAGGAGAAAGGAAGCTGATAGGACTAGAGTTGCTCCAGATGACAGTAGACGAGGTCAAGTTAGTTAAGCAAAGGCTTAAAGCATCTTAGGATAGAATGAAAAGTTATACTGATGCACATCAGAAGGAGATGGAGTATGAAGTCTATGAGAAAGTATTTCTTAAGACGTCTCCTTGGAAAAGAGTCATGAGGTTTAGCAAGAAGGGCAAGTTGAGTCCGAGATATCTGGGTTCTTATGAAATTTTTGACAGGGTTGGAACACTTATCTACAAGTTGGCGCTGCCACCAGAATTATTACAGATACATGATGTTTTTCATGTATCCATGCTGAGAAGGTATAGGTCGGATCCCTCTCACATGATTTAGACTACTAAGGTTCAGTTGAGAGATGATCTGAGTTATGAGGAGATTCTAGCGGAGATTTTGGACACTAAGGAGAAGGTACTCAGGAACAAGACAGTTCAACTGGTCAAGGTCTTGTGGAGAAACCATTCTGTGGAAGAGGCCATATGGAGTCTTTGGAAACCATGAAGTAGAAGTATCCACAACTCTTCAGTGACTTATGTATGAATTTCGAGGATGAAATTCATTTAAGAGGGGACGAATTGTTGGCCCCTAAATTTTTTTCTTGATAAATGAGCATGATTACATTAATTTTGGGATCATGCTAGATTAGTGTACGTTGGATTTAAGTAGCATGCTAATGTTAACGAGATTACGTTACATAGGTTAATTGGATTAAAGTTAAAGTGATAAGTTGCATAAGGGGGTATTTTGGGGATATCACTTAAGTGGGAAAGTTTTAAGGCTTTGAAGGAGGGGCAAAATGGGAAGAGGAATTTATTGACTTGCATTTTAGAAGCCAAAAATGTGGTGAGGAAAAACAGAAAAGGGAAAGCACAAAAATAAGAAAGAAGGTAGAGAGAGTGTCGTGGGTATAGAGAGAGAAAAGAATTTTGAGCTAGGTCTTGATTTTTCTCAACCTTCAAAGGTGATTTTGAGAGTGATCGAGAAGGGAAAAATATAGAGGAAGATAAGAGCCTTCTTTTGAACTAAGCATTTCTTTATTTGGAGAAGATTTGAGGTCAGAGCATTTTAAGATTTCGGATCTTTGGAAAGGGTTTTGGTTTCAAGAGCTTAGAAAATGCATGGGTTTAAGAGTTCTAGGATCAATTTATACATTAGCTTCTTTGGGTTCTCATATGAAAATCTCTATTGATTTAAGGATTTTATTTATGTTAAAAAGGGAATTAAGAAGGGAAAGAGGAGCAAGAGGAGAGGCACACTTGAGAAAATTACGAACAAGAAATTCAAGGTGGGTTACATTTTTATAATTGACTAATAAGTCATAATGTCTTCTTTCAGTAAAAGTGAAATAAATGTTTTCAACTACTTCCAAATGTGCATTTAATTGTTCTTTAAATGCTTTGAGAAAATGTTGCATATTCTGTGCATAAAGTTTGTAAATAAAAAATGAAATGATTTGGAAAAGATATCATGTTATGAACAACCAAGTTTCTGATCTTGTGCCATTTTGGGCAACAAGTTTACAAGTCATGGAATTACATGTTATGTAGGTTCGTGGTGATCCCTTAAGTATGTCAAGTGCACTTGTCTAAAGGCTTCTCCCACTTGCCCTCTAGTAGCATGGAGCTCCTTCATGGGCTCCCATAAGTTCACGGCTATGCAAGACCGTTATGTGGAAATGCATAGTACGTTCTTTTTTGCATCACCCGAACCAATTTGATGTGTCTTGTGTGTTCATGATATGTTGGTAGTAGTGATGTATCCATACTATGCATTAATGTGAGTTTTTGCAACGAAGATGATTATTTCAATGATTTTTGCTTGTTACCGATTATAAGATTGTTACCGACGGGTTTTAAGCTCACCTCCCAATCTCCTCCCACACATTCAAATGACGAGCAGGATATCGAGTAAGTCAAAAGGGCAAGGCAGCACTCCTAGTTTTGATTATTTTATATTTTGAAACAAGTTTGTAAAGCAGGGCTTTAGTTGCATTTTGAGCAAATCATGTATCTTTTGTATTTTGGGATTTCAATGTATTAATGTATTTGTAGCTTGAAATGCCCACTAAAGCTTTGTAAAACTTTTTATATTTTGAAGCAAATGGAATATGTTTGCATATTTACTCATGACTCTCTCAAGTTTATACATTGAAAATTTTCAAGTTTCATAAAGGAAACTTCGCTTTCTGACTTCAGGGAAAAATCTGGGTTAACCTAAGCTGATTTAGGCAAATGTGTCTTATAGTAAGTTGTAAATCTTTCTGTCATCTTTCCAATGGTAGTTAGCGTGAAAATTTTGGACGTCTGAGCTGAAAGTTAGGGTCCTTAAGGGAAGAGGTGCAAGAGAGGAGTTGTATCTTCTACCTTCTTGCTTCTTCTATGATGATGCCATCTCCTTCTGTGTTTTCCTTATGATGACGTCATCTTTTTTTCTGTGTTTTGTATCGTTTGTGTTTTACTTCTTCTGTCTTTTTGTTTCTTCTATGATGATGTCATCTCCTTTTGTGTTTTCCTTGTGATGACGCCATCTTCTTCTGTGTTTTGTATCGTCTGTGCTTTGCTTCTTCTGCATTTTCGCTTCTTCTGTGATGATGTCATCTCCTTCTATGTTTTCCTAGTAATGACGTCATCTTCTTCTGTGTTTTGTATTGTCTACCTTTTCGCTTCTTCGGTCTTTTACTTCTTCTGCCTTTTCGCTTCTTCTGTGTTTTACTTCTTCTGTCTTTTGCTTCTTCTACCTTTTCGCTTCTTCTATCTTTTTCTTCTCTTGTCTTTGGCATTTTCTGTGTTTTGCTTCTTCTGCCTTTTCGCTTCTTTTGTCTTTTGCTTCTTTTGTCTTTTGCATCTTCTGTGTTTTACTTCTTCTGCCTTTTCGCTTCTTCTGTTTTTTGCTTCATCTGTGTTTTGCTTCTTCTTCCTTTTTGCTTCTTTTGTCTTTTGTTTCTTTTGTGTTTCGCTTCTTCTACCTTTTCACTTCTTCTGTCTTTTGCTTCTTCTGTCTTTTGCCTCTTCTGTCTTTTGCATCTTCTGTGGTTTGCCTCTTCTGCCTTTTCGCTTCTTCTGTGTTTTGTATCATATGTGTTTTGCTTCTTCTTCCTTTTTTCTTCTTCTTTAATGATGTCATCTCCTTCTGTGTTTTCCTTGTGATCACGTCATCTTCTTTTGTGTTTTGTATCGTTTGCCTTTTCGTTTCTTCTGTATTTTCGTTCTTCTGCCTTTTCGCTTCTTATGTCTTTTGCTTCTTATGTCTTTTGTATCTTCTGTGTTTTGCTTCTTCTGCCTTTTGCTTCCTCTATCTTTTGCTTCTTCTGTCTTTTGCTTCTTCTATCTTTCACCTCCCCCTATCTTCTGTTCCATTTCCGACCCTCTACAGAGAATAGAATCCGACCTCAGGGTCTTCCTCAAAGTTGTAGATCTCCAAGCCTTCTTTGAAATCGTCCTAAGAGGATCTTAACCCGATAATCCTAATGACAGTTATGCTAATTGTCCCAAAGCAGTGCAAAATGATTAAGGTCAACATCTGTTTGGAAATAGTAAAAGTAAGTCTTCCTGGTGGGGGCACGCCACGCTTGCGGGGCACATGTCCAGATGTCACTTAGGACGTCGAGGTCGTGACTCTCAAGGGTGGGATGTCCAACAATGAATGATTGTAAAAAGGACATTATATTATCAAAAGGATGACCTAATCTATAATGCCATAGGTCATGGGATTTTGCAAAGCTTGATATAGATAAGGTTGCAAGAATGGCAGACTTTAGAACTAGAGCATGAGCAAAAAATTCAAAGAATCAAGATGAGTGCCTTACTTTAAGAAATACATTCCTTGCTTTGCCTAGCCAGTCTAATGGTCATCAATAGGGATAGGACTTGAATGTAGTAAAGAATAGAGAGAAAAATGAAACTAAGAATATGATGTCTAGTAATTATAATGATATAAAGGAGATTAAAAGTAAATCTAGTTACATACAACACATTATTTACAATCAAGGAGGGAAGGAATTGTACTATACCAATGTGTGCGACTTGAAGTTGAGACCCATTAGGAAGTTGAAAAAAGTGGTTTTGAACTGGTTTGAAAGTTTGGAATAAATGTGTGGAACAAATGATGTGATATGTGGCTCCTATATCCACAATCCAAACGGGATTGATGAATTTTGTGGCTAATAGTGTGGTAAGTTTGTGTGAGTTTTTAGGATTGAATAAGAAAGTGAATTTACCTACAAGATTACTGTAAGTGATGTTAGGATTGGACTGAGGAGCAGTAATGGCAGGATAATCACTAAGCAAGGTTATTAGCTTCTGAACCTACTCACTGAGTTGAGAGAAACCTGCATTTGTAGTACCCACATTGATAACTAGAGAAACATCATTGACCTAAGCACAATTTATATCAATCATATTCACATCAAAATTTTCGACTGTAGAAACTAAATTGGCTGAGAAAGTAGAATTTCTTCCCTTTATAAATTTGAAGTTTGGAGGAAATCCAATTATGCTTAAACACTTCTCCCTTGTGTGTCTAGGCTTCCCATAATGAGAACAAGTATCCTTTCCTCTTTTGACTGCCATTGTTGATATACTTCCAAGATTCAACACAATTTGGTTTCTTTGATTTTCTTTGGTAATTAGTATATTATACACATCATCATGACTTGAAAAAGGCTTCATAGTGACAATTTCTCAATTCTTCCCATACTGCATTAAGCTCAGTGAAATAATGAGCGATTATATCAATAACTTGAGTGATACTCCACAACTGCTATTGGAGTTGACAAATTTTGCTATCATCAAGCTGAGAAAATCGCTTGCTCAGCCTCTCCCAATTCTGGCTTGTAATGTCAATGTAGAATATAGTTAAAGCTATCAAAGGTGATATTTATCTAAGCAACTAGGCCACCAACAAATTGTTGCAACGACACCAAGAAGGATATAAGGGACTATTCTGAGCTGGCTTTAGTATAAATCCATCCAAGAATCCTTGTTTGTTTCTAATAGAAACTATGAGCAAAAAGGATCTACTTCATATGATGTATTTTGTGGTGGTTAGCTCCGGAGACACAAGAATTGAGCTGTGTTTCTCTGAATGGTCCAAAAAAATATGGTGAGGATGGGTTCTTTGTTGTATTGATTGCTAGAGGTTGAGTTTGACGAGCTTCTTTTTTATTGACCATTGAATTCTAAAGCAAAAATCACAGAACAATGATGCAAAATGACATGAAGGAGTTGAATTAAGCAACAAGAATCAAATTCAATCGAAAGTGAGAACCTTCAAGATAAATTTTTTGAAGTTTAATTTCATCAATAGAGGTTGAGGGGGCATTCAAATCTTGGATCTAAGCTCTGATACCATTACATAATTTGTCAGTTATCAAAATTACAAAAGGAGGAAAGAAAGATTTGCGTGAATATGTCAACTTGTATTTCCAGAAGCTTAATTGCTTCTATTTATACAATACCATTCATGACTTGCTTTACAAGTTGATCACATGTCCTCTAACTAATTCTATAATTAACTAACAAATGCTACATTAATTAATAGAATGATAATTATAAATTACAAACCTGGCCATTACTACTTCTTGTTGCTGCTACTGCTACTGCCACTCTTTTTACATGAAGAGCAATGCAATTGAATATAAATGAGTATTAAAATGGAATCACATTTAAAATTAATCAATGATTTTATATGTGTTACCATTAGAATAAAACAAGAACGCATTAATACTCGACCACCATCCTGATCAATAGATTTGGAGGATTGATTTCTTATATAGGAGTAGATAGGGAACTTTACTAGTAATAAAATTCCTGTAAATTAAAGGAAAAACAAAGAGATGATTTTTCAACTTTCATTTCCATTTGGTAAATAGAGATGTCAATGGGTTGGGCTGCTCTTGGCCCAACTCGTAGCCTAACAGGCTAGGATGGGTCTGCCCGTGGCTCGGCCCAATCATGGGCTGACTGACGCGTGGCCCGACAAGCCATTGACAAGCTGGGCCAACCCGGCCCATTATATTTTTAAAAAAAACTTTCAAAACAACATCGCTTTTAAAGTAACGATTAGCCTGACCCGACCTTGGCTCGTGACCCGATCAACCAGGCTAAAATTAGGCCCTTTTTTGACATCCTTATTGATAAAATAACTAAATCATGATTGATAAGGAGAGCATTTCTTTATTAATCCTTCCGGTAGGAGTATAAATAAGTTGTCTTTGATTTACTAACGAAGTAGTAGATTATTTGAAAATCATCAAACTCTTAATTACATTAATTAAGTAAGCTTGCATGTAAAAACACAATCGAGCATGCCGCATTTTGTAATTTTATATCTAATTATGAATTATAGAACAGAGACAAATGATTATTTAACTAGATCATTGTTTTACTTTTTTATTTTTTTTATATTGAAAATAATATTATTTTACATAACTCTAAAATAATGTTATTTTAGATAATAAAAATAAGTAAAAAGTAATGCAATATGGTTGTATGATAGTTAAACAAAAGTTACAAAACCATAGATAAGTGATAATTTTTTAAAATTAAAACTTTTTTTAGAAAAAGGTCAAACTTGAACCTTGCATAGCTCTTCCAGTAGCTTCTCTCCATCCCATTGTTGACCGTGCGTAGATCAGCGCTTGTTCTTTTCTCTTTCAAGTCGAAAACAGGCCTATTGTATATGGCCCTCTGTTTGTTAATCACTTAATTGCAAGTTGGAGTTCTATTCTAAACTAATAATGGGCCTAGGATCGGAGGAGCTTAAGAGAGGCTCTTTTACAAAACATCGTCACAATTCACAACTGAAAACTAATTGCTGGCAGGTGCAGAACTAAGAAGAGCGAGGAAATTAAGAAGTTTAGATTGGATAGATCATGTGGAAAAATATAATTTGATTTTAACTATATTACAAATATCATCAAATCACGCATGTAGTGTGTTCAGCATAATTCAGCCTCCTATAATCCTTTGTTCGTGTTACAGTATATTTTTCATGTTATTTCTATTACGAAATGGAGGAAGAAGAAGAAGAAGAATTTCTAGGTAGAGTCAAATGGTGTTATTTAGCAACTAAGATATGTAATGCTTACATGATCTTCTACAAATTAACATTTGATAAATAAAATGTCAATAAGCCCCGTGATTCTAAAGAGGAAAGTCCAAAAATATCGAGGGAATAAAGGCAAAGTTTGGTAAAGTACAGATTTTTATATGCAGAAAGGAACTTTTCTTGAGTCTCAATCTCAATTTATAGATTAATTCCCAAAAGATATAGTGGAGAATCACACTCAAATTTTAACATAAAGGAACCAACAAAAATCTTGTCTCTATTCTTGATATCTCCATATTTTGAAAGTTGTTTTTGGTTTCATTTGGTTCTCTGGAACTCCCTCATATATATCTGATGCCATTTATCAACAACCATGCTTCATACGATTATGCTGTTTTTACATCTTACAAAAACTTATAAGAATGGAATAACGACATTTTTAATCCATATATATATATATCTATATATATATAA
>JANZLD010000007.1:49110893-49129286 GCA_026413575.1 Erythroxylum carthagenense | reverse complement strand
AAAGTAACAAATAGAAAGTGGGTCTCATGTGCACTGCATATGCATAATATGAGTGATTAAATTGTATTGAATGTGAAGTTTGAAATGTTTAATGATGTGAATTATGTGTTACGTGATTGGGTGAACTGTTGATGATGGTCACTCATTGAGTTCGCAAAATTCACCCAAAATTTGCAAATATTTTTCAAGACTCGGAAGAATACCCCGTTAAGCAAACGGGAGTAGACTTACTACGGCATGCAAGTAAGAGATAGAGGTCAGGATCAGTTGTTGTCTGCATTTGTATTTTCCTATTTTTGAATAAATTTGTATATTCAGAAATGGTTGTACAAATATGTTTACGTTGTAATGTAAAGACATTATGTCTAGGTGTTTTATATTTTTAATGAGCCCCAAGTGATTAGTGAATCTCTGATGAGTTGTGAACTGAAAATGTTTATGAATGAAATAAAACGGGCTCAAATTGATTTCTGATTTTCACATATTTGATTGTATAAAAAAAATTATACTGAGTTTTTGACCGAATAAGTGATCTAGCACGCCACCCTCGCGGGGCATGGACTTGGATATCACCCATCGATGTCAAGTTCAGGTCTTGCAGGAGTGGGGTGCTACAAGAATACATTCCCTTATGGTTTGAATTATAGACTACAAAAGAACCTACAATTGAATGTTTGATTGTTAAAAGATGCAATTGTTTCTTGCTAGCCATGTATAATACACTGTGTTAAAAGGATCAATCACTTTCATTTATACTCTAATTATTATAGTTTTAGTTTAGAATGGATTACCAGTTCTTTGGAAGGGTGAACATATTGGATAATCTCATAATTTCACTACAAATTTTGAATGTTTCAGTTCAATTAAAGAATAAATGGCTAATTGATTCCTTTTCTAACTTACAAAATGAACAAATGTCAAACACATTCTTAAACTTCTTTACTTTGTCCAATGTCGTTAGTCTCCCTTTAACGACTAGTCTAATTGTAGTAGAGGCTTTTAGACTTACTTGGGGAAACTATATCAACTTATGTCATTTATTTTTATAAGCTCTAGGTATAATTAATTCTTTGTAGGATGAATTGGAGAAAGATCTTGGTGGAACTAGGTTCCATTTAATGGTGTCTTCTTGGCCTAATATTAATTGTTAGGTGGGTTGTGAGCTGGAAAACTTGTTAGATATATGTCAGTAGCCTCCTTAGTAATTGTTTTATCTGTAATCTGGTTCCTTAAGTTGGATAGAGAAGGGATATTAATTAATCGATTTAAGTTTGTCTAATTATTATAACAAAAGGAAGTGGGCTTCCCATCACAATCTGGTGTATGATGCAAGGTTTGAGGCTTTCCCTTAACTTGATGTGTAACATTATCCATGAGGTGGTGGTTTTGAGGCTTATAATTTAAAAGTTTTAGGCTTTGATGTAGTAGGTAGATATCCATTTGACCCATAGGGGGTGTTTATATTTAAGAATTCTCTATATGCTTCAGCAAAAATGGTTCTGTTTCACTGTCCTTGTAGTGATAATTCCTAACCACCTTTTGTTTAGGTAAGCATAGTTCTTTCCACTTTACTTTTGCTTTGGTATGACTAGATGCACTTCTAAACCATATGAAACCTCTGAATATATATTATATTTGTTACTTATAGATTTGGTGAACTAAATATGGGATGACTGCAAGACTTGTAAGTTGTTGAGAATGGAGATAACTAGTTAAACTGTTTCCATAAGATAGATTCTTTTTGCATCAATTGGATAATCTAGCTTTGATCTTATCAATAAGAGGTCTAAACTCACTACATAAAGTCCTCTTAGTTAATATAGGGACACCTAGATATTTAACTAGAGGTAATGAAGCTTTCATTTTAGCGATACGTTCCATAATACTAACTATATCATTTATTCCCTATGTAATTAGTAAATAGCTTTTCTAGAAGTTATTGGATAAGCTTGAGAGTTGCTTAAAGGTTCTCAAGGAAATCATGAAAGTGTAATTGAGTTAGGACTATCTCTTAAGAATAATTTAAGATCATTTACAAAAGTAAGTTTAGTAATCTTTAAAGCCTAACATTTAGAGTGGTGCCTAAAATTTCTATCATTCTTAACTCCTTTTTTGATGAAATTGATCGAAACTTCCATGCTTAAGGTGAAAGGTAAGGAGAAAAAAGTTATCCTTACCTCAAACCTCTAGCTTATGAGATTGTTTTTAAAGGTTCTCCAGTATTAAAATAGTTTAAGAAATGGTATTGATGCATTGAGAATTCTAACTAATAAACTTGTCACGAAAGTTGAAGGCATGTAAGGTGTGTTTGATGAAACTCTAATCTAGTAAATCAAATGCCTTGTAAAAATCAATTTTTATCTCCTATTCAAATTCCTTCTATTGTATTTTTTAATAAGCTTATGCACTATTAGAATGTTATCTCCTATAGCCTGTTCTTGATGAAGGCATTTTAGAAATGGTTAGCTAGCTTATCAATTACAGATTTCAACCTATCAGACAATAATTTGGAGATGACTTTATGTAAAATGTTACGGTAATAAATAGGCCTAAATTCCCTTATAGAGCTAGGAGCATGAACCTTGGGTATGAGAGTAATGTGATTTCTATTAATTTCTTTTAAAATATGTCCCTTATTGAAAAATTCTAGCACTGTATCTGTGACTATTCCTTTTATCAAAGACCAAGTTATGATAAAAGAAGACATTTAATCCATTTAGCCTATGAGCTTTAAAGAGATGAAGTGAAAGCATGGCTCTCACAACATTAGATTCATTGAAGGGCTGAATTAGAAAGTCAACATTAGATTTATTAAAGGGTTGAATTAGAAAGTCAGACTAATAGATGCATAATTGATCATATTTATAACTCATATTTGATGTATTTTTACGTGATAAATTATACTTTTATCGTATATTTGGTACTTAATTCACTCTAAGTGTGTTTAAACAGTACAATTGTCTTCATGGACTTAAAGGAGAAGAATTCAAAAGAAAACAGGTCATAAAATAAAGATTCGAAGCACAAAAGGAATGCTCAACCAAAACCTTAGAATTTAATATAAAAGACACTTTTAGAGGCAAATTGAAAGGGATATATAGAGGTGTTATGAAACTCTCATAGGTAGTTCAAGGAGCAATTTTGGTCTAGAGAAATAGGAAAATACAAATAATTCTAGGAAAGATCTATCGAAATATAAGATCAAACGTCTATATCACAAAAATACTCAATAAAACACAACCAGGCAGATTTAGAACTATGAACCTATTGTTTTCAATTTGTTTTTCTTTCTATTTATGTTTGATTTTGTGTTCGATCGTATGTAACTAAACATTTAGTATTTAGGTTAGATGAACCCTATGTTGATATTTTATTATGATTTGATTCTTTTATTAATGCAATCGGTTTGATTGATATATTGTGATCTGATAACATGTTTTATTTATGTTTTAATAGATCAAGAATATTATATCATAACCTAATTTCATATGTAGAGATTGAGAAATCTTGTTTATGAATGGATCTACCATAATTGGAAGGATTTAATTGCAGCCCTAGAGATAGGATGTCATAAATCTTCCAAATTAGGGTTAAACCTTATAGAGGGATTCATAATTTGGTAAAGCAATCCTATAAATCTTAACCTAAGTAATTTGATTGAAAACCTTAGTAGTAGTTGTTAATGGACTCAAAGTCAGCTATTATTAGCATGCAATAGAAGTCTCCACGATCCAATAAATCAACAAAACAATTGCATAATAAAATATCAATCTATTAAGGGTTTAGGAGGATTCAAAACCTAAATAATAATCTTTAGATATCAGAAATTTTCTTAATAAATTTTTAATTATGTGATTCAATCTTGCTACCCATTTATTTTACTTGCTCTAGTTTATTTTCTTTTCAATTAAAAATTTACAATCAATTCATAAACTAGATAATAGAACAACGATAGCTATTAGTAATCACTATCCTCATCTCCTACAACTCCTATTTGTCAGTACTAGCTATAGCTACACCTTACACATATGGTAATTCAATATTGACATATACATTTTTAGTTAATCGAGTTTTTTGTGTCATTATTAGGGAACATTGATATTAGAAGCACCTGATGCTATTACTCTAGTCATTATTTTCTGTATTCTATTTTATTTTAGTTTAGTTTAGTTTTATTGTATTGTATTGTATTTGTGGATTATTCATTTAACTATCTTTTGAATTTCTTTATTTGAACTTGAGTTTGTGGTTTATTGTAAGATTTACGATTCATTACTATAACCACAACTCACAATGGAAGGATGGAGCAGATAATACTTTTATAAAAGTCAAGATATGTCTTTGTAATATGAATCATCACCATTTATGAGAGAGAGAGGGTTCCTCACATGGTTTCTGAGGCTCAATCGATGCCTATTCCATATTGCAACATTTGCGGGATTACTTACTACAATCATGAATGTCAAGCATTGACTTATATATGGGAGCGACTAAACATGTACAATCAACCCCAAGGTGCAATATAAAGGAGTAGTTACAATTCAGAATGGATCCACTTTTACGCCTATGTATGGAAGGATTACGCTCCAGCAAAATATTTATAGCATTAAACACCTCCAGTTAATGAGCTAACTCTGGAAGATATTATGACTTATTTAATGCAAGAATCAATCATGAAGCATCAAGAAACAAAGGCTTGTATACAAAATTTGGTGAATTGGATGGACCAACTGGCAGAGATAATATCTGATGAGATGCAAGATAGTTTTCCCAGTACTACTGAAGCAAATCTATCGAATGTTGATTGGCAATCACCCATAGTAGTGAAACAAAACTCTTAGTAGAAGAAGAAGAGGAATAAGAAAAGAAAGAGCAAGAGGAAGAGAGTATTATAGACAAAATAATAAAACTCGTAGCTAAAATGAAAGTTGACTAAAGTGAATTCAAGAGTGAAGAAAAGACAAAGGTTGGCTTCATGAATGGAGGGACAGTCCAAGAAGAGTTTCCTGATGAAGAAGACGAAGAAGCCTCCATCCAAGAAAAAGAAGAAGAGAAGTGGCAGGAGATAATTGAAGAAGATAAGTTGAAAACATTTATACAGGAAGAAGAAGAAGAGGAGTGGACAAAGATGGTTAAGGAAGAATTGATAGAGGAACCAAATAAGGAAACTACTGGTAAAGCGTAGGTAGTGACCTTAAGTACAAAAGGTTCCCACTTTCGCAAAGACAAACTGTTCGAGTTAATCAATGATTCAATGAGTTATGTTATTCCATATTTTATTAGCAGTTTGTCATTTAAAAGTGCATTAATGCATGCAATTGGATATATTAATTTGAAAAATTATGTCCTTACTATTATTTTGCAACAGATGGCTCACTTATATGCTATAAAACTCTTATGTGAAGAAGCAGGTGGAAGCAAGCCACTGATCATAGACCCAAGATGAGGGTCAACATGCAAGTTATGCCAAGCTAAAGACGTTAAAGAAGCATTGCATGGGAGCCAACCTATGAGTTAATTTTAATTTTATTTCAATTTCGATATTATCTTATTTTTCTTTCTTGTTAGCATAGGCTTTAATTAATGTTTGTTTAAAGTATTTCAGGATAGAAAAATTAGGCATCTTAAGAAAAATTGTGCATGATTGTGACTTTAAGGGCAAGGTGTTATGTGTTATAATGCCACATGCAAATATTTTTATATTTGAGTATTAAATTTTAAAGTTGCACATGTTTTCAGAGAGCTATACATTTTCTAGACATACTAGTGTAGTTTTGCACGTTTGGATGCATGCTTATGCAAACTCGTGAAGTTGTGATTTAGTAATGTGCACAATTTGATGCATGGTCGTATATCAGATCATGCATCCCTAAGTTCTCCAATTTTTTCATTATTTCTCTTCTTCCATTCCCTTCTGCAATCACCCTCCAACTTTCCATTCCAAAATTTGAATTTTTTAGCTACATTAACAACACCCAAGTAAGTTTCCTTATTGCTTTAACTTGTTTAAACATGATTCATTAGGTGTTATATGGATTTTTCAATTAAAAATGCCAATTCCACGAAGGTTGTTGGATAATTTGTGTCATTTTATGCCTCATTATTATGTAATAGTTGGATTTAATCTTTGCCCAATTTATTTTAGCATTTAGATTAATTTATTGCTTGAGATTTAGGTTCAAATTCGACTTAATTTGCATAAACTTGGGATTTTGGCTCATTCCGTGATTAATTACAATATGTTTTGTTTAATTAGGTTAATTAGTTAATATTGACATTAATTAAGACTAGGTTTGTGTTTAATTGCACGAATTTAGTGTTTAATTGATAATTTAGGTTTTTAATTTCAATTTTAGGGTTAGAATTGTAATTTAACAATTAAATTAGTTTAATTTGTTAATTGTGCAATTTCTAATTTTAATTTTGAGATTAATTAGTTTGCTATGTGATTTCCTAATTAAATTTTTTTAATTATTTATTTCATTTTGGTTTAGTTTATTATTTATTTGTGTAATTTTTTGTAGTTAGTATGGGAAAAGCGTACCTTAGTGATTATATATCAATTTTCTCACACTTGTTTAAAAGTTGCAGGCCAGTTGACATGATCACAACGTGAAAAAGAGACCCCAAGAAAGAGGCATCGAGGACAGCCTTCTCCGACAGTTCAGCCCCTAAAGAGGCCACAGATGTTGCTATTCAACGTTGGGGTTCAGGAAGAACAATATCAAAGATTGAAGGATAAGAAGTTCGAAGCAAATTGGTATATTGACTAGGAGGCTTTGGAGTAGGTTGGGTTTGCTCAACAAGTAAGGGGGTTTGTAGACGTTGGAGCATGGCCTCAATTATTTGAAATCATGGAACCATCGTATAGAGACCTGATTTTGGAGGTCCTCTCCTTATTTTCTGTGGAGACAGGATGTTACGAAAGGGTTTTCCCCAACTTAGTCCAGTTTAGAATAATGGGGGAGATGAACCAAATTAGCTATATTAAGTTCTCCATCATTATAGATTTGTATGATGGGGAGCATACAAAGACATCGGAGTATCGAGCTTTACGGATTGATCTTCCATATGATCTATCACTGCAATTGTTCTAGGTTTCACTCAACACTAAAGATGACTATGATCTGCGTAAGTCAAAAGCCTCAACCTTACGTAGTCCAGCACTTAGATACATCTATAGTATTTTAAGTTATACTTTGAGTGGTAGAGGAGACAACTAGGGAGTCATCGGCAATGTAAACATCTCCTACCTTTAAAGTTTCAGTGAGCAGGCGCCTATCCATCTGGAACATATGCTTGTTTAATTTATCAGGTGCTAAAGTGAGGACAAGAAGGTCGAAATGATATATTTTGGACCTTATGTGACCAAGCTAGCATGAAGGATGGAAGTTTTTGATCAGCTACCATTGATGCAAGAGATGACGACCATGGTGGACTTAACAGTAATGCATCACGTGCACATAGTTCATCATTATTGGGAGCCCACAGAAGTAGTGTATAGACTAGTTACCAAAGGGTGGAGAGCAATAAGCAACAGACTAGTCGACAATAGACCAGTCACCTCAACCACCACCACCAGAGCTGGCCGAGCTTCTAGAGAGAGTAGGATGGTTGGGAGAGTTACAGTCCATGATGGTATGGACGGGAGAGCTTATGCTATCAATAGTAAGCCATCTTGGCATCGATTTCCAACCCTCACCATTTGGCCAATGCACTTCATTTACAGCTCCTCCATCTAGCTAGTATCATCACCAGGAGAACCCTCCTTCGTCAAATTAGCAGGATCGCAAGATGAAGGAGATGCTTAGTTTGTATAGTATTTCTTTTTTAATTAATTTTCTTTTCATTAATTATTGTCTTCTCTAACATTATAATTAATGATATTCTTATTTCTTATTTTCAATTGTGTTATTTTATTACTTTTGTTTCTTTTTCTCTCTTTTTCTTATATTTGACAACAATGTAGTTTTACATTGGATGGATCTAACAAAACAAAATCATCATATTAAGGAAAGTACCACTAAATTTTTCCCTTATTATATATATTGTGTACATTCAAGATAATGTACATCCTTAAGTGTGGGGAAGGGGTTAATGAATCTTTAATGAATTCTTTAAGATTATTATAATCTTGATTATTAAATTTTAGGAACTAATATCTTGAATTAGTTGAAATCTATACATGAATTGGTATGCAAAAGGATGAGAGTTGGAATAAAATAGCTTTTGAAAGTCATATTTTTAATAATCATTGAAATATTCAAGTTGACTGATATTGTACATTATTTACACACATAATACCCATCTTTATTGTGAGCTTTTGAGCCTAAGAGAACATTTTGAAAATTTTAAGCTCTTGTTATTCTTTTATGTGTGATATCATGTGCGGTAGAATAATTCTACAACTTACTTTTACTATGCATATTGAGACCAATTTTGTTGCATTAGAAGCACTGACATGATGGAGGCACTTAGATTTAACAACTTGTTTAAGCTTATTTCTCTAAAAATTACCACTCCTTTAAATTTACCATTAGAAATATCCAAGTTGTGCCTTAGACCTTTTTCATTGATTAAACCCTAATATTAACCTCTATCCTATTTTACATATTGAATATTTGAAATTCTTGAAAGGTTGAATATTTCTTGAATTATGGTACTAAATGCTTGCAATTGTATTGATCAAACAAAGAAAGAAAATCATGAATAAATTTATGGTACCAATAGAGTTGCAATGAAAGGACTTATGCACATTTGTAAACAAGTCTTGAAATATATTGCACGGTAAATTTCTTTCAATTTAACCCTTTTTATGATTCCAATGATATCATACCTAAGCCTCATTACAACTTGTATAAAGACCTTTGGATTTTTGTTTATAATTTATACATAAGTGGTGGAGATGTGATTTTACTGCAAATATATAGTAAGAATTATGTTATGTATTGATTGAGATTTTTGATACTTTTTTCCTTAATAATTGAGCACCCTGAGTGACATCTTAAAAAGGGTGTAAAGATTAATGCTTTTGACTTAAATGCGATTAGAATGTCATTAATATTAATATTGCTTAGAAATGTTAATTTTAGGATAATTTGATTCTACGTGTATGTGAATTTGATTCGACAAGATATGATGATGTATAGTATGAATGAAAAGATCGAAATTGATGAGGGACTGATGTGTAAGATTGACATTTTTATTATGGATTGCTTAAGGAAAGGAAAAAGTTTAAGTGTGGCGATGTTTGATAGATGCATAATTAATCATATTTGTACCTCATATTTGAAGTATTTTTGTTTGATAAATTATACTTTTATTGTATATTTGGTACTTAATGTGTACATAGTATAATTGCCTTCAAGGAATTAAAGGAGAAGATTAAGAAGAAAACAGGACATAAAACGGAGATTCGAAGCATAGAAATGATGTGCAACGTGCATCAGTCCATACACATTTCTTAGGCCGTGCAAATTCACGATTTCAAAAGATTTTGTTTATACATGCATCAGATCGTGCATCAACTAAATCCCTAGGATTTAATATAAAGGACGTTTTTAAGTCAAATTGAAAGGGACGTACAGAGGTGTTCTAAAACTCTCAGAGGTGACTCAAGGGGCTATTTTGATCTAGAGAAGCGAGAAGACATAAATAATTCAATGAAGGATCCATCAGAATATAAGATCAAACCTTTACATCGTAAGGACACTCGATATAAGACAACCAAGAAGATTTAGAATTATAAACCCATTGTTTTCATTTTTTTTCTTTCTATTTATGTTTGATTTCGTGTTCGATCACGTATAACTAAATGTCTTGTTATTATTAATACAATTGGTTTGATTGAAAAATTATGATATGATTACATGTTTTATTTATGTTCTAATAGATCCAGAATATTATATCATAAATTGATTTCATACATAGAGATTGAGAAATCCTATTTATAAATAGATCTGTCATTATTGGAAGGAGTTGATTGCAACTCTAGAGATAGGAAAACATAAATCTTCCAAATTATGGTCAAACCCAATAGGGGGATTCACAATTTGATAAAGTGACCCTCTAAACTTTAACCTGAGTAATTTGGTTGAAATCCTTAATATTAGTTGTTAATAGACTCAAGTTCAGCTATTAGCATACCATAAGAGTCTCCACGGTCTAATAAATCAACAAAACAATTACATAATAAAATATCAATATGTTAAGATTTTAGGGAGATGCAAAACCTAGATACTAATCTTTTTATATCAATAATTTTCTTAGTACTTCCTTAAGAGAAGTGAATAAGTAAACAAGTAATTTTGGATAAAACAAAATCAATAAAGGATAAAACATAAGAAAAGTGAATAAGTAAAGAAGGGCAATTGATGAAGGAGGTAAGACTATTTATTCATAAGAGGAATTCAATAACAAATGGAAAACATCATCAAGTTATAGACCCAATTGATAAGAATCAGATCATTAACTAAAAAGTGGAAGCCACACCAGGAAGTAGGAGGAGACCTGAAAGGAAAGCTAGGGGTAAGGTTCAAAGTAGCCTAATACAATAACTTCTTTCATGTCTATATAACATGGAATGTAAGGTGAATCAACTTTCCTAATAAGCAACATGGGGTTTTTAATTTTTTTAGAACTCAAGAAAACCAATATTGGTGGGCTTACTTGAGATGAACAATAAAGAAAGCAAAATCAAAAGGAGCATTTAGATTTTTTGGAAATCTTAGACCAGTATAACAAACCATTAACCATACTAATGGAAGAATCATAGTAGCTTACAATCCAAAGGTTTGTTAATAGTAATCAATACTAGGTATTCAACTCAATTTATTCATATAAGAATTGGATCAATCCACAGCACAAAAATTCCTAGCATTGTACAAAATGTGTTTTTCGGTAGGATATTATACTCATATGAGATTGAAGGGAACAATTTAAACTTGAGTGATCAGAATTATGAATTTAGGAATTGTCTTAACAAAATTGGTGGAATTGGCTTAAAGAATGATGGAAGTCAATGTAATTGGAGCAATAAATAACAAAAGAAACAGTTAATTAGGAAGAAGTTAGATTGAGTTATGGTGAATGATTTATCGCTAAGCCAAGCTCCAATAAGCAAAGCTCACTTCAGGTCACTCACTAAGATGGTTATAACTTGAAAATGCAATTTGTAATTGAAAAGATCCTTTTTTATATTCAAATGCTACTTAATTAATATGGAGAGATGTTTAGAAGCCCTATTTAAAGGATTACAAACAATTAATGAGGGATATGAAGCCTATTGATGAATGACTTTAAACTGTTAAAGAGGAATTAAAGATTTTGAATAAAGGGGTAAGCAACATAGTAGGAAACATCTAAAAAGAGATAAGTGCTCTAAATAAAGCTAAAAGTGACCTCTACGTTGATCTAAACAGTGAAAACTTGAATTAGAAATAGAAAACTATAATGATGAGAAATATATAAGCTCTTGAGATTCACTCATCTCTAACCAAACAAAGATCAAGGATGTAATGGCTAAAAGATGGGGATAGAAACAAAAGCTATTTTCATAATACAATCCTAATAATAAAGAACACCAATAAGATAAATTCATTGTCCAACACTAATAGAAGAACTTGTAGCATACAAAATGAGTTGAAGAGAATCATTTTTAACCACTTTAGAGATATAATTGTAAGCTAACTAGCAATGTTTCTTCCTTACATGAACTTAAAACATTTATACCGAGCTTAATCAATAATGAACAAGTTGAATGGTTATATAAGTCATTTAACATAACATAAATAGAAATAGCTTCCTTCATCTTGAATCCTAAAAAGTAAGATTTGATGGCATTAGTGCAATATTTTTTTAGAAAACATGGCATCTTGTGGGAGACTGTATCTTATAAGTCATAGCATAACTCCTCTCAAAGGGTAAAATGCTCAAGTGAGTGAATAAAACTTATATTTTCCTCATTCTAAAGAAGTCTAATCACTCTAACTTACAAGGTTATAGGTATATATCATACTGTGATGTGTTCTACAAGATAATATCTAAAATGATGGCTACCTCTTTCTTTTTTTTCTTTTCCTTTTCCTTTTTCTTTTCTTTTGCTTTTCTCTTTTACTTTCTTTCCTTTTTATTTTCATTTAAAAATTGAAAGAAGCTATATGTACAAGGGAATTTCATTGATAAGACATAAAAAAACATCCTAATAATAATAACCATCCCACACATATGCACATCCCCACGCTTGTACTCTTGTACATCCACAATCATCAACAATCAACAAATGCTCCACTAGCTTTAAGGCTTATGTAGGACATTTGGTTTAGTTTAAAGTATGTAATGTGGTTGGCATAAAAAAAAGCAAATGAAGCTCAAGGGAGCTTATCAAAAGGAAAATCATATGAATAGGTAGGCTATTTGTTTTATGTAGCTTATGAAATAAAGAATGCCTATATCATTTTCGTGTTAATATATATGATAAAAATATTATCTTAAATAGAAAATCAAAGCAAAATTAGGATGTACATGCCATGAAGGTCACACATAAACAAAAGATAATAAGGCTGATATCAATGTGCCTGCCTAATATGGCTCAAAATCTCACTAGCTTGTGTCTATCTCTAGTTACCACTCTTCTAAAGATAATGCACATTGACTAATCACAAGAGTATAAGTACATGTTAAAGTTGCCGTGGATTCTTCTAGTCAATTCATTCTCTAATCATAACTATATAGTCCTAAAAGTAATAAAAAATAAGAAAATGTTTATTTGCTTGTTTTCTCTCTCTCTCTTTTTGACTTAAAACTTAAAAACAAGTAAAAACAAACAACTAGAAACACATATGCATATAAGAAATAAATGCGAAAATGTAAAAGAGAAGAAATTAATTTCCCTTGGGTTGCCTCCCAGGAAACACCTTTGTTTAGTGTCGTTGGCTCGACTCCATACTTTCCTCACGTGACAAAATTATGATCTTCTAGTGTCACAACATGCACTCTCTCCACGTGAGGTTGTTCAAGATAGGGCTTAAGTTGATGATCATTCACTTCTAGCATCTTCCCTATCTTCAATTTTCCAATCTTTACTAATCCAAGCACTTTTGGCATATCTGGAACGTCTCTTCACCTTTTTCATCCTCATTTAATTCCTCTAATTTGCTATGTAAAGGTGAAGGATTAATATTAAAAACAATAAGGGACTCATCATTTACCTCTAAGCTAAATGATATTTCCTTTTTTTCTTCGAGCTCCTTCTCCATTTCTTTGACATAAGCAATTCCTTGAGTATTTCTCTCAAGATTCTCAAGCTCATTCTCACTCTATAAGGCCTCTGCACTAATGTCCCTTGAGTACATCTCGGGTTGAGATAATTGCGTTTCTTCGCTTTGTGATGTTAGGTGGTTGATAGCTTCTATTAGTAGACCCACTTGGCTTTCCAAGTTCTAGAGTCTAGACATTGTATCTTGATGGAATTGTATTATGTCCTCCTGGAACTGCTATAATTGCAAAGTATTAGTAGCAAAAACATTAACTAATTCTTCTAAAAATGTACTTAAGTTTTGCTGCCACTCCAAATCTTGGAAGCTATACCAAAATTTTTTGTCCTCCTACTAAAATTGTAAAGTGTTAATAGCGACAATATTAACTAGTTTTTCTAGAGATGGACCTGAGTTATAATAAGAAGCTTCTGGTCTATGTAGGAATTGTTGTATGTCTTGCATAATATCGAGGAAGTAATTCTAATGATTATTCTATCTATAACTAAAGTTTGTATGATCACTCCAAATATGGTTATAAGATTGGGAATATGAGTTATAGAAAAAAATTACTTTCGTCCATACAATTTTAATTTTTTTTCTTAACACACAAACACTAAACAAAAAAGTGAAAAGATTAAGAAATAACTAAAAAGAAACTAATTAGAAACACATATATACAAAACATCAATTAAAATGAAGAAAAAAAACTAAATCACCATATTCCCTGATAATGGTGGCAAAATTGATGTAACATGTCATAACACTACTCAAAATAACTAGACTTACAACTATAATAGTGGTGAGTTTAGGTTGATCCTACAGAGAGTGTGTGTAAAGCTTTTAAAATGAAAAGAATCGATGTTTAAGTTTATGGAGGGGGAGTTTGGTTGTTTTCAAATAAAAAATAAAATGAAACTAAACTAACAAAAGCAAATTAAATCAAATAACCTAAAAATGATGAAAGTGATGAATTCGTTAGGGACCTGGTTATCAATTCAATCTCAACCTATACACGGTTAAACATATTTTATTAAATTGTTGTTCATACACCTCTCCTAGAAACTATTAATCGTAGGTTAAAAATAAGCTCTATTAACCTCAGTTTTCGTCTAGGTCTTGTTTAATTAAAAAGAGCTAACACTACTCAAAATAACTAGACCTACCACTATAGCAGTGGTGTGTTTAGGTCGATCTCACAGAGAGTATGTATAAAGCTTTTGAAATGAAAAGAATTGATGTTTAAGTTTATGGAGGGGGTTTGGTTGTTTTCAAATAAGAAAATAAAATGAAACTAAACCAACAAAAGCAAATTAAATCAAATAACCTAAAAATGATGAAAGTGATGAATTTATTAAGGACATAGTTATGGATTCAATCTCAACCTACACACAGTTGAACATGTTTCTTTGAATTGTTGTTCATATACCTCTCCTAGAAACTATTAATTGTAAGCTAACAATAAGTTATATTAACCTCAGTTTTCCCTTAGATTTTACTTAATTAAGAAGAGCTCTTTAATTAAACCTATCTATCGAAACAACCTAGAACAAACTCTCTAGATTTAATTGGATAACTGCATTACGAATTAGGAAAACAAATTAATCAAGGCAACAACCACACAAGCTCAGGTCATTTAACCTATGTTATGTTATCCCTAATGATTCGAAACCATTAATCTCTACAAAAGAATCTCAACATAATAGTTTCATATTATATTGAAATTATAGCAATGGGTTCTTACATAAAAATAATCAAATAGAGCATTTAATCATTTTCACACAACACTAAAACATTAAACATAAGACAACATAATTATTCCCTAAGAGAAAGAACAACAAACAATGAGAGATACGCTAAATCTGGTTCTTTGATGTCAATATAACCTCCGAACTGGCATCAGGAAGCTATCCCTCCATGGGTCACCAAGGTTGTCAACCTTGCCTCTCTTCATCCTCCTGAAACCCTTAAAACATTTCCCCCAAACAATTCATAACATGTTTTCCATCAAACGATGTATTTATACCAAAAAGTAAGGTTTGGGACATCTGATAGTGTCTAACAACCATGAGTGGGTGTCTCGTGGCCATGAGACACCTTGCATAGGCATGACATGGAGTGTCACGCGCATGAAAAGTGCTACATGGGTGTGACACCCCTCTCACAGCCATGACAAATTTGTTATGGCTATGAGATACATCTTATAGCCATGACTTGTGATAATCTTCATTCCTTTTGGTATTTTCTTATCTGCTCTTGCTCTAATCCTTCTCGTTCTTGCTCCATGAATACAATTGAGTGAGAATCTTTGGAAAAAGGCTCAAAAATATTGCTTTCGACTCACTTTATCTCTTTAGCTTCGAAAATGTACCTAAAATCATATATGAACTAAAGTGAGTATCTTAAGCCTTTTCGTATCATTAATCACTAAATGTTATTGAATAAATATATAATTAATTACTGCCAAATTGAAAATGTAACACCCCACTCCTGAAGACCTGAACCCGACATCGATGGTGATATCCGAGTCCGTGCCCTGCGAGGGTGGCGTGCTACGTCACTCAGTCAAATCATAGTATAAAATTTTTTAAACGGACATACACTTACAGTACACAATATGCGAAAAACTAATTACATAACATAATCGGTTGATACAATGACCACGCGGGTCCTTTTATAAATACACAATAATAAGGTATCAAGTCCTCACACTACTGCATACGCAACTGATCCCATCCTCTTCTGTCATTCCCAAGCGATCACTATACGCTCGTTGCCTAACGGGGTATTCTTCTGAGTCCTGAAAAATAATTGCAAATTTTAGGTGAGTTTGGCGAACTCAATGAGTGACCATCGTCGATGGTCCGATCAAATCATGCTGTGATTCCAATGTATACCATACATTCGCATAGCTACCTAATTAATCACAATATACGTACATCTACCTTTATTTCACACTTTCACTATATTGCACAATCATATATCCCATTCTTGATACATACATATTTCACTCACTTTTCACTTATTAATAAGTCGCTATGACCGAGTACCTAACTGTCCCATTGAAGGGATCATAAATACCTGTCCCTTATCCGATAGTGGATACAGAGATCAGTAATACATCGAGCCTGTGGCTCTAATCACTTATGAGCTCCAAGCTCATCTTCACCCGTTGAGTTAAAGACTCTGATCGGTGGCAACTCTGGTCAACAGCCATTATAATTCATACAACCCAAGGCATATCACTATTCCCATAATCTCACAGTTATAAAAATACCCCATGACGGTTAACACATTAGTAGATGGCAATTCACAGTGCATTCAAACAACCATATCCAACAAAAGCAGTATGTAAACCTTTTTCAAATTTTAACGGTGTTGTGACCGAGCCCTGAACTGTCCCTAAAAGAGCACATTAATCGTTGAGTCATAGGCTCTAAAACTGTCCCATTACGGGATCATTAATCATTGAGCTAAAAAGCTCTATAACTATCCCATTAAGGGCTCATTGATAACTGTCCCATTAAGGGCTCATTGATCGTTGAGCTAAAAGCTCTATAATTGTCCCATTAAGGGCTCATTGATAACTGTCCCATTAAGGGATCATTGATAACTGTCCCATTAAGGGCTCATTGATCGTTGAGCTAAAAGCTCTGTAACTGTGGTTCCTCCAGTCACAACTATCAATTACTGATTACGCATTCGAGCACAAACGACATGTACTACAATTCAATCACTTAATTCACAAATGCATATATATCTCAATCATTTCCAATTTCTACATTCGGACAATCGACTCACAAGTTGTCACAGTAAGCACACAAAATCACAATGTCACATACCCATAATACCTCTATATCATATCACTTCAATACTCCAGACCTTCGGTCTGGAGTTCACAATCAATAATGCCCCACCATTATATTCCAGAGAATTATGATCAATGAATTGTAACACATAATAGATTGAGGACCGTCTAGGTCAGTCACCTGACTTCCCCGCTAACGCCTGGAAGCCCCGGCAATGTCGGTGGGCTGACGTTCCAAAAATGCCTCTATCACAAGTCAAAAACACATTTATTAACACACTTTTCGGTCAGAAACAATAATTAATGCACATGACGCACTTTCACAAACTGTACTAAGTACTTTCGTGACATTCCGGCTATATCCCAAAAATTTCCATCATAGCCCTTCCCCAATACCAAAACTCAATTGGCACTAAAGTCGTTCACTTGCTTCAGGAAAACCGAAATTATCTCAATCAAATA
This sequence comes from Erythroxylum carthagenense, assembly GCA_026413575.1. Classification (NCBI taxonomy): domain Eukaryota; kingdom Viridiplantae; phylum Streptophyta; class Magnoliopsida; order Malpighiales; family Erythroxylaceae; genus Erythroxylum; species Erythroxylum carthagenense. The sequence continues at coordinate 49,111,763 of JANZLD010000007.1, read as the reverse complement.
TTGGCACAAAAAGTTATGGCTTAAAAACTAAAACATTCTATCTGTGAACAGTAGCTCGCCGCGGCGAAATCCAAACACTCGCTGTGGCGAGGAAGCAAGTATGTGTCGCGGCGTGCCTACGCCGCGACGTGCACACACACCCTCGTCGCGGCGTGTACCCTCGCATACTGTAGCATCCCACTCCCTCAAAACCCGAATCCGATATAGATGGTGATATCCGAGCCCGTGCCTCACGAGGGTGGTATGCTAGAGCAGTCACTGCAGTTCTAAACTCAGAAAACATGTCTCTTTTTAAAATCAATCACATGCGCGAAAATCAGTAAATAATTTGGGCCCGATTCAAAACGAAAACATTTTCAAATATAACACAATTTCAGTCATTAAAAGGCACTCAATCGTGCTTAACCATTTCATATACAGAAATGCATGACTCAACTAGGCCCAATGTCATCTCTGAACACTTCCCGTAATCACAAATCAATTACACAATAACCAATTAGACCCACTGAATAAAATCACTAATCTGAAAAAATTACAGGACTACAATATACATAAAACAGTACTACACTAATGCAGACGTGAACTGATCCCGACTTCAACCTCAGACTCCCATGCGGTAATCATACTCTCGTTTGTTTAACGGGGTACTCTTCGATTCCTGAAATATAATTGCAATGTTTGTGAGTTTGTGAACTCAATGAGAAACCATCATCGATGGTTCACCCAACTCATGCTTTCACAGATCATATACACATAATCACACAATAGCATTTACAGAAATATCACATGCAAATTCATTTTCACATTTCACAGTCAATCATATACATATGCAATGCGCATGTGACACTTCCATTTTCTTTTCGTTGTTGT
>JANZLD010000007.1:49075797-49094281 GCA_026413575.1 Erythroxylum carthagenense | reverse complement strand
GCGACACTTGCCTGTACCAAATCCTAACCCGATCCAAATTACCAATTTACCCGTCACTCCGGTAACGGGATGTTACAACTATTGTAGTCTCTGAATTCTCTTTTGAAGTGCTAACATCTTCTATTTACTCTTGATCATTATCTTCTAAGAAAATAACGTCTCTGTTGATAACAATCTTGTAGGAAGTGGGATCTCACAGACAATACCCCTTTACTCCTTTAACATATCCCAATAAAATATATCTTCTAAATTTTGGATCCAACTTTATAGTTTCTTGGGCACTAAACATCACATAGGCAAGACTTCCAATTATATGGAGGTTGGAATAATCCACTGATTTATCAATCCACATCTCCATCAGTGTCTTCAACACCGATGGAGCTTAATTCACCACCTAACGGGCGGTATTGACTGCTTCTGCCTAGAATTTCTTATCTAAGCTTGCAGTTCTCAACATCACTCTTATTCTTTCCAACAGAGTTCTATTTATCCGCTCTGCCACTCCATTTTGTTAAGAAGTGTATGCCATCATGAACTGCCTTTTGATGTCTTCTTGCTTGCAGAATTAATCAAATTCTTTACCAATATATTTGCCTATGTTATCGGAGCGCAAAGATTTGACTTTCTTACCAGATTCCAGTTACACATATGCTTTGTAAAATTTAAAAGTTGGAAACACATAGGTCTTCTTCTTGATAGGAAACACCCAACATTTCTTTGAATAATCATCAATGAATAATACAAAGAAATTTAGGGACGTAACTGGTGCCTGCCATACATCAGAGTGAATCAATTCTAGAATTTCTTTGCTTATGAACTTTGATGAACTTTAATCGATGCTATTTACTTACATTGCAATGCTCACATAAGGGCAGTGATACCTTTGTGAGATAATCCCAAATCTCTTTTGTCATCTTCTTCTTCTCTATATTTGACAACACCCATTTGCTAGTGCCAGATGAAGATTTGCAATAGCATTCCAGTCCATCTTATTCCACTTATTATCATTTGTGAATGTTGTCGGCCTTTCATTGATAGCTGCTAAACAATTATCTTTTCTTAGTATAGCTTTCATCTTTAACTTCTACAATGAGAAATTAATTCCATTGAATTTTCAATCTCAAATTTTGCTGCCATTACTTCTATCATGAACAAAATTTTGGCTCCCACTAGTTTACATAAATAGTACCCGTATGTATGAATAGTTCTCATGCATATGAATAGTTATGTATATGTGAATAGTATAGTATGCGTATGTATGAATAATACCATACACGTGAATAGTACTGTATACTTTAATTACAGTAACCGCACAGTTTAATGTAAAAATAAATGCATGAATAGCTGTCACCTTTTGCGGTTACTATTCACCAACTTTTACTGTGCTCATCTGAACTCCAAACAAATTACACCAAAAAATTCGTTGTAATTTTCTTAGCTCTCTTTGATATCACTTATTGTAAAAATCGACCATAATAGAGCAAGTTCATAGTTAAATATGACTGGAAAATAGTAATAAACAAACAAATTTTACATGAAAGCTCCTAAATTAAGGTAAAAACTATGGGCAAGAAAAATAATTTCACTATAAAATTTAAGAATATAACATCTATCTATTTTACAAAAGAAATACTAATTCTCTTACTAAATAAGAAAAATACTCTTTAAACTTTTGTGAAAATTTTAATAGAAGAAGAGATTTTTGGGATAATTTGCTTTCCCACTATCCTTAACTTTTGCGGATTTATTTCAACTTTGGTACCATTTTTGACAACTTCCTGCCACGTAGGATAAGTGCATTAAATGTCCATTGAAGCTGTAGCAAACAAAAAAAATCTTGGCGTCGGAGGACTAAGCCCGACGCCTGAATGTATAAAATCCCGATTCAACAACAGCCACCAAGAACTGGAAGCCATTTGGAAGAAAACAGGATTGCATGTCTGTGTGTTGCGTCAGTGAGAAAGTGAAAACAGAAAGAGAGGTATCTAAGAAACCTAATTAAAGAGCTATGGACAGGCATTTAGTGCTTGCTAGTAGTGTGAATGCATATGAGAGAAATAGAGAGCTGTCAAAGCCCTGAGAGAGCTTGAAAGGAGTCGGTGCATGCAGGAACAAACTTTGTCTCGGCGCGTCTGCGCGCATGTGTTTAAACTGTATGCGTAGATGTACAAGGAGATAGAGAGAGGTGTCAAATGATGATGGTACGTGAGTGGGCCAGAGAACTGTCAAAACCCTTGAAGCATGAAAGCCAGTCGGTGGTTGAGGAAGAAAATGCGAATGAGAGATACATGAGTCGGTAAAGGACTCTCTCTCTGTCTCTTTCTGATTATTATATATTATATATACATAAGAGTATATTCTAAGCCCCCTTGCGCTTCTTCAATGATAATCATATTAGAATTAGCCAGTTGCAACAAAAATAAATAAATGGAATTATAGAGATTCTTATACAAAATGATGCTTTTGGTTAATTAGTTTAATGAGTTCCACTTCTACAAAATTATCATTCAAAGGATTAATCGGCCATCAAGATGACCCACTCAACTACTTACGAGCTATACATCAAGCTCACAATCTAATTAAATTTTCAAACTTATCTATATCGTACTTACCCTTACTCCCACAATCCTTAGAAACCATCATTACAAAAAAAAAAAAAAAATGGTAGCGCTTTTCCTAAGCATAGTTATTAGATATATCTTCGTTTAAATATAGATAGTAAGACAAAACTATGCGTCATCTAAATTATTCGTCGACTTAAATGTAATTGAAAACATGGCATAGCAGCTTTGGAAAGGTGAAAGAGGAGAGAGCAAAATAAAGGCAAATGTGAAAACTAAGAGAGAAAGCATCAAATGCCAAAGAACAACATAATTACATCATAAGCACGTGGATTTGTGTTCCATTCCAGCAAAAAGCCAAGGCGACGGTTTCATCGGTGTTTGTAAAGTTTGAATAATAGTACAAACAATTTTGGTCAAAAGGGCAAAACTAAAGGTGAATCGGAAAGAACATAAGAGGAATATTAATTATTACCCCTCTCATCTCATGCTTTAAGTGTGATTTCTTTATTGTAGTCTCTCTAAAGCCTGTGTTTATCCATGTTGTTTACCCATAAACGGAGGTGCTTTTTTTATTAGTCTTTATTTTGTGTTTTAGTTTTACTCATTTTTGGAATTTTAGGGGAAGGGAATTCTCCTGAACCATTGTATCCGCAGAAAACATCATCATCATAGTGAACCCATGACTCCAAAAAAACACTATGATTACATGCCAAACCTCAGTAAAACCCACACATAGCGCAGACAATGTCTTTAATAATAATGCATAAAAAAAGTAAGCTCGGATAACGTGGCTTCCATCCACGGACGCCGGGGCTCTAAATAAATAGAATTAAATTTATTTATTTATTAAACGTATGAGGATAAAAATTCATATTTTCAATCAAAGAAAAACTCCTTTTTTAATGTAAATATGTATAAACAGGCACTTTAAATAAATAACAACAACAACAATAACAATACTTATTATAAATTCTGCTGATATGTAAGATCTTGAAAGATCTAGAAATATGCAGCCTTATTTCTAATTAGTAAAGAGACTTATTTTAAATGACTCACATTAAATAGGAAGGAAGGAAAAAAAAACCAAATAAATCTATAATAAAGAATAAATAAATAGTAATACTTACAATTTTAAGTAAAATGATAATAAATATATATACATATATACACATAATAAAATGGTTGAACAGAAAGCCTATAAAAAGGGTTTTCAAAAATAATGAAAAACATAAATAAAATATGTGAAAGGATAGGAAAAAAAACTTATATAATTTGAGGTCTAATTAGAGGAAAAGAAAGGAAGAACAGTATGTTGCTTGAACCATTTAGACAAAAAAAAAAAAACGATGGGTCATGATTGATTTCATAAAAATAATTATAATTAATAAAATATATTTTCCTACCAAAATTTATCTTTTAGGATGAATCTTGAGTTATGAAACTTGTTAAAACATGACATTGGTGAAGAACTCTCTATATACCAAACATAGACTCAATGTCCCTTCTTCGAAGAGTTTAAAGGTGAAAGAGTTCTAAGTTTCTTTATTTGAGGCGGCCCTTATATAAAAACTTTGTACTTATGTGTATTAGATATAAATATAAATTAATAAAAACATGTTTTATTATATTAAAATATTTTAAATCCTAACAAGTTATGTTAAGAGCAACAAAAATGATTATCAAAAAAATAGGAATTTGGTTTCATTATCACATAAAAATTTAACAATTGTAATCTATAGTCTTATTAATATCAGCGTTATTATAGAAAAAGATAGTAATGAAATTGAAATTTTTATAAATCCCTAAACAAAAGAATGAAGGTTTCAACATTCAGATAAATGATAAACAATTTCACTTAACACATTACATATGAGTCTATCAGAAATAATCTTTTTATTAAGTAGGGGTAAAGTTATATACTATCAGACTTTTGTAGATTTTACGCCTCAGCAAACTTCAACTAAGTGTTGTTGATGATAATGATAAACATATTGAGTTATATCACACTTGATCTACCTACCAATTCTACCTTATGTACATATCTCTTTTATCTCCTCCTTTCTCTCAATCATAGATTCATATACGTTAACACTTGTATAGTCTAACAGCTCCATATCCCTGACTTTTCTCCACATACCTTATATAGCTTAATGTTAACCACTGTTGTATCCTATTTAAGGTATATGAATCCAATAACAATTTGTAGCTTCTATTTTCATATCAATATCAATTCCTTCACATGGTATCAGAGCAAAACCATGGCGGAAAAGAATAGCAATAATAGCAACACTTTTTTTAACACAGTCAACAAAAAGAGATGTCTCTGTTGACATGCATTCTCCCTACTTTCTTCATCATTCTGACAATCCCAGAACCATGTTTGTGACATGCGTTCTGAATAGGGATAATTATCCAACTTAGAAAATGTAACATTTCGTTACCCATATTAAGGTTAAGGTTGTAAATGTGAGAAATTCACTAAGAGATTAGAAATGTGTTTCATGATCATGCATTAAGTGATATGCTCATGCACATGAATATTGAATCGTTGCATATGAAAATGACTGTACATGCATTCATTAACTTTCTAGGTATAATTGTTTATAAATGTGAGTATATTGAGAAATGTTAGCCCCTAAGAATTTCTTCTTGATGAACAAGTATGATTTGTATTAATTATAAGGTCCTTATGAAATTTTGTAGAAAGTAATTACTATGTTGATGTTAGAAAGATTATATGATATAGGCTTATTGGAATAAGTATAAAGGTTATAAGAATATTCAAATGGTGTTTTTGGAAAGACACTTAAGGTTAAAAAGAACATAAGCCTATAAGGAAGGATAAAAGGGGCTTTTTGGGCTCATTAAAGATAGAAATGGAAGAAAGAAATGTAGTATTGCTTTTTAAGAAGGGGGAAAACATGAATTGAGAGGGAGAAAGAGAAGTTAAGAAAGAAAAAGAAGAGAGTTTCGATGGTTGAGAGAAAAGAAAAGAGTTGAGCTAGGGTTTCAACACTTCTTAGTCTTGAGAGAGATTTTGAAGTGGGTCAAGAAGAGAAAAAAGAAGAGGGAGAGAAGAGCTTCAAATTGAACCAAAGATCCCTTCATTTGGTGAAGAATCAAGGTAAGATTATTTGAATCTTTTGGAATGTTTGGAAGAGTTTTAGACTATGGAATTAGGAAATACATGGGTTTAAGTTTTCTAGAACCAATTTTAGTGATTGGGCGTTGTGAGATTTTTTTTATTTGAAAACCCTATTGAGTTGAGGTTTGAGAGTTGAATGAAGTCAAATTGGTAGCTGAATGGTTATACTAGGATTTTTCAAATTTGCACAGTGTAAAAATTTTCAAGTTTTCCTTAGAGGTAAATTTTGTGTTCTGATTTCAGGGAAAAATATAGTTTAATCTAGGCTAAATTAGATAAAATTTCTTCTGGAAAGTTGTAGCTTATCTTTCTAGCTTTCCAACGGTATATAATATGAAACTTTTAGACATCGGAGTCGAAAGTTATGGTCTTTATGAGTGGAGATGCTCAAGAGAGTAATCTGCTTCGTCTTAAGAATCACTTCTTCTTAAGTTGACTTTGCTTCGTCTTAAGTTGACTCTGCTTCGTATTAAGAGTCACTTCATCTTAAGTTGACTTTGCATCTTAAGTTGACTCTGCTTCGTCTTAAGAGCCACTTCGTCTTAAGTTAACTTTGCTTCGTCTTAAGTTGACCATCTGCTTTTTCTTAGGTTGATTTTTTGCTTCGTCTTATGTTGATTAAAACTTCTTCTAGTCTAATTTTGATCCCTTATTATATAATTTGTCTTTGAGATCTTCATAAAAGTTGTATATCTCGAATTCCTCTTCAAAATCATCTAAATAACACCTTGTTCCAATACCTATAGAGAAAGTTATGCTAGTTTTCCCAAAATAAGTTCAATATGATTGAGGACATAACCTTGTTTGATTCTTTCAGCCATAACTTTGTCATCCGACCTTAAAATGCAGTGATTCTTAGACCAATAGATTCATAACATATTTTTCTTTTCCTACACGAAATTTTATAGCATTCTGAATTGAATTGAGAAAGATTGATCAAATTAAAGTGTGGAATTTGTTGGAACAGTGAAATAGGATTTTCTTCCTGAACACCCTTCAGTATTTTGATTGTATCTGGATCTATAGAATTCTAAATGAGATGATTTTTAATTTGGGTTAAACTAGAGATATTCAGTATCTAAGATGTTTAATTTCTGGAAGGAAATTTATAGTATACTATTTTGGATAAAAGCAGTCTGAAAATATTTGAGACATATCTTCCAAATTACTGAACTAAATTGAGTGATTTTAGTGTCAATGGAAAGATAAGACATATAGGAACACTTTTCTATAAGAGATTATGACCAAATTACATTAGTTTCACTTTTTGATTGAATGTGAACAGTAGACTTGAAAGTGTGACTTGGAAAAATCTGAAGTGAGTCAATAAGAAATGAATAGAGATTTTATTAGTTTTAGTGAGGCATAAACCTAAGTATAAATTATACTTAGATGCGTTTTGATATGAGAATGATTTTGTGATTAAATTGATAGAAAGATACTCAGGATTGTCATGAATATGCATTGTACATAGTTCTCATACACACGTACACATAAATGAATACTTATAATTGTGCAAAGCTATTAATGTGTGTGCAACGTGCGTATTACATAATTATGATGTGCAAGATAAATGTTCGAATTCATACGTTTCCAGAATTTGGAAGCGAATGCTAAACTGGAGCGTACTGTAAGTAGACCTAGATGGTCTCATTCCATTGTTTGTTTTGTTTGACTTTTTGGTATTGATTAATTTCTGAACGAAATATTAAAGTGCTCATTGAATGTGAATTGGATGAACTAAGTGTACGTAATTTGATTGTTAAATGTGTTCTGAAAGTATATTTACATATGAATGAAAGTGCAAATTCTCAACTCTAATGTTGAATGCCAGACTAAGGTCCGATGATATGGAAAAATGATTGAATGAGATTATGCAAATGTGAATGATGCATTCTATTTCATGAATACATGAAATATAATGACAGTTATGACCTTAGTAGCCACCAATCAGAGCTTAGAATTCAAAAGTGATTAAGAGCCTAAGGCTCACTATGTAAAATGAGCCCTGTATCCCCCAAACGGATAAGGGACAGTTAATAATGAGCCCAGTATTTATTGGATACAGGACAGTTTAGGCATTCGTTCACAATAAAGTAACAAATGAAAAGTAGGTCTTATATGCATTGCATATGCATTATATGAGTGATTAAATTGTATTAAATGTGAAAATTGTGAAATGATGTGAATTATGTGTTATGTGACTGGGTGAGATATCGATGATGGTCACTCATTGAGTTCGCAAAACTCACCCAAAATTTACAAATATTTTTCAAACTAAGAATAATATCCTATTAGGCAAACGGGAGTATACCTACAGTATACACGTAAGGGATAGAGGTTAAAATTAGTTCGCATCTGCATTGTACTTTATCCTTTTTGTATTGAATTGTATAATTTCTGCAATTTTTGTATCAAATAATGTATTTAGAAACTCTTGCACAATGTGTATAAAAATGTATTTATGTTGTAATGTAAAGATGTTATGACTAAAGCGTTTTGTAATTGTAATGGGCCCGAGTGGAAAGTGAATTTTCGATGAGTGGTGTATTTATTGTTTTGCTATGATTGAAAATGTTTATGAAATAAAGTGGGTCTGATTTGATTATCGATTTCTGCATATCACGTTTGTGGTTTCAAAAAAAAATATTTGTACTGATTTTTGAATGATTGAGTGCTCTACTATGCCACCCCCATGGGGTACAGACCCAGAGATCACCTAAGATATCAGGCACGTGTCTTGCAAGAGTGGGGTGTTACAAAAAAGGGCTATGCAAAACGCCCTCCATACTAAAAGTAAGATGCCTTTTGTGGATGGCACATTGAGTAAACTAGACTCCACATCTCCTGATTACTCTTCTTGGACAAAGTGCAACTCCATGGTGATCTTACGGATCTTTAATGCACTCTCACATGAACTCCATGACAGTGTTGCATATGTGGAGACCGCACAAGAATTGTGGTTGGATCTTGAAGAACGATTTTCGCAAGGAAACGTTGCACGCATTCATCAACTTAAGAAAGATATTTACTTGCTCCAACAAGACAGCAAATCTGTCGTTTCCTACTACACCAAATTCAAGGCCTTGTGGGATGAGCTTTAGATGTTGGAAAAAATCTGACTATGCAATTGTGGTGCAGGAAAGGAATTTGCCACAGCAAGAGAACAAGAGAAAATGCACCAATTTCTTCTCAGACTCAATGATGAGTTCAAAACGATACGTTCACAAATATAGAATTCAAAATCTCTTCCTTCTCTTAGCAGGGTATATGCTATGGTGGTTCATGAGGAAAAACAACATGGCTTGATTAGAGCATGCATACCGACAATGGAAGCTATTGCTCTTGCAACAAAGATAGATCTTGCTAATGTCAAGACCACATATCGGAGCCAAAAGCGATGTGATCATTGCAATAATACGGGACATTCAAGGGATTAATGCTTCCAATTGATTGAATATCCTCCTAATTGGAAGCAGAAACGAAAGACAGATACAAACACAAATAGAAATATTTCAGGACAAACATATATGGCACATATAGTCACTGTCTCAACAAGCAATAATGATCCTTCACCTATTGCTAGCCTTTCTATGAATCAATACAACTAATTGATGCAACTCCTATATGGCAACCCCTTGAATTTGGCCAATTGTGTCGATAAACAATATCTTAACTCTAATATATGAATAATTGATAGTGGTGCTTCCAATCACATGGTTGCATCTAAAAATGTGCTAGATGATCATACATGAATGGAACATTATGCCACTGTTAGCATACTAAATAGTAATTCTTTATCTATTACTCATATTGGAGACACTACTTTATCTTCTAATATTAAACTGTCAAACGTATTATGCATACCTGATTTAAAATGCAATTTCTTATCAGTTGGCAAGATCACTCAAGACCTCAATTGTGTTATTATTTTCCTTGCTGACTTTTGCGTTTTTCAGGACCTCAGAATGAGGAAGCTGATTGGATTGGGTAAATTACAAGATGGAGTTTATCAATGCAATTTTCATCAACATTCAGCTGTTTTTTCTAAAGTTTCCAATACCACTCTTTGGCACCAACGTCTGGGACATGCTTCTCTTCCTAAAAATAAACAGATTTCCACTTTATACATTATTCTTCCATCTTAATTCGTTTGTGATATTTGCCACAAGTCTAAACAGTCACGCTTGGCTTTTTCGCCTAGTATTAATAAAAGCATAAGGTGTTTTTCTTTGATACATGGCAATGTTTAGGGACCATATGCTACCCCTTCTTTAATTAGTTCACATTATTTTCTTACAACTGTTGATGATTTTTCCCATTGAACTTGGGTTTATCTTATGCATTATAAATTTGAAACATTAAAATACTTAACGTTTTGTTGTATAGCTTGGACTCAATTGTCCTTAGATTTTCAAAGAATACACAGTGATAATGGTGGTGAATTCACTTCCAATAAATTCAAAGAACTCTGCTTTGCTAATGACATTGAATTGCAAACCTTATGTGCTTATACACCTCAATAGAACGAAGTCGTCGAACGCAAACATTGTCATATCCTTGACGTAGCACGGGCTTTAAGATTCTAGGCCAATCTTCCACTTTACTTTTGGGGGGAATGTGTTCTTACTGCAGCTTATTTGATCAACATCACGCCCACACCTTTGCTGTCAGATAAAACACCATATGAAGTGCTTACTGGTAAGATTCCCAAATATGAACATATTCACATTTTTGGTTCATTATGCTATGCTCACAATCATTCTTTACCATGTGACAAGTTTGCTTCTAGAGCATTACGATGCATTCTTATTGGTTATCCATATGGTCAAAAATGTTACAAACTATAATCTAGATACAAACAAGAGTTTCATATCTTGTGATGTTATTTTTCATGAACATATATTTCCTTTTGCAAATGAAACTCTATCTCTAGCACCCAGTTGTGATCCCAATACCTTTATATAAGCAAGAGTTTGATACTAAATCTACAAACACACCTACTTCCACGAACCTGAGGCTTCCTATTTCTCAAACTAACTCTACTCCTACACCTATTATTCAATCTTCACCTCTTACCCGACCAAAATGTACGCATCAACTCTCTACCAAACTTCAAGGCTTTTCATATGACATTCTAGCTTCGTTAGCTCCATCTGCTTTTGCTAACTTAGGCATTGTCTACCTCCTATCATCGGCTATCTCTTATAATAGTTTTTCATCCTCACACAAAGCCTTCCTTATGGCCATCTCCTCTATAAATGAGCCTTCTACATTTTCACAAGCTTTTAAAGATCCTCATTGGCAAGAAGCAATGTGTGCCAAAATTATAGCACTTGAAGAAAATCACATATAGACTCTTGAAACCCTTCCCTAAAAAAAATGAGCAATCGATTCTAAATGGGTATACAAGATTAAATACAAGGTTGATGGTAGCATTAAATGCTTTAAAGCACGATTAGTGGCAAAAGGATTCCCCCATATCGAAGGAGTAGAATATAACGAAACCTTTTCCCCTATTGCTAAGCTCAATATAGTCCGTTGCATCTTAGCTCTTACTGCCATTCGTAATTGGAGTTGACATCAACTTGATGTTAATAACACTTTTTTCATAATGATCTTCATGAAGAAATATGTATGAAAGTTCCTCAAGGTTTTCGTCTCCCTAGTGATTCTCGAGTTTGTCATCTAAGCAAATCTCTCTGTAGCCTCAAACAAGCTTCAAGGCAATGGTTTGAAAAGTTCACATCTTCACTTATTTCCCTTGGGTTCAAGCAATCTAAAACTGACCACTCTCTCTTTACTTCTCATCGAACGGGTAGTTTTGTTGTTGTTCTCATTTATGTTGATGATGCCATTATTGCTAGCGATGACACAAAACGAATTAATGAACTCAAAACCCAACTCCATTGGCAATTTCATATCAAAGACCTTAGCCTTTTAAAATACTTTCTTGGGCTTGAAATAGCTTGCTCTTCACAAGGTATTGTTCTTTTCCAACGTAAATATGCTTTAGATATCTTACATGAAACAGGTATGCTCACTGTAAAGCCCGCTGCCTTTCCAATGGAGCAAAAACACCTGCTGGCAGAAGACAAAGGTGCTTTATTGGAGGACACCTCTCAGTACCATCGCCTTATTGGAAGACTTCTATACTTGACTATCACACGGCCTGATCTTAGTTACTCAGTCCAAATGCTTAGTCAATTCCTCCATACTCCGAGACAACCTCATCTTGATGCTGCCATAAGAGTCCTTCGATATATTAAAGCTTCTCCTAGTCAAAGCATTTTACTGTCAAGTTCAAGTACACTCCAGCTAAACCCTTATTGCGATTCTAATTGGGCAAATTATCTAACCACAAGACGATCAACTACATGCTACTTTGTATGCTTGGGTCGCTCTCTAATCTCTTGGAATTCTAAGAAACAGACCACCGTCTCTCGATCATCCGGTGAAGCAGAGTATCGTACTATGGCCCATACAACTAGTGAGTTACTACGGTGACGTCAACTTTTTCAAGACCTATGAGTCTCTTTTTCCACTGCAGCTTAACCTTACTGTGACAATCAATCTGCCTTTCACATAGTTGCCAACCCCGTCTTTCATGGATGTACTAAACATATCGAGATCGACTGCCACTTCATTCACAAACACATTCGAACTGACAACATACACCCTGCTCATATATCATCCAAACACCAACCAACTGACCTCTTCACCAAAGCACTTGGCCGAGATCAGTTCCATTCTCTACTATCCAAGTTGGGCATTATGAAGCTCCATGCTCCACCTTGAGGGGGCATATTGACGTATATCACACTTGATCTACCTACCAATTATACCTTATGTTCATCCTTATCTCCTCCTTTCTCGGAATCATACATTAATATCTGTTAACACTTGTATAGTCTAACGGCTCCATATCCTTGACTTTTCTCCACATACCTTATATAGCTTAATATTAACCACTGTCGTATCCTATTTAAGATGTATGAATTCAATAATAAATTATAGCTTCTGTTTTCATATCAGTATCAATTCCTTTCGTTTATATCAATTCCTTCACAAAATAGTGAGTGTAATTAAGAGAACTTTGCTTCATAGTTAATAGTTTCTCATTCTAAACAAGCCCCAGTGGTGCATATAATGCTATCTAATAAATCATGCATTTGTATACTATTAAGCATAAATCAATTATGAATAACAAAAATTGAAATAAAATCCTTTATGTGATAAATTATGATTCTCATATAACCATTTTATTATATTTTGTGAGATAATTAAAATATGTTGTATTAAATTAGATGGCCAAAGTTAGAAAATGTTCAAGAGCCAAATAAGAATATTAATTCAAATACAAACAAAATATAGAACAGTAGTAAAAGTAATTTTCCAAATATAACCCTGTAAGAAATTGCATTAAAGGGAAGGAAAAGAGGATAAAAAAAGAAAAAGAGGGGCTGAGTTGCCGAACTCACAAAAAAACAAAACAAAAGTAAGAGCTGAGACGCCATATTTGTTTCGAAATAACAACACGTGCAGAAACGGCCGTTGGCGGTTTCGGTTTCATCTCTCCACTGTCTCCATCTCCATCTCTATCTCTGTCCTACCAAACTGGCGACTTATATCCTCACCGTCTCTGGAAATACATCAACAAAAACACTTGCTCTACTGTTGTAGGCCCCACATGCTTCTTCCTCTCTCCACCCTTTTTTACAAAAACAATTAAAAGGAAATTATTATTTATTTGACACTATAAAAGCCCACTGTTCAGACCCATCACCATAACTCGATGTGTCAACTCTTCAAGCGAATATGACCAGCAACCAGAGTATGTGTGTACGTGAGAATTTTTGAGAGAGAGGGAATCTGTAGGAAGAAAGAGCAACTGGGTTTCGATTCTTTCTGGGAATCGTTGAGGAACTCAATAGAAAGCTCGAAGATTTCTAGCTAATTAGTGAGCTCTTCATTTTTCGTTTTATTTTTTAAATGTTACAGTAACACTCCTTGTTGGCTTGTTGATGCTTTTTCTTTCTCTTTTTATTGGTTTTCGGCTTTTCTACTCACCTTCATTGTCGTTTTCTTACGTGGGTAGAGTTTGTTGCAGGTAAATGTTGATGCTTGTTGTGAGCAGATCTTTGTTTCGTTTAGTTTTTCTGTTTGGAGCAGAATTTTTGAAGGAATTGGATTCCCGTTTCAATTTTAGTTGCAGGCTTGGCATGCGCTGTGACTTTTGGTTAGATTTTGTTTGTTCGAGATTACGGTGCTATTCTGACTCCGGACATTCTAATTCGGTTGTTTGCAATATCTCGTTTGCGGTTGATTCCACTAATTTATTTCAAAGTTAAAGCACGTAGCTTTTCTTGGTTGTTGTTCTATTAGTTTTCAGTGATGATTGATAGATTTTTCTTGTCTAGCATGAATGTGATGCTGATGGATGAGTTGCTCCTGGTTTTCGAAATCATTTGTGGTGCATCGCCTTTTCCTATGTGCGTTTGTGTTTTGCAGAATTCGGTAGATTCAGATGTTGTAAGGATCTGAATTTGCCCTTCTGTATCTGTTTGCGTAGTTTAGTTTCATAAATAAGTTTTTGGATAGCATGCATTATTGGAAATGGTTATGGTTGCGTTAAAGACAGCATTCTTCTACTGATATTTTGGTATTTTAGCTTAAGAAGTAAAATTTGTGTTTGATTTGCTCCTTTATTAATTGCTTTGTTTCTTGTTCTTTTACTGTGACGAAGGCACCAAGTGCTTGGTTGTTTGATGATACCTTCCTGCAAAATGGTGGTGCCATCCACGTTGGAGCAAGACAGCAACTTGATTTGCAGTGCCTTCCATCCAAGTAAGCGCCTATTAGAAGGAGAAAATGTTAAACTAAGAAAGACAGCCAAGCTGATGGAAACTCATGAGACAAAGGCAGAATTGGAGAGTCTGATTGTTTCCCCTGCAGTCATTCCTGATCAGGCACATGATCAGGGTCAAGCAAAGAAATTTAATATCCTTTCTGCATTGGTGCTTAGTAAGTCAGATGGTCAGCATCAAACAAGGGACCAAGAGCAAGATTCATTAATCAATTATCTTGGTCGGGAATTGTCAATTAGCTGTGTCCTCCGCTGCTCAAGGTCTGATTTTGGCAACATTGCCTTGTTAAACAAAAGCTTCCAATCTCTGGTTCAGAGTGGCTTCCTTTATAAGCTGAGACGGGAACTGGGTATAATTGAACATTGGGTGTACTTCTCTTGCAATCTCCTTGAATGGGAGGCCTTTGATCCTCTTCGTCGCAGGTGGATGCATTTGCCAAGAATGAATTCAAACGAATGCTTCATGTGTTCTGACAAGGAATCATTGGCCGTTGGTACCGAACTGCTTGTTTTCGGAAAGGAAATAACTTATCATGTTATTTATAGATATAGCATACTAACAAATAAATGGACAACTGGCATGACAATAAATCAACCCAGGTGCTTGTTTGGTTCCGCCAGTCTAGGCAAAATTGCGATTCTAGCTGGTGGTTGTGATACAAATGGCCGTGTTTTGAGCTCAGCGGAGCTTTACAATTCAGAAACTGGCACGTGGATCACCATTCCAAGCATGAATAAAGCCAGAAAAATGTCTTCTGGTGTGTTTATGGATGGAAAGTTCTATGTCATTGGCGGGATCGGTGTAGACAATAAGATGCTTACGTGTGCAGAGGTGTACAATTTGGAAACAAGATCATGGCATGTGATCCCTGACATGTTGACCCCAAGAAATGGAGGGGCTGCACAAAGTGGAATTTCTGCTACAGCTGAGGCACCTCCCTTAATTGCAGTTGTTAATAATGAGTTGTATGCAGCTGATTATGTGCAGAGGGAGGTAAGCAAGTACGATAAAGAAAAAAAAGTCTGGCTTGTGCTTGGGGGACTGCCTGAACAGGCATTTTCAATGAATGGTTGGGGATTGGCATTTAGGGCATGTGGAGATCAGCTGATTGTTATTGGGGGACCAAGGGCTCTTGGTACTGGGTTGATCGAGGTTAATGCGTGGGTTCCAAATGGAGACCCACCACGGTGGGAAGTTCTTGCGAGAAAGACATCCCCAGGCAGCTTTGTGTACAATTGTGCTGTGATGGGCTGCTAAAGGCTTGCAGTTCTTCCAGCACCAAGTATAGTGTATGCGTCCTTTCTCATAGTATTTGTGGGGATCTATACAGTTGAAGAACTCTTCCGTTCTTTGTGGGGCAGTTCAATGTTTTATTTTAGATCCATAGGGTACAGTTCCAAAAGGAGTTCCGGGAATAACTTAGCTTTCATTTGGTTTTTTGGTTTCCTTTTCTCCTTTTTAAGTTAGCATGAGAGCTCACCAAAGGTCACAAATGTAAAACTTGCACAGTTTAATAAAAAGTTCTCTTACAGTTATAGCCTTTCAGGACTATCTGCGATTTACTTTTTGCTTATTCGATATATAATTGCATGTCTATGCCTACAGTACAAAGTTGTCAACTCACATGTTTACAGGTAAGGACGGGTGCATCCCCTTCAATTCGATATCTTGTTGTACTGGTGGGAGGCGAGACAATCAGATGCATTGGTACTGAATCTTCCAGGATTAATACGTTCCTGGAAAGGAAAATCATCACTTTTACATTGACTGGACTTTTATCCTGCTGCTGCTGCAACCACATCCAGAGGACTGCAATTTCTGGTAACTTTGTGCTTGTAGTAATACAACCTATCTCTTACGGAGATGAATAAGTTTCTCAATTTCAAATAAACGCCCGTAGGAGTTTGGAAAGGCTTGAAATTATATATTACACCAGGGAAAGTGTGCTTTGCATAATCAAGAAATGCTTCATGGGAATGCTTGTAAACTAAGATTGGTTTCTTGACACCTGAAATGGAAACTATATACCGAAACCAGAATCATCCACAACCAAAAGGGGGAAAATGGATCTGGTTTCGGTTTCCTGCATTTTGCAGGGACAATCGTAATAGCATTTATTGGCAAAAGTAGTCAACGAGGGTGCAGCAGCATGAGGATATAGAGTCAGCCTCTATGCAACTGTGGGGGTGAATTCCGTGAGCGGAAAGTGAAGAAACAGTCAGCAATTTGTGAAATGGATGGTTAATTTGATTCTATTGCTATTGTTGACTGGACGCCAACCATTGGCACATTTGATACCTTTGGGTGGCCATGGCTTCATTAGAAAATTGCTTGACTTGGATATGGCATATAAGTGCAAATGACATGACAAAGGAGGTAAGGTTGACCCTGTTATGCAAATGCCTGCTTGTCCGTTCCGGTGATTCCCGCGCACGTGTGTTCCTAAATCCTGCTGCTTGTCAAACGTAACGCTTAAACTTTTTATATAAGTAAACCTTCCAAGTTTTTAAAGAACTGGGAGAGAATTTGGTTATGTAACAGATAACAATCGATTTTCATTCTAACTGTGCAGCTATCCTTTAAATGCCTATTGAACATGAATACGTAAATAATTGTCTTAGAAAAATTATTTAATCAATTAAATACTCACATCAATTTAAATAATTAAAAAAAAAAGAACCAGAAGCAATCCTTTCATTGGCCGCCGGCCCCAGACACAGCAAACGTACGATTGTACCGTGGGAGTGGGAGTGGGAGTGGGACACAAAGATAAGAGAAGTGAGGAGTCACGTCACGTGGATTTTACCCACACATCTCCTTAACTTATGTATGTAGCCACCACCACCTGGCGTCTTCTCTTCGATTCTCTTCTGCGAGTCTGTAGGCTAAAAGCTGACAACTTCGCTTCCGCGGGTCTGCATTTCTTATCCAGCGAGTCAGGGTTATAGTTATAACTGTGGTAAGTGGGAACTCCAGTCCAGGCCCCAGCCCAGAGTGCACTTCTGCGATCTTTTTTTCTTACAAAAACTTATTTCTTTTACTTTATTGTCTTTCTGCTTTCTAATATTATTGACTTTACCATCTTCCTTGTTTCTTTGTGCTTGTGTACGAGATATCCTGCACCATTCATATTGTGGTAGTTTAACGTAAAATTGATGAAATTGAACAGTATCAATTGGATAGTTTAGGAAAATTTTCGGAATGGTGGGGTTTAATTGTACTTACCCTCCTAATAATCATATCTAGAACGCTATTTATTACCTGATTTTGACCTTGTATTGGCTGTACATCTTTGGCATATAATTTGAGTTGGTGGTTGCTTCTTCAAGTTGTAGTGAGAGAAATACTAAGATTCACCCGGCCATCACGTCTATGGACTTTGAGTCAAATTCAAATATTTACTTTTGAATCAGAGCAAGACCCATCAAGATCTAATAAACCAACCTCTCATCAATGCCATGCGGCCCATTATTACTGTAGTTATGTTTCTGGGCATACTGGCCCAAGAAAAGGAGTCTAAATAACAGTCCACTTTAATCTTTCATTTAGTGGCTACTAGCTAGTATGGATTGATATGCGTAATTGTGGAAACGTAAGGAAAGATTAGCTGCGAAAGTGGCGCAAAAGTTTAAGTTGGATCTTAACGGGAAAAGAAAATCACACACATAATTAAAAAACTACAAGTCAAATCTTAAGGAAAAGGTCAATTAATAAGGGACTCTCTTGATTTAAGCGAGGTCACGGGTTTGAAATTCTCTCATGTATGCAGCCGTTTAAAGCTTGGAGTCAAAACTTTGCTTCCTGCAAGGGGCCTACCCGGTTCAAGCGAGGATTAATCTAAGTGTGGATGACTTAAATGTGCTTTCTTATAGTTGGGACCTTCCTAGAACACCTCGTAGGCAACAAAA
>JANZLD010000007.1:49031438-49042049 GCA_026413575.1 Erythroxylum carthagenense | reverse complement strand
TAACCTTTATCACTAAAAATTTCTGGTGAGAACGATATCCACTTACCGCTACTACATTAATTTGTATTAACGTAAGTGATTTCTTTTATATTTGGTTATAGGCAACAATACTACCAATGCCTATGATTGATAAGTCACAGGCGTGTGTTTTTTTTTATCTGTCACAGGCATGCGTTTTTTTATATTCATTCTCTTTATATAAGTCACAACCGTGACTTCTTAACTTTTGTTTATTAATCTTATTTCTGTTAAATTTTATTTTATATCAAAAAAGTCCAAAAATCTGATATTATTTAATATATAAATGAATATTGTGTAATTTTAAATTTTTTGATCAAATTATCAGCATTTAAAATTTTAAATGTATATTTAGAAGGGAATTATGATATAAATATTAAAAATATATAATTTAGAATACTAAAAATGAATAATTAAAATTAGGTTGTAAAATTTTAAATGTATATTAAGAAACAAATTATGATACAAATATTAAAAATATATAAGTTAGAATATTAAAAATGAAAAATTAAAATTAGATTGTAAAATTTTGGATTGAAAAAATTTAAAAAGTAGGAAATGTAAAGGGTGGTGTATTCTTTACAAATGGATAAAATATAGATCTTCATTCAATTATTAATTTTGTAATTAATTAAATAATTTAGTTATGATTACATAGGTCAATATTTGGAGTGAAAAAATAAAATAATTTATGATTTTATAAATGCTTAAAATACGCATTCATTTGCTGCTTTGAATTGATACAATTAACAAAATCTCAAAAACACCTTATTCACTTATATACACCTGAGTCAGGGTGTGACTTATTTACGTCACACCTGTGACTACGAATCTTAACGGGTGTGATTTTTTACTAAATTTTTTTATTAATATTTAATAATTTGTTTTTCTTATTTTAATTTAAATTAAGTATTTACAGTCACGGGTGTGACTTCGTGAGTACAAATTCCTAGACTTAATTAACTTAACAATAACTAATAATTAATAGTAACATTTTTATTTTATTTTAATTAATTAATTATATTTTAATTAAACAATCTATTAGTTATATTTTAATTTGTCAATTATATATATATATTAAATTTAATCAAAAATAAAAATATATGCGCTAATTATATTTTAATTAATTATAATCTAATTATATTTAATTGAAAATGAAAACACAATATTTTAGTATATTTAATTAAGAAATTATGAATGATGGATTTTTCCTATCAAACATTAATTAGAATTCTTTAATATTTTTCCATATGTTATGTCTTTACAAAATACCTGAAAAATAATTAGTTTTCATTTGTATAAATATCAGGTCATATCCAAAATTAATCTCTTCAATATTTTTTAAATTGTTTTCCCTAACCTCATTTTACCTTCATTCTTTTTAGGTTTTCTTCTTGTTCGTTATTGCTTGGTTCATTCTAGCACTATTCAGGTATGCTTAATTATGTCAAAAAAATTTATTATATAAAATTATGGTATATTTTTTCATGAAATATTTCTTTTCATTATAATTAGTATCTTGTTTATTTTTCCATACTTCATGACTTACATATACAATTTTACTTTATTAATATACTCACTTACATCATATTGGCATGAATTAACCTTTTTATATATCTCTTGATGCTTTATTTATCTTACGCTATATTCAACCCATATTATTATGCAAACTTTTTAAAATTTTTACTAATTAATTAAATGTATAGATAACCTTATCTATTAAATGTATGGTTTGTTAGATTTTTGTTAAATGTATGGTTAACCTTATTTGTTAAATGTATGCTTATTAGATGTTCCTTTTTAATATTAATAGATACAATAGATATTAGTGCTTCATGATAAACTCTTTATTAAATATGTGATTTGTTACATGTATTGTCTTATATTCATCACTAAAGATGATGTTATTGCTTCGTTTTTTCCTGTTATATTTTGACATTTTTTAATTATAGCCAACATTTATTAATGTAATATATACTTTTTTATACATATCTCATTTAATAATATGTAATATATATATATATATATATAACAAATATTGTTATTATAGATATTTTGATATTTTAAAAAATATTATCAATTGATACATGAAGAGCGTTAATGTTGTCTGCATTCAAATATGGATAGAAATGTCAAAAGGCATCAAAAGTACGCTGAAATGTTAGAAAATAAAAAAAGATTTCTTGCAACAACTTAGAGAAACTCGAGCTACAAAAAAGAGAAGCGTTACTTTGCCTACGCTTCATCAAACAATTACTGATCAACATAGCTATTCTTTCATTAATAGTGAACCTTCCAGCTATCAACTTCTCATTCATCAATCCACTAGTCAACAAATATAATGTAAATCATATTGATCAAGGTATACAAATTTTAACGTTTATTTTAAAGATTTTTATGACTACTGCACAAAGTGATCATGTTATTACTATATGTTTTAAGGGATAAATCATCATCGCTCTTCCTCAAAGATAGCATCTTTGCAAAATTTACCTATTGAACCTCAACAACTTCGTTTTGTTCCAAATTGTGAACATTATCATGCAAAATGATTTTATCTTAAACGTCCATCATTATGTTGTTTAGCAGGACATATTTTCATTGTTGCTCCTCAAATGCCATATGGTTTGAAACAATTATTTTATGGTAATGATGAAGAATCAAAACATTTCAGGAAGAATGTTCATACATATAATAACAATGTACCTTTTACTTCTTATGGCTCTAGGTATGATCAAGAGTTAACAAAAAACAAGAAAGGGGTTTATACATTTAGCATTTAAGGACAAGTTTATCATTTCCTTGACAGTTTAGTGTCAACAACCAATAAGGTATCTAGAATCCAACTCTATTTCTTTGATACTAATGAGGAACTAAAAAGAAGGACTAACAGTTATGATAAACTTTGTGAGAGTACATTAAAACTAATTATGGTAGTTCTACAAGTTAATCCTCATGCCAAGTTCTTTCGAAGTCTTGGAGACATTCCATCACTTAAGAATCATGAAATAGTTCTGAGATGTTATCCTGGCCTTGATCAATGTGTTTATAGTCTTCTTACTACATCACAAGTAACTGATATATGGACTGAAATTAATGATGAATAAATTGATAAATTCCCTCACATCCAAGTCTATCGTCACTCGGGTACAAGTTATAGAATTCAGTCTTATTATGCTTGTTATAACCTACTTCAATATCCACTTGTATTTCCTTGCGGTGAATCTATATGGCATCGTCGCATTAAGCGATTGATTTCACAAAGAAACAAGAGCAATGTTTTAAATGAAAGGAGTGATGTTCATTTCAACTCCTTTACTGATCCATCTGAATTGTTTGTTGTGGAAAATACATGTAAGTTTGTCTCTTCTTTTTGTCATTTTTCAAATATTATTTAACTCCACCATTTCATTTATCAAATTTATCTTCTTTACTACTAGTTGCTGAAGAAGGATACTGTGAAGATGGTTTGGTTTTTGCTAGAGAATATTATTGCTATCGGCTCCAAATGAGAGAAAATGATGAATCTATGTTGCTCTATAGCTTAAGACTGCTTTAACAATTTATTATGGGTACTTATATAAAGATTGAAACGTCCCGACATGATTTCCATAGAAAAAACAAAATGAGATACGTACAAAAATTTTGCAAGGTGTTTTAGATAGTATTACCATTGGTCAAATAGAAGGTTCTAGAATTGGTCGTCCAGTAGTGCTCCCAGTTTCATTTATCGATGGTCCAAGGGATATGAAATGACATTATCTTGATGTAATGGCTTTGGTACAAAAAATGGTAAACTAGATATTTCCTAATGATGACTTGCAACCCTATATGGAGAGAAATACAAAACAATCTTAAATTTCATGAAAAGGCGCAAGATAAACTAGATTTATTGGCTAGAGTATTCAGAGATAAATTTGAAAATCTAAAAAATGAGTTGATCAAGAAAAGTCTTTGGATATGTGGCCGCATTTGTTTATGTTATTGAATTTCAGAAGCTTGGATTCCCTTTTGCTCATTTATTGTTAATACTTAAGCTACATTCTAAATTGCTAAATCCAGATTCTTACGATCAGATCATATCTACTGAAATACCAGATCCTAATCAAAATTCATGATTATATTCTCTTGTCATTAAGCACATGATTCATGGTCCTTGTGATTTTATGAATAAAGATTACCCTTGTATGAGAAATGGTGTGTGCAAAAACCATTATCCCAAGAACTTTTCTCCTTTTAGTGTTCATGGTGAAGACAGTTATCCATGCTATAGACGAAGACATGATGGCAGGAAAGCCAAAATTTGCAGACATGAGATTGATAATGGGTGGGTGGTTCCTCATAATCCATACCTTTTGATGCTACTTGATTGTCACATAAATGTTGAAATATGTTCAACTGTGAAGCTTGTTAAGTACTTATATAAATATGTTTTTAAGGGTCATGATCTTGTCAATTTTAGTATTGTAGATTAAGAGAGCACAACTTATATTGATGAAATCAGTAATTTCCAAGAAGGTCATTGGATTTTCTCCTCCTGAAGCTTTATGGCCTATATATGAATTTTGTCTAACAGAGATTAATCCATCAGTTTATATACTGCAGGTTCATTTCCCAGACTGGTAGTTTATTTCCTTTGACAAAAATACAGATTTGTTTTATTTGTTAAGAAATGTTGACTTCTCGAAAATAATGCTAACTGAATTTTTCAAGATAAATTTGACAAATAAAAAGGTAGAAGAGATGAAATGTCTATATAAAGATTTTCTGAAACATTTTGTTTGGAATCGAAAAACAAAAACATGGTCAAAAAGAAGTCAAAAAAAGTAACAAGAAGATTGGTTGTTGTTGACCTTAGAGAAGGAGAAAGGTATTACTTGAGGTTATTACTCACACATGTTAAAGGACCAATCTCATTTGATAACTTGTTAACTGTTGATGGTGAGAAAAAAGCTATTTCGGGGAGGCTACACTGCAATTAGGATTGCTAGCGTCTGACTCTTATATACAACAAACACTTGAGGAAGTTATTATGTTTCAAATGCCAGCATCGCTCAGAATTTTATTTGCTACACTATTGTTCTATTGTCTACTGACAAATCCTAAGCAGCTCTGGAAAACATTCAAAGAAGTCCTTTGTTCTGACTACCAGTATGCTTCTTCTTCCTATAGTACGTATACATCTAATGACATTACAAAAACGGCCCTTCAATATATTAATAAATCACTAGCGCAAATGGGAAAAACCTTGACCGATTATCATTTTGCTGATCATCAATTTCATGTTGATTATCATCAACATCAAAGTAAAGAAATACAAAGTGAGAAGAATATATAGGTTGATCCAGAAGACCTATTATTACAATCAAAGTTGAATAATGAGCATAAGTACATATTTGATTTAACTATGAATTTAGTTTTGGCTTCAAGTGGTGGAATTCTTTTTATTGATGGTCCTGGTGGAACTGGAAAGACTTTCTTATATCGAGCTCTCCTTGCAAATTTACGGTCACAAAGATATATTACAATTGTTGTGTCTACTTCAAGCATTGCAGCATCAGTCCTTCCTAATGGTAGGATAGCTCACTCAAGATTTAAAATTTTGTTTGATCTATCGATGAAAAAAGTTTGTCAATTAAGCAAGCAAAGCACTATTGCAAAATTGATATTTGAATCTAATCTTATCTTATAGGACGAGGCTTCCATGGCAAAACGAGAAGCCATTCAAGCATTTCATGATTTGCTTCAAGATATCATAGACTCTAATAAACCTTTTGAAGGAAAATTTGTTGTATTTGGTGGTGATTTTCGTCAAACCTTGCCAGTTATTAACCAAGTTACAAAACAACAACTGATTGATTTGAGTCTTCTAAATTCACATCTCTAGCCACAAATGTGTAAATTCTCTCTGATGATAAATATGAGAGCCATAGCAAATCCAGCTTTTTATGAATTTTTATTACGTGTAGGAGAAGGCACCGAGCTAGGAGATGAGTAAGATCAAATATCCTTGCCAAAAGAACTGATTATTCCTTATGATAGCAATGACGAGTCTCTTAATAGGTTATAATTTTTTTATTATATATTTTATTATCTTTTTTTTAAGAATTACAATTTCATTTTTCTAATGCATCGTTACCTTAAATAGTTCACTTGAAAACATCTTCCTTGACCTAAGCTTGTATTCATCTGATTTGTATCAGATGATAAATAGACGCGTACTGTGTCCAACAAGCAAATGTGTTGACAAAATTAATGACATGATGATTAAAAAATTGTTAGGAAATATGCATTCATACATTAGTTTTGACAAAACAGTTGATCGAAGACATCAAGCTGATTACGAAGATTTTTCCCAATTCTTTAAATCCTAAAGGCTACCTCCAAACAAACTCTTACTCTAAGAAGGCTTCCCAATAATGCTACTAAGAAATTTGAATCCAACTGAGGGACTATGCAATGGGACAAGATTGATATGCAGATAATTGAAAGACCATACAATTTTGGTAGAAATTGTCTACGGACCTCACAAAGGAAAATTGGTTTTTATACCTAAAATTCCCTTGCAATCTTCAGAAAATGAAAAATGGAATACCTTTTTTCAGAACACAATTCCTTATTCTTTTGTGCTTTGCAATAACCATAAACAAATCCTAAGGTCAAACATTTGATCATATAGGAATTTATCTCTGTCAGTCTATATTTTCACATGAAAAACTATATGTGGCTCTATTAAGAGCTCAAACTCTTGAGTCAGTTAAAGTTCAGATTATTCCAAGAACTTCTGAATCTTAAAAGTTTGATCAAAAGACAAGAAATATTGTGTTTCATGAAAATTTTCAATTAGTCAAATTATAAAAGATAAAGTTGTGAGGAGGTATGTTAATTGTTTCTTTTCAACTTGATATAAGTTCATTTCATATAAAAAAACTCTTTCCCCTGACTAATTTATTAAACAAAATTTTCAGGATGGAAAAATGTCTATTGATTAAGGATATTTTACTTAGCACTCAATGGTGGTCATGTGAAATTATCGTCTAAGAAAAACATGTTGTTGCCTCACTTGGTACACCATCAAAGAGACAAAAGTTTATCTTTTTTAATTCTGAGGTATGAAAATTACACTTTCTTCATTTAACATGTTTTTTACTTAATTATTAATAATTTCTTTATTATTAACAGGGATCAAAAGTTAAAGATATTATATTCAACAATGATATCCAACGAATGAGCCACATTTTACAACCGTGTAAGAATTATATTATTTGTAATGCCATTTTGAAGCCAATTCTGGTTCAATATCAAACTGAAGACTTGAAAATACAATGAATAATTACAAGCCGCATTGTCATTGAACTTATACCAGATGATGATAGCATCATCCCTATGAAATTTAACTATACACCATTTGCCGATCTTATCAACTGTATAAACAATAAGCAAAAATCAATTGGTTAGACCCTTAATCTATTTCTTTATACAATGTTCACAATTTTTGTCTATTATATCTAATTATATTTATATTTAACATGTGATAGATATTTTGGCCGTGGTTCTTGAAGTCTAAGATAAGAAAGAAATCAACAAAGATGATAGAAAATCAACTGTGTAGAAATTTGTTATCGCCAACAAAGAATAATTTTAATTCTCTGTTATTCTTTATATTTTGCATAAAACTGAGATAAATTCTTTTTTTTCCTGACATTTCTTTTTTATTAGACAAAAAACAGTTGCACTGTCGATATGGAATTCTTTCATTAATAACGAGGGCCAACAAATTACTGAATCCTTACACTCTTATTTGATAATTGTGTGCAGGAGACTGAAAGTGAACTTCTCTAACGGTATTTGTTTTTTCTTCATCATACTATTACATTTTATTAGTTATCTTTCTATTTTATTTTTAAATTACAATTCAAAATTTTAGGTGTTGCATTATCGACTTGGTTTGACTCAACAATTCTTGTTGATCCACCAATATAAGAAGTTGCGGATTTTAAAAATCTGCCATATCTTTACTCCAACAATCAATAAAATTATATATCTTTACTCCAACAATCAATAAAATTATATATCTTTACTCCAACAATCAATAAAATTATATAGAAATTTTATAAAATTTTGATGCTTTTATACTTATAATTATTATGTACTGGGAACATTAAAATAATAAGGAAATTAAAATCCTTATTAGCGAATGAACTTATTTGAGATAAAATCCTAATATATCCTTTAGATTGCATCAGAAATTACCAAAATTATGTTTTTGAATTCGACCAGCAAGGTAACTACATTTTATATTCTTATAAAATACTTCATATTGATTTTTTAAAATAAAAATCTTATTATATGTTATTTGCAGATAACATGGATTAAAGCTGACATTTCCTTCCAACACATCTTGTAAAAGTATATGGCATGTAAGAAATATTTTCGTTCTATAGTTGCTACTTATGGAGTTCCATTCGCTTGTAATTCTTGCAGAGAAAAACTTCCTGCTGAACATAGGTTTCCTTCTTCTCTTTTCTCTTTTCAATTTACTGCCTTTTGCTTCTTATGTGGGTTTTTTTTAATGATGTTTTTTACTTGGATGTCACGGGTGTGACTTGTTAACCCATGACATCCAATGTCCATTTTTTACTTCTTTCACGGATGTGACTTAACAAGTCACACCCGTGACACATTCTCCAACTTAATGTCCAATCTTTTTCTTCTTCACACCCGTGAGATACTCAATCCCATGACACCTTTTAATTTTAATGTCTATTTTTTTCCTTGATGGGTGTGAATTAACAACTCACACCGTGGGACTTCTTCATGGGTGTGACATGTCAAGTCATACCCGTGACACCTTTGTTTAATATCCTTTTTTTCTTCTAATTAACATATATTCTAACTTTTGATATTATGTCCTTTTTTTCCTTCTAATTAACATCTAACTTTTGATATAGATGTTGTTATGATGTGGATCTGACTGATGAAACAGGAACTATCACGGCTTCCATTTTGGCGAGCTCACTAAAAAACTTTTGAATTTCAATGCAGTTGGAGCTACGCAATATTACCATCAGGTTATATTTTTTGAATTAATATATTTTACATGTGCAATTTAATATGACAACGATTATCTTTATATGTCTGACAATCAACATTTTTTCATTCCCATAATAAGAATATGGAACTTCCTCTAGAAAAGGTGTACACAAAATTTAGAAGCAAAACATTTCTTCTTCATGTCAAACCTGTAAATATTTAGTCATCAGATGCAAAACAACGGTTTACTGTTATGTATTACCATGAAATTGATGATGATGAACTACAAAAGGCTTCGACTTCACCTACAAAAGATGATCAAATTTTAACTAATGATCAAAAAAACACTGTTGACAATGCTGACACAACTGAAATTACACCTCCACCTATTTCAGGTATTCATTATTTGTCATTATTTATTCATTCAGTTTTTGCGTTTTGATCTTTATTAAAATATGTAAACTTCTTTTTTTACATTTATTATATTATCATATGTTATTTATCTATCTAGCATTTTTTAAAAAAATAATGTCACCTTATATACTTTGTGGCTAATATACTTTGATTTTTTGTATATTTTTAGAACATATTGCTGAATCTTCTTCATCGGTCAGATAATGCCTTCATAAAAGATTCAGCCATATTGAACCCAGTCTGCAGTCAGATGCAGATATGATCATCAGCCATATTGAACCCAAACCACAATTAGATAGAAATGGTGATCTCAATAACAAAAACCCTAAATTGTCATAAGCTATTTCTATTAGAACAAAATGATCATGTGACTTGTGTACCTTTTGTGCTTTAATTTCATGTTTTCTTAAACCTCAAAATTCTGGACATCATATAATTTTGAATATCCATATGATGGTTTTTTTTATTGTTAAATCACAGCTGTGAATAATTTTATTACTTGGATCGTAACCGTTTATCATCTTTATTAAACTCTTGCAAATCATGAGCTTCAAACTTCAAAAACATCTCATCATATTGAATGAAGAAGAAAACATTTTCTTTACTTTATGTTTATGTTCTCTTTTTTTAAACATTTCTTGCTTTCTTTTGTGTTTCTATTTTTAATTTTTATTAGATTTTTGTAAAATAAATTCTTATAAATAGAGCATCATGTGAAATTCTGAATATAAACCTAAATTATGTACATAAACCTGATTAACTTATTCTCATTTTACTACTAATCTTAATATTACATGTTAATTATTTCTAGATAAACTTTAATAGAGTCACATCTGTGACTAATGATAACAGAATACGAAGAGGC
Source organism: Erythroxylum carthagenense (assembly GCA_026413575.1). Taxonomy (NCBI): domain Eukaryota; kingdom Viridiplantae; phylum Streptophyta; class Magnoliopsida; order Malpighiales; family Erythroxylaceae; genus Erythroxylum; species Erythroxylum carthagenense. The sequence continues at coordinate 49,031,719 of JANZLD010000007.1, read as the reverse complement.
AATCAATTAGACGTAACTAGAACATAGACATCAAAACCTACAATTATAGTCAAGGTATTCAAGAATCACAAAATTTAAGCATTCACAACAATCACGAGTCACGGGTGTGACTTAAATAAGTCACACCCATGATTGATCATGTTAGGCTATCAACTGTTGGAACCCCTCCCTGGCAAGACACGTGTCCGACGTCCTACGTGACATCTGGACGCGCACCAATGTTTCTGTTTGTGGAAAGTAATATGCGATGGTTGAAGTATACTGTGTTGTATATGAGATGG
>JANZLD010000007.1:49005570-49017797 GCA_026413575.1 Erythroxylum carthagenense | reverse complement strand
CTTAATATACATTTAAAATTTTACAACCTAATTTTAATTATTCATTTTTAGTATTCTAAAATATATATTTTTAATATTTCTATCATAATTCCTTTCTTCATATACATTTAAAAATTTAAATACTGATAATTTGATCGCAAATTTTAAAATTGTACAATATTCATTTATACATTAAATAATATAAGATGTTAGGACTTTTTTTAATTATGTTAATTAATTAAATATTTATATTTTTCACAACATATTAAATTAAGTAATTGAATTTTTAAACCTTAATTAACTATAATATTTAATTAATGTAAACATATTTATTCTTAAGTTTTGTATAGGGTAAATGATCATATTTTATCTCCTGATTTTTTATACCAAATTTTTACTAACTAAATTTACTTGTTATTTTTTATATTCAAATATATATATATTTTTTGAATAATTTTGTCATAATTCTTTTATTATTATAAATTTAAAATTTTAAATATTAATAATGATATCACAAAATTTTAAATTACACAGTATTTATTTATTTTAAACTTATTTTGCTTGAGTTTTTATTCAGTTTATGTATTTTATATATTTACAACATACACATTATACTATACATTTTCTTAATTTTTAAATGTTTAATCCTAAATTTTGCTTACTAATTTTATTTATTCATTTATGATATTCTAACTTATATATTTTAATATAAAATTTAAACCTTTTAAATAAAATATGCATTACAAAATTTAAATATTTAAAATTTAATTATAATTTTTTTAAATTTTCTATATTTATTTATACATTAAAATTATATAATAATAACGAATTAAATTAAGAGGGTATTATTGCTTACTTGCATGTACCTTGCGGTTAGATTTAGAGCTCGGAATCCGATCCCTTCGTTCACCCAAAAAATAATTAAATCTCCGAAGTACCCTCAATTATCCGATCAAATTTACGTGACAGACCCATCAATGGCTTAGGTGATGGACTCCACTGGGACTCTTCCTCGCCTCTCGACGCTCTCCTCCTCGGCCATCTCATTCCTCAACGAAAATCTCAACTGTCAAGCAGATCTCGATCGAGCGCAGAGCCTTGTCTCGGAGCTGCACTCTCAGTGTCTGGACTTGGACCAAGCCCTAGACCACCTCAAATCGAACCTCGGATCGAGGCTTGTTGCTTATGCTTCGTTCTCCCATGGGATTCATCGACTAGTGAGTGATGCTCAGTCCAAGTTGACGGCACTCGACTCCTTCACTCGCACTACTTCTCCATCAGGTGCCAACTCGTTATGCCAATTTCAGTCTCTGTGTTGAAATTTCTAAAATTTGTGTCGATTGTGTGTAGATGGAGGACTGGACAGCGGAGATGGGTCAAAGGAGCTGCCGGCGCTCGCCAAGGAGGTGGCGAGAGTTGAAACTGTTCGAGCTTATGCCGGTGAGTTTTTATTTTCATTGCCAAATCAAGATCTGCACTTGAATTAAATTGCATTGACTGTAAAGCTTTGTGAATTGAGTTATATTGACTGTACAGTTTTGTGGATTTTAGTTTTAGGTGGTTATAACAATGATTTGAAATTGTGAAACTGTTTGGATTTTCTGCATTGCATGTATAATGAATTCAATCTAGAGTTTTTGAGCGAAGCGTTCACTTTCTCATTGCTTTTGTTAGTTTATGGGGAACAAGTAAACTTTTTATTCCCTGAGAATCTTCTGATTCTGTGAACGAATATTTTGCTTGTATTTTCTAGAGACTGCGTTAAAGCTTGACACTTTGGTTGGTGATATTGAAGATGCTGTATCTTCTAGTATGCACCGGAATCTAAGCAAGCATTCTTCATTCGGTAGTTCAGAGGTGAGTTTTATTTACAAAAGTCAATGCTGTTTCAAATTTCTTCATTCTGTTTTTTCTTTCAGAACATATGCACTTTATCTAACTTTCAGGAAGCACGGCTACTTGCTATCAAGACCATTGGACAGGTTGAAGATGTTTTAACATTAGTAACAAAAACACATCCTCAGTGGATGCGTCTTGTTTTGGCAGTTGATCATAGAGTTGATCGGTCTCTTGCCATGTTGAGACCCCAGGCAATTGCAGATTATCGTGCCCTTCTTGCTTCACTTGGGTGGCCACCGCCTCTTTCCACCTTGAGTTCTTTAAAACCTGATGCGAGGAAATCAACTGAAGCCCTCAATCCTCTTTTTACAATGCACGGGGACCTCAAACGAAGGTATTGTGAAAACTTTCTTGCCTTGTGCCGCTTGCAAGAGTTGCAGAGACGAAGAAAATCTCGGCAACTTGCAAGCTATAACTTGGAAGGTGCTCTTATACAGCCACTCTGGACAATTGAAGAACTTGTAAATCCTATATCCATTGCTTGCCAACGACATTTTTCAAAGTGGGTTGATAAGCCAGAATTCATTTTCACTCTTGTGTATAAGATAACAAGGGATTATGTTGACAGTATGGACGATTTATTGCAACCACTGGTTGATGAAGCAAGGCTGTTGGGTTACAGTTGCCGAGAAGAATGGGTATCGGCAATGGTAACCTCTTTAGTGACGTATTTGGCCAAAGAGATATTCCCTATTTATATAGGTCAGCTGGATGAAGAAAGTGTTACTGGTGTCCAGTCTCAGGCTAGAATATCATGGCTCCATCTTGTTGACCTGATGATTGCTTTTGATAAACGCATTCAGTCTCTGGTAACACTTTCTGGAATCTTGAATTCCTTTCAGGGAGATGATAACCTGCCGAAAGTTTCCTCCCTATCTGTTTTCTGTGATAGGCCTGATTGGTTTGATTTATGGGCTGGGATAGAGCTTAATGACACACTTGAGAAGCTAGGACCTGAGCTAGATGATGAGAGAATTTGGAAAATCAGAATTCAGGGAGGAGCTTTGCTCTCTGCTTCTGAAAATTACAAATCTCCAGCTATTTCTGTTGCCTTCGTTCAACGTCTATCCATAGTGATTGATCGATGCCGATCACTGCCTACCAATCTTTTGAGATCCAGGTTTTTCAGATTGGTTGGTGGGCCTATTATACAGCGATTTCTTAATTGTATGCTTCATAGATGCCAAGAGGCGGAGGGACTGACGGCCTTAACTGATGATGATGCTGTAATCAAAGTTGCACACTCCGTGAATGCTGCTCACTACTTTGAGTCTGTTTTAAAGGAGTGGTCTGATGATGTTTTTTTCCTTGAGATGAGTTCTGATAACCAAAATCAATTGGAAAACTCTATCAATTATGGCAGAAATGGCAGGGAAGGATCATTTGATGGATGTGGTGGCATTCTGGATGAAGAGATAACACAGTTGGAGGATTTCAGGAAAGAATGGGTAGAGAAGATATCCATTGTTGTTTTGAGGGGTTTTGATGCCAGGTGCCGAGATTATGTGAAAAACAGGAGGCAGTGGCAGGAAAAGAGTGAAGAAGGTTGGACAGTGTCCAAAAATTTAGTTGAGGCTCTAGATTATTTTCAAGGAAAAATTTCAGTGATACAAGAAAGTTTGAATAGGATAGACTTTGTTAATGTGTGGAGGAGCTTGGCTGCTGGTGTTGATCGTTTACTTTTTACTGGTATTCTTATGAGCAATGTCAAATTTAATGATTCTGGTGTTGAAAGATTTAGTAGTGATTTAGAGGTTCTGTTTGGTATATTTAGGGCTTGGTGCTTGAGGCCAGAGAGTTTCTTTCCCAGAGTGAGTGAAGGATTGAATTTACTAAAGATGGGGGAGAAAAAAATTAAAGTTGGTTTGGCTGGGGGAGGCAAATGGATGAAGGAGAATGGCATTCGGCATTTGACTGTAGCAGAGGTAGAAAAGATACTAAACAGTAGAGTATTCCCAAGTTAAAAGGTTTTCCAATTTGATATCTTCTTGATAGTAATATCTACTCTGAACTTGGCACGTGGAAGTAAACAAAACATTTCAGTGATGCCATGGTAATCTTTATTCCTCAACGTATGTGAATGGCTCAGGTCTTCACCTATTACTTTCTCTTTCCTGAATATAAAACATCCAGTAGTTTATTCAAATGTCTTGACTTTTGGCTGTGCGTGGAGGTGAATATAAGTTGGTCTATCTTATGCAATCTTTTATCCTTATTCAATTTAAAAACTTCAGGCTCTGAAGTAATATTGTGTTTCTGAGTCCAGTTTCCCTTTTTATTCATTATTTAAAGATGAGTTAGCAGGTAATCTCCATTTTACAAGCTTTGTATCAATTTCCAGAGCTAAACTGGCAAAGTAGGACCACATTGTGAATCATAAATCTTTTCAAAATTAGAAAATATATGGTTATATCAACTATGATACTTCTAATTAAGCTGCCTGAATACTTCGCCATAATATTCCTCTCCATCTTGACATTAGCAATTGCTGCATTCTACATCAGTCTGAATCAGCTACTCCATCATTAATTCCTTATTTTGTTTAGCTTCTGATGCATATACAGATAATTCTCTGTTTTCCTTATCTCACCTGTATGATTTAATAACAAAACTTAGTATACAAAAATAATGCTCCTTCACGGAGCTTCTCTTTGAATAGTATTACTCCATCTTATCCTGGGGCACGGTTGAAATGGTTTAAGTTTGCTTCTTCCACTGAGATAGTGATGGATCATTAATTCAACTGAGCTACAATGCTAGAAGCCTCATGGCTCTCCAGCATTATTGTAATGCCATTTTGTGGTTGGGACTTGAAGGTTGATTGTCATCTGCATGCAATTTATCTTGGATAGTTTGGTTACGAAGCATAAGCATAAAGTGCCAGTAGATGCCTAGGTTTGGTTGGAATATAGGTGAATATGGAACAAAAGGACCATGGTTTTTACTGCACATATGGTTTTTCGTATTTTATTTTAGATGCTCAGTTTGATCAAGTTCAACGACGCAAGAACAAGTGTAACAAAGATTTATGTTACGATATTTGTGGCGTAGCTAGGTTGAGAATTTAGGGATTGAGAACAACGACGAGAAGAAAAATAACGAAGAGAAAGAAACAGAAGAAGCAATAGAGAGAGGAAGTTGGAGAGAGAAAATAAGAGTTGTTATTCGTTACTCCGACTTCCAGTCCCAACGGTTATATTAACGACTATAATAGCTCGTTGAGCAAGAAGTGTTTGATGTACACGACATCGTTAAGTATTATTCAATTCTACATCGTTTACAGCCGTCAATTCCTATTTCACCCTTCAACTAACGAATTCCTATCATTTCCCTTCTTTTCAAGAACCTTGTCTACGAGGTCTGCGTTAGGAAAATGTTGCTGCATATCATACAAAAATTTCCAAGAGATGTCTTTATCCTTCGAAGAAGACCACTGGACTATTATCTTTACTACCGATCGATTATTATGATTAATCAATCTTCAATCAATAACAACAATCGGTATACGAAGTGCTGAATACAAAGATGACGGTAATACTAGCGAAGATATTGCAAAATCAGAGACTTGTGGCTGCGAAACTTGAAAAGCAAGATGAATCCTACTATATTCTGGCAAATCAATTAATATTATATGTGACAGGTCTTATCTTCTGAATGATCTTGAAGGGGCTATAGAATAAATTCGCCAGCTTTTGCGATTGACGTCTCTTAAGACTTTGTTGACGGTAAGGTTGTAGTTTTAGATAAACGTAATCGCCCACCACCAATGTTCTCTCTACTCGATGGTGATCAACAATTTTCTTCAACCGATTTTGTGCTCGTTGTAAATGAACATGCCAAATATTGATCATAATTTCTTTATCTAACAAAACTTGATGCATTGCTAAAATAGAAGAGTCGCTCGCTAAATATGGAGTATACAATGGAGGTGAAAAACCATAGACAACTTGAAATGGAGTAATGTTAATAGCCAAATAAAATTTAGTCTTGTATCATGATTTTGCCAAGAATAACTATCTACTTTAATTCGCTGGACAATAAGGAGATGTACAATGAAGGTATGCTTCGAGTTTGTAATTGAAAACCTCTGTTTGTCCATTCGATTGAGGATGGTAAGCAATGGAAAATTGGAGCTTAACATCTTGAAGATGAAACAGTTCTTTCCATAAAACACTCATGAAAATGGCATCTTTTTCCCTAATAATCGTTTGTGACATATCATGTAGCTTGAAAATATGATCCATAAAGATTTTAGCAATTTGATACAAGTCTCATGAGAGAACCAACCCTAAAAGCTAGCTTGAAGGATGAGAGAGCTCATAAGCCTATAAACCCCACATTAGTTTCTTTTATTACCAATGTGGGACAATTAGATCGTAACATCCCACCACGCTTTGTGGTCTAAGACCAGTAGGTTGACTTTGTGATAGACCTTTTTTAGCCCCGGACGAACACTGCAATGTCGGCGTCACCACCCGTGGACGTGGCATGAAGACTTGAAGGAGTGGTGTTAGCTCTGATACTAATTGATACAGGTCTTATAGGAGAACTAACCCCAAAGGCTGATATGGACGTAGAGGTGAATAATGCTAGTTCTCACGTTGGTACATATGAGCATAGGGTGTGTGTTGCTTGCCCGCTTTTGTATTGCAAGTTGTGGGGCTATGGATATGTTGGAGATGGCGTTTTTGATTGTGCCTAGGAAACTATTGGAAGAACCAGTCAAAGAAGAAAAGTTTGAGTAGGTCAATAAACCTAGTTTCTAGGATATGATTCGTTATTATTTGTTATTTGGTTTGTTATTTTCATTTCAAGTCTTAGGAGGTTGTTATTCAATTGTAGGACCAGTTCAAAATAGCTTAGGAAGTTTTTATTTGTTTCCATTTTCATGCGACTTAATCGGTAAGTTTCCATAGTTATGGAAACTATTTAAGGATGTTTTGTATAACGAAAGTGTTGGGAAAATCGGGTATTTTTTCCTCTAAGGTAAATAACTAGTGAAGTGAACCAATTCGGTAATACCCAGGAAAGACGGTCAAACGGACTCCTAAGACAGTATTACCATTTCACGTAAGATCCCAAGAAAGGGCGGAGGGGTTATAAACGGTTCCACTTAAAACCCGACCTCTTAGACAGAAATTACTTACACGGTGTATTTATCACAACCTAAACCCTTGTACACATACGAACAATAAATACACCCAAATAAATTAAACACAACACTACAAATATACCAGACAAATAATATTAAATACTATAAATGCGAAATAAATAAAAGAGATAAGGAAAGAACACACCCGAAAATTGATAACAGAGTTCGGCCAATTTTGCCTACTTCTCTGAGCACTACTTAGGCAACCTGCTCTTATTAAAAAGAGAATACTAAATTTGATATGTATACAAATTTTGTGGGATGATTAGATAAGGGAGGGGGAGGAGTTATTTTATAACGTCAAAAACTCCTCCCAACTTCATCTCTTCCCAAAAATGGGAGAGATATTGTGCCAAAAAAGTCAAAAATGAACAAATAGCCACAAAGTCAAAAAAATACAGTAGAAAGGAGGAAGGAATAATCAATAAAAACAAAACCCCTTTTCCCTCTGAATTTCCTAACTCCTTTAACCCTCTGAAAATTCTCTGTGCTATCTAAAGCAGCAGCTTGGATATATCAATTAGTATCAGAGTCAAGTTACCCAGAATGGAAATCTACCAAAATTCTAACGCTAAGTTTCATATTGAGATTTCTGATATGGTTTCACGCATGATACTTCCATTGATAACCTGACCACTATGATGCAAGCCTTGCTAAATGAATTTCAAAACTTTAAATCTCCAGTAAGCCCTTCGCGAGCTGCTCGTGATGAAAATCTGTTTTCTAGCGGTGACAGCTTAGCTAGAGGCAATGAAGCTTGGAAGAAACCTCTGAAATTGTCCTTTCCATGCTTCGACGACACAAATTCGTAGGGGTGGCTCTATAAGGAAGAATAGTTTTATGAATACCACGCAGTGCCAATTGGACAACGAGTTTCCATGGCATCTTTTCATTTGGAAGGACTAGCACTACAATGGCATAGATGGTACTCAAAGGATCAACAACGTATGCTTTGGCCTAAATTCAGTAAAACGATTTTACAGTGATTTGGTCCAACAGAATTTGAGGACCTTGCCAAAGCACTTACATGCCTTTGATTGACTAGTACGGTGGAAGCATACCAAGAGAGTTTCGAACAACTCTCTGATAAGGTGGATGGCTTATCGGAGTCATTTAAAAGAGGTTGTTTTATTGTTAGATTAAAGGATGAGATCAGAATGGATGTCACGATCAAGCATCCCACTTCGTTAGCAGAAGCCATTAGTGTTGCAAAGTTAATAGAGGAGTGGAACCAATTATAGAAACGAACTACACCTAGGTTGGCCAACTTCTGATGGAGGACCATCAAGCCAAGCCATACAAGAGGTTGTAAATATGGGCCTTGATCCGGTTAGTCCAAATGAAAGTGATAATGGTGATGATGATGATCCAGACGGTGAAGAAGAACCTAACTTGGTCTTAAAACTATAGTTTTGTTAAGGCCATTCGGAATTCACAAAGCACTTACTTTTGAAGCTTAATCTGCATCAGGTGTTTCAGTCAACAAGCTCATTGTGTGTTGTGCATTTTTACGTGCTTTAGACTTAATTTGCAGCCCAATTTGAGACCCAAATGCAGCCCAATTCATTCCCAAGTCTGGTTGAATTTGGGAGATAAATAAAGACTCTAATTCTCCTTCTTTATGTTGATTTATTTCCTTTATGATAAGACCTTTTATTACCTTGAGTTATGTTTATTTTATTTCCTTACTAATGTTGTTTTATGGTGACTTAATGGCTGGTGAGAAACTGAATTATGTGGTTCTCCATCAGTCCTTTTCGTTTGCCTTATTTCCTTATATATAGTGATGTAAAGCTCTCCTACATTTAAGAAAAATTATCAATCAAATTGAAAGGATTTGCTTTGCAATCTTTAAGGTTTGAATGTTTTCCTAAAACATATCATTGGGTTTTATTAATTTCCAAAAACTAAAGGGTTTTGTTTGTTTCCAAAAACAAACACCTATCTTTCACCCATTTAACTTTCCAACCGAATTCCTACAATTCCAGCTTTCCATTTCCAAAATGTCCTGTGCAAGAAAATTCATATCTTCTTTTCTACTCATCATCTCGAGAATCTTCCTTCATCATTGTTGTAGTTCACTTCTTGAACTTCAATTTAGCCTCAAGAACCACTCGAAAATGCTCAGCCGTTTTCACATAAATGCACTTTGAAATCGTCTAGTCTGCAGCCACGGTTTCCAGAACATAGTCGAATTAAAAAATTCATAACTTTTCACCCGTTGATCCGATTAACAAACTTCTTTCACCAAAGTTGTAACCCACATCCTATTCTACAATTTTTCTTCAAGAATCACCTCCAAATTCCAAGCCATTTCACCGGAATTCCAGATTGAAAACAAAGATGTTTTGGTTCTAATAGATGGGGGAAGTTCACATAATTTTATTGATGGAAGGATGACAACAAAGTTTGGGTTGCCAATTGATTATGGGAAGAAGTTTCACATCATCATTGCTAACTAAGAGAGAAATAAATGTTTAGGGGTATGTAAAGGCGTGAAACTTTGTGTATAGGGATGTTTAATTGAAGTTGATTACTTAGTGTTGCCCAAGGCTGCTTATCTAATCAGAATGACTGTTCAGTGGCTTGAAACTTTAGGCCTAATTGAGACCAATTAAGCAAAGCTAAAGATGGCCTTTAATTATAAAGGGGCTCAATATGTTTTCCACAGGTTAGTTAAAACAATAAGAGATGGAGGCCCTAACCAAAAAAGAATCAGGAACCATGAATTCTCATCTTTTACGTGGAGAAGGTTTCCTCATCCAACAGGTAACTACTGAAATAGTTTCCACCGAATCCTCAATAACTACACCAGATTTGAACGCCCTTTTATCTCGATTCTCTAGTATCTTTAAAATGCCCAATAGTCTCATTCCTGTTTGCACTCAAGATCATTGTATCCCTCTCATCCAAAATTCCAAACTGGTGAATGTGCGACCCTATCGCTATCCCTATTACCAAAAATCAGAAATTGAAAGGCAAGTTAAGGAATTGTTAGAAACCAATTTGATCAGGCCCAGCAATATCCCTTTCTTAGGAGGTTTTGCATTGACTATCGATCTCTTAACAAAGTAGCAATTAAAGATAGTTCCTAATTCTTGTAATAGACAAACTGATGGACAAGCTTTATGCTGCACATTTCTTCACTAAACATGTCCTATGATTCGAATACCATCAGATCAGGGTGTTTGATGTCGATATCCCAAAAAGGCCTTTTGGACACATGACGGGTACTATGAGTTCTGTGTCATGCCATTCAGGCTCACCAATGCCTCGTCAACTTTTCAAAGCCTTATGAACGATCTGTTCTATTCTTATTTGCGCCGATTTGCGTTGGTTTTTTTGACAACATCTTGGTGTATTCAAAGACTTGGGAGGAACATCTGGAGCATCTCCAAATTGTCTTATCAATTATGAACCAACATCAGTTGTATGCTAAGAGGAGTAAATGCGTCTTTGGAGTACAACGCGTTGAATATTTGGGCCATGTTATCAGATCCTTCAAAAGTACAGGCAGTCAAGGATGGGCCTATTCCAAAAATAGTAAGGGAGGAATGTGGATTTCTAGGCCTAGCAGGGTATTATCATAAGTTCATTCAGCAATATGTTATGATTGCTGCACCCCAAACCTACCTATTAACTAAAGAGGGATTTATTTGGAAGGAAGAAGTTGCATTAGCTTTCAAGCAGTTGAAGGTGGCCTTAATCCAAGCACTGATTCTAAGACTACTAGACTTTACTCGTCTTTTTGTTATGGAATATGACGCATGTGGTTGTGGACTGGGAATAGTTCTCATGCAAGATCATAGACCCATCACCTTCTATAGTGAAGCTTTAAAGGTACCATACTTAATTATTCAACCTACGAGAAGGAGATGTTGGCATCGCAAAAGCAGTCTGAAAGTGGTGACCATATCTCTTAGGACAATCTTTTATCGTGAGGATTGATCAGAAGAGTCTGAAGTTTTTATTGGAATAACTTATCACCACTCCGGTATAAGCAAGGTGGCTACCAAAACTCATGGGTTATGACTACAAGATTGAATATAAGCAGGGGACCCAGAATAGTGTCACCGATTCTCTATCCAAAATGATTAAGATTCACTTCATTGCTGTCACACGACCCCAAGCTCTTTGGTGGGACCAATTGCGTTAGGAATGTGCCACGGATTCTTTCTATGAGGATTACAAGTCTAACCCGCAAGCTCAATAGCAGGATGGCAATTGGTTTCTAGGTGAGCGCATTCTTTTGAACTCTAATTCTTCTTTGGTGCCTTTCATCCTGTCTGAGGAGCATGATGCTACGTCGGGGTGACATTTTGGCTATCAAAGGACTCTCTCTAGATTGAAAGAAGATTTTTATTGAGTGGGAAAGTAAAGGTCGATTAAGGAGTACATTTTGAGTTATGAAATGTGCCAAAGAAACAAAAGTGAACAACTTTCCCCAACTGGACTTATGCATTCGTTGCCTATACTAGAGAGAGTTTGGACAAAGATCTCGATGGATTTTGTCGAGGGGCTTTTGACTTCTGGCAACTATTAGGTAATTTTGGTCATTGTGGATAGGTTATCTAAGTATGCTCATTTCATTCTATTGTCTTTCCCCATGTTGGGACCCGAAGGAAAACGAAAGGATGAAGGATAGCGGACGAATGCAAACAAATCACAAAATGCAGAAACGAAACGAAAGCGGAATAACAAAACAAAATTATCGAATCATTAAGCGAAACAAAACGAAAAATCGGATTCAAATTTGCGAAAATGAAATCGAAAGTGGAATCGAATCGAAGGCAAATACAAAAGATCGAACGGAAATCAAATAACAAAGTGGATCGAATCGAAGCAAACAAATGAATCAAAAGCAAATCAAATACAGAAACAAACGAAAACAGATCCGACATCCGATAACATACTTTTTAACAAACGAACACATTGGAGACCTTAGACTCAAACTATCCCAAAATCCGGTATAATTTTTTTTCCTTTTTCTTATTCATTTCTTTCATCTTTAGTCAATTTCATTCAAAACATCCCAAATCATAGTAATCTCCTTACAATCACATAAATCCCATAATCCCTCTTTTAAACATTTAATTCTTATTTTTTTTCAACTTATTATTTAACAAAATTTCGGCAGCATAACGACTGCTTTTCATAAAACCCAAAACCTGCAAGGGTTTAAAAACACTTCTATAAT
>JANZLD010000007.1:48962870-48975650 GCA_026413575.1 Erythroxylum carthagenense | reverse complement strand
CCGTAGGGGGTTAAAATCCACCGGTGCCTGGGTTCGCCGAGATCCTGTGGCTCGGCCCAGACGTCGCGGACCCAACAGTGTCAGAATCTAAAATTTCATTCTTCTATCCATTTCATTTAGTGCACTAGGTGTCAAAATTTTAGTATCCTAAATCTGAAGGACTGTTTGGCTAGGTCTCTCTCTCTATCAGTTGTTCATTTATGGAATATAAACCAGGTAAGAGCCATCTTCTTAATTAACTATATTCTATTTCCTAACATAAGAGCTGTTACCTTACAAACTATATAATATAAGATAATTTACTATCAATCTTTGATATTTGTAGTGAATTACATAAAGAATGAATATGATGTATATATTACCTTTGTTTGTTATGGAATAGGAGAAATCTTCTATTCTTTAAATCTAGAACATATATTGTAACGTATGTTTTAGATATTAGAGTGTCTACAGTTGTTAATTACAAGTTTTGATCTTTTTAAGATGATGCTTACAAAAATGTCATCGTACATTCCCAGTGTTTTTTTGCTAAATTTGGTGGTTTTATTATTATAGTAATGCAATGGTTATGGGATTTTATTATTAAACATATTTGTTTTGTTAGGAAAACATCAAAACTCTTGAGAGAATGGACAACATTTCACTTTTAGCATCTTTAATTTGATAATGGTGAGAGCGTATTTGCTGATGATAAGTTAAAGTTACCCCTAAACTAATTAGCTTGGGACAAAAAGAGGGAGTTAATTTTTTATTGTTATAAATACTCTAAAGCATTGAAGGTAGAATTGGTTGTGATTGAGTTTTCTAATTGTGAAATCATATGGTAGGATTGGTTGGTTTCAAATTGAAGGTGAAATGGTCAGAGACCAATAAAAACTTGGGTGAAATGAGAGATCTAATGATGAAAAGATTTATACCTAGCAAATATTTTCATTAGTTAGTTGATATGAACGATAGATACTTGAAATTAGTTGACATCACATGCAACCTAAAATTTTTCCTTGTCGTCCGACATTACAAAAATTTGTGCATATGCTGTAATACAATGCTTTCTTCTTGTGATATTGTTAATGTGTAAACTAAAGATTAAAAGTTATGTAAGATTAATATGCATACTACCATAACGATTATTATATCTAACTATAAAATCACTTTTTAAAATAAAAATTGTGTATAACTGAGTAATGCTGATAGATCTTGAATGTATAAATGATTAACACCTGATAGTTTAATTAATCTTGAATTTCTTGAGGGAGTTCAAGCTTTTATTGACTATGTATGTTCTCGACATGCATATATAGATGGTTTAAAAATCAGATGTCCATGTAAAAAATGCAAACATATTCGTTTTCTTCCTCTTAATGAAGCAAATCTCCATTTATTAAGAAAAGGCTTTGTTCCAAATTATTTTAAGTAGATATGACATAGGGAGCCATTAATTTGTAGCACCTCAAGGGGTAATGAAGTAAACTCGTCAATAAATGTAGATAGGTTTGAAAGGGGAACTGGATTTATAACCAATAAGTGGGTGTAACTAAAAATTCTTACACCCAAATGGTTTATGATGTAGCTAGTTATAACTTTCAAGCAAATATAGAAAATCTTGAAGAAGAACCAAACCCAAATTTTTTTTTTGACTTACCATAATCAGCTGACTAAGAATTATGCCTAAATTGTGAGACCATGACTCAATTATCTTCAATTGCTCAAATATTGAACATAAAGTCTAAAGGACATATTTTTTATCAAAGTTTTGATAAAATTCTTGCTTGGTATAATGAATCATTGCCTCTTGATCAGAAAATGATTGATAAATTTTACAATATGAAGAAACTTATTAAGGGTCTTAGTTTGCTAGTTGAGAAAATTAATTATTGCAAATTAGGATATATGTTGTTTTGGGGAGATGATGTGGAATTACAAAAGCGCAAATTTTGTGGTAAATCTAGGTTCAAACCAAGAAAGCATACTATAAAGCATAAACTAGTACTTTGGAAGAAAATGTATTATTTCCTGTTAACTCCGAGACTTCAAAGACTATATGCCTCTGATGCTACCGCATCTCACATGACATGACATAATGAACATGAATAGGAAGATGGAATAATGAGTCATCCATTAGATGCACTCACTTGGAAACATTTCACTAACACCCATTCTGAGTTTGTAATCAAAAGTCAAAATGTTAGGTTTGGATTATCGATATATAGATTCCAACCTTTTGGTCAATCCAACCAACATTATTCATCATAGACAATCATAATTACTCCTTATAATTTGCCTCCATAGATGTGATAAATGACTTATATATGTTTTTGATGGTGATTCTGTTAGGGCCTACGAATCCAAAGCACAAAATTGATGTATTCTTATAACCACTGGTATCTGGATGGAGCATAATAAGACAATTGGCTTGCCTTTACCGTGGCAATGATTATGCCTTTTATCTTCCTAATGGGGGAAAAACATTTTACTCCAGATCATCCATTTAGATGCAATAAACAAAAGTTATTAAGAATAGGATGGTACAAAAAACTTGGCACCCTCATAAAGCTGGTGAAGAGATATTATAGTAGATTAATGAATTAGGGTTGCTAAAAGTTACAGAACTTAAAGTTGAAGAAGTTAATAAAAGCATTAGTAAAAACTTTGGTTGGAGGAAATGAAGTGTCTTTTGATATTTTCCATATTGGAAAGCTATTTTGATACGTCATAATCTAGTTGTGATGCATATAATTTTTTTGACAACTTGTTCAACACCATAGTGAACATTGAAAGGGGTACAAAAGATAATGCAAAATCAGGAGCTGATTTGGAACATTTTTGTAGAAGGAATGAGTTAGATAAAAATCTTTGCATGGGTAAATATCCAAAAGCTTGTTACACTTTGGATAAAAAACCAAAAGAATTTTTTTTTTGTGAATGGTTGAAGAGTTTGAAGTTTCCTGATGGTTATGTTTCAAACTGGGCATGGTGTGAGAACATGAGGAAGTACAAATTATTTAGGATGAAAGGTCATAATTGTCATATGTTTATGCAAAGGCTAATTCCAATTGCATTTTGGGAGTTGCTACCAAATAAGATATGGAAAGTTATAATTTGTTTTTCAAAATCTTAACATCATTTGAAATAAAGTTGGCTAAATTGGAAAAACAAGAAAGGAAATTCCAGTTATCTTATGCAAATTAGATGGGACTTTCTCTCTAAGTTTCTTTGACTGTATGGAGCATCTACCCATACATTTAACACACAAGGCTAAACTTACTAGTCCAGTTTAATATCAATGGATATATCTATTTAAGAGGTAATTATAGTTAATATTTAAATAAAACTTGTGGCATGGTTTAATTAGTAATTGTAATAATCCTATTTTTAATGTAGATATTTGCATCACTTGAAGAAAAATGTTAAAAACAAGGCTAAAGTTGAAGGCTCGATATGTAATGCTTATTTAGTAGAGGAAACAAGTACATTTTGTTCACACGATTTTAAGCTGCATGCGTACACAAGAGAAGGAAAAATTCCTTGTAATGACGATGGGGTGAAACAGGCAATGTTGATAGTAACTTATCTATTTTCACATATCCTAGAAAAACTTATAGACATTCAGCAAGAAGAATGTTGACACACGAAGAAATAGAGGCCACCCATGGTCGCATTTCATCGAATTGCCAAGAGGTTCAACCTTTCGTGCAGTAAATTTAAGTTAATTTTGAAAATGATTATTTAGTTTTTCAAGGTAAGTGGTGTTCACAACTAAAATACATAACAATGCTTTAGATTAAATGAGAAATGGTTACATAAGCTAATGCCCAAAAGACAACAAGATTATAGCAATAAAAAAGTTAAAATCCACTTTCCTCGATGGTTCAAGAAATATGTAAGTTTTCACTTGCAATAATTGAAATGGTTGAATTGTCATATCAAAGTGTTTAAATGACATTATACTATTTAATATGATAATTTTTTAATGCAGGCCTCAGAAAATCCAATAGAGAACAAGTTTATATGTGATATTGCAAAAGGACCTTTGGAATTGTTAAATCGTATTTGGTGTATTTTGTTAATGAAAATAAATTCCATACAAAATATTATGGTCATATCATGACAACAGTAAGTAGTGGGCATACAAGGATAATTGATGGATTACTATAGTAAAATCGTTAAGATACTTGAAATTAAGTACCTTGCATTGCCAATAAAATGGAGTGTGATATTTATGATTGAATGGTTTGATCCAACTCTTAATGTTAGAACAAAAGTGCATAGCTAATACAATCTAATTGAAATCAACACGCGAAGAGTATTTAGATAATTTAAACCTTTTGTGTTAGTGATGCAAGTGACCTAGGTGTATTATGTCCCTTTTCCCATTTTAAAACAAGATAAGTTAGAATAGCTGTCTATTTACAAAGTCAAAACTAGAGGTGCTTTTGAATTGCATAGAAAAGGAGAAAATAAGAGAATTGAAAGTAAAGTATTTTAAGATGTTCATGAAATAAATGCATATGTAATATATGACAAGAATGAACGTTTGAACGATCTAATTAATGATTATGTTGAATTTTATTTAAAGAGGATAAGGAATCTATAGAGGGCAAGAGATCTTAAGAGTAGTTTTACATTTTTAGAAACAGAAGATGGTGATAATTTTGATTTACAATTAAGTGATGATAGTAATTAATTTGTATAAGTAATAGAATATTATGTGAATAAATTTATTATTGCATCAATAATATAATGTTATATATTTCATTTATATTGTTCTATCAGTGGAATAATCAATAAAATGTGGATTTTAGGTTAAAAATATGCCATAGAAAAGAAAACATGATATCATGTAGCTAAGGGTCAAGTTACCACCAATTGGAGGAGCCAGTACACGTTTAGGTGAAACATCACATTTTGTAGAAACTACATAATCAGGTGCTGCATGTCTAGCTAGTGCATATCTAGATGAGACATCACCTTCCCACCTATAGTCCCTGTAGAGTCACATTCCTTACTTACTACTACACCATCCAGCACCCTTACTCCTAAACTAGAATATGAATCTATACTAATAGAGATATCAGGGGTAAACATTACGGATGAAAGAGGTAGAGTTTAGCCTGGAGCTAAGAAAGTTGATGGAATAATTTACATTACAATTGTCAATAATTTGTGAGTGAAATTCTAAAAATTTCGTAATAAATGATAACACCATAAGTTTATACTGAAGTTGTAGGTTTTAATTTGAAAATGATCTAAAATAGCTTATATATTAGATTGGTTCCATTTGGAACATGCTCTAGACATATCTCATCTAAGTTCAAGGAGAGGATAAAACTTGAGGGTTATATATAGAAGAACATCTCTCCAGGGACAAAGGATTTTTATTATCAAGAGTTTGAAGTATAAAAACTAAATTTGTTAATCTTTTTCATTTTATCTAAATTATTGAATCATTTTTTCGGAAAGAATTTTTTTGGGACTCAAAATTTGATATTGTCATTTATGATGTATGGAAAAAGGGAGCCCATGCATGTTGTAAAGACTTTCTTGGTTTGATACACAAGAATGGTGTACGACCTCCTTATTTGAAGAAATATGGAGTCATTGGTAGTAGTACTAGGCAACACCTAAGGCAATCTCCATTTCATAGTGTAATTCTGCAAATAGACAAGGAGGACCAGAGGGAGAGAGTCTAATCATACATACTGGAGGATCTATGACCTACCAGAAGCATGCAGAGAAACTTGTAAATATCTAAACTTTACACTTATATTTTGATTTTTGTACTTTGATGTATGAAATATGATGTATTGAATTTGATTTCAATGTAATTTGATGTATGAAATTTAGAATGAAAATATATGTGGATTATGCAGACTAATAATTTTAAAAATGTTTATTGCCATGAATGACTATGTTGTTGAGATAATTTTTTTGATTAACAGGGGGTAAATATTATAAAAATAGACGAAACTTTACTGAAAATTTTTTAAACTATAGTTCACTTAATTATAACACTTTATTTTAACGTAGGAAAAGTCTATGAGTAGAAAGCCTACACCATGTTAGCTCTTTTTGCATACCCATACTAAGAAGCATGGTGGTGCGACCTTCATCAACACCCGATGTAGACAGATTAATGTATGTAAAATTTATACTTTAATATTAATTTGATAAATAATATTAGTTAAAAATATCACTTATCAACATAAACAATTATAATGATATGACCAAATGCAAGAAAGCGTTGAATGACAGTATCATAACTCTGAAACTATTGATGAGAGTTAGACATATCTTGATGTAGTTGGTGGTAGGGATCACCGTGGAAGGATTTTCTGCTTAGGTTCTTTTGCAAACACATGCTATTCGTAATCCTTCACATCTAATACAACTGGATCTAGTAAGTGGTCCACATCCAATGAGAGAGTCGTTTCGCTTGAGAACATAGTAGAGATATTGACAACTTAGTTGCAACAGTTGATGAAGTACATAGCCCAACTCCATAATGAGATGGATGAGTTGAAAGGGAGGGGCAACACTTCATCACAACAGTAAGATCATTCACCTTCACCAATTGCGTAACTTAGATTTACAATATTTTGGTAATTAAGTGAATATATTTGATGTTTTGCTACTCTTAAGTATTTTTTATAAATTCTTAATTCACAGTTATTTTCAAGATACTTATTATTGTACATTATAATTTTTATATTATATTACCAAATAGGATAATTTTTACATTATATTATCAATCGAGATTATATTATTTAGAGAAATTAAATATAGAAGAAACTTAATAGATTATCAACAAAAAATTCCGGTGGGAAGTGAGAAATGTTAGCTAAAATTACTATAGGTAAATTTATCGACAAAGTTACAATATTCCGTAGGTAAATTATCGATGGAGTGTTATATTCCATAGGTAAATTAGTAGGTAAATTATCGACAAAATGTTATTTTTTGAATGTAAATTTAACAATGGATATTGCTTTTTTGCAGTAAATTTCCCTAAGAAAATTATAATTTTGATGGTAAAGTTACCAATGGATATTTTAATTTATGTCAGGAAATTTTTCAATGAAATTACATTTTCTATTAGGAAACTTAGTGACAAAAATTGTAATTTCATAGGGAAATTTATTGACAAAAATTGTAATTCCACTAGTAAATTTTACCTACGGACGTTTTTTCTATGACTCTTTTCTGTGACCAAATTTGTTTTGTCTACAAAAAATCAATATTTATTGTCGACAATTTTCATCGCTAAAACCAATCATTCTTATAGTGCATGGCTTACAAGATATACGTAATAACTCCACTTCTTGAACTTCATCAACTTCCCCATTCTCCGCCTGTTCTTCTACCACATACATCTGCAACATTTTCTTCTTGCACTTATGACCAGGAATGTATTTTTCTTCACACCAGAAGCACAACCTCTTAGCTCGATGCATATCCAATTCCTTACTAGAATTAGTCTTGCTCCATTTCAACTCTTTGTCTCTCTTTAGATTTCCATGCATAGTAGTAGGCGATATACCTGGTGAGGATTTTAATACATTCAGTGAGTTTCCAGCAAAATTTGAAACTCTTTATTGGAACCTTGTCATTAGTCCACAATGTACAGCCACCATTTCATGCTTCCTCACCAAATCATATGCTTATTAAAGAGTCCTTGGGTTCCACAACTTCACTAGATATTCAATTTCAGCCTTCAACCTGTTCAAAAACATACTAACAAAGTAAGGTTTTGGCATTACTAATTTGTATAATAACATATCATACTTATCACAATAATCTTTCACAAACCCCCCTTCTACCTCAATTCTTTCAATTCCCCCACTAGGTCTTCAAAAGCTACTTGTCCAAACCCTTGTTCCAATGCCAACAAAAACTCACCCCAACTAGGAGGATATTTGGTTATTCTATTCCTCACATACAACTCATGCTAAGCCAACGCTTCACCCTCCAAATACATTGTGGCCAAAACTCACCTTTAACTCTACTAGTGTTCAATCCAACATAAAAATTGCTTATACTTAAATACTCAAGATCTCAAAATTTCTCCCTTTAATAAAGTAAACACAAGTAAGAGGGTGGTAAATTGTGTGTGACTTATAAAAATTTTGCAACTTCTTTCAATTCGTATAATAAACAGATCCTAGTTGAATAATAAAAATAGTAGGAACCTGTCAGAGGATAAAGTCTTTTAAACAACAAGAGCCTGTTAGGTGATATGAGTCTTTTGTGGAATAGGTAGTTAAACGAAAAGAGCCTACTAAATGATGAATTTTGTTAAAACAATTTAAAAACAGAAAGAGCCTGTTAAAAATGAAAGGAACCATTAACAAGTTGAAAATAGAAGAAACCTATTATAAAAGTGAAGGAGCCTCTTGCTGAAACAAACACACACACAATATAATGCAGAAATATAAAGGATAATGAGAGAGAGAGAGAGAGAGAGAGAGAAGAAGGACACAGTTGGCTTATACTAGTTCGGCTTACAAGCCAAGCCTATGTCCAATCCCTAAGTATCCAACTTGAGTGTTTCATTATAAAAATATAAGTATTAAATTTGACGAGCCTCTCCAAGCTCATGAGTACATATTTTTCAAGGTTCTCCAACCTTCCACACTTGAAGTGTGTAACAAGCTTATAAAAGCTCACAGAAAAATAAAATATCAATTTCCCTCTTGATATAGTGATTTCACTTTGTAAGGCACAATAAGAATGATATGACTCTCAAGAATATAGATGTTGCTCAAATGTTTTGAAAGTCTGAGTATGTTTGATTTTTTACAAGTGTTATTTCTCTTCCTTAAATAATCAATTTCTTTAACTAGTTATTGCTTCACTTACATCTTTAGTCAATTGGATGAATTTAAATATGAATAACTTCGATGTCATCTTTGTCAAAAAATTTCCAGTAATCACAGAGCTAGTATATGACCTTCATAATTAGTACTATTCTTTCAGATAAACCATTTCTAATAAGGTAAGTTCATAATGAACGTTCCTAAAAGAAAGAAAACACATTTCTTATTATTTTATTTCCTTTTAAGAATTAGAACGTTAATTATACAAGGAAATAAATCCAATTTGAATTTTGAAATATTATACATTCATCATCAAAATCGTCAATAATAAACTTCGAGCTAACAATCTCCCCCTTTTTGATGATGAAAAGCAATAATAGATATATTTTTCAAAATTCAAAGAGATAATAGATGATTTCGAAAGAGACCTATGACCTTTATATATTTAGACATTTAGAAGGAGCCTATCTCTTAAGAAAGGAACCTATCGTTTATATATCACAGATTTTCTCAAGTTTAACATCAGAATCAATCACAAATATATAACCAAGGTAGCATTAAGAAATATATCATCATATATGTAGAAATATGCAAAAATATATCCACATAAACTCTCCCCCTTTTTCATTATCAAAAGTAATAAAGTATAGGAAGGGAGTGAAATAAAATAAAAAGAAATAAGAAAAGAATCGATTGACACAGTCAATGAGGATTTTTCCTAAGGAGAATGTGCAAATCCAAGACTTGGTTTTGGAGGTTGTCAATTTGTTCATGTATTTGATCTGAACGTCCCTCAATGATTGTAAAATTTCCATACTTTTTGTGTCCCAAGGAGGAATAGGAGCCTGTTGTTCTAGAGTAGGACCTATAATTTATGGTATCCTTTCAGATCTCTACTTCGAGGTAGGACCCAAGAAGTCTACTACTTTATCTGTTTTCTTTTCCACCTAAATATTTTCTTTCAACTTGTACCTAAATTGGGAGGGGATAGAGGAATGAAACTGTCCAGGCTTATACCACATTAGATTATTAAAGGGAATGTCAAAATATGCAAAGATTTTGGTTAACAACATTCCTTAAGGCAAACCTACAGTAGTGTTTTTGTGCTTTCCCCTTCCCACCATAAACTTCATAATCATTGCTGGGAGATCCGTTTGGTTTCCATTCAATAGATTGTATACTACATAAGTATCAAGGAGACTACATCTTTCTATTGAGCTACTTCTTGAAAAAATTGAAGTACAGATACTGATATAAGGTGTCTAGGTAGTAGGTCCAGATTTCTGCACATGGGTCTACCTTTATGGGCATTCTCAAAGTAGACATATGAAGTCCATAACCTTTCCCAAATCAAAATCAGCAATGCCACACTTATGGTAAGGAAGGTCAATACTAAATATGGCAGCAATGTTCAAAATGTTCCCCAGTATATCCTCTATTTTCGAGATCTCACATTCCCACACCCAAGATATGATGGCTAGCTTTCCATCAGTTTCTTCTTTTCACATGTGTGTGTAAAAACATCTGACAAATTCATCAAACATTGTATCATCCAGATTTAAAAAGTTCTCCCATCCAATGACAACTAAGAAAGTAGAAAGAGGAATACCAATATCATCAAACTTATGAGGAGGCATAATGCGTCCAATAACCGTTTTTCTCTTCTTATACTGCATTTTCATAGCGGGCTTCAACTTCCATTGATTGAAATGATTTTATTAGTGGGGACAATTTTCCTTTCTTATGGACTATAAGTTTCTTGGACCTTTTTGCTCCAAGGATTTCTTCAAACAGGTCATATTCTTTAAACAGCTCATCCCTGATGATGGCTTCCTTAATGTTTTCTTCAACCATAGGCTCTTTTACTTTCCTTTTCTCTTTTCTTTCACTTTTCCTTGACTCATCCTTTTCTTTTTCTTTTGACACAACGGTTTCTTTTTTGGAGCTTATTCTATAACAATTCCGCTAGTCCTTGGTCTTCTTTCCAACTGAGAAGACTTTTCATCTGAACCGTCTTCATTTATTGCCTAGTGCACTTCAGGAACTTTCTTCTCTTTTGGATTAGGTTTAAGAATTACGGAAGATTTTGGAGAAGGAATGGGTTGGGAGAGAATAGGTAAATAGAATCTCACATTTTTTAGTAACTCCCCTTCACTAAAAGTCTCTTCTTCTTCTTCACTTTCTTCTTTCTTTTCTTATCCCTTTTCTTTTCTTTTTTCCTCTTCTTCTTCTTTTGATTCAGAAGCCTATTGTTTTTTGATTGTTTCGTCTTTGTCATCTGAAGAGAAATCAGGATAATCTAAAGGAAACATATCAACAATCTTCCTTTTCCTATCTTTTAGGGTCTCTTGACTGGGTATTTATGAAGTTTAGAGCTTTGAGGTGATAGAGACAAGTTTAGAAGTAGTGTTTAGAGGACCTACTATGGGAGATAAAGACAAGAAATTAGAAGAAAAGGTTTGCTCATTATGAGGTGTTTTGTCATGGATAGAAGTTGAGGTAAAAAATTTCTTTTATCCTTTTGATTTTGTTCTTGCCATTGTAGTGAGCTTGCTGAAGTTTAAGAGAGAAATAAGAGGCAATGCAGAGAGTAAGGGTGTAGAGAGAATAATAGAGAAGAAGAGAAAAGTTTGTTTAGGGTATAGTAAGTGATTCTTGAGCATTGATCTCATGAGAGGATAAGTAGAAGTATGAGCCAGAAGAGGAAGTGTAATCAATTATGTATCTTCTGATAGACATGTATTTAGATTTGTCAGACTGTGCACACATTTTTGAAAATGGTAAAACGATGTCATTAATGACTCCCTATTTATGTGTCACTTGGAATGTCAACCCGAGAGAAGCCTTCTAAACTCTAAGGGTCCTACTAAACTAAAAGAGAGTTTCTAAGGAATCAAAATAGAAGGAGCCTGCTAAACGAAATATAAAGACAAGTAGTAAAGAATATTCATGCAAAAATAGTATCAGAGAGTTTGCACATACCAAGCTTAACATGCAAAATCTATCCTCAGGGAGTGATTTGGTCAAAATGTCAGCTACTTGATTATCAATATTAACATGCAAATGCTCAATGGTTCTTTCAAAAACATGATCTCTAAGAAAATGATGTTTGATTTCTATATGCTTAGTCCTAGAATGATGCATAGAATTTTTAGAAAGATTTATAGCACTAGTATTATCACATAATATAGGAATATGAGCAAAGTTTAGAGAAAAATCCCATAGTTAATGCTTTATCCATAAGCTTTGAGCATAACATAATCTTTGAGCATAACAGTTAGAAGTTGTTATGTATTTTGCTTCAATTGTCAAAAGGACTGTGCAATTTCGTTTCTTACAGGATGAAGATACAAGACATCCTCTAAGAAATTGATAATTAACACTTGTACTTTTTTGATCAACTTTATCACCTGCATAACCTGCATCACAATAGCCCACTATGTCAAATGAATTAGTTTTTGGATACTATAGTCCAAAATCCATAGTTCTATGGAGATATTGAAAGATTCTTTTGACTGCTTAAAGATGGCTTTCTTTTGGATTTGATTGAAAGCGTGGAAAAGACACACCCTAAGCATAATGTTTGGTCTTAAGCTTGTAAGATGTAGTAGTGATCTAATCATTCCTTTATACTTTGTCTCATTTGTAGCTTTGCCTTCTTTGTCCTTATCAAGTTTATTTCCAGTGTACATTAGAGTAACCATAGGTTTGGCATTCTCAAAATGATATTTCCTTATAAGTTCCTTTGTATATTTTTCTTGTCTAATGAAGATTCCTTTTTCTATTTGTCTGATTTGTAATCCAAGAAAGAATGATATTCCTCCAATCATGTTCATTTCAAACTCCCCCTGTATTAATGCTGAGAATTCTTCATAGAAGGATGGATTAGTTGTTAATGAACATTTTTATATTAATTTTAGATACTTAATTTATTAAACTCTTGTCCATTTATGTTGAAATTACAATA
>JANZLD010000007.1:48904306-48942301 GCA_026413575.1 Erythroxylum carthagenense | reverse complement strand
GAGTATTAAGACACTTAGATCTGATCGAGGTGGCGAGTACTTGGACCATGAGTTTCTTAGTTACTTAAAAGAGAATGGAATTCTCTCACAATGGACTCTGTCTAGAACTCCACAACATAATAGGGTTTCTGAAAGGCGAAACCCTACTTTATTAGATATGGTACGTTCTATGATGAATTATGCAGTTGTTCTAGTTTTATTTTGGGGATATGCTCTTAACACTGCTACTTACCTATTAAATAGAGTTCCATCCAAATCCATTGACAAGACTTCATGTGAGATATGGACTAGTAAAAGACCAAGGTTGTCACACTTAAAAATTTGGGGATGTGATGCTTATGTGAAACGTGTAATGTCTAATAAACTTGAAGCTAAATAAGATAAATGCATGTTTGTGGGGTATCTAAAAGAAAGTTTTGGCTATCAATTTTATCATCCTCTTGAGTAGAAGATGTTTGTCTCAAGACATGCTATATTCTTAGAAAGATAATTTATTCTCAAAGAAAGTAGTAGGAGTGATGTTGAACTTAGAGAAGTTCTAGAACCTCAAATATACATTAAAATGGAAAAAGAACCACAAATTGATACATTAAATGTCCAATCAATGGTTCAAGATGGTCTGGAAGGTTACGTCATCCACCCGTCAGATTAGATCTACATGTTGAAAAAGGAAGTGATGATGCTTCAATTATGAATGACGAACCTACTGATTTTAAGGAAGCAATGTTAGACATTGATTCTTTAAAATGGCAAGAAGCCATGAAATCTAAAATGGAATCCATGTACACTAACCAAGTATAGTCTTTAGTGGATGCACCTGAAGGTATAGTACCTATTGGGTGCAAATGGATTTTTAAGAGAAAAACTAACATAGATGGAAATGTACATACATACAAAGCAAGGTTAGTGGTGAAAGGTTATAGACAAAAACAAGGAGATGAATTTAATGAAACTTTTTTGCCAGTAGCAATGCTTAAATCCATAAGGATTTTATTGGCTATAGCAGTATACCATGATTATGAAATTTGAAAAATGGATGTCAAAACAACATTTCTCGATGGGAATTTACAAGAGGATGTGTATATGATACAACCTGAGGATTTTGAATCCAAAGAATTTCCTAATCAAGTATGCATGTTGCAAAGATCCATTTATGGATTGAAATAAGCGTCGCAGAGTTGGAACATCCGTTTTGATGTAACAATCAAAGAGTTTGATTTTATTAAAAATGTGGATGAACCTTGTGTTTACAAGAAGGTAAGTGGGAGTGCGGTCATTATCTTATTTCTTTATGTGGATGATATATTGCTCATTAGATATGACATTTCAATGCTCCAGTCTGTTAAGATATGGTTATCTAAAAATTTTTCCATGAAGGATATGGGAGAAGCAGCTTATATATTAGGTATAAAGATCTATCAAGATAGATCAAAGAGGTTGCTTGGTTTGTCCCAATCATCATACATAGACACAATGTTTAAGAGGTTTAACATGGAAAATTCAAAGAGAGGATTCTTACCTACTTCGCCTAGGCTTTCTCTTTCCAAGATTATATGGCCTAAGACACAAGAAGAAAGAAATAGAATGAATGGTTTTCCATATGCTTCGGCTATTGGATCGATCATGTATGCGATGCTATATACAATACTAGATGTTGCTTATGCTTTGAGCATAACAAGCAGATATCAAGCTAATCTTGGTGAGGGTTATTGGACGACTGTGAAAAATATCTTGAAGTACTTGAGAAGGACTAAAGATATTTTTCTGGTCTATGGAGTAACTAAGCTAAGAGTTCAAGGTTATTCAGATGCTAGTTTCCAATCCGATAAAGATGATAGTAGATCACAGTCAGGGCATATTTTTACTCTTTATGGTGGAGCAGTTAGTTGGAAGAGCTCCAAACAACCAACCATCGCAGATTTAACAACTGGACCTGAGTATATTGTAGTTTCTGAGGTAGCGAAGGAAGCAGTTTAGATCAAGAAGTTCATTACTGAACTTGGAGTGGTTCCTAGCATTGTTAATCCAATAGTATTATACTACGATAATGATGGTGCTATTACACAAGTGAAGGAACCGAGATCTCATCAATGATCTAAGCATGTAGTCAAGAAGTTTCATCTGACCCGAGAGATAGTGGAATGGAAGGACATCTAGATAGAGCGAGTTCCCACTTAAGAGAATCTAATATATCCTCTCATTAAGCCTTTATCTCAAAAGAGACGTGATAGATATATGGATGGCTATAGTATTCGATACATTAGCAATTGGCTTTAATGCAAGTGGGAGATTGTTAGTTTATGCCCTTACAACTAATTTTTGGTTGTATATTTATTTGTATAAAATTTGT
This sequence comes from Erythroxylum carthagenense, assembly GCA_026413575.1. Taxonomy (NCBI): domain Eukaryota; kingdom Viridiplantae; phylum Streptophyta; class Magnoliopsida; order Malpighiales; family Erythroxylaceae; genus Erythroxylum; species Erythroxylum carthagenense. The sequence continues at coordinate 48,939,951 of JANZLD010000007.1, read as the reverse complement.
TTTATTCAATAAAAAGGCATTCTTTATCTTTATGTATTTTTAATTATGTAATTATTAATTATAAAGATAAAATCCATGGAATAATTGTTATGCAATTAGAAATTATAATGTGATTATAATTATGAGATTCAAATTGCAATTTTTTTGTATGATTCCTAAAATGCTCCTAGTCATAGTTTCATCAAGATGGGGTATTGATGAAATGGTTAGATTAGCACATATTTGTTTCTTTCTTATGAATAAAGTAATCGATCTCATAGATTAAAGTATGGAGATACTTAGACAAACATGTGGACGCTTATTAGAGAATAAGTTCACTGAACTGATGCAATTATGAAAATCCCGAATGGAACATTACTTGTGGGTCTGTGGATTATCTCATTATGATGGCTATAGAATTAATCCTTAAACTTGAGATTATCAAAGTTATCTCGCGTAGGAATTACTATGTTTTGATGCTACTTATGTTCTATTCTTAGAATAGTTCAATTCGGTAGTAATTGGATATAGTCTGAACTATGTGGAGATAGTTGAATAAATTAATAAAGAATTTATTATCCTAAAGCAATTAGGGAGAATATTCTGCTGTTTTTAATTAGTAATGATTTTGGGAATCCTAGCCAGAGTAAATTGAAATTTGGAAAAGTTGTTTTCATATCAATTATAAATCATTTACTTTTTTTTTGATAAAATACAAATGGTATATATTATCAAAAGGTATATACATCAATCATTGGGGCATACCCCAAGTACAGGAAACAAAGCATCAAAAGTATCGTCAAAAACCTTCAAAGTTCATAGAGCTACAAGTAATTCCCTGTGTCCCTTTACGCCTAACCAAAAAAACAGAGAGAGCTAAATACCAAAGTCAAACAACCCTAACGTGATAAACAAAAATATTAAGGCTGATTATTTAGAGTATACATTAATTCCATACTATAATGCCAATTGAAACATTAGATGGCGAAAGGATTAATTTATACATTATAACCATACATAAACAAGTTGAGTCAAACCACTTTAACATTTCTAATATTTGGGTAATCATGACATATTGCTAGACGTCAATCATGATCTATGATTATAAATTATTTCATTAGGGAATTAAAGATAAATTAAAAGGAGTTTTAATTTATCGTATTCTAATTATGAATTAGAATAGTAATTTAGAATCATGGCCAACATATTAGGAACCTAATGGGTCACACATAAAAGGTCTATAAAGGAGAAAGTGAATTTTGAATTAAGTTAGACTTAATTGAAAAGTTTTAGAAACTTTAAGGGTCAATATGTGATATTTGATCCTATAAGGATTAATTCATAATTATAATTAAAGTTTGACTTTAGTTGTAATTTTAATAAAATTCAAGAACATGAAAAATAAGATTTTTTTTTTATATGAAAGGAAAAATTAGAAAATTGGATGCTAGCACTTCTTACATTTTTCCTCTCAAATTTGATTTGAGTTTTCTCTGAATAGATATGTGAATACCATTAGAGGCCGGATGATTGAATGGCTTGCCGATCTATAGATTCAAAGAAACAGAAAAAAAATTGTAACACAAAATTGAAACAGGTTAGTAAACTTTTGTCAATTTCTTATTTTATGTTTCTAATTAAATTTATATTATTTCCGTTGCGCTAAGATTTGATCTTGCGTTATTTTTCCATCAGTAATGTCCCCTATAGTAACCGTCTCCATTTCCAAATTCTAGAACCCTGTAATCGACATTTCCACATACACCATTGTCGCCGTTATCTTTCTAATACACCCGAGTAATCTACTCTTTCAATTCTTGAATGCTTCGTTCATGCCTTAACTCCAACTCCTGTATCTGATGTCGCAAACCTTCCTCCACTCGCTTCCATTCTTGACCTTTGGTTCCTTCCGCCACGCTGCATTGTCCACTATAGTCTAGTATCTTGACTTTGATACCAATTTATGTTACATCCTATACACCTATCATTCACTTTTACTTCCACAAACTTTTGATCCTAGATGCCTAACTCTGAATTACTGTCTTAATTCTCTTATTTGCTTGCATCTTCGCATCCCAATTATCACTGAAACACATTGAAATCCCCTTGAAATAGTTGAATTAACTATGTAAAATTGATGTTACCCTATAAATGGAGGACTGCTCGGACAGTATAGGCACACTTGTGCTTATTGACACGTCCACAGTAGACATAAGACTTCTCGTCATTTCCTCTTTGCCATTGTCTCCTACACTTTTCCTTTTTGTGCAATTTATCGTCCGCGTCTTATTATTGTTCACAGCTAACATTTCAGGTTCTCCTTATGATACTGTTCAATGAGGAAGTGGCCAAAACTTGAGGGTCCTAAAGACAAGATAGGGTATGCGAGCTCTATGTGGTAAGTCAATATCATGAAGCTTTAGCGTGCCTTATTAACAGTGTCCCACATGGAGTCTCTAGACAATTCTAAATTGCGTGAAAAACACGATCCACTTACTGAAATTTAGGGTCAAAACTGGGGGTTGGTAAATGAAGCCGAAAGCCATACTATTTGGTTCAGCTCTTCTTGATCAAATGGAGCATGTTTGATCACGTACAAACACAATTAAGTTGCTTATCGTCTTCTGCGTGCACCGTCACATCATAGCTTGGCTGTTGTTCGTCGTTTTATTCCGTCAATATTTTTTATTACCGACAGGATATTTGCATTTACGGTCGTTTTTTTCGTCGGTAAATTACAGACTTCTTGTAGTGAAACATACACTTGCTAGTAATGGATAAACGCCCAACTGGTGCCTCTTTTTACAAACCCTGTTATACACAGTCCATTTACTGGGTCTTTCTTTTGTTTGTTATATATGGCAAATTTGTATCGCTGTGATGGTACCTAAAGTCAGTGGGGTGCAAGAGTTTGGTAGTCTAGCTAACAACCAAAGAAAGGAAGGATGTATCCTCCTAATTCCCTCTTTTGGTTAATCTTTGGTTTATAGCAAGCATCGGAACACTGGGTCCTGTTCATAAAGAATATACAACCATTAATAGAGACTACTAGCTCACTACTGCTCCAACCACCACTTACACTTACGACAGTGTTCCTTCTTTTTGTAAATAATAGTAGCTGCCACTGATGGCATAGGAAAATACTGTTAGCTAAAGTTTTATTATTAATAATTTTGATGATAGTCTTATAATATTTTTAAATTAAAATTGGTTTATTTCATTGTACAATTAACGATATAATTCTTAAAAAGAAATAAAATTATAAGATAAATGTTCCTTTCTTATAGAAATCTTACCTTATTTATTTTACAATATTCCGAAGACTTTTGTTATCATTGGAGTTATTTTCTTTTATTGTTAAAGAGTTAATTCTCAAAAGGAAATAAAATAATAAGAAATACGCTTCCTTTCTTGAAAAAATCTTCTTATGAACTTATCTTATTATAAATAGTTTATCGGACATGATCCTACTAATTGTGAAGGTCATACATTAGTCTCATGATTATTGGAAGATTTTTGGTAAACATGACATCGAAATTATTCAGATTTAAATCTATCCAATTGATTAAGGATCGAAGTGACACAACGGCTAGTTGAGAAAAATGCCTATTTAAAGAAGGGTCATTGCTTTAGTGAAAACTATTCAAAATCTTAAAATAAATCTATTTTGAAAGTGATATCATTATCAATTCTCTTGAACTTTAGAAAGTGAAAATTCTTTTTGAGAGAGATCATTGAAGCTCATATCGAGTATATTACATTTTCATTTGTTGATAGCGTGGAAAGGCTAGCTAAATACTATTAATTTGGAAGGCTAGAAAATCATGAAAAATATATACTCATGAGCTCGAAGAGACTTGTTAAATTACTACTTGAGATTTTAGTGAAAAACTCAAGTTAGATACTTAAGTACTGGACGTAGGTTTGGGTTATAAGCTAAACCCGTATAAATCGATTGCATCATTTTTATCTCTCTTTTTAACTTTTAAATTTCTACAGTATGTTGTTTGTGTTTTCTTTTTTACAATAGACTCCTTCACTTTTATAATAGGCTTCTTCTATTTCCAACTTGTAAGTGGTTCTTTTCAGTTTTGACAAACGTCTTCTGTTTTAAATTGTTTTAATATAATTCATCGTTTAGTAGATTCTTATTGTTTAGTAGACTACGATCCTCTAGTAGGCTCTTGTCATTTAACAAGGTTTCATCGTTTGATAGACTCCTATTGTTTTTACATTTTAACAGCTGCTGTCTTTATACAAATTGAAAATAACTTGCAAATTTTTTTAACACACACACAATTCAACGCCTTATTGCGCGTGTTTGTTTTATCAAAGACAACATCTGTTTGTACATTAGAAAACTTATAGACTCCGCCAAAAGTTAAATCTCGATTGAGAAAGGCCATTGAGACGCAAATGCCACAACTTACTTTGAAGAAATTGCTTGAATTTTCACAAGTAATCTGATCTATACTGGGATTGTGATGGAGCTTTAGAATATATATATAGACAGGGCAAGGGAACAGACGAAATGAAATGAACCCAAACAAGTTTTCGTAAGAAAGAGGAGGCAAAGACATTAAACGATTTCAGAGGCTATATCTGAAAGGTGACAGTGATCAAACACAAAAGGACACAAATTTCACTTTGCTGGTACGTAAACATCTACAACTAGATTGCCAAGTTGGGACAAAAACAGCGACACGTGCTCCAATTATCATAGATGCTGGGATTAATTTTGTTCGCAAGTGAATTTTTTGTGGGCCTAAATTTGGGATAAACAGTAACTTATGAATTATTATTTTACCAAGTTATGTCCCATTTCACATCTTTTGTCTAGCAAACATGGTGTCCAATCCTCTATTTTAAAGATGCTTCCTGCTTTCCATCCAACTTTCCACAACTAGCTGGTTGATAGTTTCTCTTACAGTGTTGGAACAGACAAACACAGAGCTTTTGCCATGTCTACGAGAAGACCCGGAACTTCCAAATTTACTGAAGATGAGATTAATGATCTCGCTTTTAAGCTACAAGCTCTGCTAGCACAGCTCGGTCACAGGAATTCGTCAAGGGTATAGGCTAGAATTCTTCCTTTGTTTTCTCCTTCTAGTCATTATTTTTTCCACTTACTTGTTTCAACTGCACCAGCTCTTGCTTTCCACTAATCAGTATCAGTAAGAAAGCATTCCATTGGCAAAGCCAGGCTGATAAACTTTCTAATTTATTCATGCCTTCTCTTTATTATAAGAGCACGGTGGAAAACGGTTGAAAGAGCAAACAAGGAAGAAAAAGTTTAGCCATAATATGAGTGACAATCATTACTTCCTGAACTGCATAACTGTCAGATATATTTCAATACTTGAAATATGCTAATGTCACAGAGTGGGACAAGTTCATTCCACCATACTGTAGACAATGGCTCACTTAATGAAAACTTAAATTGAAGGAAGAAAAGTTTAAGAAAAGTTTTAAACGAGACAAATCAAGTCAATGCCCGAAAAGATTGGGAGACATTATACATTACAAGTTTAAAAACTTCTTATGATTCTGACAAGGTTTCTTTTGTGCTTTTACTGTAACAGGTATCAGCATCAAAAATTCTGAAGGAAACATGCAACTATATCAGAAAGCTACATGGAGAGTTGGATGACTTGAGTGGAAAACTTTCTCAAATTCTAGATTCTATGGATATATCTGGTGTTGATATTGAGTGTCTCAGAACTCTTATAGAGAACTAGGAATTAGGTCCACAACCCCATGTCTTTTTCTTTCTATTTATTATCTACGGACTTGATCTTAACATGTAGTTTTATTTCTATCCCTCTCAGAAGAAGCAGTTCAATTTTCTGTGTTCCTGCCCACATTCCTGTTCCTTTGCCCTTGCATTGAGAAACTAGCATTATATATTTGTTGGTTAGGTTCCATAAATTTGGTTATTTTCCATTATTCTTTTTCGGTTATGGTGCAACTGGAATACTTTTTATAGTAATATTTGTTGCACAATAAAGAAGAACCCCCACTTTCCAAACGTACTCTGTCCTCTGTTGAGAAACTAGGTTGAGATCCGAGCCCAACCGCAGTGAAATAACTTTTTCGTGACTTTCGATTTTCTTAAAATCAAGATCTATTTAATTATATAAAATGATTAACACAAATCATAATAAAGCGAAAATTTAATTCGTACCTTATTCCGAAGCTTGATTTTTATCTTATTGTATCCCTCAAACTATTTTTGAAACTAATCCATTTCAACCACTGTAGCCACAAAAATGTCCGGCCTCTAACGGTATCCGCAAAACAAGCTGAGAGAACTATGTAACTCCTACAGAAAGGGTTAAGCAAGAAGTGCTAGCTTCATGGAGCTTAAGTATATTTATAATAAGCTTCGGACATTTTAGTAATTTAATTGAAATTAAATTCTAATTCAATTAAACTTTAATTAGAATTACAAATACTTCTAATTAAATACCAGTTATGCCCATATAAGATTCAATATCTCATATTGATTCTTATTTATTAAATATCTCATATTTAATCATAAAGTTTCTCAAACATTGCAATCAAGTCCAACTTGATTAAATTAATTTTGCTCTCTTCAACCCATTCTATATGTGAGACCCATTAGGTTCTCAAATATGTTGACAATAATTATAAATTTTAATTTTAATTCATATGAATTAAAATTAGAAAAATTAAAACTCCTTTTAATTTATCTTTAATTATCCAATTAAACAATTTATAATCATAAATTAAGATTGACGTCTAGCAATGCATCATGACCACTTAAATATTTAGGAATGTCAAAGTAGATTTGACTAACCTTTCCGTGCATAATTTTTTTGTATAATTCAATCCTATCATCATACAATGTTTCAATTAGACATAGAGCATGAAATTAATGTCTACTCTATTTTGAGTCTAATCATATTAGTTCTCTTTCATTAGCTATTGATTCAACTAATGATATTTGTAAACTATTTACAAAGCATCATTTCACCTTGGCCAAGGATTTCCTAAATCAATACTAATCGAGAACAATGAAACATTCTCCCTAATTACTTTAGGGTGATGAATCCTATTTAGATCATTCAACTATCTTTATATAGTTCATGCTACATCCCATGACTATCGATTAAATAACCTATGATTAAATAGATCATAAGTAGTATCAGAACATAGCAATTCCCGATACAAGATAACTTTGATGACCTTAAGGCAAAGGATCACGTATACAATCATCACAATGAGAATTCCATAGATATACAAGTAATGTTCCAAATGGATTTCTCATACTGGGTCTGTTTAGTAAACTTATTCTCTAGCAAGCACTCATATGTTTGTTTAAGTGTCTTTATACTTTAGCCTATGAGATCGACTACTTCCTTCGTAAGGAAAAACAGAACGTGTGCTAGTCTTTTTTATATTCTATTAATGTCCAATATTAATAAAACAATGACTAGAAACCTTTAGGAATAATACATAAATGCAATATGAATCTCATAATTATAATCTCATTATAACTTCATTTGTAATGTTCAATTATCACATAGACTTTATCATATACATCTAAACATGTACCAGATAAAGAATGCCTTTAAATATTTTTTCACTAAACTATAACCAAGGCGATTGGTTGTAGGGTATAAATTAACAATCTCCTACTTGCACTAAGCCAATCGTTTAAGTATCTGAATCTATATCACCATATGATGATTATTCTACTACTTGGGCAGTGGCTTAATGAAAGAATTTTACAAGATTCTCTATAGTGAGAGCACTTGACTAAATCTTACAACTCTCATCTTAATTATCATTATAATTAAGAACATTTGCCTAAACGTATTCTTGGATCTTTGATGAGACATTAGCTCCTTGTGCATGCCTAATGACTCTAATATTCTACAGTACATTACTATCTTGAACAATGCAAAGAAACTATATAAAGTTCACTAAAGAACTTGTTGATCCAATTAATCATTTTCACTAAAGAAAAAAATATTTTATGACTTAATTAGCAACCAATTGCTATATTGGAACTTTTCCAATCCTAAATGATATTGTTCTAAGTAAATAAACCTCAATTAGAATTTACTTCTAAAGTTATATTCTTATTATCTTGAACTCAAATATCAACTCTCACATAGAGTAATGAATATCTTTAATACTTCACAAGTATTTGATATCTTAAATACTAAACATCTTTAGTACATTATCTATGCACTTGGATTTAGAACAAGTTAACAATGTCCAATCTATCTCTATATATCTAATTCCCATAATTAAGTTGTTACCTTTTCATATCCAACAAGAGTTATTCTTGGAAAATTATGTGTTCCACAATTGAAAGTTAGAACTTTTGTTCTATATGAACAATATGTCTCCATATACTCCTATTGAAGAGAACAACTATACTCCCACAAAACTTATTGTAGATATGATAAATTCACAATCATCTTCAAAATAAACTCTTTGAATTCATCATGTAAGTGAATCTTTCAATGTCTTGTCGCTTTTCGGCTATACATCAATGTATCTTAAAGGCATTAATTCCAATTAGATGTAATGTTATGAGATCTGAACCTTTCAAATTCGTTCTTACTCCCACAACTTATCTTGAGAATCATTCTCCCATAAGTATACATTAAATCAAACAATTTATTCAATGAATCTATAAGATTGTATCCAACCTTTTGGATATCTCAGATCAGGGCTTTTATGAGATAAGATAAAAAAATTTCACTCGCTTGAGAGTTTAGAACATCATCAGAAGCTTCTATGTAAAATATCCAATGCCGCTGTTTCCAGCCAAATCTATCCTCTGCCCCATCAACTCTCTCCGATTTTTGATTTCCGAGTTTAGCATTTGATTTTTAAAAAATTATTAACTTATCTAGCTTTGTTTGTTCTACTTGCCCTTTTTCATGTTCATAGTTCTGCATGTTACTAGACTTTTCACTCATGAAGGTCATAAAATCCCTCCGCTTATTACGTGGAGGTGGTGGTTTTGGTAAAGGATGGTCGCGGTGAGATCAGATAGTTGGTGAGTTGTTAGTGTGGAGAGTGTAGCTGTGATGATCATTTATGAGGATTCAGGCATTGCGTTGGTGACGGTTCGTAGGATCGTGTGAAAACTCAGAGATGTAATTGATTTGGAAGTGTGAAAATGGTGGCTCTAGCTCCTCGCGAGCTATTGAAACTCCCAGAGGAGGTTTGAGTTTGAGTTTTTCTTTTTCTTTTTCCCTCTATTTTAATTGATTTCTTAAAAATACATAAAGTAGCAGCTTTTGGAGACCAGATGTGAGTCGTTGACGTAGGGACCCAACTCTGCAAACGCGACAGTGGCCATTAGGTAGAGTTTTCTACTTCTTTTTATAGTTTCTACATTATGGATGGTTAGGACAAGCTGCACTTCCTTGGCCTCCATCGAGGAATCCACCTCACCGGGTATGTAAAAAATAAGCTCTTACGTCTAATTGTTTCTGTGTTTCCATTTATGTTAGTGCGTGTTGTGTTTTGAGTATAGAGTTGTTAGTTATGCATTTTTCTATTTTTCTGTATGGTTTGGATAACGTAGATTTCTTTTCTTAGTCGAGGACATTTGCTCTGTCCATATGACTCTATGTATCCCTAGCTCTCGATGGCTGTAATCTCTATGAACGTCTAGCAACTTAGGTTGGAAGTCTCGTCTTTCCCTTTGAGCAAAGCACATAACGGGAACTAGTTCATGAACTAGCTTTCGCAGGGTTGCTGTTTATGTTATGCATGCAGCTCATAGGCGTTGATGATAACGAAGGGCTGCATACACGGCAATCGATACACTTGCATACACGTTGAGTAGGGTTCTTCTGACACATCACGAGTCGTATTCGCGAGCTTTCTTGAGCATCTTGATTTATTTTGCCATTGTACTCAAGAAACTGTCAGCCTTTCTCTTGCTGTGACCCATTGGTCCCCCGCATTTTGTAGCCTGATGTTTTATGTTGGACACTCTTTTCTAATTTGTTGCTGCAACCTTTTACTAAAGCCTTCTCCATTAAAATCATACCTCCAATATACATTGATCCCTTTCTCTTGTATTGCCTCTTTATTAGAATATCTCTGGACGTTTACATTTTGACAAGAGTGGGTAATATACACTGCCGCTGTTATTCTGGCCCACGTCTTGAAATGTGTAGTTATCAACTTTTTTGCATTCACAAATCAGTTTTAGTTTTAGCCTTACCTTCCATTTGCTAATATTACTAGTTTTATTAACAATGTAGTAGTATTGTTTTTTGGTCCTATTATTATTATTATTCCACTATTTTTCATTGTTTTTCTCCCCTGCCAGTTCGGTGCTGATTCTTAGTGTTCATTATAGGAATTTTTTATTTTTTTATTTTGTTCTTTTCTTTCCATATTTGGTATTGGTATTAGTATTAGTTATTAGTATTAATATTGCTCTTAGTTTGGGTGCTAGTACTTGGTTTGTCTTTTATTGTTGGTTGGCTATTTACTTTTTTAAATCCTAATTATATTTTATTTCTTTTAATACTCTATAAGTATTTATTGAATTTCCTGGTATCTAGTTTTTGTTGTATTACTATTTTTGTTATTAATATTATTATCAGCATTGTTATTACTATTATTTGTATTATTATTATTATTATTATTATTATTATTATTATTATTCTATTAGTTTTGGTTTTGTCCTTATTATATTTAATATATTTATATATTTTATTCTATTTTTTATTATTTATTTATTTATTTTGTATTATTATTATTATATTTTTTAATTTTATCCTTATTCTTTGTGGTGGAGTCCTTTAGTTTAAGCTTTTAAGGTTTCATAGGATAGTACCTGCAAGAAACGTGAGAAGCACGAGCTAGGAGAGATGCTTTCAGAGCGAGCGAATGGCACCAGTGCAAGCGGATCGGTGTGCGTACCTTACAGGATTAAAGATAGAGATGACTTAATAAGGATAGGCTCTTGGAACGTGGGGACCCTCACGGAAAAGTCCTTAAAATTGGTTACGATTTTAGACAAGTATCGGATACAAATAGCATGCATCCAGGAGACCAAATGGGCAGGAGCTAAAGCAAAAGTGATAGGGGGTTTAAATTATGGTACTCAAGAAGTACGCGGAAGCAGAATGGGGTAGGTATTTTAGTGGACAAGGGACTGATGGACAGAGTAGTGGGAATCATAATGGTCAACGATAGGATAATGGTGGCAGAAATTGTTTTAAGCAGTGTAGTTCTCAAGGTAGTATGTGTATATGCACCTTAAGGTGGCGCAGACGAACAACAAAAATGTACATTCTGGGAGACACTAGAGGGCGTGCTTTTACAAATCACTAATACCGAGCAGATCATTCTAGGGGGACTTTAATGGGCATAGAGGAGCGAATTCAGACAGTTATACAGGAACACATGAAGGCTTTGGATACGACAATAGAAATGATAGTGGGGTTGATTTATTAGACATGGTCATGGAGCGGATTCAGACGGTTATACAGGAACTTATGGAGGCTTTGGATACGACAATAGAAATGATAGTGGGGTTGATTTATTAGACATGGCCGTGGTATATGAGTTAGTTATAGTAAATTCCTTCTTTAAGAAAATTGAAGTGCACTTGGTGATGTTTCAGAGTAGCATGAACATGACGTAAATTCATTATCTCCATGTTAGGACAAGTGCCAGGTTATGGTGCAAGGATTGCAAAGTACTCCCTACCGCATATCTATCAGCCCAACATAAATTGTTCGTTTTGGATTTCGAAACAAGGGATGTAGGGCACAGAAATTTACCAAGCTAGGCCACAAAATCAAATGGGGAAGACTCAAAGGGGACATGGCGGAGCTTTTTAGGATTCAGGTCAGGAATGATGCAACATCGACTCTGAGTGGGGATGCAAATCAGATGTGGCAGGGAGTAGCCCCGTAGTGAGAGAGATAGTCAATAGACTGCTAGGGGTATCTAAAGGACAGGGGAGGGGGCGAATGGAATGTTGGTAGTGGTCAGACGAGGTCTAGGGGATGGTCAAGGCCAAAAACGGAGCTTATAAAGATCTGTTGGCAAGTACAACAGAGGCAGAGCGGATTATTAATAGAGTAAGGTATAAATTGGTGAAATAGAAGGCGAAGAAGACTATCGCAGTGGCTATAGGAGAAGCTTATGAGAAGATGTACAGGGATTTGGATACGGTCAAAGGAGCACAAATAATTTTCAAGATAGCAAGAGATAGGGCACGTAAGACGGTGGACTTCAACCAAGTCTGCTATATACGTGACGAAGAAAAACAAGTACTCATAGACGCCCAAGCCATCAAGCGGAGGTGGAAGAGATACTTTCATGGTCTATATAATGAAGAAATATTGGTCAACATAGCGTTAGGGGAACCCCCCAGGTTTGGGACTATGTCTAAACGGGTACTCTTGGGGGAGGATCACGAGGGGAGAAATTACAAAAGTTTTGAAGGAGATGGGGAGCGAAAGGGCAGTAGGATGGGACGACATCCCTATAGAAGGTGTTGTAGGTATTGAGTAGTTAGCTCAGCTCTTTAATATGATCCTCGAGTTAACTAAGATGCTAGATGAATGGAGATTGAGTTGGTTAATCCCCTTGTACAAGGCTAAAGGAGACATACAACAATGTCAAAACTATCGAGGGCTCAAACTATTGAGCCATACCATAAAGCTGTGGGAGAAGGTAATTGAAAAGAAAATCTGGAGAATTGCTTTGATATCGGCCAACCAATTCAGGTTTATGCCTAGTAGGTCCACGACAGAAGCTGTACATCTACTTCGGAAACTAATAGAATGCTATAGGGAACGACAATGGAATTTGCATATAGTTTTTGTAGATCTAGAGATGGCATATGATAGGGTTCCTAGAGAACTCATATAGTGGTGTTTGGAGGTGACACAGAAGCGTTCTCTATTGGTGATGGCCTACACCAAGGCTCAGCTCTAAGGCCTTTTCTGTTCACTTTAGTGTTAGATGAACTTACCAAACGTATTTAAGGGGAGGTACCTTGGTATATGCTATTTGTTGACGATATTGTCCTGATGGATGAGACCAAAGAGGGGGTCAATACCAAGATAGAACGTTGGAGAGAAGCATTAGAGTCGAAAGGCTTTAAAATGAGTAGGTCTAAGACGAAGTATTTAGAATGCAATTTCTCAGGCAGCCAGATGGTACAGTCGGAGGTAGCGATTGGCACTGACGTCATACCATAGAAATCAAATTTCAAGTATCTCGAATCCATCACCCAAAGCGATGGAAATATCGATGGCAATATATTACATCGTATTAGATCTAGGTGGATAAAATGGAGGAGTGCATCAGTTATTTTATGTGATAAAAAGGTCCTCGTAAAACTCAAAGGGAAGTTCTATAAAATGAAGATTCAGCTTATCTTGCTATATGGGGTAGAATGTTGGCCAACTAAACGTAGACACACGAGACATTTGGTGGTCGCAGAAATACGTATGCTTAGGTGGATGTGTGGCATTACCATAAAGAATATGGTACGGAATTAGATAGTGAGAGAGAAACTAAAGGTAGCAAGTATTGCAGACAAGTTGAGAGAGATAAGGCTTAGGTGGTTTGGCCATGTGCGCAGGATGTCTTCTGATGCTCTGGTATGGTGTGGTGAGATAATAGATCATAGTGGCTACAAAAGGAGGAGGGGAAGGCCATACAAGACTTGGAGGGAAGTGATCAAGAAAGATATGTTAGAGTTGGCCCTCACTGAGGTAGTTGCTAGAAGTAGGAAAGTCTGGCGTGATAGGATAAGGGTAAATGACACACGTATCATATAGGAAGTTTAACACACGTATCTCATTGAAGTGCTTTAGCATTCTCAATTCTTTATTTTTACTTTGATTTAAACAACTTGAACTTTTCAAAATTTTAAATGATTATTCTATTTAATACGTACGACTATATCATATATAGTCATTAGTAATCTAATTAAATATAAGTATTATCCTTTTTATGAATTATTATTCTATCTAATAATCACATGTATAAGATTTAACAATTCAATACCATCATCATCCTTTCACCAAAGGTTGATTTGGTTATTCTTCAACTATACAAGTTTCACAAGTTCCATACGATTCATAATCAAAAGGATACCCGTATCCTTATATGTAACTTTATAATTCTCGTATTTTATTTAACCAACATGACATAAAAGGATTGTTTTGGTTATCCAACTTTTATTCTTGCCATTTATGTTAAGCATAAGTCTTCTTTGATCCTATATATATAGAAACTTTTTGCATAAACTTGGATCAACTACTTTGACTTAACAATCTATTTCGAACCATGCATTAAACATTACAGTAATGTTAAATCTAAATTCAATAATAAATACTCATAAGCATAAATTAGAAATACATATGATCTCTATCATATCACATTGTTCGTAAACAGCAAGTGCATAGTTGTTGAAGTGAGAAATAAATTGGTAAGAACCCAGTCGTGTCTACAGGGATTATGAAAAAGTTCAATTTTTCGTTAGCTAACAGTGTTTTGAATCAGATTGGGTGAAATTTTTGAAATTTAAAAGCAATGTAAAGAATAATTAAAAACTCAAATGAATATCTAAGTAACTACCATATTCAATGCAACCGAACTAATTGTGAATATGACAAATCTATGCAATAACTAATTAAGAAAAGAGTGCAACAATTTACTAATTAAAACTATTAACTTCAATAGGGAATGACTTTCTCTTAGGAAATGATATTTTTGCCAACTTTAATATTGAATTAGCTATCCTCCACAAATGAAAAATCCTAACCTTGTGAGTGAATTTTAAGAGTAATTAATCCCCTTCTGCCAAAGGTGAATTAATCTATCCACTCTAGATATCACTTATTAATCCCTTACTTAAGTTCGTCCTAGAGTTTCTTAAGTTCCAAACTCAAACCTTTTATTTTCACTTCCTAAGTTTCTTGGGTCTCCTAATTCACAAGAAAATCTTCGTTGAAATTTCCTTCAATCTTCTAACAAAAACCCCCTTTTTCCAAAGGTGAATTTGAAGTGAATCACTTGTTAATATAGAAATCCGATATGATATGTAAACTACACAAGAAGGGGGGTTGAATTGTGTAATCTTTTCGAAAATATTAATCTTTTGGACTTTTTGAATTTCTTTACAAAAATTTAAATGATTACTTAAATGCTTTGCTAAAGTTGATAAGCAATGCAATCGCAAGTAATATTATCTACTCTTCTAATAACAAGAAAATTAAAAGATAAGGGTTAGAGAATAGACACTGTGATTTTATACTGGTTCACCCCAAACCTTGGGCTACATCCAGTCATCAGAGTTAGTATGAGATTTCACTATACTCTTTCAACTTTACAAGTATTCTTTCTACACTTGCAGAGCCTCTTCAGGTCTCTCTCACAAAGTATTCTTTATCAGTTGTATTAGCCTCTCCAGGCTCTAACCTTCCTTTCTCTCTCTAAGAAAAGTATTTTTGAGCTTTAGGTTACAGAGGTATTTGCTCACTTCTTTTGCACTTTGAATACAAAATTTTTGCTAATGTATGTATATGTATCGTATATTAGTCTTCGACTAAAATTAGTATTTATAGCCTAAGTCTCCAACTATCTTCTTGAAAATTGCTTCTTGAATCTTCTAGAAACGGTTATTAGTTGAGTCCTATAACTAACTCCAACTAACTGTCTAACGTTCTAGAATATCTTCCTTTTGTGTCATCTGAAATAATGCTTTTTCTTTTATTACGTTTCGTCTGTTGTCACGCTTAGTCTGGTATTGCGCTTCATCTGATGTTGCGCTTCGTCTTATGTAGCACTTCATCTTATGTAGCACTTTGTTTGATATCGCACTTCATTTGATATCGCACTTCGTCTGGCGTTGACTACGCACCTTCTGAGTTGACTAAATATTACTTACATTTTTCTGCACACTTAACAAATTTATCAAAACAGTTCATACATTTCTAAGATTATTATTATTTGATTGTCATCAAAATTAATAGAAGTAAAGTCTGCTTGACTTAACAATCTCCCCCTTTTTTATGATAACAAATAATCATAATTTTACAAGATAAAATGATATTTATAGACGAATAGACGAAAAGTATTCCGATGAATAATAAAGCAAAAAAAACATAAGAAAAGAATTGCATACTAGATATATACAATGCTTTCTTTCTGATTTCTATCTTCTCTTCTCATTCTCCTCTTTGTCTCCTTCTCCCAATATTTGTTATTAATAAAAAAGTTTGCTCATCGTAGACACTTCAGAACTTCAAAAAACATACGTTGGATGTTAGTGCAGATCGTCTTGAGGTTCTGTTTAATAATAACCCATAGTAGTGCTACTTCCTCATAAAGATCACCCATTGAGTCAACTAGTTCATCAACCTTAGTATGAACTTCCTCAATTTCTTTTGCTAATCCTTCCTGAACTTCCTTCTTACTATGACTTGCTTCCATCCAATTTATGAAATGCTTCAAGAACTGCAGATTATCAGTAGGATCTCGTTGTATTTCACTAAGTGGATGAAGGTTTTCCACAACAGATGGTTCTGAAGGTAAAACCTCTAAATCTATAATTTTGATAGAGGGTAGACTGAAGGTTTGTTTTCTTTTTGGGAAATCAAGATCATCAGGTCTAGGTAGTTTCAGAATTGGTTGCCTAAGAAGGTTTAATACATCTTTGACTGAAGGTATGAAACCTAAAGGTTTGAAATGCATTACTAAATGCACAAAGGTTTCTAAGTTAAAATTAATACCTTTAACCATGGTACTTCTATACTGTCCTTATTTCACTTTGCCAACTACCTTGAAGTTTTCATCGGTGTTTAAAACTCCAAATTTACTTCCTGATGCTTTTGAAATGTGGTGTGAAACATAGATACCTCTAAGTTGAGTTGCATTGCATGCATTATCTATGTTGTTCACAGCTACTTGAATTTACTCTTCTATAAGATCATCTTTATGTCCCTCAGGAAACATCTTCTTTTTTCTTCATTTCTCACAAGGGCTGAGCATCTTGGTTGTATATCTGGCACAATTTTTATTAATGTTTTGCTCGTAATTGGATAGATTGTATACCGATCCTTTAAAATCTTCAATGGATATGGTTCTGCCTTCTCATCTCGCAGAATACCATATAATCGTTGTTCTTCATGACTTAGAAGATGTATGGTCTGATCATTAATCGGCATCAGTTCGAATAGTACCCTAACTGTCTTTTTTGAAGGTTCCCTGATAATAATTAATCTTTTGCTTCGAACAAATACTGATTCTTCTATAATCTTCATTCTCAAATCCTTTTTGTTGATTGGTTAAGAAGAATTGTAAGGTTCCAATTGGTGTTCAACTGTTTTTGCCTTCTGTTGAACATCAGATGAAGAAACCTTCTTTTGACTGGGCTTTACTTTCTTTTGTTCTGCTATCAGTTTAGAAGAAAGTTGCTGTTGAGGCTTCTTCCTGTCAAATACCAACTTCCTTTTAACTTTTGTCTCTCTAGATGATTTTGCTGATTGGCTTTGAAAAATAGAGACAATTGATCTGGTAGGCTACTGTCTTTTCTCTTCCTTTTCAGAATCTCCATAAAAAATCATAGATTTCCTTTTCTTCTGTTCTTGTTGTCGTAAGGTCAATGGTCTTGGTGACCTTCTTGACTGTTTGGATCTTTTTTATTGAAGTGTCTTCGCCTTTCTCTTCACACTTGTTGCAATTACTGTTGAACTTGGCTTTCCTCTTCTGTAGAATCGTGTTAGGATTTATTGGTGCATCAGACAATTTCTCAATCTTTTCTTCTTCAGATGATTTTCCTGTTGATCGAGGCTTTGTTTTTCTTGTAGATGTACCACATTCACTTCTACTTCGTCTTACTAGAAGCTCTCCCTCAGACCTTGCTTCGGGTGTAGAACCTATATCCACCTTTTCATCAAACTTTATCCCCATTCTGTGAATAGTTGTGGCATTAATAATACTCTTCTCATCTATCTTTACCCTGTTACCTCTATCGAGAAGGATTCTAGAATCTCTAAAAATCCTTGTCAGTAGCATTCCATATGGTAAAGAGCTAGAATCCTCCTTTGACTTCATCATGTACTTCAAAATCAAGTATGGAAGATTAATGGGTCGATGATTCAGTAGGTGATATAGACAATGTTCATCGTTCATTATCACAAGATCCTTCGAGCCTAATCTTGGTAGAACATAATGAAGAAGCAGTAAATGTAGAACCCAAGCCTTCGGAACAATGGTTGCCACCTTCTTAACTTTAGGATCACTACTTCTATAGAGTTGTCGATTAATGTGCATTCTATCTACATGACCTTAAGTAATCCATCTTGTATTGTTAAATAGCTTTACTCCAATACTAGGACACCCACTGACCCTCTCGATAGTATCTTGCATCACGATAACCGATAAACCATCTATCATTGATACTAAGGTATCGTCTATCAACTTGGCATTCTTCCAAAACTTATATATCTCAATCAAATAGACCTTTTCATGAACCTTGAAGAAGTTCTTCCAACCAACTGCTTCAATCCCTGGTTCAATGTCCATATGATTTTCCTTCAATGATTTAAAATCAATGTGTCTCCCATAGATAAGTGATTGCTCCATTTGTAATCTGTAACAAATAAAAACTAAACACACAAAAGTATTTCGCTCAAAGTAGCGATGTTAGTCTCTAAAAGTAAGAATATGAGATGAAATGAACTTGAAACTTAGAACAGAGTATTGAATTTTCTTGGTTAAGAGCACTAGGCAAGTCAGTTTCAAAGTATTTCATGAAAATTCTAGAGAAGAAAGTATTTTAGAATCTTGAGAAGATTTCCTTCTTATACCTACTCTTGAAAAGTTACCATTCATAACTGACCGTTACTATTTACTTGAAAACTTATGACTTTTTATCTTCTTCTTGTATGCATTGTCTGGGTCATGTCGTATCAGAAGAATGGTCATTTAGTATTACCATATTTAAGTTCCGTCTTATTTCCTTGAATCTATCTTCATATAAAGGTTTGGTGAAGATATCTGCCCATTGTTGATCCGTCTCAACAAACTATAGACTGATGATTCCTCTCTGTACATAGTCTCATATAAAATGATGTCTAACTTTAATATGCTTTTCCCTCGAGTGTTTTATTGGATTCTTTGATAGATTGATAGAACTTGTGTTGTCACAGACGATTGAAATTTGATCTTCTTGTATGGAGTAATCTTCTAACTGATACTTAATCCATAATGTCTGTGAACAACAACTTGCAGCTGACATGTATTCATCTTCTGCAGTAGATAAAGCAATTGAACTTTGCCTGTTGCTTGACCATGATATTAGATTATGACCAAGAAAGTGACAACCTCCACTTGTACTCTTTCTATCAATTCTATCTCCAGCATAATTAGCATTATAGTAGCCACTTAACCTGAAATCTTTAATTTTCTCATACATTAAACAAAGATCAGTAGAGCCTGCCAAGTATCTCAATATTCTTTTAACAGCAATATAATGAGATTCTCTAGGATCTGCTTGAAATCTTGCACAAAAATAAACACTAAACAATATATCAGGTCCGCTTGCAGTTAGGTAAAGTAAAGAGCTAATAATTCCTTTAAAGAGTTTGATCAACCTTCTTACTTATTTCATTCTTAGATAAAAACACTAAATAATATATCAGGTCCGCCTACAGTTAAGTAAAGTAAAGAACTAATAATTCATCTAAAGAGTTTGATTAACCTTCTTACCTATTTCATCCTTAGATAAAAGGATTGAAGGATGCATAGGAGTTGACATAGGTTTAACCTTTTCTATTTTATATTTGACTAATAGTTCTTTGATGTATTTCTGTTGATGAATAAAAATCTTTTCTTCGGTTTACTTAAATTGTAAACCAAGGAAAATTTTCAATTCACCCATCATACTCATTTCAAATTCATTTTTCATAAGATTTTGAAAACTGGAACATAGCTTCTTAGAAGTTGCACCAAAAATAATGTCATCGACATATATCTATACTATAATGAAATCATTTTTGACACATTTTCTAAACAAAGTCTTATCTACTTGTCCTCTAACAAAGTCATTTCCAATCAAAAATGAACTTAGATGATCATACCAAGCACGAGGTGCTTGTTTTAATCCATACAAGGCTTTATAAAGTCTATAGACATAATCTGGTTTATCAGTATCTTCAAAACTTACATAAACTTCTTCATCTATAAAACCATTCAAAAATACACTTATCACATCCATTTGAAATAGTTTTATATTATAACAAATAGCATAAGCAAGCAAAATCCTAATAGCTTCTAGTCTAGCTACAGGAGCATAGGTTTCATTATAGTCTATTCCTTCATGTTTATAGCCTTAAGCTACTAATCTAGCTTTGTTATGGTTTACTCTACCTAACTCATCTAGTTTATTTTTGAATAACCATCTAGTTCCTTTGACAGACTTATTGGGTGACCTAGGAATTAAACACCAAACTTTGTTCCTTGTAAATTGATTTAACTCCGCTTTCATGGCTAGAATCCAAGCTTCATCTTGAAGAGCTTCATCAATTTTCTTAGGTTCTAATTCAGAAACAAAAGCTACATTTTCCTCTCTTCTAAATTTAGACCTAGTTCTCACTCCTTCTGAAGTTTCACCTATAATAAAATTTTCTGGGTGAGAGGTTTTATACTTCCAGTCTTTCTTAAGACTAAAGTTTTTAGGAATATCTTCTACCTTATCAGGTGGATCAACTAGAGGTGACATGTCTAATTTATCAACTAAAGGAACAGATAAAGTTTCCTCATCATAATCGTCTCTTCTATTTGGATGAGAATCATCATCAAACTTAACATACATAGATTCTTCAACAGATTTAAAAACAAGATTATAAACTCTATAAGCTTTAGAAGACATTGAATATCCTAGAAAAATTCTTGAATTGATCTTAGAATCAAATTTATCCTATTTTTCTTTTGTATTCAATATAGTGCATTTGCAATCAAAAGGATGGAAGTAAGAAATATTTGGCTTTCTTCCTTTCCATAATTCATATAGAGTTTTATTTAAAATAGGTCGCATAAATACTCTATTTTGAATATAACAAATTGTATTCACAGCTTCTGCTCAGAAATACTTAGGAAGATTCATTTCACATAGCATAGTCCTTGCCATTTCCTAAATCGTCCTGTTCTTTTTTTTTACAACTCCATTCTGTTGTAGAGTTCTAGGAGTAGAAAAATTATGGAAAATTCCATTCTCTTCACAAAACATTCTGAATTTTTCATTTTCAAATTCTCCACCATGATCCCTCCAAATTCCAGGAATAGAAATTCCTTTTTCATTTTGTAACTTATTGGATAGAACTTTAAAGCACTTAAGAGATTCATCTTTATGTGATAAAAACAATATCCAACAAAATCTAGTGAAGTCATCAACAATTACGAGACCATACTTCTGTCCGCTAAGACTTAATGTTCTAGTTGGACCAAACAAATCTATATTTAACAACTCTAGAGGTCTAGACGAAGTTACAACATTTTTAGAAGAAAAAGATGTTTTAACTTGTTTTCCTTTCTGACAACTTTCACAAAAGAAATCTTTGTTAAAACTTATTTTTGGTAAACCTCATACCAAATCATGTCTAACCAACTTGGAAATATGTTTAAAACTAACATGACCTAGCTTTTTATTCCAAATCAGTTTTTCCTCATCTGTTGATATGAAGGTCAAATCAAAAATTTAATTCCAAGGATTGCAATATAGAATGCAACCTCGGGTTGTCTCACTTAATGGGAACCTAAATGAATGGATCTAAGTTAACCTATATGTCATTAAATGCAAGCTAAATTGTTAAGGATGGGGTTTTTGATCTTTGAAAATCTTAACAAAATTAAATGAATTGTAAGAAAAATATGTAAAAAGTGTTTTTGGATTTTGGGAATAGAAATCGAAAAAATAAAGACAATGATCAAATGGCGATAGAATCCTCTTGAAAATGAGCTTTGGTTGTTATAGTTCGAAATCCATTTTTGATGGGAGTGGAAATAACTAAGTTTCAAATTATAAACCTTAAAGAACTCTTTAAGTCCAAGGTCTTAATCAATGAACTTCATTTCTTAAGACCTTGTTAAATGCCCTTAGTGTATGTAGTGGGTAAATTAATGCAACAATTTACTTGGGATCTCAAATCAACTCAATATCAAACACAACCATGCAAGGTAAAAGAGATTCAACAAGATCACAAATAAACATATATAAGACTATCTAAGCTCAAAGTTCTACATCAACAAATCCCAATAACACATTGAATGTCTAACACTTGATTAAACTCTAATCAAGAATGTTCAATTATAAATTACAAATCCTAAACCAAGGAATTGATAAATTATAGCTAAACTTGGATTGAGTCAATCCTCCTTTTAAGCCCATAGAACTCAAGCCATTGCTACATCTTCAAGAGGGGGAGAGGTGCCTAGCCATATATAGCTTCAAGAGCCTTCACAACCAAGAATCCACTGGCATCTATAGTAGCAGTCGACAGTGGAAAGAAGAAAACAATGTATGGATGAGGGAAGATGATGGTGTGAGTGTGTAGAAGAGTTGTCTGAATGATGTAGAGAAAAATGAATGATCTAGCGATGCCCTCTTCTCCCGTGTTAGCTCTCTTTTATCCCAAATTAGGTTTCTTTTCAACATGGGTTGTCGATTTGGATTGGAACAGTGGGCAAAACTTTCGAAAATGGTTCAGGTTTTCGAAGGTTCACCACGGCAAACTTTTCCCGAAAAGTTTTGCCAGGAGTTTTTGGTTTCTTCACCACGGCGACATGAACTTCACGCTGCGGAGAAATTTTCCCAAAAAGTTGCTGTGAATTCTTCATACTTAGCTACGACGATCTTTCCTATTGCTCGACTTGTCAACTTATCATTTTCAGCCTTCACTCCTTGCATGTACTCCTTGAGTCTCCTACAATAAACAAATGGTAGTTTGCAGTACAATTGTTCTAGAAAATTAATTTAGCACAATTACTAATTATTTGTGAAAATTGTTACTCTCAAACCACATAAAGTAAAGGCAAACACTCAAGAGTGAAATTAAGCATAAAATCTAAAAATAAGAGCCAAGAAGTGTAATAAAAATCATAAAAATGTCACCAATTTATATAAGAAACTTGAGTTCAATAAAATTCTCCCACACTTAGACCTTTGTACTCCTGGACAAAGTTTATAAAAGTCAAAGAGGCACAAGTGCAAAAGAAAATGCCGACCATACTTAAAAATGAGAGCAGAAAAGCAGTTAAGTCACTTCCTTAGAAATCAACCCAAGCATACTGAAAGACTGCGAAAAGCATAAACACTATAAGCATTTAATCCAAGAGATTGGGCAAAAGAGATTTCTCTCAAAGTAATGTGTTTATTCGCTCAACTCACTTGTCTTGGGATAATTTCACTCTAAAAATCTACTTTGTCCATTCTCTACCCTAGGCTTGTAATAGTTCTACCTCTCTATTATAAGAACTATAATTTTGAAAATCAAGAGGGCTTTTCAAGGTTGTAATGTATAGAAGGCTAAATGAATGGATTGAAGAGAAGAAGGAAAAATGAATGAGTACATGCACCACAATTACCTATCTCATAAAACAAACTCCAACTATAAGTAAGAAAATATTACAAAAATAAAAATAATTGAACACGTTTGTATTACTTGTCTCTTTTGAGAAAATTTTCTGCCTTTTATTTTTACTCTTTTTCTTTCTTTTCTTTTGTAGAGAAACCCTTTCTCTCTCCTTTTTTAACTTAAACTTGAGATGAGATACTCATAATAATTGTGAAATATACATGCACTCAAATGAAGGCTCAAAGGGGCTAGCAAAGGTTAAGTGTTTAGGCTAGTGTTTAGGTAATTAGGGCTTGGAAAGAAATGTCTCTATCATATTAACAAAATTTTAGTTCATCAAGCTTTGATCAAGAATTAAAACAAGTTCTAGAGAGATATGAAATTAAGTAGATAACACACAAATTTGAAAGAATTCAGGCTCAAATATCCTTCCAACAAGGGTAGTATCTCAATCAAGCCATCTTAAGGTTTAAAAAACACATAATGTTACTTCCTTAGCGTACCTTCACTTGCTTCTCGTGAAAACATCGAAAATGAAATTAACCGAAATCAACTATTATTTAAAAACAAAGATGGTGTTTTCAAAAACACAAGGACCACTTTGAAATTTATAAAAGCTCCAAGACATAGGGTGAAAAGAATTTGAATTGGAAGAATGATTGAAATGAGGGAATTAAAGACAATTTCAGTCATGAAGGATAGTGTCGCCGTGGCGAAGCTAAGAGTTTGCCACAGCGAAACACAATTCACAGTGTCGCTGCAGCGAAAAATGACAGGAACACTTAAAACAAGTGATTTTTCTCGATCAACAAGTTTAAAAATTTGCATATTACGCACAAATGACTTACACAAGTGGTTAAATGGACAAAAATGATGCATAAACAAGAATTGCAAATTAAGACAACCTCCCCCACACTTAAATGTCAGATTATCCCTAATGTGAAGAACAATTAACACAAATATGCAATGAAAGGGAAGTGTAAGGCTAATGAAGAACAAAACATCATATAAAGAACCAGCCATTAAGTTTGTACATGACAAAATGTAACTGAGTATCCAACCAATTAAAAACTAAAATAAAACAAAGGAAAACACAAGAACAAGCAACTCTAGCTACTCCATAGGATAAGCATGTCCAGCGCCAGAGGGACCAGCTCCCGACGTGCCAGTGCTGCTTAGGGTTTCATCTTCATCAGATGGTACCTGGAAGTGAAGGTGCTCGGCGAACAATGCATCCATCCATCGGCGATACCGCCGATCTTGATCCTGCTGGGCTATCTCCTAAAGGAGGGTGTCCTGGAGAGTAGCAAAATCTGCACAGAGGCCGTCGACTCAGCCAGTGAGGGTCTATAAGGTCATGGGCCCAGGGGTGGCCTGAGTTGGAGGATCATTCTCGACTTGTGCCACAGCTACAGAAGTTACACCAACATCTTGAGTAAGGGGGTGGAAGAGGTGGGTGAATGGTGGGCTGCTTCAGGCGGGCATACCTGAAGAGTGGAGCCAGGTCAAAATACCCATCAATATCCATCTCTGGGACATGGTGTGGTCGAAAAATGTCGAAGATGAGATGGGAAAAATAATGGCATTGGTGAATTTGGCAGTATTGATGGAGTCAAAGAGGGCGAAGGTGATAACATGAACTATATCGACCGGGCAACCAATCATCAAGAGGTAAATATGGAGAGCTTGTTGTTTAGTGATTTAGGCGAGGTGGGTGGTTGGGATGATATTGGTGCAGACTAGGTGAAGCCAAGGACAAGCTACGGGCAAGAAATCAGATCACTTAAGATAGAGTTGGTAAAATCGAGGTTTATGCCATTCGACGCCCTCTTGACAGAAGGTGTAAATAACATCGTCCGAAAGGTAATGATGGATAAGCTGATCATAATGACAATGAAAAATATTGGGAAGATCAAAATGTCGACGGATATTAGAGGCAGTGAATGCATCGGGTGCTCTAATACCACAGAAATTAAGTTCCATGGTATTATTAAATCTGGCATAGGTGTAGAAATGGCTAACAAAATTTTTGTTGCCTTGAGAACGGGGTTGTACTAAGCCTATAAGATCATAAGCAACAAGTTGCTACACAAAGGGGTGGTCAGGAGGAGCTAACAGAAAAGGTCGCTCTTTAATGAAAGGCCTAGTGTCTACTTTCTCATTAAGTTTTGGAAAAGTTAAGCTATCGGAAGAGGAATCTGAATAACTTGGAGAAGTAGTGTTAGCATTCTTAGTATGAGGCATTTTCCTATAGAAAACAAACACAGAAAAATAAACGAATTGAATTAACAAAATTAATTGAAATTTAGAACCGAAATAACTAAGTTTGTCGTGGCAAAACTTATGTGTTGTTGCGGCTAACAACAGGCACTCGTCTCGCCGCAGTGAAAGGGACATGTCACCACGGTGAACGCAGTAGTTCGTCTCACCTCGGCGAAAGGGACATGTCATCACTGCGAACGTAGTAATTCGCCTTGCCACAACGAAAGTACCCTAAATAGAATAGGAATGACTGATAGAAACTGGACGATAGCGAGGATTAGAAATACTTACGAAGAAGGAGGAGGGCTTCGTAGGGAAGGCTGGCGAGCGCGAAATGGAGCGAGGAGAATGGTCAATGACCGCAGTGAATTAGGAATGAGAGATATCTGGTGAAGATTGCTAGGATGGCCACAGTGAAGAAAGGGGACGAAGATGAAGGAGAAGAGGGGTCGGTTTGTTTAAATCGGGTTTAAGGTGTGAAATGACAGAAAAGGGAAGAGGTAAAATGAAAGGTTAAGAGAAAATAAGGGTGGAAGGGTAATTGCACCGCGATAATTTCGTGCAGATTGAACTTTCACCCCAGCGAACTAACCCTAGTTGCGAAATCTAGCAACTTAGCGATGTTTCGCCGCAGTGACATGATGTCATGCCACGGCAAAATTATCCTGGAAGGAAAATAAATAGATAAGGTTTGTTCGTCGTGGCGACACCGACTTCACGCCACAGCAAAGGTTGCCTGAGAGATTTTTAAAGAGATTTCGCCAAGGCAACGTGGAACCACGCCGCAGCAAAATTTTCTTGAGAGCAACAAGAAGGAAAACAAGGTAAGTTAAATGTGATGATGACGACTTCGTGCCATGACAACAGTTACCCGAAAGAAAAATAAGCATAGACATAAATGAAAAACTTTACTTCCAAAGATTCAACTGGATACTTAGCTCACTTAGGATTCATATACAAGGTCTTTAGGCATCAGAAAACAAAGTGCAACCCAATCAATCACATCAGATTCCTCAATCATGGAAGATGTATTGAATTAAAAGGGAGAGGAATTATTGAATTAAAACTGCATAAACTGAAAACTAATCCTAGGTCCTACTGAAATGGTTTCTCCCCCACACTTATTCAACATACTAATGCATCCACAATGTCATATTCAATCACAGAGCAAAAGTGAGTAGTAATTGAAGGATGAGAAACGACTTGATGACTACGGGGGATCCTGTGTCTCCTGGTGGACGTGGAAGATAGCTATACTGCGGCAAGGCAACTTGACCACTTGCCACTTCGGTGTTAATGTCCACATTTCTCAATTCACCTGAAACATTAGTGGACAACACTTTTTTCAAGGGGCCATCGGTGACAATCAAAGCATTCAATGGTTTTATTGCGGAGTTAGAGTAAACATGTTGGAGTTCAAACTCAGAGCATGCATCATCAATAACAATATCAAGCATGTTAACTCCTAAGAATGAATAATCCTCATGGGGGTGTTTCATAGCTTCATACATGTTAAAAATCACTTGTTGATCTCCTACCTCCATGGTGATTGTACCTTCTTTCATGCTAATCATAGTATGAGCAGTACTTAAAAAGGGTAGACCGAGAATCGAGGTAGTATCCTGCATAGCTTCTAAAGACATGTTAAGTACATAGAAATCAGCTGGAAAAACCAAACCCTTTACCTGGACTAATATGTCCTCTATGATGCCCACTGGATGTCTAAGAGACCTATCAGCCAATTGTAGCACTACAGATGTAGGCTTAAGACTCTTAACTCCTAATGATGTATAGACAGACTTAGGCATCACATTGATTGCCACCCCTAGATCTAACAAGGCCCTTCCTATGGTAACTTTTCCTATTATGCATGGAATGGTGAAAGATCCAGGGTCTTGGCACTTAATGGGTATTTGGGGTTTGAAAAGTGCGGACACATTTGAGCTGACTTGTACTCTTTCATTAAGTCTAAACTTTCTCTTGTTTGTGCACAAGTCCTTAAGATATTTAGCATATGCAGGAACCCTTTTCACTATATCAAGCAAAGGGACGTTGACTTTTACTTTCCTAAATAAGTATATGGCATCTTTCTTATGTTTAAAATCATTCATCCTTTTGCTAAGCAAATATGAATTTGGAAGAGGAAGATCTTTTATACTTACCTCTTTATCGGTTACTTCCTGGGTTCCTTGCTTGCTTGATTCTTTAGTGTTATCTAAATTTGCTTCCTTGCTCCTCGATTGTTTTAACTCCTTTCTAGTCAAGAGTGCTCTTTCTTTTAAACTTTCGGACTTCTTAAATTTCTCAGTTGATGAAGAAAATTCTCTACTCTCAATCTCCTCTTCGTCTTCTCCCTCATCTTGATTTCTGAACCTCACTTATTTCCCACTTACAGAGAGTTATGGCATTCAAACTTTTGGGGTTCATAACGGTGTTTGAGGGGATAGCTCCACTGCTTCATGCTTAATTCTCACTCATATTGTTGGACAACTACGTGATGTAGGAATTGATGTTCTTAGCTTTCGTCTCCCATTGTTCCATTCTCTTTTCTAGAGCATTGAACCAAGCAGCGGTTTTAGAGGAATCCTATTTAATGAGAGAGACTATTGCATTAAACTGGTTGTTATTCAAAGTCCTTTCCTCCTTAATCATAGCCATCATATTGTGCAGAAGTTGGTTGGTGTCCTCCTTTGGTGGACCAGTCAGGGCTTACTGTTGGTTGGGGAACTGGTTAGTGGAAGTTCCAGCTCCTCCTCCTTATTGAAATCTGTTTGGGCCTCTTCCTTCCTCATTCCTCTAACTAAACCTAGGGTTTTCCTTCCATCCCTCGTTATAAGTGTTAGAGTAGGGGTCCCATTTTTTATTGGTCTGACCCGGATACACTACAGACACCTCTTTATACCAACCAAGGAAAATACTAGATATGTGCATCACTGACCCACAAGTATCACAACTGGGTGCCGTAATATCCATAGAAGATGTCGGGCATTGCACACTCATGTTTTTCAGTTCTGCAGTGATGAAGGACAACTGTGAAGTTACTTTGCTCTCAAAAGAGTCAACTTTAGACTCGAAACTCTCCATTCTTTTGGATTGGACCACCGAAGCTTCCAATTCATGTACACCTCTAGTATATCTCACACTATACTGTTGATGATTTAAGGCCATCTTCTTGATTAGATCCCATGCCTCTGTAGTTGTAAGGTCAATCAAAGAACCTCTCAATACTGCATCTAGCATTCCCTTATCTTGACTTTTCATCCCATCATAAAAATACTGCACTA
Source organism: Erythroxylum carthagenense (assembly GCA_026413575.1). NCBI lineage: Eukaryota > Viridiplantae > Streptophyta > Magnoliopsida > Malpighiales > Erythroxylaceae > Erythroxylum > Erythroxylum carthagenense. The sequence goes on along the minus strand of JANZLD010000007.1, from coordinate 48,910,814 downwards.
GCTGCTCATCAGATATCTAGTGATGGGGGCATCTAGACAATAGATCTTGGAAGCGGTTTCAATAGTCATAGAGTGACTCATCATAATCTTGACATGTCGAATAGATCTCCTTCCTCATCGATGAAGTTCTGGAGGCTGTAGAATATTTCTCCAAGAATACCTTTCACAAATTAGCCCAACTATGGTAGGCATTCACCACATGCCTTGAAAGGCTCATATACCACTCCCGTGCCTTTCCCTCCAATGATAGATGAAAAACCTTCCACAGTACTTCATCAAGTAAAGCTCCTACGGGTTTCATACTCTGACAGATCATAGATAAAGATTGCAAATGCATGTAGGGATCCTCTCCTGTCAAGCCATGAAATTTAGGAAGAAAGTTAATGAGTAATCCTTTGACTTCAAAATTGTAGCACCCCCTTACTGTAAGGTACACATCGGGATGCCCGGAGGTCATTCCGGGTATATATCCTATGATAAGGGCAAGCTACGTTCAATCTCTACATTCACTTCACATGGCATCATATCAATATTCAATTATAAACCATCAATAAAAGACCCCAATAGTTAAAACCCAATTCTTTTTCCACATTTCATTGCACAAAATCGAAAGCCTATTTTGTGTCTTTCAACTTTTACTACATGTACTTCAACAGCCTAGTACAAAAGTACTACATGAAAGAGGAAAATCTATATATACAATCTATCTAAGCCATCCAAAAATCCCAGCTGACTGACCTTTGAGCTATGACTTCTCTTGCCAAATCACAATCTACACTGCTGGTAGAGCCTCTCAATAGCTATAGTCATCTCTCGGTCTTGAAAAGACAACATTGCAATTTTGGTAAGTTTTGCGAACTCAATGAGGTAACCATCATCGATGGTTCTCTCAATTCATGCAACACATTATTCCACATAGCATATAAACACATATTGCACTTTATATAATATCACAATTTCACTTAGGCATAAGCAAATTCGGCCTTTCAATCAATCAATCATACTTGATAAAAATCCATATGAAATGCTTATGAGACACTTTCCAATTATTACATTGTTGCGACCGAGTGCCTGAACTGTCCCGTATCCATTTTGGATATCGGACTCATTGCTAACTGTCTCTTATCCGATGAGGATACAAGGCTTATTATACATAATGAGCCTTAGGCTCTTAATCACTGTTTGAGCTCGAGAGTCTTTCCACTCGTTGAGCTTTAAGCTCTAATCAGTGGCTACTCTAGTCGCAACTGTCATTATCTGATTGTGCATTCATATATGGAATGCATATGCCACAGTCAACCACATTATAAAGCACTTCAATATATATTTCACATTTCACAGTCATCGGACCTCCTGTCTGGAATCAACAATCAAACTCATTCATTTCAAATTCATTCATCGTCTAAGCATAATTTAAGCAAACAATAATTGAGAGAAACCGTCTAGGTTACTCACAGGTTCTTCCCAAAGCTAATGCCTAGAAGTTTCGGCAACTTCTAGGGGTTGACGTTCCAGTTGCTCCTCTATATCAATTTACATACACAATATCACAATTTGTATAGTCATAAATGTTTAATAATGCATATGAATGAAATGAAATACGTACAATGCATGTTCATGATAATCTCGGGTATTTTACCATCAATCTCTTCACAAAATTATTCTCATATTCAAAACTCATCTAAGTATATTTAACACTTAGGTTTATGCCTCACTAAAACCATTAAATTCACAATTTGACTTCTTGAGACAATTTGTAGGCCTATATCTCTAGTTTATTCCAAATTAAAAATCATCTCATTTGGAATCCTATAGATCAAGATATCATCAAAATACAGGAATATGTTCAGTAAAAAATCCCATGCATGCTCTTCCAACCGATACCCTTACTTTGATTAGATCAACCTTTTTTGAGTCAAAACCAAAAGTTGTAATTTCTATGGAGAGAGATAGAGAAATGTGTTATGAATCCTATGCTTCAAAAATTGGGTCATTTGAAGGTCAGACGACAAAGTTATGGCTGAAAGAATCCATCAAGGTTCTGCCCACATAAGACTAAATAGATAGCAGACGAATGGAAATGCAGACGAATGCAAAAAGCAGACAAATGCAAAAAGTATACGAATGCAAAAGCAGATGATTAGAAAAGTAGACGAATGCAAAAGCAGATGAATGCAAAAGTAGACGAATGGAAAAGCAAACGAATGCAAAAGCAGATGTATAGAAAAGCAGACGAATAGAAAAGCAGACGAATGCAAAAAGTAAATCAATGGAAAAGCAAACGATTAGAAAAACAGACGACTGCAAAAGCAAACGAATGGAAAAGTAGACGATACAGATGGTCAACTTAAGACGAAGCAAAAGTCAACCTAAGACGATACACCTTTACAGACGATATGACTATACTCCTAGACTCAAAACCTTTTTCTTAAACATCTCTAAGTTTTCATCAACTCATGTATGAACACCTATATATTCATACTTGCACAATAAAGAAACAGAGCCTATCACCTTTCCATATCTAACTCTCTACACTAATCCTATACATCATTTCATTTCTATTTCAACTCCAAGAACCATTTCCACAACATCAAATCACTAACAATCCATTAAAGACCAAATAAAACCATATCCACAATTTTCATCCCCTTAACACAGTGTTCAAGAATATATATATACGTAAATGCCATGATCATGCACTAACAATAAATTCATCAACTTTATTTCAAAAATCCACAACTCTAACAATTTTATTCACTACTTACTTGTTGAAGACTCCAAAAGCTTCAACTATCTCCAAGCCCTAACTCCATAAAAAATTACGTAAACCATTGTGAACACTAACCAACTTCTAGTTTTTCTCTTAAGGCAGAAGAAACACTTAGCAGTAAAGGAAGTGGTGAGGAATATGAAAAGATAAAGTTAACTCTCAGAAGGAGTTTGATGGAAAAACTCTATGTATGGGAAGAAACTCGGGGAAGATGATAAAAAGGAAAGAACTTAGGAAAAAGAACAAAACCCCCTTTTTACTCTCAAATAACTTAAACTTACTTCTGACAATTAATAAAAGCGACTTACACTTGTCACTTTTCCTAAGGTCTAACTCTAACTAAGTTTCTTTTCAAACTAACTCCATTAAATTTCATCTTGCAAATCAACTATCTCCAAATCTTTTTTTTTAATTCTTTTTCCTATTTTCCCTAATACTCTATAAATTCTAAAATAAATGCTAAATTCACCAAAATTCACAAATATATACTACCACTAATCAATAAAATTTCCAATATAATTAAATTCCAATTTCACAATTTTCCCAATAATCATAACTCTATTTAATTATATCTGGAATTATTCATGCGTGCATGTACAATTTTTCATGTGCAACAATTTCACTATTAATGAGTATGTATATGACATATTATGCATAAGCACAAAAAAAACATTTCTAAGCTCTCACTAATCACTCACATTCACTATTATAACCTTCCCGCAGGTAACGGGATGTTACAAAAATTCACGTCAAAATTAGGATAAACAGCAGTAAATGGATCATAATTAACATCAGAGATGGTTGCTTTCCTAATGGTTCTCCTTCTTTGATTCCCATTATTTTCTTCAACTCGCTCGTGTTCCCTATTACCTCCATTATCACCATTACTAGGTTGGTTAGCATGAAAGTTAGGGTTTTGCAGAAAAGTTGGGTTCTCAGCCGTGATCACTCTTTCTATCAACTCACTCTCACTACTTGGCCGACTAGACTCTTCTCCGACAACTAACTGACTTCTCCCTTTTTCTCTCCTCTCCTTTCTAATCTTTCTCAAACGTTTCTCAATTTTAGGGTAGAAAGGTAGAAGTTTAACTCTACTGGGCATGCATGAAAACAATTCAAATGAAAATAAAATCAATAAAAAAAGTAACAAAAATTACTTGCAAGCACACAAAGTTAAATAAAAAGGTGAGATGTGATGGATGCAAGTGTGTGGGTGTATGAAAGTATGTGTGAGAGTAAAGTATGCAAGTAAAATGTGTATGTATCAAAAAGCAATACAGAAATGTTCAAAACTATGCAGGTGTAAAAATGCTAAATATGAAAAGTGCAAAAAGTTCAGTATCCTATTTTTGTGTTTTCAAAATTTTATGCTAAGGAAAGAAAATGAAATCCTATACTATTGACAAGTATGAAACTAAACTATCTAAAATGCAATCTAAACCAAGGTTCCTCACCTCACTTAGCAGCGAAAAATGACAACAACTAACCTAGAGAACCAATTGCTTAGTTCCCCAGCAACGGCGCCATTTTGATTCGAGTCTTTTTGTGTTTACCCTTGGAGGTCAAATCAAAAATTTAATTCCAAGGATTGCAATATAGAATGCAACCTCGGGTTATCTCACTTAATTGGAACCTAAATGAATGGATCTAAGCTAGCCTATATGTCATTAAATGCAAGCTAAATTGTTAAGGAAGGGGGTTTTGATCTTTGAAAATCCTAAAAAAATTAAATGAATTATAAGAAAAATGTGTAAAAAGTGTGTTTAGATTTTGGGAATAGAAATTGGAAAATAAAGACAATGATCAAATGGTGATAGAATCCTCATGAAAATGAGCTTTGGCTATCATAGTTCGAAATCTATTTTTGATGGGAGTGAAAAATCACTAAGTTTTAAATGGTAAACCTTAAAGAACTCTTTAAGTCCAAGGTTTTAATCAATGAACTTCATTTCTTAAGACCTTATTAAATGCCCTTAGTGTGTGTAGTGGGTAAATCAATGCAACAAGTTACTTGGGATCTCAAATCAACTCAATATCAAACACAATTATGCAAGATAGAAGAGAATCAACAAGATCACAAATAAACATATATGAGACTTGATATATCTAAGCTCAAAGTTTTACATCAACCAATCCTAACAACACATTGAGTGTCCAACACTTAATTAAACTCTAATCAAGAATGTTCAACTATAAATTACAAATCCTAAACCTAGGAATTGATAAATTATAGCCAAAGTTAGATTGAGTCACTCCCCTTTTTAAGCCTATAGAACTCAATCCATTGCTACATCTTCAAGAGGGGGAGAGGTGCCTAGTCACACATAGCTCTAAAAGCCTTCACAACCGAGAAACCACTGGCATCTATAGTAGCAGCCAATGGTGGAAAGAAGAAAATAGTGTATGGATGAGGGAAGATGATGGTGTGAGTGTGTCGAAGAGTTGTCTGAATGATAGAGAGAAAAATGAATGATCCAGCGATGCCCTCTTCTCCTATGTCGTCTCTCTTTTATCCCGAATTAGGTTTCTTTTCAACATGGGTTGTCAGGTCGGATTGGAACAGTGGGTAAAACTTTCGAAAATGGTTTGGGTTTTTATCGCCGCAGCAAACTTTTCCCGAAAGGTTTTACCAGGAGTTTTTGATTTCTTCACCATGACGACGTGAACTTCACGTCGCGGCGAAATTTTCCCGAAAAGTTTCTGTGAATTCTTAATACTTCACCGCAGCGAAACATCAACTTTTGCCGTGGTGAACTTTCCTGTTGCCCGACTTGTTGACTTATCATTTTCAGCCTTCACTCCTTGCCTCTACTTCTTGAGTCTGCTACAATAAACAAATGGTAGTTTGCAATATCAATTGTTCTATAAAATTAATTTAGCGCAATTACTAATGTGACAATTTTTACTCTCAAACCACATAAAGGGAAGGCAAACACTCAAAAGTCAAATTAAGCATAAAATCTAAAAATAAGAGCCAAGAAGTGTAATAAAAATCATGAAAATGTCACCAATTTATATAAGAAACTTGGTTTCAATCAGTGACCTCCTAGCATTGTAATTATTAAGCTTAATTGTTCATTTTAACCTTTATGTCATTTTAGCATCATATCATAATGAACAATTTAAACATTCACAATTAAATTATTAATATTTTCAAGCTAAGCCACTTTGGCGACTAACAAGCTTTCCAAGCAATAAACATTTAATTGGACAATTATCATACATGACAAAATTTTAATTTAATTAGTTTGGTCACTTTGGTGACTAATAAACTTCCAAAATACCATAATGTCATGTAGCACTTTCATATAAAAAAATGTAATGTTTAAAGTACTAATTGAAACATAATGTGAGACAAAATGATATTATGCATAGCAAACATATGCACAACTTTTACGGATATAAACCTAAATTAATTAATTAATTAATTGACGGATATAAACCTAAATTAATTAATTAATTGATTATCAATTAATTAATGAATTATGAGTTATGACCCAAAATAAAATACCTTAAGTATGACCAATATCCAAATTCATAAAATTATTTTATTAAAATAAATAAATAAAATAAAACCCTTCTAACATGCGCCTCATCTGCCTTGATGAACGTTGGTTGCATTTTTTTTAATTCTTAAATCTTATTTCTTTCATGGATTCTTCTGCAATTTCATTCCAGAATCCTCTCTTGGCTTTAGCCAACAATAACATCATCCACATTTACTTCTTTAGTGGTCAA
>JANZLD010000007.1:48879763-48891062 GCA_026413575.1 Erythroxylum carthagenense | reverse complement strand
TTTTGGTATTCGTACTTTGTTTCGTATTCGACTATTTCATTCGCTTTGTATACATCGATTCAATTTCCTGCGATTTCGATTCAAGTATTCGTTCCGAATTGTTGCTTTTGATTCCGTATTCGCTTCGTTATCGCTTCTTTTTCGGTTGAGATCCAGTTCCCGGATCGGGTCCCAACAAGACCAAACCGTTTGGTCCAACCAAAATAGGTTGAACCGGCTGATTTTTAAACATAGAATTCTTAGGTGAAATCGAATCAGATCACTGACTAGTTCAAACTTTTTTCAGTCAGACCGGACGATCCGGTCCGATTTTTAAAACCTTGCTAATTTCAATTACACAATAATTATTTTAAAGATTTTTGTTTAGTTATTAAAATATCAATTGTAATTAACATAATATATAAAGATAAAGAACATCTTTATTAATCAAAATAATAATGTCATACATAAAATTTCAACCAACCTGGTTGCAATAGTATAAACTAACAATATATGTTTCCTTTTCTTCTGAACCAAAAGTCCAAACCACATTCCGCAACACAAGATTTATCTCCTAATAAACTCTACTAATGACTCCCAACACAAATCATATTATCGCTATGAAACTATATATAATATCTCAACTTTCATATGTGTTATTTGTTCCAACTCGAGTCATTTTTCAAGAGTTCCCTGTGATTCAGATCAATTTCAGGTTTTAATCCCAAAGCATAAAACATGAATACGATAGCCATGAACACGTCATGTAATCTACTCTCGCAAACCCCAGCTGATACTCTTACATCAATGGTAAATATTACAAAGCAATACCTAAACACAAACTACACATAAGCTGTTAAGAACTAGAAACAGAAGGAGAAGAAAAAGGCGTGCAACTCAGACAATCAATATCAGATTCTGAACCTTTAATTAAAGGTTGTTCCCTTATTAAAGCTTGCAAAACAACATTGTGCTGACAAACAAATAATGAACTGGAAGAGTTACCAATTCTGAACCTTTAATTAAAGGTTGTTCCCTTATTAAAGCTTGCAAAACAACATTGTGCTGACAAACAAATAATGAACTGGAAGAGTTACCACTTCAAAGCTGCAACAAAATCCTCCTGATCAAATGGACTATAAACATTAAGAGACTGAATTATCTTACTCAAGTACATTCTAAAAACATCAGCAGGAATTTTATCCAAATCTGAAGTCCATGAGGGTCATGGGAAGAATAATTCAGACCTTCCATGCACTAATAAAACAGAAGCTGATACATCATTGGCATACATGGTAAAATCTCTCTATTATCAGTTCATCGCATCTGTATTAATCTCGTGTCAACAAATTCTCCAGTTCATTACAATCATTTTTTCTTGAACTAAAAATAATCATACAGACGAACAACATTGTTAATAATAGTCCTAAAATTATCTATATAATAACTGAACGGAATAATTAATTGTACTAAAATAGAAAAGATCTAATGCTATTATAGCTGTACAGTAATCACAGTTCAACAGACTAAAAATAATCGAGTAACCATATGATAGTTGAGGAAAAAGAACCTGAATTTTAGCAAATAAAGCTTCTTTTCCATGTATTGATAATTTAACCCGGAATACCCCAATGTCTGGGGGCAACTACTGATACTTGTCATCCTAAACATGTTAAGATATGGAGAAGTAAAGTGGTATTTCAGAGGAAATAAGCAGCCAACACAAGATGGATTCTTGGGATGGGGTGTGAGCTTATCTGGAAGAAAATTTATTTCAGAATGAACAGCACACACGATATCAAAACAACATAATACAATTTTGAACATTGGCACAGATAATGTATTGAGCTCAATGCTCCCTTTCAAATGTCTAGAGTAATGCGATATCAATTAGAAGAACTGAAAAGAACCTTGCTTAAGCACAAATTATGAATTTAAGTCCAGTGTTTAGCCTTTTAGAATATCCGAGTTAGAAGAATTTAGAAAAACCTTGATTAAGCATACCAAGCAGTACTAAAATATTGCTAGGAAGATGAATTCAACTTTATTACAGCAGGGAGTTAGGCAAGGAAACAAAATGTGCATCCTGAAGGCAGGGAAACAAGAGACAATCGAAAATATAAGCTTAAATCAGATGGTTAAGACATTGGAAGTTTGTAAGAAGACTGCATGGTCGGTGCATCCTGAAGGCAGGGAAACAAGAGACAATCGAAAATATAAGCTTAAATCAGACGGTTAAGACATTGGAAGTTTGTAAGAAGACTTCATGGTCGTACGTTCACGAATCCTTAAGAAATTCCTAAAACTGGTTATCGTCCTTCTCGCATGGCGAGACTTGAAAGTCGGAGTAATTTGGTATTAAATCATATTCAGCAGCTAATTAAAGTCTCCAGTTACCACCATAAAATCCCAAAACCAACATTTTTACAACATCAACAAACGGAATAATAAAATTTGAACTTGGTGTACAGATTTATATGAAATATAAATCAAGATCATATAATTTGGCACTCACCAAAAGCCTCGTGAGAACAAAAACTTTCAGTACATCTTGAGACCAAACCTTTCAAGAAGGATCTGCATATTCGCAATAATTGCCAAACTATTGCTCATAAACTCCGTTGCCCTTTCCATCTCAGCTTTGAATTCATCAATCACCGTCGATCCCATCTCTGACAAGCCATCCAAGCATGTCTCTTGATCAGTCATAGCAGCACTAATCCAAGTTTTGATGTTGTTGACTTTTTCTTCAGTCAACAACTTCTCTCCGGGGGCAACCTTCATGGCCAACACCGAGTCATTGAGTCTACCCAACGCATCGTCAAACTGAGTCACGCAGTCATCGATTCCAGTGCAATTGCATGTTTGGAGAAGGGAGGAAAGTTTTGAGAGCTCTCTGAGGGAGAGCTGAAGAGAGAGGTTGAAGATAGCTTCTGGGTCGGGTTTTGTTGGGGTGTTAAGAGAGGATATGCTGGTGAAGCATGAGTTGGGGTACCGAGTCACGTTGCAGACTACTCTGATTGAATCGGATGAGGAGAGAAAAGGAGACTCTGGTGATTCGGTGACGCTCTCGTAGATGAGAGCTGCAAGCATCAGAGAGATGACAAGGGTCAGGAGAAGGATAGCAAAGATAGCAAGGGTAGTGATCAGAGGTTTTCTTTGCGGTGGTCGGATAAAGGTGGCATCTTCAGAGTTGGAATTAAGTTTGCCATAGCCTCTTAAGATGTTGATGGGCTCCATGGAAACAATTTGGTCTTCTTGTTCTAGGTTTGGTAAAGGAACTACCTTCGTAACGAGAAGACTCGAGGAAATGAAAATATCATTAGATGGCGTCTAAGAAGAAGTATTCATGCGCGTCGATAATCTATGGCTCGGCAATTAGATTAACAGAAATGGTTTTGACTTTCTGCGCGGATTTTCATGCCGTGTACTAGTCAAGAGTAGCAGGGTTCTATCTTTAATCCCATTCCTGGGCCGGAAATTTTCTTCATTGCTAGTTGGCATAAGATTGTATCTGCAGTGCTTGTTGTGCCATTACCCAAATCACAACTAGTACTAGTATTAGCACTATCAAGGGCCAAGATAACAGATATTTATCTTGAGAATTCATAGCGTTTTTGAGTATTGAAACTAATCTGATAACGAATGTACCCAAAATTATAATTTAAGAGGAAAAAAAAAACCAATCTTTTAGTCATTTGAATGAAAATCTAACCCATGACAACGGTCAAAAATACGCAAAGTTCATGCATCATCAAACACAATTATAACCCGTGTTTATAAACCAAATCAGCTAGTACATTCAAAATAATCTAAGATGATTGCTCATTCCTCGTCCTCTTCATCTCCGTCTCCACCTGCTGCCTTCTTAGCAGCTGCCCTCTGGTTTTTCCTCTTCACTCTGCCTGGGCGCCCACCACCGAATGGACTTGTCAATGAGAAATCAATGTGCTTTTGTGAATCAACCCTCACCATGAACGATGGAATGTTCACCACTTGCCTCCCAACCCTGCCAACCAGGAACAAGTATCAATTACATTAGCAGTGCTGTCCATCAAAGCGGACTAAGACAGTAAGGGCATGTAACCTGGTGGAAACAAGCCAACAATCATGTTCAAGAAATCTGAAAATAAAAAATCCAATAATCATTTGTTATCAGTAAGATTTCATCAAAAATAGAGTAGATAAAATCATTCAAATCTTGTAAAGGTAAATCAGACTCCTCGAGTAGCACCAAGCAACAAACTTGAACAAAAAACTCCATCCTAGAGGAATTATTCTATGGGTATTTAGGTTCTGCAATCGCAGATAAGCCAATGGTGATAACATCCCATCTCTCATAGTGATAATTTACGCTTCACTTGAAGAAGAGCTTAAAAGCAGATGATCAACTCTGAAAAAAATTGAAACCTAGTATTAATTTTCTTATATAAATAGTGTTTCTAGAGTTTACAGCTAATATCTATATGATTATCATCCCAGAATAATAGAAGGAAAAATGCTACAACCTTTTACTAACTTAAAGGTAAGACTATAAAGTCCTTTTCTTTTACCTATAAGATAATATCACTGCATACTCCAACAAGAGAATACAACCATCAAAAAACCGTCTTTATTGCTCATATTCCAAGCTCATCTGATCTCAATCATATGCTAGGTCCATAACACTAGTCATGACACCGTGAAAATCAAAATAAACACTCACCACAACAAGCCAGACATAATTTCTGGAGGTTATGATGCTGCATTTAGTCACAAATTTTTATATCTTAAAGCTGAAGAGAGTTCCAGCAGCCTTAAAGAAAAATTCAAGATTAAAAATCACCTCTTCCTGTCTTCTAAATTCTCCACAAGTACAGAAGAAAACATCATATATAATGCCAAGAAAATAATTTCCTTTCTACCATTAGCAGTAAAGAGATCAAGTTCACCTGATATGCCTCTGCCTGATAAGCACTCTTGCATGGTGAATAGACTTAGCCATACCAGACTTGAACACAAGTGTCTGCAAGCGTCTTTCAAGGAAATTCTCCACAGTCAGGGCCAAGACATAATCAAGTTTGTTCTGAGTCTCATCCAAAAGCCCATAGCGATTCATTCTGCGGAGAAGGGCCTCACCCTCAAAGATACGACGCGGATCCTTCTCATCAAGAGTTAAAAGAGTTCTAGCAGCATTACGAATACGGCTCAGGGCATATTGCACTCTCCAGAGCTCTCTCTTGCATCGCAGACCGTACTCTCCTACAAGTTTCAACTCTGCATCCAAACGCTCCTTCTCGTAGGGACGTCGAGGCTTCTTAAATGTTTTTCCATCTGAAGTTCAATAGTTGCAGTCCAAAATCAGGAATATAACAGTAAGTTTTATGCAAATGAATATTTTTCTCTTCATGCAGTATATCATATGTGAAACAAAGTAGATTCAAACCTAATCATAAACACACCCCGCCTCCAAATTTTCAAAAAGAAAAAAGTTTGGTTGATCTTCTTAAGTTGTTTAATCAATTAATATAGTCCAAATCAACGATACCGGTAGGTTTGCAACAACTTGACTTTCATATCTTTGCAGTTCAAACCAAAAGGTAACCAGTATCCACATGAAAATGATTATAAATTTCAAGCACTAAATTTCACTAACAACCTTGGAAGAAAAAAGATAAATTAATATACCCATTTAGTCTCAATGCAGGAACAGTTAAATGACCTTTTAAAAACCTTTTTAAGGTAAAAGAAGGTGAAAATTTACCTAGCGAACCAAAGTGGTACCTATCTTCACCCAAAAAGAAAAAAGAAAAAATTCCTTAGATCAAACCCAAACCTAATCGCACAAAAACTGAAAACCCGTCTTCAGATCAAAGAGATCGACTCAATCATACAAATCACCCCCCGTAGTTCCAGGAGACTATAATCCAAGCAACATGAACTAAAGATAAAGACACATACAAAAACATAATCGAGTTCACCAATCCAAGTGCACATAAGCATTAAGACAGAGAAAAGAGAAATTACAGTTGCGGTAGAAGGAGACGTGCACCATGCTTAAGCTCCAACGTCTCCGAGTTACAGAGCAGTCTTCGTTTTCGTCACTCCGTAGGTTTCCACTCGCGAGCCTTTGTAGAAAAGAGATGATAGCTTACAAAGGGAACCTTTTTAAAAAAAAAAAAAAAAGAGAGAGAGATTGTTTGTGCCTTGGACTTGCTTACGGGCTTCAATATGGTCTAGGCCTTGGACTTACCTACTTTCTAGCCCAAGCCTATTTTCTTTTATAGCCTACTCTAGTGGGCTATTAATATCCTAAAAACTTCGTGCAACATAAGCACTGTTTATCTTTATTTTTATAATAAAAAGAATATGTCATTGTTACTTTTTAATTATATATTAGATAAATTTTTAGATATATAAATTAATTTACAAATGATGTATTTAGCGTAGGTCAATTGAGGAGTTAATAATTTAAAATTAAATATTGTTTGAAAACTTAAATCCCTTTTTATGGAAGTTAAGTGAGGGAAATTACGAAGGAGAAGATATACAACTCTTATGGTCAGTGTTTATACAAAATATATAGCTAGCTATTCATCTTTTCTTAACTAAGTACCAACTCCTGCCTGACTCGATCAGATATATATTACAGATAGGGAGCTGACAGGATTGTCATCCATAGCTTGAGATAAAACTCATTTTAGCTAAATTTCTTGTAATTTTCTACTTTCTCAAAGATCTTTGTGTTCCTCAACTCGATCAGATATATATTACAGATCTTTGTGAGGGTCTTAAGGAATATTATGAATGTCATACCAATACCAATATCAGATTTAGTTCTAGTATATTATAGTATTTATACTAGTCAATATCAAGTATCATTTCGAATAATTTTTAAATATTACAAAATATTCCGTAAATTTTTTAGAGTTACAAAATAATTCATCAATATATTGTACTATATAATTTTTAATTTTATATCAATCGTGTCTCTAAAAGTTATAATAATATAAATTTAAAAAGTTTTGAAGGAAAATATGAATTTAAAATAATAACTGTCTATGTATTTCTTTTAATATTACTTTTCACATATTTCATATATAAATAATAACTACAATTAATATAAGAGAAATATTTTTTAAACTATCACATCAATATAAAACTAAGAATAATACAAAAATACTTAAAATGTTACAATTTACATCATATAGTAAAAATAATTACATCAACATATCATATATTAAAATAATATGGGTGTATGACTCCATAAACATTACAACAAGAGTTCATACCAAGAACTGAGCAATTTGAACTAGCCATGCTTCTCCTTCTTCTTCCTTCTGCCATTAACCTTCTTCTTCTTCACCCTCCTCCACAACACTGCTTCCCGTTCTTCCTTGGCATTATTCTTGATCTTCTCTTCTTCTGCATTTTCTCTTTCCAGGCTCTTCCTCCTGCTTCCTGCTCCTCTCTAGCCTGATTTTCCTTTTTCCTCTTCGGCTATTGTCTGGCTCCTAGGGCATTGTAGTCATTCTCTATTCTCTCTTAGTTTCCCACCCTCTGTTTTCTTCCTTTTCCTTGCATTTTTTTCTGCATTGCTTTCTGACAACCAGCCACCTTCCTTTTCTAGCATTATGTCAGGTCAGATTCCTCCTACTCCTTCTGACTTTCCCCCTTTACCCTTGCCCTCCCCTTCCTCCTCTGCCACTCCGAACCCTTTTCCTCCACCTATCTCCTCCCCTACCAGAGCCTCTTTTTCTGCCCAGTCTTCTTCCCCCACTTCCCAGCCTTCTCTCCCGAAATCTGTCCTTCCCTCAGCTAAACCTCTTCCTCTAAAGCAAGCCCCTGCACCAGAAATTAAAATTAAGCGAACATGGAAACAAGTGGTAGGCGATCAAAATGAGTCTTCTTTAGTTTTCTGTCCTCCAGTGGAATTGGATGGGAAACTCATAGTTGCCCTACCTCTAGAAACATTACAGGAGGGAGCTAAATCTTAGGAGTCCACTCTAGTGGGGTTTTTCATGAATAAAAGACCAGCCTTCCCCATGATTCAAGCTTGGGCTCAAAGGAATTGGAAAGGGAGAGGTTTATTGGAAGTCATGCTCACTGAGGAAGATAATATTATCTTCACTTTCTCTTCTACAACAGAAGCTCAAAAGATTATTGAAGAGGGTCCTTGGCATGTCTCACAACTCCCACTTTTCCTTCAACGATGGCAGCCCGGAATGGCGCTTGAAAAAATTAAGATTAAGAATATTCCGTTATGGGTTAACTTTCACAACATTCCATTGGAATATTGGACAACCAAAGGATTGAGTATGCTAGCTAGCTTCTTGGGGCAACCCTTATGTATGGATGAGAACACAGCAATGAGGAAAAGGGTTGGGTTTGCTCGGATGTGTGTCAGTATGGATATATCCAAAGATATGAAGGATAACATTCCCATTTTACGGTTGGCAAATGAGAACTCACTTAGAGAAGATAGAGTTTTGGTTTCTTACCAGTGGAAACCCTCCTTGCAAGCTCAAGGAAAGGCATGGAAACCTACCGGGAAAACTTTCACTACTAGTGATTTTTGGGAAGTGACTGGCACAATCAGACCACATTTGGACAGCATTGAAGAGGAAGGGAAGGCAGGCCTTTCTACAGATATCTCTACCCCCAGCCTTTTGGATAAAGACCCTCTCATAAATGAGGTATCTCACCAAGGCATTCTTGGTCCGAACTTGGTTACCAGTAAGGGAGCAGAAGTGAACCCTTCAGGAGATATCAACAACATTCAGTTGGAGATGGAAGTTACAGATCAGGACATTGGAGACTTTACATTAGTGGAAGGGGCATCTTCCCACCAGCCTGATCCTGTCTCCCAACAGTCAGCCCAACCACAGTGTGAACCAATAGCTGATGACCAGTTGGCCTTAAGGAAAAGCAATAGGAGCAGTAGGAAATGCTCCAAGAGTAAAAGTATCAATCAATGACCATGATAGTTTGGAATGTACGTGGAATAAACAATTCCTCTAAGCTGAATGCTTTAAGAGATTTTGTCCTGAAGGAGAAGCTTCAGGTTTTTTGTCTTTTGGAAACTAAACTCAAAGAGATAAATTTGCCGAAGTTATCTTGCTTGGGCAGGAAATGGAAATTTATTTCAAACCATCAAAGCCATATGTACGGGAGAATTATTCTTGTCTATGAGGAAGAATCAGTGGAGGTGAATGTCATTGAATCACACCAGCAGTATATTCACACAATGATATACTACAAGATGGAAAATTTAGAGTGTGTGCCACTTTTGTGTATGGTCTTAACCTTGGTTTTCAACGAATTGAACTATGGAATGCTCTTAGTCGTCTCAAACTATCCATTAACTCTCCATGGCTTGTTTGTGGTGACTTCAACACCACTCTATATCGTTCTGAAGCTGAAGGTCATTGCAACCTACGAAATTACTCCCCAGATATGTATGACTGTATGCAGCAGGTGGAGTTAACCGATCTGAAATTCGAAGGCCACAAGTTTACTTGGTCTAACAAGCAAACTACTTCCTGGTTTATTAGAAAAAAGTTGGACAGGGCATTAGTAAATGTAGATTGGCTGCAATCTTTCCCTAGAAGTATAGCTTCTTTTTTGGATCCGGGCATTTCAGACCACACTCCTATTCGGATAAACCATATGTTCAATTCTCTAAAAGTCTGTCACCCCTTCAGGTTTAATAACTTCTTGGCTACTAGGGAGGGTTTTTTTGATTCCATTGCTAAGGGATTGGAACATGTTTGTTATGGGTCTAAGCAATTCATTTGTCTCCAAAAGCTGAAATCTATCAAGCATGAATTTAAACTCCTCAATTCTATTCAAGGGCAGAATCTTACAAAGGCAATTGTTGTAGCTAGAGACAAGCTTTCTTCCATACAGTCAGCTTTGGCTACCTCCCCCATTGATCACTCTCTAATTATGGCTGAAAAGGAAGCTTTAAAGGATTACTTACAATTGGTGGATAACCAACATTCCCTATGGAAGCAGAGGTCTAGAGTTTCTTGGTTGAAGGATGGGGATAAATGTACCAAATTTTTCTTTAATTCTGTGCAAGCTAGGGAGAATTCAAATAAAATTACCTCCATTTCTTCTGAAGATGGTACACTTATGACAGGACAAGAAGGGCTTGCTAAAGATGCCTTTAATTTCTATAAGAATCTCCTAGGCTCCGAGGCTCCCTCATCAGTCATAGGAGATATGTATTTCTGAATGGTTCTAAAGCCCCGGGTCCGGATGGGTTGAATGGGTTTTTCTACCAAAAATCTTGGCCTTTGGTGGGAGGAATAGTTACAGAAGCTGTGCAGGAATTTTTTCAAAATGGGGTATTGCTAAAGGAAATAAACAAAACCTTTATCAGCCTTATCCTTAAACACTCTACCCCATCTTTTTGGATAGACTTCCGCCCTATCTCCTGCACGAATTTTCTTTACAAGATTATTGCCAAAATTTTGGCGAATAGGTTGAAAGTAGCACTCAAACCCCTCATCAGTGAGAATCAGGGAGCTTTCATGAAGGATAGGGACATTGGGGATAACATCCTCATTGTTCAGGAGCTACTGAAGGGGTACAATCGTAGGACTAGTCCTCATAATTGCACCCTCAAAGTGGATCTACAGAGGGCATTTGATAGTGTGAATTGGAGCTTTCTACTTCTCACTATGGAGTTTATGGGTTTTCCTCACGGATTCTTAAAGTGGATCCGTGAATGCATAACTACCACTGCTTTTGGAATTCTTGTTAATGGGAGTCCTATAGATATTTTTCAAGGAAAAAAAGGACTTAGGCAAGGGGATCCCTTGTCCCCTTACCTCTTCCTCATTTGTATGGAGGTGCTTACTCAAATGTTGAAGCATCAACTGACCACTAGTTCAGGCTTCCAGTTTCATCCAAAATGTAAGAAGATCTCTCTAACTAGTTTGTATTTTGCAGATGATTTAATCCTCCTTAGCAAGGCATATGTTCACTCGGTCTCCCTACTGATCAAAACTCTCAACTCTTTCAAAGACTTGTCGGGGTTGAATATCAATTTACAAAAGAGTTTCTTTATCTTATCCAAAAGTGCTGGTCATTTAACAAATGCTTTAAAGGCAGTCACTGGAATGGCAATTAAGGAGCCTCCTATTCTTTATTTAGGGATTCCTATCTCTTCTCGAAGACTCAGGTATTGTGAATGCCTCCCACTTATTGAAAAAATTCAGAAACGATTGGGCTCATGGACGAATAGATCTCTTTCTTTTGGAGGGAAGCTTCAGCTCCTAAAATCAGTCATTTCCTCTATGCACACATATTGGAGCTCTTACCTTTTTCTTTC
>JANZLD010000007.1:48863710-48873936 GCA_026413575.1 Erythroxylum carthagenense | reverse complement strand
AACACTTTGCCTGTACTAAATCCTAACCCGATCCAATTTGCCAATATACCCGTCACTCCGGTAACGGGATGTTACAGGATAAGCACTTGGTGACAAAACATTGAATTAGGTGTGCACATTGATCACTAATATGGCTTCCAATTCCTAACAGTTTAATGCCATAATAGACCACCTGACTCAACAAGTTAATAAGGCTTCTCTTGAAAAACAAATGGATGATTTTCCTGCACCTATTCATCAATTGGTTGTAAGAAAAATAGAAATTGCATAGGCTTGTAGGGTATGCTCGGTAGCAAAACTTCCAAATGATATGTCTAACCTTATAAGAAGATTCAATAAAACAAGCAAATGCAACAAGAGGTTTTACAGGACTACCTCAATGTCAATACAATCTATATTTCAACACATACAACCCCAGTTAGAGAGACCATCCAATTTTTTGATATAGTAACACACCATTAAATCAACCTGCAACTCATTTTCAACAACACAAGCCACCCCATTCTTTAAGGTAGCCATTGCATGCTCAAATATCTAAGTCAGGTATGCCCCTTGATGACACAGTTAAAAATTTGGCTACTAACACTTTGAAATTTCAACAAGACACATACAAATTTTAACTAAAAACTCAGTAATGTATTAGAAACTTAGAGACTCGAGTAGGAAAAACGGCCACTAGCATTCATCATTTGGAGAACCAAAACAACAATAAACTTCCTTCTTAAATAATGATAAATCTAAGAAAAAATGTAAGTGTTATGGTATTAAGAAACGATAAGGAGTTAGAGCCAAAACTTGAGGTGTAACTTGCACTAAAAGAGGCCAAAATGGAGCTAAAAATCAAAGTTTAACACCTAATTCGGCTGATCAAGAACCAAAGTAAGATAAGTTTCATCTAATGAACAATTTTAAGCCTGAACCTCCATTTCTAAAAGCTCTGAAAGATGATAAAAATTGAAAGAAATTAAGATCTTTATGAAAATTTCTGAAAATGCAAGTTCATTATACTCTTAATTAATTTCATAAAGAAAATGTCAAGGTATGCAAAATTTTTGAAAAAAATTGCATAATAAAAAAGATAAAAGAATTTTAAAAATTAAATTTAATCAAAATGTTTAAATAATATTTGAAAAAAATCTACAAGAGAAGTGCAAAGACCAAAGAATATTTCTCATCCCTTGTACTATTGATGATATTAAGATAAAGAATGTTATGTTAGATTTAGGCTCATCTATTAAAGTCGTGACGTATTATGTTTATTCATCACTAAGTTTAGGACCGCTAGAAAAGATAAAAGTGGTTATTAAGTTAGCAAATAAGTCCAATGCATATACCAAGGGGTTAGTGGAGGATGTTCTTGTGCATGTTAATGATAAATTAAATTTCTTGCTAACTTCTGTGTTTTGGATATGGAAAATGATGAACCAACAACATCGATTTTGTTAGGAAAACCATTTTTAAAAATTACCAAAACAATTGATGTCTACAATGGTACTTTGACCATAAAATTTGGTAAGAATACTATTTAATTTAATATATATGATATAATGAAGTATCCTGATGATGATTTTTCTATTTTTGTGGTTGACATTTTAGACTCATTAGCACAAAACTGGCTTGAACTTGATGGGAAGGATACACTAGAAATAGCTATAAGGGAAAAGTCTTTTTGATGAGGAAGATATTGATATTTTCCTTAATCTTGAACTGCATGAGAGTATGGTTGTATTGAACAACTTCAAGGAGATGAAACCAATAGTATAAATACATGAAGTTAGGTATGCCCATGCCTAATGACTAACTCATCCCTTCAATTGTCAAAGCCCTAAAAATGGAGTTAAAACTAATGTTAGAACACTTAAAATATTTATTCCTTGGAGAGGAAGACACTTCACCAATGATAATCTCAAGCAAGTTGACAAAAGGAGAAACTAGCGGAGCTTTTTGAAAAATTCAAAATAGTCATAGGATGGACTATTGTAGATATTAAAGGTATTAGTCTATCTACATATATGCAGTGCATCTTGGTTGAAGAAGGAATAAATTCAATTAGGCAGCATGAAAGGAGGTTAAATCAACCAATGACGGAAGTTGCTAAGAAAGAAATTAACAATCACTTCAAGTGAGAGTAATCTATCCAATTTTTGATAGTAATTGGGTAAGTATAGTTCAAGTTGTATAAAAGAAAACTGGAATGATAGTTATGGAAAATCAACATGATGAGTTGATTTCTACCCAAGTACATAATGGATGACGTGTTTACATCAATTACAAAAAGTTAAAATTTGACACCCATAAAGATCATTTTCATTTAAATTTCATCAATCAAATACTAGAAAGGTTAGCTAGTTGTGCTTTATACTACTTTTTAGGTGGTTTTTCAATGTATTTCAAATAGCTATTATACCAAAAGACCAGGAAAAGATAGCATTTACTTATCCATTCGGTACCTTTGTATATAGATGCATGCCTTTTGGAGTATATAACACACTAGCAACCTTCCAGTGTTGTATGGTTTGGATTTTCTCTAACTATGAGGAACACATTATTGAAATCTTCATGGATGACTTTATTGTGTGTCTATGACACTGAATGAATCCCAAAGAAACTACTCCATCACAGACAAAGAACTGTTGGCAGTAGTTTTTGCACTTGAGAAATTTTGCTTGTAATTTTTACACTTGAGAAATATCGCTTATACTTGTTGGGTACCAAGGTCATGCAATAGTTAGGTACATAATGATAAGAAAGCAACAAAATCAAGGTTAATAAGGTGGATCCTTTTATTGAATGAATTTGATTTGGAAATATAAGATAAGGTCGAGATTGAAAATAAAGTGACAAATCATTTAAGTCATCTACCTCACATTGAATCAAACATAATGTTGAAAGAATAATTTTCAAAAGAACAATTATTTTCAACTAGACCAATGTTTCTTAGTACGATCACATTATTAATATCTTGGCCTCTAACATATTTCTTGCACATGGTTTTAAGGCACAAAGAACAAGCTTAGAGCTAATGTTAAATACTATTTATAGGATGATCCATACTTATGGAAACATTGTGCTGATTAATTAATAAAAAAATGCATGCCTAAAAATGAATTTTCTTCTATCTTAACCTTATGTTATTCTAATGCATGCGGTGGAGATTTTAGTGCCAAGAGGAAAACAAGAAAGGTTCTAGAATATTATTTCTTTTGGCCAACTTTTTTTTGAGATGCATACTTATTTTATAAGTCGTGTGAATAGTGCAAAAGGACATATAATATTACAAAAAGGAACGAGATGCCCAAAAATCTAATATTATTTTGTGAATTTTTATGTATGAGGCATAGGATTTATGGGACCTTTTTCTTCATCCTTTGGAAATTTATTTTTTTCTTATTGATTATGCGTCAAACTGGGTGGAAGCAAAGGCTACATGGACTGATGATTATAAGGAAATTGCAAGTTTCTTCAAAACTTATATTTTTAGCAAGTACGATGTTCCAAAAGCCTTGATTAGTTATTAAAGGACTCATTTATGTGAGACTAGTGTAGTCATTACTCAAAACTATGGTGTAATACACAAAGTAGCCACCCCATACCATCCGCAAATAAATGGGGAAGAACAAATTTCCAATAAAAAAATTAAACTCATCATTGGGAAAACAACGAGTCGGATAAGTAAAGATTGAATTTTTATAGTTGATTAATGCATTATGAGCATATCGAACTACATAAAAAACTTCAATTGATATATCACCATATAGATTGATTTTTGGTATGCCTTGTCACCTCTATGCTGAAATAGAACATAGAGTATTTTGGGCAATGAATCATTGTAATATGAACTTAATTCAAAATGGTAACCATAGAAAATTGTAGCTTCAAGAACTTGAGAAAATATATAATAATTCCTATAAAATGCAAAAATATATAAAGAGAAAAAAATTTATTGCATGATAAATTTGTTTCTAGGAAGGAATTTTCAGCTGGTTAAAGTTGCTTTTATATCATTATAAGATGAAACTTTTTCTAAAAAAATTACGATCTTGATGGGTGGGTCCTTTTATTGTTACCCAAGTTTTTCCTCTTGGTGTAGTGGAAATTTAGAGCCTAGCAACTTCTAAGATATTCAAGGTAAATAGTCATTGACTTAAACCTTTTCATGATAAAATGTAGGTAGCGAAGGTGGAAGAAATTCAATTGATGGACCTAATTTAAGCAAAACGAATGACAACACTATCAAGCTAACAATGTTAAATAAAAGTGTTATTAGGAGGCACCCTAAGTTTATTTTAATTTTGTTTTTAGTTTAATTCACGTTTAGATTTTTTAAGTCTTAATTGTGTTAATGAATCAAAAGGAGCAAAATTTGGGTAGAATCGAGGAAGAAAACTAGGATTTAGAGTTATTTTTGAAAGACACGCTCACATAGAATTGGATACGATTATGTAGGCACCGGTCACAGCCATATCCCTTAGAAAATGTAAGTCCCTGTAACCTTTTACAGATTGAAGAATGGCATTTGGATCAGACCAAACATGCACTTGTGGGTTTAGACACACTCGTGTACACTGGAGCATAAAACTATCTAAAGTTGTGTGGAGATTAAAGGATGATGTTTTTGCCCACACATGCCTGCGTGAAGAGTAGACATGCTTGTGTACAAAGGACATGGTCGTGTCCACTAGAGCATGTAAATGTCTATAATATTATGAATTCATGATTATTGAGGTAAAATTAAGGGACACAGTCTAAAAAAACCATGTGAATGATCGTGTTTGATATTTAAAAAAAATCTCATTATTTCAATGAAATGTCACACACCCAATATATATCAATCGTAGCACCACCTAGAAATCACACAATTGGAGTGCCACCTTCTAACAACATTAACCAAAAGCATCTAACTACCCACAACACCAACATAAGTAAATGCAAGGATCATCATTCCATAAGTTGCCACACCCAAATCACCATCAAAACTTCTTTCTTTGGTCCAATAATCTTCCATTAGTCCCAGTCAATCGACTTAACACCAGAAGCATCATCTAACTTCTCAATTTAGTGCAAATTCAAGGCAATCATGGGAAGAATAAAATCACTGGTTAAGAGAGTGGTTCTAGAGACCTATGAACCACCTTCGGAATTAACATCTCCAAAAATGCCGATGTTGTAAGAACAAAATGTTGGGCCCGATCCCTCAATGCCTTCTGTAACCCTTTCTCTAACCCATTTGTTAATTGATTATCCCCCAACAGAACAATAACATGGAGGTCCCTCGCTGAGGTCCATAACACAAAAGAGAAGAAAGTGGAGATGGATAGTAAACTAAGGCTCAAAATCAAAGGTTTAAATGCCTTCCATGATGAATAAGATATAAAAAGGTATGAAGAACTTTACAAACAAAAAATATATTCCTACAAGTATATTAATATCCATACCTTAGAATAATTAAATATTAGAGAAGAGTTTAAGGCTTTGGTAGATCATATGGGATGACATACCTATGTCAACGCGCAATTACATGCTTTTATTAAACTGACACGTGAGTTTTGCGTAACCTTTCAATTTAATTCTAAGCCCGACATTAATTTGTTTACGAAAGGAACTGTTGAATTTAGAATGATGGGAAAGGAGTTTTCCTTTTCAATTTTTGAATTCAATATTACGATGGGTTTTATAAAAAAATGTGGATGCTAAGAAGGAATTGTTTATCAATTCAAATTGTGATTACTCTTATGATTTTCAACTTGTTGAATTATGGAATGAATAATTTGTTGATTCTGCGTCATATAACCCAAGTTCTTTAAAAAGTTCATACTTAAAGAGACCTGTATTTAAATATTTATAATGTTTCTTGTTTTATAACTTTTTAAGACAAAAAGATAGTGCATAGACTTTAGCTAAATTCGATTTCTATTTTCTATGGTGTATGGAACAAAACATTATAGTGAACCTAGGATATTAGTTGATTATGAAATTTTGTTTTGTGATTCAAAAGAAAATTAAACCTCTAATCTTACGTTCTTACATCACTCTGATGGTTGTTAATTTAGATTTAACTACATTTTAACACTAATATATAAATTGCCTGTGAGATGGAACCCTTGAATTTAATTTGTTTATCCAGGATGGGGATCATCTCACAACAATCTGACGACAGTTTCAATTTTGTTCCATCTGGTCTAACTATCGAGTCTTCTAAGACATTCCAATGCAATAGACCTTTAGCTACAAAACAAGTAGTTACCAACCAATAGGAGCATATCCCTTCCTCTTCCTTAACTCAACAGACTATTATAACCTGATTAAATATGATTAAGAGCAAATTGTATCGAATGGAGAACAACTGATGACTTTCTTCTTAAATTACAACCCCCTTTTCCACCTTCTACATAAGTTTGTCGTTCTTCCTTACCGCCCAAAACATAGAAAAATAAGGTAGTTTCTTCTTCTTCCTTTTTTCACTTCTTGTTTTTGTGCTTTAATGTTAAACATTGAGGACATTATTTTAAACTAGTGTAAGGGCGAGGATATCTCTCTTTTTTGTCTATTTTATGGCATTTTTTAGCTATAGGTTGTTTGAACACATTATTTCAATTTCTTGTTTTTATCTAATGCTTTTGGAAATTGATGAAATAAGATGTGCTAAAGAAATTTTTGCTAAACTATTTTGAATCAATTGAATTGTATGTGTGCAAATTGAGACTAAAATTGACTAAAATGAAGGCTAAACACATTGATGAGTTGAAATAGCTAGGGGTATGCACTTACAAAAAGTGAGGAAATTGATTGATGAAGTATTGCATGAGGATAAGATGAATTTGTTTGAAACATGTGAACATTTAAGCCTTAAAGGATAGTAACATCTTATGTCTATCTAGTTTTTTTGTGTATGATTCTCTGTCATTTGGATACCTTTAGAACTTGTATTGAACCAACTTGAGTTGCTATGATTGCAGGAGAGATTGAATATGATAAAGACCTTCCTTGTTTTAAGCATTTAACTTTAAAGGCTACCTTACTTAATTATCCCTAGCAATGTTTTAAAAATCAAACCAAAAACTAAACTAATAAGATAATAAGTTTAAGTTTAAAAAGATTCAACTGATATAAGATTGTTATAAAACAAATATATAATAAAGATTTAAAAAACTGAAGATTTTGAAATAAGATTAAAGAAGGAGACTACCCTTACTAATCAAAAAATCAAAGTTTAATTGAAGAATAAGATTATTAAATGAAAATCAACTGATTTATTCTAATATATGGAACCAGCTAGTTTATAAAAATCAATCGATTATTTAATAAACCAACTAATTTTTAATTAAACAAGGTTACTAAGATAAATCAAATAAAAAATGGACTAACTCAAGATTTTTACTATTAAACCGGTTGAATTAGTTTAGTTTTTTAATTATTGGTCCCTAGTTTAGCCACTTAGAGCCAATTTTAAAATCCCTTTCTTTGTATGTTAAACCCATATCGCAAACTTAACCTCTCATATATCTTATCACCTAACTACACATCTTGATAAGGTTTTTTTTAAGTTATTTGGGGAATGTGACGAATTTTACCTTAAACTTTATTTTCTAAGCTACATATTTTGTGTTCAGTTTATTTTCATATGATGGTTACCTATTGTGGTTTATTTCTTAATAAAAAAAATCAAGAAGAGAATAATTGCAACCATAGTATATTTACATTAACAGATGAGTACTTGGTCACATTTTTTCTTAGGCCCTACACTTTGAATGTCTTATTAAAAATGTGTGATTTCTAGCCTATAATTTGCTCTTTCCAACCTTTACCACAAGCTCCATTACAAAAATTTTAATAAAAAGCTTTTTAATTCATATCTTCATGTGTTAATGGTGAGAGGTATTTAATGTATGCGCAAGTTTATAGTAGTGTATTCCTTGTGACAAGAGTTTGAGAGTAAAAATTGAGCCTAAACACTTATGTGAAAGAGGGAACATCATAAGGAAATTAACCAAGGCTTTATGCATGCTTTTGATTGAGATTGCCATTAGTTGTCTTTATTCATATTTTATGGTAAAGATCAACTTTAAAGTGTGTCAATGCTTAACTCTTTTTCAGTTTAGGTGTTAAGGGTTATGCATGGTTTAAATCTCATGATAAGTAGTTTGGTAAAAACTATTTGTCTATCTTATTTTGTTAATTTTTCATTTGCCTAGGATAAACAAATATTAGGTGTGGGAGAATTTGATATGTCATAATTTTGCCTAATTTTTGTCATACAAATCCTCCATAATCTTATCTTAATATGATCAAACTCAATATTTTTATAAGAAAAGGATTGGTCTTTA
The DNA here is from genome assembly GCA_026413575.1 of Erythroxylum carthagenense. NCBI lineage: Eukaryota > Viridiplantae > Streptophyta > Magnoliopsida > Malpighiales > Erythroxylaceae > Erythroxylum > Erythroxylum carthagenense. The sequence goes on along the minus strand of JANZLD010000007.1, from coordinate 48,865,612 downwards.
ATTCAAATTTTGAAGTTTGAAATAAAAGGAGCAATATCACCATTAGTCAAAGTAGAATCAAGAAGCTTTAGACTGGCAAACTTTTTTTGTAGATTTGGATCAAATTATTGGAATCAAAGTGAAATATGTAAAAACATTTTAGCATGATCTTAGGCATGGCCATGTTTAATAGAAATTGCAATTTTCAAACTTCTAATTTGCAAGAAAAACATGTTTAAAATTTTTAAAAATCCTATCTTGGCCAAATATTGGTAGAATTTAATGAAGTTATGATTTGTGGGATCAAAGGAATCACAACAAAAAGATTCTCATTTAGAATTGAAGTGGTTATAAATAGAGCCAAAATTAAGGAGCAAATCATCAAAGTTTTAGCTAAAATTTTCAACTTATCACAAAGTCGTCTCTCCCCTCCTTAGTAGACTTTAGAGTTTTTTTTCATTAGATGTTAGCAGCCGTTATGACAATTATTGACTAATTTTCTTTAGCTTGGTTGAGGGAAGTGGAGTCTTTTTAGAACTTTGAAGAATGGGAGGCAATTGGGTCTTAATGTGAAGTATTTCAACTATTCATATATAGGATTGCTTTTTTGAGCTTTTGTAACACTTAGAAGTTTTAATTTGTAGCATTAGAAATTATTATATCTAGGAAAAGTGTTCAATTAAAATAAATGCAATCACAGATATTGTGTTATCTTGTTTTGATGGTCTTTCTTTTCTTAAATCTATTGTTTGATTAAATTTTGGATCGTATCTAAGGTTGTTCAATAATAAGAGTTAATTAAATTATAAGTTTTCAATTAACTAATCCTAAGGAACGATGAATATTTAATATCACATCAAATATATGATTGATGAAATAATTTTTTTCCACCGATGACAAATATTTATTATGACATTGAATATATGATTGATGAAATAATATTCCAAAAATAGAAGCAGTCGTAAACCAAGGTTTATTTTATTGATAATTCTCATTTTATTTTGTCACTAAATTTCATATTATTACAATCCCTTCACAAAATAGAATTACTTGTGGGTTCACTTCTATTTTCTTATATTACATTTTTTTATTGCAAGAATTTAGGATTTAATTTGGAGTAAAGTTAATAACTCCACCACTATTTTCCAAAATTTTGACAATTAAATATAGTAAGTGAAGTATTCCATGAATTTGTAAATATTATATATATGAGACCAATTACATGATATAAAGCAATTAGTTTGTAAATGATTTTTTAATCTATATGGCATTTCAAAAAGATGCAAATAATTAAGATTTTTATAACATGAATTTCAAAATGAATTAATTTTAAAATTCAAAAAAATAAGGAATTCATAATGTAATTCCAAAGTTCATAATTTTTCAAATTCCATAAAAACCTAAACAAATAATTTATATAATTATATAAACAAACATTAGCCAATCATATAATTCCCAACTTCATAAAATTACTGATTGTATCTACTAACAGATAGATACTGTGCAAATGCGCAGTAATATAACGCCCACTTAATTTAATTCTGCAATTGTTTATGCTGATTTCATTGTACAAGTATTTCTAAACATGTTATATTATTTAATATTTAAATATTGGATAATTTAAAATTTTATAATAAAATTATAAATATTTAAAATTTGAAATGTATACTTTCTTAAAAAGGTTAAAATTTTGTTATATTAAAAATATATAAGTTAGAATATTAGAAATGAATAAGTAAAATTAGTTAGTAAAAATTTGGAATGAAAAATTAAAAAATTAAGGAAATGTATAGTGTTGGACCCCAATCTTTGTGTGGAATTTAGAAATAGTAAATGAAATTAAATTAGTATTTTTGTATATGTATTGTGTTATATATGTAATTATGCTTTAAGGAAATTGATGAGAAAAGAATTGTTTGATTT
>JANZLD010000007.1:48813730-48838040 GCA_026413575.1 Erythroxylum carthagenense | reverse complement strand
TTAAATTTGCAAAAAATTATAAAACAAATGTAAATTAAAAAATTAATTATAATTCATATTTATTAAATTCAATTTTTATTTGGTAATTGAAATTTACAAAATTATTAATTCAAATTGATTAATCATTAATTTTGCTAAAATAGTTTAAATCAATTTATTTTTAGTTAATTATTAATTATTAAACAATTTACGACGTCTACACAAGCAGACGTCGTAGAAAGGGTAATTTTTACGACGTCTTCCAAACGTCGGCATAACAACTATTTATCGACGTTTCCTTATAACGTCGTAACATATACTCACTTTCACAGACATCTTCATACACGTCGTAAAATGCTATTTTTCCACGACGTCCGTAATACGTCGTCAAAACTTTTCAATCCGTGACGTTTAGTTCAGACGTCGCAAACTGTGTTAACCTTTCCGGACGTCTTTACAAACGTCGAAGAATATCTGGGCCTTCAACGACGTGTTCCAACAGACGTCGTAGATCACCAATGCCTACCCTACCTTCCACGACGTTGTTTGCGACGTTTGTATTGACGTCGAAGATAGTGTTCTACGACGGCAAATTTCCTTTACCGACGTCTACAAAACGACGCAAAAGGCCTCCTTTTCTTGTAGTGACGGTTGCAATTTCAAGTAAACCCAATCTCCTACTTCAAATTCCACAACTTTCCGTTTTGCATCTGCTGATTGCTTCATTTGGTGAATAGAACGGGAAAGAGTAGATTTAAGTTGTTGGAGAATTTCATCACGACTTGCCAAAACTTGATATGCTTCATGAACAGGGGACATTCTAGCATCATATCGTGGAATGGATGGCAGAGGCCTGCCATATAATGCGAAGAAAGGAGACATGCCAATAGAAACATGATATGAAGTGTTATACTAGAATTTAGCCCAAGGAAGGTAAGAGCTCCATTTTCGAGGCTGTTGAGAAGCAAAACAGCGCAAATATTGCTCAAGACACCTGTTAACAACTTCCGATTGGTCGTCCGTCTCCAGATGATATAAAGAACTCATGTTCAGCTTGGTGCCTGATAACTTGAAGAACTCTCGCCAAAAGTGGCTGACAAAAATAGGATCATGATCACTGATGATGGATTTTGGCATCCCCTGAAGCTTTACAATGCCTTCAACAAATTTGTCAGCAATTATTTTTGCAGTGAAAGGATGTGTTAAAGCCAAAAAATGAGCATATTTGCTTAAACGATCCACAATAACCAAAATTGCATTTTTGCCATTAGAAAATGGAAGGCCTTTAATGAAGTCCATTGTTATATCGTCCCAAACTTGATGAGGAATGGATAGAGGCTGTAGTAGTCCAGCTGGAGAAGATATCGATGACTTGTTCTTTTGGCAGACTGAACAACAAGCAACATATTCACGGATTGTTTTTGGCAAGGATGGCCAGTAAAACTGTGCAGCGATCTTTTTGCATGTCCTCAAAACTCCAAAATGTCCACCACTTGGAGAATCATGAAATTCTTGTAAAAGCTGAGTAATTAAATCAGAATCAGGAGGAATGACAACACGATTCTTATAAAGAATCAAACCAGCTCGCCATAAATATGGTTTGCCTGGATTACTGGTAGCCAATTTCCCGATTTGAATCATGTAGGGATGTGTGTGAACTGCTGCCCGTAGAGTATCCCATAAAGAGGTCTGTGGACTGAAGAGAGCATTGAGGCTAGGACTCCCTGCAATCCTTGACAAGGCATCAACGGCTACATTTTCTTTCCCCGGCTTATACCTGATTTCGTAATCATACCCGAGTAGCTTAGAGACCCACATTTGTTGTTCCGGAGTAACAATCTGTTGTTCCAAAAGGTACTTAAGGCTTCTTTGATCAGTTTGAATCAAGAAACTCCTGCCAAGTAAGTATGACCTCCATGTATGAATTGCATGAACAATCGCAAACATTTCTTTAGCATAGGTGGACCAGGATTTCTTAGAAACACCCAAGGATTTGCTCATAAAAGCGATGGGTTTATCTTGCTGGGATAGGACAGCCCCAATGCCATCATTCGAAGCATCTGTGGTTATGACAAAATCCTCATTAAAATTGGGCATAGCAAGTGTGGGTGTGGAGGACATAGCATGCTTTAAATCTGTAAAGGATTGTTCTACGTTTTCAGTCCAAGCGAACCTCCCTTTCTTAAGCAAATCAGTCAATGGCCGAGCAATCATGCCATAATTACGAACAAACTTTCTATAGTAGCCTGTAAGACCTAAAAAACCACGTAAATCAGAAACGTTAGTAGGTTTAGGCCAATCAAGCATTGCCCGAATTTTCCCTTGATCCACCATTACTCCTTCATGAGAAACAATATGACCTAGATATTCAATTTGTTGCTGTCCAAATGCACATTTACTGAGTTTGATAAAAAATTTGTGTTGCCGCAATATTTCAAAAGCCATTTTGACATGTTCAAGATGCATGGTCCAATTGGGGCTATAAATCAAGACATCATCAAAAAATACTAGCACAAATTTTCGTAAATGGGGACGAAATATAGAATTCATAAGGGCTTGAAAAGTGCAGGGGGCATTACATAATCTGAAAGGCATGACTAAATATTCATAGTGACTGTTATGGGTACGAAAAGCTGTTTTATGGATATCATCTGGATGGACCCGTACCTGATGAAATCTTGCCCGAAGGTCAAGCTTGGTAAAGTAGGCTGCCCCATGTAATTCATCTAACATATCATCAACTGTGGGAATCGGAAATCTGTCCCTAACAGTGACAGCATTTAAGGCCCTATAATTTGTACAGAATCGCCAAAGACCCGTCTTTTTTCTTAACTAGTAAAATAGGAGAAGAAAAAGGACTTGTGCTAGTTCGAATAAGCCCCAATTTTAACATGTCATGAACTTGTTTTTCAATTTCGACCTTTTGAAAATATGCGTACCTATACAGATGAACATTCACAGGATCTGACCCTTCCTTCAAGATGATGCGATGATTAATTTCCCTTTCTGGAGGCAGTTTAGTTGGATGTTGGTAAATGCCAGCAAATTGATGGAGCAATTATTGCATATCTGGATGAATTTCCTCTAGAAGCAATTCGTGCTACATTTGGAAACAAATTGCAAATATAGGGCCCTCGTGTCTTAACTCCTTCGCCATCTTCTTTGAGGAGTATGGTTGAATAAGCTGACTGTCAATACCTTTAAGGAATCGGAGTTGACCATTCCAATGGAACTTCATAGTTAATTGTTTCCAGTTGCAGTTCACATCCCTAAATTGTTCAAGCCATTGGATTCCTAGCACCATATCCAAACCCATTATAGGCAAAGAATATAATGTAACGGTAAAAGGTATACCTTGAACTAGGATAGGCACATTCTTGAATTTTCCATTGCATTGCAGGTGTCCCCCATTAGCGACTTTAACCTTATTTGGCTTAATCTGCGTTGCTGGTAATTTGAAGGATTCTGCAAGCTTCCCATTAATAAAATTGTGGGTAGAGCCACTATCAATGAGGACAACCATCTCTGCCGATCCGATTTTTACCAGAACTCTCATGGTTTGAGCATTAGACCACCCGAAAATAGCGTGGAGGGAAATTTCTGGTTCGTCTTCATCCTCATCATCCCCATCCCCAGTGCGGCCATCTAACAAAAACAATTGTGGTTTGGCACACCTATGCCCCGAAGTGAACTTCGCATCACAGTTAAAGCAAAGTCCAGCAGATCTGCGTTTTTGCATTTCCTCCCATGAAAGGCGCTTTATCGGAGTTGTAGCCCTTTCCTTTGTTGGCGACAGAGTGCTGGATTGGCTGAATGTTCGAATCGCCTTCTTCTGCCTTTGCAGCTGTTCATCCCGCATCCGAGCATAATTAATAGGCTCCTTTAGCATCTTAGGTTTGAACATCCTAATTCCATCTGATATTTCTGTTTTAAGGCCACCCATGAATGTTCCCACGAGAGCCTTCTGAGTCCACCCTTTCACCTTATTCCCCAATCGTTCAAATTCCCGTTGGTAATCACGCAAAGGCCCAATTTGTCGAATTTTGGATAACGACTCATCAAAATCTTCGCATTCAGTGGGTCCAAAACGGGACCATAATTCTTCGACAAAAATGTCCCAGGAAATCTCATTGCCTTCTTCTTGATATGTTTGCTTTAGCCATCTCCACCATTGATTTGCTTCTCCCTGGAGATGATAAGAAGCCAAGTACACTTTTTCGGAATTATCAATTTTCTGGTAATTGAAGAACTGATCTACTCTAGTCATCCACTCCGTCGGATCATCGCCTGAGAATTTGAGAAATTCAATTTTAGCGAGTTTGGAAGCAAAAATAGGCTTCCCTCCCTCTCTTGAATTCGCCTTGTTAGCACGACTTTGGCTATGATCACCAACGCTGCCGGGTCCATCTCTACTAGAAGGAGACATCTCAGAGAACCTTGAGATAGCTGCCTCAATCTGTTGTAGCTTATTGTGAATTCCTTGGTCCATATCGCTAACAGAGTTGTTAAGTTTTCCAACAGTGTTTTGAAGCTGGCCAACCACAGCTTCCAAACTTTCAATACGTTCCTTGTTGGATGCCATAATAAAAAGGAAACAGAAAAAAAAGTAGTAAGCTCTGATACCACTGATAGGTCCCAATCAAAGCTTATAAAGAAAAGAGAATAAATTGGAAATAAATGAGTTTTGATTCATCCACCCTTGATTAACAGATACACAGACTTTAAATAGGAATAGAACTTCAACAACTAGTCCTATACTCAAGCCACTAACAAATTATTCCCAAAAAATAGCTAAGAATATGCTAGTCAGTTAAGATAACAATTATGACTTATTCTAACGAAAAATAAGAATTATTCAATAATAAAAAAACCAACAGAAAATATCCAGCAACAAGACTTTATTCAGCAGCAATAGTCACGAACAGCTAACTCAAATATTTCCTGTTTAGAACGGGCATTCTTTGAGACCTCCGAGGCTTATCACGGAGCTGGAGACAATGGGAAATCTTAGGGAGCTAGTGATGGAGGGAGGACAAATCTCGATGAGCTAGCGATGTTCGAAGCACAACATGTGACGTAGCAAACAGGACAACGGAGATGGAAGGAAGATTGTTCTGAGAGTGAGTTGAAGAGAGGGGAAGGGAGGAGGGGTGGCTACATTGGGGTTAGGTTAGAGACTGATATTAAGTTCATTTTAGTCCTAAAATTTTCAATTTTTACAATGTCGTTCGGTATTAGATATCGTGAACCAATGCAATACTGGAGATGTAGCATCCCAACTCCCGCAAAACATGTACTCGATATCTTGAGCATCTCTACTTAAAAGGACCATAACTTTTGACTCCGATATTCAAAAATTGCAACCTTTATATCAATGGAAAGCTAAAAGAAAGATCTACAACTTTCATGAGACAATTTTGTCTAAATCCATCTAAATCAGTACATTTTATTCATGGAAGTTTCAGATCAAATTTAACTTCCTTAACTATTCATTCTCTGTAACTTCTCAGATGACTTCTATTCACTAAAATCCAACACTTCAATTTTTATTTCTAGTCGTTCTACTCCATTTCATTTAACTCATTCACTATAACCACAATTCTCAACATATCCCATTACAATTCAATATACCCGAAATGTTAATAAGTGTATGTATAACTATTTTCATGTGTACAAAAATTCAAATTCACATGCATGTATGCTGACATTATACTGAGCATAAAATGAAAATTTTTTTTGACTTTCACGTTACTATTTTTTTCATTATTGAAATCTAAATTTTAATTCTTAATATAAGAACGTGACGATACAAGAGATTATTGTACCATTTTTGGACCTCGGTCTCAACTTGCGTGTAAAGACTTGGAGAGAATAAACAATAGGAGCATATTATTCTCCCAACCACTCTTAACCCCAACAATTGATAGCAGACTTTACACGAGCAATCATCCTTGGCTTGGAATGGCATTGGTTACATCCATGCTACTAATTTCGAGGGCTTAAATCTTAAAAAGAGGATTCGATTCACCAGTTTCTTAAATTGAAGGTAATCACACCGGAAGCAAGTAGTCATAGTCAATATCGTAAATCTCTTCTCGTTTGTGGAGTTTAGGTTAGGTATGCATTTCCTTTCCTGGCAATCAGATTCTATGTAATAGTATTTTATTTACTGCCAAGTACGTCACGATTTTGACTTATCTAACGTACACAATGTCCAAGGACGGTAATTTGTTTTTGGAGGATATGCCTCGTCTGTCCTCCTCAATAGAAGACATGACAACCGCAACATTATCGAGACATTAAATGGTAACAAGTTGCAATCTACAGCCTATAACTTTTGCCGCCTGGCATTTCTACAGCTTCTTATCCATAAAAATTATTATTAGCAATTTGAATATCATAATGAAAATTTTAGTATAAACATTATTTTATGGATAATTCATCCTGAATTTTTTTTTGATTATCCGGGAGATACCTACTAGGTTAAAGTCGGTGACTAATTTTTCTTTATTATACTGATACATCTCTTTCAAAGGCTGCAGCTGATTTAAGAGTTTGCTACATTCTTAAAAGCAAAGATCGAATCCGAAACTTCTTAATTAAGCGACGAAAGTATACGTGACCTACGTCAACCCAAGACATAACTAACTTTAGTATCTTAAATCTTAATCCAATCAAGGATCACATCGTCCTCATTGTTTACGAACACGTAAATCTATTTGGTGGATTAAAAGGATTACTACAAGCATAATCATCTCTAAAAGCAACCGTGCGAGGCTACTTTGATGTAGCCTGAAATTGATATTTAAGAAAGTACGTCACTTCCTACTGCGAAAGACCTAAAAGTGATAATACCTTCTACCTCATTGCCCCTGTATTGGTAGTTACAATGTTATCTCAAATAGCAGATTCTAAGAAACTATGTACGTATAATATATAATATGTAGCTGCTGCAATTTAATTGACAAAAGGGGATGGCTCAGTCGGACCTGTCTTGTGCTCAAGTTTCATAGACAACCGTACAACTCTTAAAATGAACATATATGCATGTACGAGAAGACACAAGATATTTTGTCTAATTTTATAGCGTTGTATTCTGTCTCATAAAATCTCAGTCATTTATTTACGCAGGAGTTGCATTTATTTATATAAAACTTACGTACGACTCACATAAATAAATAGCTGAAATTTATTAGATATAATAAAATACTATAAAATTAGATAAAAGATCTAAATTCGTCTTAAAAGGCTTTAAACCTTTTACTATGCGCTTATTCTTAAGTGGGTGTCGATAATTTGATTAATTTTTTATTTTTATGTAATTTAATGTTAGAATAAAATTTCTTGTATTTTGTTTATAAGAATGTTCATAAGAACGAGACAAATCATATTAAATGGATAATTTATTATACAAACTTATTTATAGTTTATATATACAAATGCAATAAATCAAAATAAAGAAATTCAGAATAGATAACTTGAGATGGATTCCCATTGCTGCTACCGACTAAACAAAAGCGCCAAATGCAGCATTTGGAGAAGCAGGCTCACCATACATTTATGCAAATTCCAAAATGTGATTCTCGTTCGAGAAAATTAAACCCCACTTGCCATTTCTGGTCCGCTTGTCCTTTTCTTTTACAAATGGCAGCATAGCATCATCCCCATTTAAGCTCATACTAAATATGTCATTTATGTTACTCAAAACTGGTCTGTTTCTGCAATCCCGTGAGATCTCTTGTTATTTATTTATGTTAATGCCAATTGTTGATATAAACTTTACGTTAAAAGTAAATTTGAAAATCAAAAGATCCTTTGCCAAACTCCGGCGAACCCATCCCAATCCCGCCCTTTCCTTTATATTTCATCACTTGGTTCGCTCCATTTGTCCCCTTCTCATTTCTTTCGGTTTCTCTCTCGTTTTCTCTCGCTTTCTGTCGCCATTAATTTCTTTACTTTCAGTTTCACACTCTCCTCTAATTTCATACCCTTTTCTCTCTTTTTAAATGTCTATAAACCGCGCTCCTCTTTTCACGGTTTAATCTTCAAAATTACCTACATTCTCATCTTATTGTCTTCTCTGTCTCAATCGTGTTCCTTTTGGGTGTTTTTTGGTCTGGCCATTCTGGGTTTCGTTTTTTTTTTTTTTTTGGTTGCTCTTTGGGGGTGTGACTGTAAAGAGAGCGAAGGAAATAGGAGATGGCGTCAAATATTGGGATGATGGACAGTGCGTACTTTGTTGGAAGGAATGAAATTTTAACTTGGATCAACAACAGGCTTCAACTCAGCCTCTCTCGTATTGAAGAGGTGTTCTTTAACTTTCTTTTGTTCATTTCCCATGTTTTGGTTTCAATTCTTATTGTGTTGAACCGACTCTTAAGGCCACTGAGTCTCAGCGGCCGGTTTAAGTTTGGTTTTTGTCTGGTTTGATGAATCCCCCTCATGGCTTATAAGTAATTTCAACTTAATTGGTAATGGGCTTTCGTTATTAGGCATTGCCCAGCTCTTGAAATTGCTTTTTATCTACTTTTAGATTTTGTTCCACGAACGAAATGGATTGCTAAAGCTATCTACGTCGTTCTAATTTCATTTGGATTACCTTGTTATCCAAATTGGTTTGTTTTATTAAAAACGTTTTTGATCTTTTGTCTTTCTCTAAACAAAAGCTTGCTGTACGTGTTACAGGGTACTGCTTTGACGGTCAGATTATGGGAAATAAATCAATATATATCTATATATGTATAAATCTATCATCTACATAGCTCTTGGTTGAAATGGGTTTGCTTGATGGTAAATTTAGGTTGGTTTAAGGTACATAGTGAATGGGATAGATTTAATTTAATTTTGGCAATACAAATTCTTGGTTTTCTGTTGCAAATTTCAGCCGCCATTCTGCTTGATGCTTTTGCTTATTAGTTTTGATCCTAAACTGTGTTTCTTTAGTGACCTCATTTCTGGTCAAACGCTGTAGAAAATATCTCAGATTTTCTTATCTTCATGCAAATTAACCAGCGTGCTAATAAGCTGATACTAGGAAGCATAATGCTTGTCACAAGTTAGCGTTATGGTTAGTATACATATGGTTAGAATTTGCGCAAGCATTTTTAGAACATCAACTGTGTTAGTGGTGTCATAAATGTGTTAGATTTATAGAATAAAGAAACATAGTTGGAAGTATAAGAGTGTTCTCCGTATCTAAGAACTGACTTAGCATCTAATTATGCTTACAATTTTCATATTTCAGCGTATAATTCTCTCTTTGATGTTTGCGTTTTCAATTACTATACTAGGCTGCATCAGGTGCTGTGCAATGCCAGATGATGGATATGACCTATCCAGGAGTTGTTCCCATGCATAAGGTTGCAAATTTTTGCCACATTTTTCTCTATTCAAATCAAGTTCATTGTTCTCTCAACTGTATGATTTTTAATGACTTTCCTCACATTTCAGTTAAATCTATTGTAGGTTAATTTTGATGCAAAGACTGAGTATGATATGATCCAAAATTATAAGATTCTGCAGGATGTCTTTAACAAGTTGAAAATTGAAAAGGTATTTCATATTGTAACTTGAGTATGTCTCATAGTGCATGATTAATGAATTTATTGATAGGGTATTCCTGCATCTCCATATTTGTTTGAACCTTGGACTCCTGGATGGATTATTGACATGAACTTTCTGACGTATATCCCAGGAGAGTGTAATCTCCATCCTTTGCTGCATTTTGAATATGATTTGCCCCATCTAATACATCTTTATCTTACATTTTGCATTCTTTATCTTACATTTTGCATTTAGTCTTTTCAATTTATTGCCAGCCTTTGTAACTTGACATCCACAGACCTGACCTAGTGATTGTTTGCCCAAATTTGGTGTCAAGGCTTTATTTTCTTTTTTTGGATATATTCTACAGCCTGGAATCAAAATATGATCCTCCTAGTCTGGTATTATTTATCAAATGTCATCTTTTTTTCCCTATGTTAAATATATTCGTCATGTGATTGTGGGTGAAACAAAACATGACTATTCATTGGAACAACTGAGTATCGCTTAGCTAAGACTCTTTAAGGTTCCCAAAATTATAGGGAGCTGTTTTTCTGTTCTATATTTTTTGCAATTCAATGTTTTATCTGCATTCGCATCACAGCCCATGGTTATGTGGCAGCATGTTGAAGTCAACAGACTTGTTAAAGGTCGGCCTTTGGACAACTTGGAGTTCTTACAATGGCTTAAGCGATACTGTGATTCTGTAAATGGTGGCGTCATGAATGAGTAGTATACTGTCTCTTCTGTTATTTTCCACTTTTACGTTTCTGTTTGATATGGTTGCCCTTGTGTTAACATTTTTCACAAACACATTGATTATTTGAATTAGGAATTATAATCCTGTGGAAAGAAGATGTAAGGGAGGAAAAGACCGTAGTTATAGAGGTTCTCTAAAGACCTCAAAGTCATTGCAAGCAAACAACATCCATAACTCTACTGGTAGTGACTCGGTTGGCCTGTATAAATCATCTGGTCAGTAGGCATTTTCTTGTTCATGCTTGAATTTTCTTCTGCTTGCTCTTAAACTTGCTCCTTTCTATTTAATGGATCCTTATAGGTCCAAAACAAGGGAAAGGATGCACTGGAGTAGGTGGGGCAGATTCATCAGTGGATATCGAAACTTTGTCCAAGGAGGTACTGAACCAAATCTGTTTGTTTCCTTATGCATCCATCATACTGCCTGTGCAGACCACTTTCTCAATTTTCAACTGTTATGAAAATCAGATCAATATCCGAGGGATTGTCTACTGGCCAATGCATTTCACTTATTTAATAGATTCCTCTATTCTTCACAGTATTCGTATTGCTGTAGATGCATGTTTATCTCCTGAAAGGTCTCCATAGTTATTTCGCTTTGAATACACAGTATTGTATTGGTTTTTCTTGTGTATGTCCTTTAGATATAATTGGCAAAGAACATTATTCTGCAAGTGCCAAAGTTTGTTATATGAATGCAGGTTACAGATCTCAAGCTCTCTGTTGACCTCTTGGAAAAAGAAAGAGACTTTTACTTTGCCAAGTTGCGAGACGTAGAAATACTTTGTCAGACTCCTGAATTGGAGGACCTCCCTGTAAGTAGCTGAAGGAATATATTTGTTATGGTGTATATGAACAAAACAATATCTGTTCTTTGGTCGAATGTTTGCAGGTGGCAAATGCAATCAAGAAGATATTATATGCTGCCGATGCCAACGTATCTGCGCTTGAAGAAGCACAGGAATACTTGGCGAAGGCTATGAGTGCAGCTGACACTGACGGGGATTAGTTTTTGACTGCTGGTGCATAAGTTTTGCCTGAAAGAAACAGGAGGGGATAGGGCAAGTGTTGGACAAGTTTATTGCCATGTTGGTGGTTTTGATGATGAAATGTTGGTTGTTATGCAACTTGCCTTACTCTTAACATGCACTAGCTTGTAAGTTTCTTTTCTTGTGGTGCTGCTAAATAAGTTGTTGGAAATATTAACAATTTATTAACGTGAGGAACAACCGTTTCCTCTCTTTCATATTTGACATGCAAAGTCGTCTGGCTGGTTTCCATGATATTTCCACTTTGTTCAATTCCCTCATGATACCAAAAAAGAGTATTTATTAAGATACCTAATCCGATATTAATATTTGAAATTCTCGTATAGCATTAGCATATATTACTTCTTAAAATGTAGATAAAGCAAATAATTAAACATATATTACTTCTGAAGATGTAGAACAAACATCCGTTCGTGGTTGGAAAAGGATTCCACCTGAAAAATCATAAGTCTGAGTTGACAAGGATTTCCGAATAACCACCCACGGCTAACCCATATGGTATAAATATAAAAAACAGCACAATCTTGGGACTCCCATCATTCTGATTGCTATTCCTTACTCACCTCGCCAAGTCTCTCTGTTTCATCAACAATGTCTACCCACAACCTTCACTACAAGTTCGCGATTAGAGCACTGAACCACAAGTTTTTACATCCTGAGGTCCAGCAAAGCGACCTTGACCCAAGTGGGCATGCGAGGGTTGGATTGCATTTCACACTCGCTAGAGCTGCATAATACAGCAGTCAGGGAGACGAATCCGGTTACCGACGAGGGCCACGTTGGTTGGTAGCAAAGACATCGCGTATCGCGTTGGCGATCTTCTCCCTGAATTGGTAGTCAGACAGTTGAGAGAATGGGGAATCCCCGAGACCCACTATCAAGCGGTCGAAGAAGCGATTGCACAGACTTTGAGGAAGGCAACGAGTACTGACAGCGGTGGCAGTGCTGTTAAGAGATGCATTCATATTCAAATAGGAATAGCTCGTATTGAAGAATTTAATTATTACGGTGAATACTATGATGCTGGAATAGCCAGGGCTTTGAGAGAGTCGGCGCTGGAGGGAGCGAAACAAGTGCCTGCAGCTGAATCAGCCATTGAAGCACTGGAGAGACATTTTCTGGTGGAGGAGGGTTGCTCTAACTGTTCAGTGTGCTTGGAAGACGTTGAAGCCGGAACACAAGCAATTCGAATGCCGTGTAGTCAAGTTTATCACGAGGACTGCATTGTCAAGTGGCTGCGTACTAGCCACTTTTGCCCGCTTTGTCGCTATCAACTTCCCCTAAAGCTCTCAAACTCATAAAATCTTGAAGGAAGGGCCGTGGCACGTGGGGGAATCGACCAATCTTTCTACAGAACTGGAACCCGAGCCTCAAGCTTGAATTCATTAAGTTTCAGAACCTCTGTTTATGGATTAACTTCCATAATGCTCCGTTAGAGCATTGGACTATACAGGGATTGAGTGCCTTTGCAAGTTGAACACCTCTGTGCTTTGATGAAAATACGAGGGTGGGATACACACGTGTCTGTGTAAGTGTGGTGCTTAACAAAGATCTTCCTACTGAAATACAAATATTGAGAATCATAGGTGCAGCGAAAAATAATAATCTTACATATTTCGAGCGGACTTAGGTAATTGAATAAATTTAAATAAAACGTAAAATGATTTAGAAATTATACTTTGTTCAATGTTTTGTTAAAAAATCTTTAACTTTTTTTTTTTCCGATTGATCAATCAAGAGCTGTTCAAGTGTCTAGTCTCCAAGAACATTCACAGAGCAATTCTCAAATTGATTTGAGAGAAAGAAGACAAAAGTGTTAGCTTTTAAAAAGTTCTTCACTCTAAATATAAAAAATCATAAGAGTTTTTTATTAAGATTAAATCTCTTTAATTATAATTATAATTATAATCAAATTTAAATTCTAATTAATTTAATTTTAATAAAATCAAATATTTCATATTTGACCCTCAAAGTTTTTCAAATTTTATAATTAATTCCAACTTAATTAAATTAATTTTTCTTTCATAAATTGCTCTTTGATGTGTGACCCATTAGGTTCCTAATAAATTGGCAATGATTATAAATTATAATTCTAATTCATAATTAGAATTGGATAAATTAAAACTTATTTTAATTTATCTAAGTTTTAATTTATCTTTAATTCTCTAATTAAATAATTCATAATCATAAATCATGATTGACGTCTAGCAACATATCATGATTACCTAAATATTAGAAATATCAAAGTGATTGACTTAATCTATCCATACATAGTTATAATGTATAATTTAATCATTTTGTCATTCAATATTCTAATTAGACAGAGTATGGATACAGTCTCTACTTTTATCATTCAATCATGTTCGTTCTTGTTAATTAGTGATTGATTTATAATTGAAATTTAAAAACTCCTTGTCAAATATCAATTCACTTTAGTTAAAGAATTCTATAAATCATTACTAATCAAGAACAGTAAAATATTCTCTCTAATTACTTTAGAGTGACGAGCCATATATTGACTTACTCAACTATCTACATATGGTTCATATTGTATCTAATTACTATCGATTGAATTATCCTAGGATAATTTATAAGTAGCACCAAAACATAGTAATTCCTACACTAAATACCTTGGTAATCTCAAGTCTGATGATCAATTATATAATCATAATTATGAAATAATCCGTAGACAATAATATTTCATCAGAAATTCTCATAATCGGGTCAATTCAGTGACTTATTCTCTAATAATCACCCACACATTAGTTTAAGTATCCCTATACTTTAATTTATGAGATAAATTACTTTCTTCATAAGAAAGAAACATAATGTGTGCTAGTTTTACCGTTTTAACAATATCCAGTCTTGATGAATCTATAACTAGGAACATTTAGGAATAACACATAAGTGTAAATTGAATATCATAATTATGATCTCATCATAATTTCAATTACACAATAATTATTCCAAGGATTTTATCTTTAGTATTAAAACATAAAATATTAATTAAATTAATACATAAAGATAAATAAAGCCTTTTTATTAACTCAAAATAATGTCATACATTAATTTGCATCCAATTGATAGGTTGCAAAGGCATAAACTAACAGAGAATAGGAGAGGGACGAAGCTTATGGGAGGATAGCGTAGCAATGTCTTACCAATGGAAACCTTTGCCTAAGCATTAAGGTAAGTATGGAAAGCTACAGGGAAAAGGTTTAAAATTGGTAGTTACACTGAGCTGACGGGGGAAGATATATTAGAGGCACAACTAGCAGAAACGGTCATATGGAACATAGAATTTGCTACTATTAACACAATAGTAGAGAATTCTCTTCTAAAGGGAACAAAGACAAAGCAAGTTAGTGCCATTGAAGTTCAAGCTACGATGGGACTATCACCTTCCACTACTTGTCCAGGCAATATTGGCCAGGAGAAGTTGCAAAATAATTCCCCATCAAACGAGCCATTATTTCATCATACCAGAACTGAAGACACAATAACAAGTAGTCAAGCCTCAAGTACACCAACCAGAATGACAGATGGAGTAAATCAGGAGGAGAGTAGTAAACCATTTCAGATAGTATACAAGAGGAGATCACAGAGAAACAAAATTTAAAGCTCCACACTTAAAAATCTCTAACATATTAGTAGTAGCGTGGAATGCCAGAGGATTGAATTGCCTGACAAAACAAGCAGCTTTACAGGATTTTGTCTAGAGGGAAAAGCCTCTAATAGTAGGATCACTTGAGATCAAAATAAAACATGTTACTTTTGGCAGATTAAACTTACTAGGATCGGATTGGAAACAAGTCTCCAACCATTCCCGCCATGCTTATAGGAGAGTGATCATCTACTACAAAGTTGATAGAATTAGAGGGGAGGTATTGTATGTCACTGATCAACTTATACACATGCGTGTCACATTCCTACCTGAATAAGTTGACAGCAATATTTCTTTCATTTATGCTAGCAACTTCGGGTTCCAAAGATCTATGCTATGGAATGATCTCAAAAATATACATCGGGGAATCAACCTACCATGACTAATATGTGGGGACTTCAATTCCATTCTTTATAGATCGAAGGCTCAAGGAAATCACAATCTTTGCAACTATTCTGAAGATTTCAAGCTATGTGTGGAGTCATTGGGCATGACTAATCTGCTATTTATATGGCATAATTTTACATGGTCAAATAAACAAGCATCAAGATGGTGTATTCGAAAGAAACTTGATCGAGCATTGATAAATGACAGATGGTTGATTCAGTTTCCCAATAGCACTGCGAACTTCCAGGATCTCCTTTTTTCAGACCATACACCCATTAAAGTTGACAATTTATTTAAGAGAACTTCCAACTTCTACCCTTTTCGGTTTAATAATTATTTAGCTCTTGATACAGAGTTTTAAGAGGCTTGTCGTAAAGGATATGCATGTGCAGTAAGAGGAACAATGTATTCAACAACTAAAGGCCATTAAACAAGAAATTAAGAGGCTCTACCGATACCACTATTAAGAAGATCAAGGATGATCTATTAGTAATTCAGAGATTATTAGCCCTCTCAACCACGAATCTTTTCCTATTAGAAAAAGAGAAATAGGCTCTATCAACTTTTTTACTTGACACTAAGAATCATGAATCTTGCTATAACAAAGAGCTAGAGTTCATTGGTTGAAAGAAGGAGATAAAAGTTCATAATTTTTTTTCAATTCTATTCTAGCTCAAAAAACCATAATAGAATTAGCTCGATCACTACAGAAAGGGGTCAAATGATTCATAATATGGATGCATTAAAAAGGAAGTAGTTAGTCTCTTTGGTGACTTGCTAGGCTCCACAAATCCTGAATTTGATTCAAACATTTAGTTTGAATCTTTCCAGCTGAAACAGTTAATGTAGGTGGACAGTGCATTATCAATCGAACCAGTAGAAGATAAAGAAATTGAGGAAGTTGTCTTCAACATGGATGGTTATAAAGCACTTGGTCTAGATGGTTTAAATGGGTATTTTTTCCAAAAATCTTGGAACAATATAAGATCTGGAGTTAAAAACATAGTGAAAGAATTCTTCTCCAGTGGTATTATGCTAAAGGAAATTAACAAAACCTTTATTTCCTTGATACCGAAGACTGCTAATCTCTCAAACTTCTTTGAATTCCGTCACATTGCCTACACAAATTTTCTCTATATGGTTATATCCAAGATCCTAACTTCTAGATTAAAGAAGGTGATAAATCTACTAATCAGTGACAATCAAGGAGCCTTTATCAGCCAAAGGAAAATAGGAGACAACTTCTTAATAGTGCAAGTGTAACACCCCACTCTTGCAAAAAACGTACCTGACATCTTAAGTGATATCTGAGTATGTACCCTGCAAGGGTGGTATGCTAAAACAACCATTTAGTCAAAACTAGTTACAATTTTTTTTAAAACAACCTACGCATATGCAAAATCAATAATCAAAATCAAACCCACTTTATTCTTAAAGATTTCTATTCACAAGTGTTACAAACATTTTACAAAACATCAGAATTCAACAGCTATTTGGGCCCATTTCAGATACAAAACACTTGTAATTATAATTTCATTTCATTACCAAATCATTTACATACTCGATGTACAATACTTGCGGAAATATAGTTCAAAACAATAATTATTGAAGAGATAAGCTTGAAGAGATATGCGGATGTAAACTGATCCCAACCTTTAGTCCATATTTGATTTCAGTGCCTATACTCCAATTAGCCTAACTGAATATGTCCTCTGAAGCTGAAAATTATTTCAAATTTTTTGGTGAGTTTTTGCAAACTTAGTGAGTGACCATCCTCGATGGCTCACTCAATCACAATACACATTCAGTATATATAACCATATAATTTACACCACTTTTAGCAATGTATCATGTTGAGTCACATACCTTTTACATTCACTTACGCAAATAATCCAATCTCATTCAAATACATGCCTACAATATGTTCACATATCCCATTCGTATTCAAATACATATAATATACTTCAGTCAAATAATTTAATCAAACTATCACGCCATTACACTTGAATAAAACACAATCATTGGTTTAATAACATGTATTCAAACATGTAATATTCTTACAGCTTTGCAAATCATTTAATGAATTCAAATTATATGCGGATGCGATATGTATGAGACTCACATTCATTTTTATATTGTTGTGGCTATGTGTTTTTACAGTATCCTGCATTATCGGGTTCAGTCAGTCAGTCTGTGACTCATTGATCACAATGAACCATAGGCTCGAACCACATATGCGGGAGCTTAAAGCTTTTATCAGTAACAGTATCAGTAGCAACATCAGTCATAACTCCTTTATATTACATGCATTGGAATGAAGTGCATGCCATGATTCAGTTATCAAATTCAAACACTTTAATTTGCATATAATATAACAATATATCAGTTATACTATCAATTATAATAACATTCATAGTAGCAGTGGTCATTGGACTAGGTCTGGCATTCAAATAGTCACAATAGTAGTAGTCGTCAGACTAGGTCTGGCATTCAATTTTTCAGTTGAGAATCAGAAAATCATTTAGGTAGATGCATTCACATTCAACCATTACTTCCAATATCATTTTTCTGCATCAAAACACCTCGAATAAATATTATCTAGAATCCAGTACACAATCAGCACAATTTAGTACAGTTCAATAAGATAACAATACAATTCAATAATGTACAAAACAATAAGGTGAGACCATCTTCGGTTACTCACTGTATGCTCCAAACAGCTATTACATTAAAGTCCCGACAATGTCTGGATGCTGTCATTCAATGCGCTCCTCTATACAGACAATACATTCACATATCACAATATTGCACAATTATGTATTCATTAATGCACATTAATGTATACTGAATATGTACAATGCATGTTCATGACAATTCCGAGTTTCTTATCATTAATCTTGTCACAATAATCATTCGAATATCCACATTTAATTGATTAACTCAGATTTGTTTAAAGGTACACTTTTGGGTCCATTTTGCACAATTATTTTCATCAGGAAAATGAAGGAATTTGATAACACTTTCTTCTAACAAATTATTCTCTTATGTCTTAAGTCTCTATTGATACCAAGATCATTCAATTTAGTTCTATGAGTTATGCTCAAAATATCATAGACTATGTACATTTGAAATTTTGGCTAATGTATGACCATGCATTCAAGTTGTACAAATTATAACTCTTAATTCTAGTATCCAAAAATTACGAACTTTATATTAATTGAAAGCTAAGAGAATAAACTACAACTTTTGTGAAGATACAATTGTCTGATTCAACCTAAATCAATGCAGTTGATTCAATAACAATAGGATATGATGCATGTCCCTAGTAATGCTACAACTAAGCTAAGACTTAATTTCATGCCAAATTTCAAGACCCTTAAGGATAGAATTCAAATTCAATTTCTTTTTAACATTTGTAGCCAAATGTCTCTAGTTCAATTTAAATCAAGAATAATCTCCTTTGGAAATCTACATATCAAAATATAGCCAAAATACCGAAGCATGTTTAGTAAAAACATTCCAATTATTAAATTCCAACACACCTCAACATTTTCATCCTAGCACCTCCTTTCACAATAACTTTGCATGATCATTATGACAAGAAAAATGGTGTATTTTATTAACAATTTCTTCTAAAAAATTGTTCCACTATATTTCTAGTTTCTAATAATACCAAAATTGTACAATTTGATTCAGTATATTGAAAGTTATACCCAAAATAGTTCAGACTATTTTAAATTGTAATAGAATTCCTAACTCTACTTCCAGTCAGATTTTGAAATATTTAGAGATAGAATTAACATTCAACTTCTTCAGGAAAGTTGTAGACATATGTCTCTAATTTATTCTGAATTAAGTATCAACATATTTGAAAATCTACAGTTCAATATATAATCAAAATACCAAAGTATGTTCAATGTAAATTCTCCAACTCATAATATTCCAACACATATCTTCTCCAATATCTCATTTATGTCATTCCAATTCAGGCATCATTCTCATAATAATAAACATATCATAAAGATCAGATTTGCTACCTACTTTTAAGCTTCCAATTTTAGTTCAAAACTTTAGATTAAATCAAGTCCCCATGCAGGCAAACTTCATCACCAACTTAAGATGAAAACAAGTTGATTTTGGATAGCAAGATGAAGGTAAATTTCAGCTAGTTTTCTTGGCTATTTTGTGTAAGGTAAAAAGCTGGTATTGGTGCAGCAATTTGGATAGGATTCAGGAAAAATACATAGGAGAAAGTTGGAGCAAATTCAGTGGAGAAAGGTGAGGGAAATAGCAGAAACATTGCTGCTGGAATTTGCTCCATCAACATGCTAGGTGTCAACTTTACAACACAACGTTTGACCTGAGGCATGTCTTACATTTGCCTACTCAAGATGCTACCACTAATCCACTCAAGATGCCGCCATATGTCACAAATTAATTAGTCCATATGTCTTCTAAATATTAGTTCACTTGTCACACAATAATTGATCCATTTGTCTATTAATTACTAGTCCATTTGTTATCAATTTAACTATGCCAAATCACTCAATTTTAAGCTTAATCATCCAAATTTTTCATGCATCAATTTATCCTACCACTTGACATTTGTCCTAGTCCAAATATACATTTTAATATACCAATTTTCCAATCCATAACATTTAACTCCAAATTTTCTAATTAAAATCCAATCATACCAAAATTCAAGACATATCAAAACACAATTCACATCGTGATCACTTAACGTTTTTTCATATCTCGGAATAAGTCAATGAATGAATGTATAATCATTTTAATGTGCAAAATCCAATATTCACGTGTATGTGTATGTCATATTTTGCATAAGTATGAAATGCACTTTCTAAATTTCTTGTCATATTCTGCATAAATATGAAATGCACTTTTTAATTTCTCATTAAACTCACTTATATATTATTTTGGCCTTAACATCGATAACGAGATGTTACAGCAAGAGCTTCTCAAGGGATATTCTAGAGTGAATTCAAATTCAAATTGCACTATCAAAATTGATTTCCAGAAAACATATGACAGTGTAAAATGGAGCTTTCTATGGAAATTACTGTCAGCGTATGATTTTCCAAATAGGTTCACTGGATGGATCAAGGAATGCATCTCTACGACGAGTTATGTTATCCTCATCAATGGAAGCCCTACCAAGTTTTTCAAAGTACAAAAAGGCTTAAGGTAGGGGGATCCAATCCCCCTACCGTTTTATAATGTGCATGGAAGTTTTGAACTCAAACATAAAAAAAGAAGTAGAATCAAGCATCTTTAATTATCACTTGAAATGTAAGAAAATTGGTCTCACCAACCTTGTATTTGCAGATGAATTACTTCTTTTTTTGTAGGACCAAACTAGAAACTATCAAATGCTTTATGCATGCCCTGCACACGTTGAAGGATATCTCCGGTCTACACATCAATTTGCAAAAGAATCACTTTGTACTATCAAAGAGAGCTTCTCCGATGGGCTCACAACTTGCTCTTTTAACGAGAATGATGGAGAAAGAGCCACCTCTACTCTATCTCAGCCCCCCAATCTCCACTAAGAGATTAACTTTCTCAGAATGCAGTCCCCTTTTAGAAAAAATACAGAAGAGGATATGCTCATGGGTGAATAAATTTTTGTCCTATGCAAGGAGATTACAACTCATAAAATTTGTTCTAAACTCACTTTATATATATTTGAGCCTCATACTTTTCTTTCAAAAAGTGTAGCTAAAATGATTGAGAGGCTATTCAAGGAGTTCTTATAAAACTATTCAAATGGAGTTAAAGGTCATGCAAAAGTGAAATGGGTTGATGTCTGCTATCTAAAGGAAGAAGCAGGTCTCAACATATATTTGATAAAACTCACTAAGATACTTGTTTTGTTTGTTATTAACGTTCTGTACCTATCTACCTTTTATAAATGAATTTTTTTATTTAAAAAAAAAAAAACCTCCCGTCAGTGCTTAGTGGGATCGGTGGTACGAGTCTCGTAGCCCGTTTGTGAATTACATGGCGTACATGAATTTGTAGCCAGTTTTCTTGCGGCTTTTAGACTTCAGACACTGTTTGAGGCAGTACTGTATTCCCTGCAAAGGCTTGAGATATAAGTCTATAATGAAAACAAGTAAAGAATAAAGTACACAACTAATAGATTGATGCATTAACATCCAAGCCATACCAAAGTAAAGCCGGTAATAATTACAAGCCGAAACGTGAGGATATTGAAATAACATCACAAAAACCGAAGACTAGGAATACAATAGTAGGTGACTATAGTGAAATCTAGCCAATCGAGCGCCAGACTCAGTATCTATAGTCCTCTTCAAAGATTCCGTAAGTGTTACCACTCCTGGATTTATCAGCCTGAAGAACAAAAAGGTAAATTTTTAGGCATTTCAATTTGGTGGGAAGTAAAACCAATGTGTAAAACGAAATTTACATAACCGCAATGAATGTTCTAACGACTATCAATCTGAGTAATCTCCAACTTCTATGCAAATCTAGTTCAGGAGCACAACATTTTGTAGGAGTAGGACTCCCAAAAATCAAGGTCAAAACATACCCTATTGATCAGCTTTTCAAATGCTTCAGTTCCATTTGCTTCAATATACTTCTCTGCAGCAGTTAGAATGTCATCGGGCTTGCCCAAGGTGTCCTTCTTCCTGGGGACATACCAGATATTGATAGTCTGTTGTGGGTTAACAAAGAGAGGCCTTAAAAAGTGCTCATAAACATATGCAGCACCGCTGAAGTATGGAATAACCAACCAGCAGGTTAAAACAAGCTTTGCATATGACCAGATTGGAACCCTGAAATCATAGGAAAAAAATTAACATGGATTAACTGTATTCACAAACTACTCAGTTATTTATATATATATAAAAAAAGTATTATATGAGGGTTGATAAATAAGTAATAATCAATCAGACATTGCATACCACCTATCAAAGTATCTCTGATCCTATACCTAGCATGATCTCACATTCAAGTTCATGCTATGAAGAAATGTGCGTCAAATTTTCATATGACAACACTAAAACAACTATTTTCCCCAGAATTTATCATGATAAACTAGAGCCAATCTTTTGAAAACTTGTACTACCAAAGTACACTAGATGAACATTTATCACTAAAATACTGGTGATTGTAATTATTTGGTGTGCTAGAGAACTAAATTTTTGACTTACATTAATAGAATTTCCCCGTATCATTTGAGATCTCAACTGATAGGGTATTAATACAGTACATGCCACATGATCATGTGAATGTGCAGAAGAATCTATAGGAAAATATCCAAGATATTGTCTCAGACATATGAATCATCGTTAAAAGGTAATTTGATATTCTGTTAAATTCAGCTCAGATTTCAGAGATTACTTCCAACGTCATAACATAGAGTTTTCCGCGTTAACAATAATGATGCAACTAATGTAAATTACTAAGAGTGCAGTAAACTTACCATTCAAGGACTTTGGCAAAAGTAAGCTCAAAGAGTGTGATCATGGAGTAGAGAACCCAGTAAGTAAGCCACTGATGATCATCAACGTGTGACTTAGTCTCAATGGCTCTAATTGAGGCATATCTGTCAAAACAACCCAAATTGGTATACATATTAATAATATATATTCACATCACACAAAGGGGTCAACTAATTCGTGTATAGCAAAAACCCACAAGCATACATGGAAAAATAAAAGGGAACGCAAATAAAAACAACACTAAAGTGTGATTTTGGAGAAGAGGTCACGGTTTTGTGAGAAGAGCACTTACAGAGGATAAGCAAGGCTAACCACAGGCCTGGAGAATCAATAAGAGGTAATTAGCGATGAAAGCACAACATCGTCTAAATAATGTGCTTTGTAAAATACTACAGGAGAAATAACAAAACATCAAAACCAAAAATCTAAGTGTTCCACTAATCTCAAAAACTAAGAATCGTCCTCTTCCGCTTAATCCCTTTTCTGGTTTCTAAAGAAACATATGGTAAGTGGCCATCAAGACTTGTACGCAGGAACAACATTTAGAATTATATAAATTCAACAACTATCAAGACACTAACATTTACACTGTTCATCCACCCTTTTCTTGCAACTAAATTGCTCAAGAGAAATAACTAAGCCATTCAAAAACAGAAATAGCGAGAAAAGAAGAGGACACATACCCAGCGAGAACATCAAAATTCTTAAGGATCACCTTGAGGAAGTTTCCAGTCCCAGATCCCATCTCTTTTATTACAATCACTGCAAGTTTTCTTTTGTCTTCTTTCTTTGTTTTAAAACCTAACCAGTAACCACTTCACTCCTGCTACGGAGTGCCTGTGGATTCGTGAGAATCAGACAGGTGTCTATTCGCTTTGGAATCTCTAAAAGGCAAGTGGTATTATCCACCGCTTCGCGGTGCTCGCTGCGTCACTCTGATGAGGAAATTAAATTGTTTATGACTGAGAATCTTAGCCGTTCACCCAACAGAGGCCCACACAATGGCTTTGCTTCCACATTCTAACTGCCCCCATTCCCAAGGCTATGTTTAGTTGAATGTTTGGTAATGTAATTGGATAAAATGTAAAACACTTTTTATCATTTAATTTAGAATTTTATTATATTATATTTTATTATGTTATAAATGTTATGCCTTATTTTATTTATTTTATTTCATTAATTAACAATCAACCAAACAAGCCCTAAATTACTACCCTAGTGAGTTATAACAAAAGCATGCACCCTAAAAGGGTACCAAGCAATGTTACAAATATAATACTGAACTTGATACGAAATTGAGTTCTAGTACGATACAGTATCAGTAGCGGTTAATATCGGAGTACTGTTTCGAGTAATTTTTAAATTTTATAAAATAGTCCCTGAGTTTTTTTAAAATTACAAAATAGCACATTGTCATATTATACAGTTATATTGTATATTTT
>JANZLD010000007.1:48364425-48389249 GCA_026413575.1 Erythroxylum carthagenense | reverse complement strand
GGTGTCTATATTTTGGATTGATAACGTTTAATGAAAGTTATTATTGTGATTTTAATTAGTGATTTGCACGATGTGGTTTATTTATATTGATGCCATGCGAGTGTTTAGTGATCGGTTACGATCGTAGCACTTCCTTAGCGTGAGATATACGTCGGAACGGCCACGGGTGTCCTGGACCCCACGGTGAGGGGGCGCTACATACATCATCCACTATGTGGCTAATTAGTACAAGGCTAGAGGGGTACGATAACATCACAATTAAGGGTAGATGTGTAGGTGTGGTGGTGGTAGGGCTTGAGCCTTTTACATGCTAAATACCAACCTGCAGGCCATATGCTAGTAGCCATGCAGACGATTTTGTATCAAGAAGCATTTTATAAAGCGATTGTTGAATACATAGGATCAAATTAAGCCTTGGAGATTTTCATTACCCAACTTCATAGGATTTTTATTTATTGTCATAATTTTAACAAATTAGCAATACAATTGTAAGCAATTGTTTTCTGGTTTCGAAGAATGACACCTTTTTGTTTATTATTTCTTTCAATTATTGTTTAAATTAAGTATAATTATCATAATAATTCGAAAATGTAAACCAGTTCATTACTCATGGACAGGTCACAATTAGCAATTTAGAACTTTAGTGAGAAGTTAAATCTAAGTTCCTTGATTAGTAAGTA
The DNA here is from genome assembly GCA_026413575.1 of Erythroxylum carthagenense. Classification (NCBI taxonomy): domain Eukaryota; kingdom Viridiplantae; phylum Streptophyta; class Magnoliopsida; order Malpighiales; family Erythroxylaceae; genus Erythroxylum; species Erythroxylum carthagenense. The sequence goes on along the minus strand of JANZLD010000007.1, from coordinate 48,388,569 downwards.
TGGTTTTAAGGAATGCCAAACAAAATTAAACCCATAATAAATGGAAAAGTTTAAAAAAATTTAAACCCCTGGAATATGTTTTAAAAAATAACAAGAAAAATAAATGTTTTATTGTTTGATTTTCTACTCAACAATTCCATCTATAGGGATGGATCATAAATTATAATCCTATTTTTCTATTTTATAGTTAAGTGATGTTGAAGAGAGATTTTCTTTTCCATCAACATAATCAATATTTTGAATTCAAATATGCTTACTTTCTAACTCTATTTTGATACTTTTAATTATCGTAGACGACTTTATGGTTCGTAGGAAGATGAACAGTTGAAAATAAGATCTAAAAAACTCTTATGGAGAGATATACAATCATGTAGAGTGCGACATGCTTATGTCTTAACTTCAATGGCCATGTGGATCAACCGTGTAAGTTTCTGTAAACATATAGAGGGACGTGTGAAGATAGAACATATACACGGTTATGCATATGCCCATGTGAAGATACACAGTTGTGTGTGGAGACCGTGTAACTCTTTGTAATTGTGTACAACTACAAATAAGTAATTGTGAAGATGCACAGTCACTTACATGGCCAGAGAAACTTATTTCTTGTTATAATAGAAAGAAAATATGTAGGTTTCTATAGAAAGTGCATTCATAACATCCAAAAGTAAGGAAAAATAGAGAGAGGGCAAATAGTTTTGTATTCTCATCCTTGTTTGATTAGTTTTAGGATTGACTTGAGTGATTGTTGATTATGATATTAACTTTGGTTTGAATCCTAAAACTTTGTGTCAACTTTTTCTATAGATCCTTATTGAGTTTAGTGAATTTGCTTGTCGATTTGTCTAGTAGTTTGTTCCTTTACACTTAAAGGTTTTTCATGTAAATCTTGATGTTTATTTCATATTTAAGGTTCTCATTCTCATATTATTTTGTTAGTGCAAGTTGAAGAGTTCTTTCTTGTCATTGATATTTGGTTGATATTTTAGAGAGTTATGTTATTTTCTCCTAACAAGTGATATCAGAGCCATCGTCTTTGTAGTCAAGTTAACGTTATCAAATTACTTGATTTGGAAGCCCATAATGGAAGATCTTATATATTGCAAGAATCTCTTTGATCCTATTGATGTGGACAAAGGTGTGAAGGATGCAGTTCCTTCAAAACTTGAAAAGATGTCAGGTATAGAATGAGAAAATATGGAGCGAAAAAATTTGTACATTAGACAATGGATTGATTTTAGCATATTCAACTATTTTTCTTAAGAAACAAATCCTTTTGATTTATGGAAGAAGTTAGAAGTTTTGTTTCAAAGGAAGACTGCTTATAATAAGGCCTTTCCAATTAAGAGGCTTGAGAATTTGAAGTTAATAGCTAGAAAATTAATGTCAAAGCATCTAAGTGATTTCCAAGAAATAATTAACAATGTTACTACAATAAAGATCATTATTGATGATGAGCTTCAAGCTTTGTTCCTGTTGAGTTCATTACTAGAAAGCTAGGAGCAGCTAGTGTTGATGATTAGCAACTCAGCTCCTGAAGGTGTGCTCTCTTTGGATGTAATCAAAGAGAATTTGTTTAATGAAGAAATTATAAAAAAGGAGATTGGAGTTGACAATGTGCAGGCTTTTATGACAGAAAGTAGGGGAAGGAACAAGATTGAGGGTGCTAAAGGCTGTGGCAACTTTAAAAACTATTTAAAGTCTAAAGGTGACAAATCATAAAGCATGTCACTATTATGATAAGTTAGGACATATTAAGAGGTGACTATAAGTAGAAGAGGGATCAGAAAAAGCAACATCATCAAAATGACGATGAGAGTAATAATATAATAGCAATACCTTTAAGCACAAATGATGAAGTGTCCCTAGTTTGTAAAACTAGTGAATGCTTCCATGTCAACAATTTTAGTTCTGAGTGACTTATTAACATTGGAGCATCTTATCATTGTGTTCCAAAGGTAGAGTACTTCTTAAACTACAAGAGTGGAGATTTTAGGAGTGTAAAGATGGGAAATTAAAGTTTCACCAAGATAGTGGTATGGGTGATATCCGAGTTAAGACAAACATCGGATGCTTACTATCCTTGAGAGACGTGTGACATATCCTCGATCTAAGGATAAATTTTTTATTGCCTAATATGTGAGATCAAGAAGAATATCATCACACTTTTGGGGATAGGAAGTGGAAATAGTCAAACAGTGCCATGACAGTTGCCTGAGGAGAATTATGTTGCTTGCTATAAAAGACACACTTAAAGGTTTGTGGTAGTAGAGAACTATACACAACCAAAAAGGAATCTTCACCAAATCTATGGTATTGACAATTAGGAAACATGAGTGAGAAGGTATTAAAATTCTTGATTGGAAAATCCCTAATCCCAATTAAGAACTCACAACTACTTAATCCTTGCAATCATTGCTTGGCTAAAAAGTAGCATAGAGTCTCTTTTAAAAGAAGATCTATAAGGAAGTCAGAGTTATTGGAGTTAGTATTGAAGTAAATCACTTTTAATATATAAATCACGTCTAATATGTAGAATACATAAGGGGGTTGAATTGTGTTAGATCGTCTAAGATATTAATCTTTAGAATCTTCTTTATTTTCTTTACAAATTCAAACGATTACAAAACAATTCACTTAATTTGATGAGTAATGCAACAACAAAAAATTATTATCTATTCTTCTAAAAATAAAAAAAATTAAAGAGATAAGGGTTAGAGAATATGATACCACGATTTATACTGGTTCACCCTTAACCTTAGGTTACGTCGAGTCCTCAGAGTTTGTTTGAGATTTCACTATACTCTTCAATGTTACAAGTATTATTTCTACACTTGCAGAGCTTCTTCAGGTCTCTCTCACAAAGTATTCTTTATCTGCTTCCTTAGCCTCTCCAGGCTCTAGCCTTTCTTTCACTTGGAAAGATACTGTTTGAGCTTCACGTTACAAATGTATTTGCTCTCTTTCTTTTGCACTTAAGTACAGGGTTTCTCTAAGTATATTTCGTACAATTAGATTTTCTCTCTTGTATTGTTATTTTTTTTTGGTTTACGACTATAACCGATATTTATAACCTAAATCTTCAACTATCTTCTTTAAGAAATCTGCTTCTTCAATTTTCTAAAAATCGTTATTAGTTGAGTACTATAACTAACTCCAACTAACTAACTGACTAACGTTCTAGAACATTTTTCAATTCCATCGTCTGGTATTATGCTTCATCTGGTGTTATCCTTTGTCTGGTGTTATTCTTCGTCTGGTCTATCTAAGACTTATATTTAGCTTTTACTTAAGTATCATCTTAAGTTGACCTTGAGTCTTAAGTATCGTCTTGAGTTGACCTTGAGTCCTAAGTATCATCTCGATTTGACAATTTGAGTTACTTAATTTATCTACGTACTTAACAAACCCATCAAAATAATTCACACACTTCTATGATTATTATTATTTGATTTTCATCAAAATTAATAGAAGAAGTGAAGTCTTCTTGACTTAACAATCTCTCCCTTTTTTATGATAACAAATAATCATAATATTAAAAGATAAAATAATATTCAGATGACAGATGAATAACAAATAATGTTCAGATGAATAACAATTAAAGCAATACACAAGATATGCATAAGATATACAATGAAATACAATGAATGCTTTCTAATGTACTCAACATTTCTCCCCCTATTTGTTATTAATCAAAAAGATAGTTCATTTTAGACGCTTCAGAATTTCAAAATACATGTGTTGAATATCAGTGTGGATCGTCTTCAGGTCTTGTTCTATTAAAACACATAGAAGTGATATTTCCTTTTGAAGATCACCCACTGCATCACCTAGTTCATCAACCTTAGTATAAATTTCTTCAATGTCTTTAGCTAAGGTTTCCTGAACTTCCATCTGCTTGTGACTAGCTTCATTCCATTTGATGAAATGCTTCAAGAACTCCGAATTAACAGTAGCATCTTGTAGTATTTCACTAAGTGGATGAGGGTGTTAAAAAACAAATGGTTTTCTAAATGAATCGTCTAATTCTATGATTTTGATTGAGGGTAATTTGAAGGTTTGTTTTCCTTCAAGGATATCAAAATCATCAGGTCTGGGTAGTTTGTAAATTGGTTGCCCAAGAAGGTATAAAATAGTTTTAATTGAAGGTATGAAACCTAAGGGTCTGAAATGAATGATTAAATGCACAAAGGTTTCTAAGTTAAAATTGATACCTTCAATTGTGGTACTTCTGTACCTTCCTTCTAAAACTGTGCCAACTACCTTAAAACTTTTATCTTTGGTAGATACTCCAAATTGACTTCCTGATGCCCTTGATATGTGATGTGATACATAGACACCTACAGGTTGAACTGCATGACATACATCGTCTATGTTCTTCACTACCACTTGAATCTATTCTTCTGTAAGATCATCTTCATGCCCTTCAGGAAACATCTTCTTCTTTCCTTTTCCTTCATTTATTACAGGTGTTGGACGTCTAGGTTGTACATATGGTACAATCTTAATTGTTGCTCTACTTGTTATCGGATGGATTGTATAATGATCTTTTGTAATCTTCAATGGATATGATTCTGACATTTCATCTTGCAGAATACCATATATTCTTCGTTCTTCATGACTTAGAAGATGTATCGTCTCATCATTTACTAGTACAAGCTCAATTTGTACCCAGACTGTCTGCTTAGAAGGTTTTCTTATGATAATTGAACTTCTGTTTTGATCAGGTGTTGATTCTTCTATGACCTTCATTTTCAAATCTTTTTTCTTTATTGGTTGAGGAGGGTTGTAAAGTAATAGCTGGTGTTCAACAGTCTATGTCTTTTGCGGAACATTAGATGAAGAAATCTTTTTCTAACTATGCTTCAACTTCTTTTGTTCTTCTGCTAGTTTAGAAGAGAGTTGTTATTGAGGCTTCTTCCTCTCAAATACTTTCTCTTGATCTTTGTCTCTCCAAATGATTATGCTGAATGAATTTCATGGATAGAGACAATTGATTTGGTAGGCTGCTGTTGTTGCTCTTACTTCTTTTTACTTTTAGAATCTCTACCAAGAATTAGAACTTTATGCTTCTTCTGTTCTTGTTGTCATAAGGTTAATAATCTTGGTGATCTTCTTGACTGTTTGGGCATTTCTGATTGGAGCATCTCAACCTTCCTCTTTAAAAACACTTGGTGAGTTGACTGTTGAACCCTGCTTTCCTCCCTCTTTAGAACCGTCTTGACTTGTATTGGCACATCAAATGATTGTTCAACCTTTTCCTCTATGGATATTCTGTCGGATGATCGAGGTTTTGCTTGTTTTTCAAATGGAACATGTTCACTCTTGCTTCGTCTTACTAAAAGCTCCCCTCAGACTTTGCTTTTGGTGTAAAATCTACATCCACTTCAGCTTCAATCTTGATTCCCATTTTGTGAATAGTAGGGACATTAATAACACTCTTAACATTCATGTTTACTCTGTTTCTTCTATCAAGTAGGATTCTAGATTCTTTAAAGAGTCTTATTAACAGCATACCGTAAGGTAAAAAATCACTCTTCACATAATAATCCTCCCTAGCCTTTATCATGTTCTTCATAATCAAGAACGGAAGATTAATGGGTTAGTGAGTAAGTAGATGAAACAAACAACGTTCATCATTCATTGTCACCATGTCCTTTGATCCTACTCTTAGTAGGATACAATGGAGAAGAAGTGAATGAAGAACCCTACCCCTCGGAATGAGGGTTGAAGACTTCTTGACTCCTGGATTACTACATCCATATAGTTGTCGTTTGATGTTAGCTTTGTCTATATGACTTTGAGCGATCCATTTTGTATTGTTAAACAGTTTTGCTCCAATACTTGGACAACCAATAGCCTTCTCGATAGAATCTTGTGTCACTATTTCTGACAACCCATCTACCATCAATACCATGGTGTTGTCTACCACCTTCGCATTCTTCCAGAATTCATATATTTCATTCAGATATAACATCTCTCAGATGTTGAAGAAAATTTTCCAGCCAACTGCTTCAATCTCTGGTTCGATATCCACCTGATTTTTCTTCAAGGAAGTTAAATTGACGAGTGTCCTATAGACAAGAGATTTCAACATTTTTGATCTGTAACAAATAAACACAGAAATGTATTTCACTTAACAAAGCAAGGTTAGTATAAAAAGATAAAAATATGAAATGAGAGGAATTTGAAGTTTAGAACAGAGGGTTGGATCGTCTTTGTTGAGAGAACTAAACAAGTAGGTTTTGAAGTTTTTCAAGAAAATTCTAGAGTGTAAGGTGTTTTAGAATCTTGAGAAGATTTCCTTTTTATACATACTCTTGAAAATTTATCGTTCATAACTTACCGTTACTATTTTACTTGAAAACTTACGACTTTTCAGCTTCTTCTAGATGAATCGTTTGGATCATGGAGTGTCAGACAAATGGTCATTTAACATTAACATATTCAGGCTTCGTCTGATTTCCTTAAATCTGTCTTCACTTAAGGGTTTGGTGAAGATATCTGCCCATTATTGATTCGTCTCAACAAATTGTAGATTGATGATCCTCTCTGTACACAGTCTCTTATAAAATGATGTCTAACTTCAATATGCTTTGCCCTTGAGTGTTGTATTAGATTCTTTGAGAGATTAATAGCACTTGTGTTTTCACAAAAGATTGGAATCTAATCTTCTTAGATAGAATAATACTTTAGCTGATACTTAATCTATAACATCTGTGAACAACAGCTTGCAGCTAATATAGATTCAGGTTTTGCAGTAGATAAGGCAATTAAACTTTGCCTCTTGCTTGACCAAGAAATTAGATTATGACCAAGAAAGTGACAACCTCCATTTGTACTTTTTCTATCAATCCTGTCTCCAACATAATCAGCATCACAGTAGCCAATTAACCTGAAATCTTTATCTTTCTCATACATTAAGCAAAGATCAGTAGAACCTGCTAAGTATCTCAATATTCTTTTGATAGAAATTTAATGAGATTCTTTATGATCTGCTAGAAATCTTGCATGCAAACAAACACTAAACAATATATCAGGTCTACTTACAGTTAGATAAAGCAAAAAACTAATAATTCCTCTGAAAAGAGTTTGATCAATCTTCTTACCAACTTCATCCTTAGATAAGAGGATTGAAGGATGCATCGGAGTTGACAATGGTTTAACATTCTTCATTTTATATTTGACTAAAAGTTCTTTGATATATTTTTGTTGATGAATAAAAATCTTTTCCTCAGTTTGTTTAATTTGTAAACCAAGAAAGAACTTTAATTAACGCAGCATACTCATTTCAAATTCACTTTTCATAAGATTTTCAAATTTTGAACATAATTTCTTAAAAGTTGCACCAAAAATGATATCGTCTACATAAGTTTGTACAATTATAAAATCATTTTTAATATGTTTTCTACATAAAGTTTTATCTACTTGACCTCTAATAAAGTCATTTGTAATCAAAAACGAACTCAGATGATCATACCAAGCACAAGGTGCTTGTTTTAATCCATACAAAGCTTTATGAAGTTTATAGACATAATCTAGTTTATCAATGTCTTCAAAACTTGGGGGTTGTTTTGCATAAACTTCTTCATCTATAAAACCATTCAAAAAAACACTTTTCACATCTATTTGAAACAGTTTTATATCATAAAAAACAACATATGCAAGCAATATCCTAATAGCTTCTAGCCTAGTTACAACAGCATATGTTTCATTATAGTCTATTCCTTCTTGTTGATTATAACCTTGAGCTACTAATCTAGCTTTGTTACGGTTTACTTTTCCTAATTCTTCTAGTTTATTTTTGAATACCATCTGGTTCCTATGATAGATTTATTGGATGGTTTAGGAACTAGAGACTAAACTTTATTCCTTGTAAATTGATTTAACTCCTCTTATACAGCTAAAATCCAAGCTTGAAGAGCTTCATCAATTTTCTTAGGTTCTAATTTAAAAACAAAAGCTACATTTGCCTCTCTTCTAAATTTAGACCTAGTTCTCACTCCTTCTGTTGTTTCTCCTATAATCAAGTTTTCTGGATAAGAAGATTTATAACTCCAGTCTTTTCTTAGACTAAAATTTTCAGAGATATCTTATACCTTATCAGGTGGATCATCTGGTGGTGACATGTCTAGATTATTAACTAAAGGAGCAGATAGAGTTTCATCATCAAAATCGTCTCTTCTATCTAGATGAGAATCATCATCAAATTTTACATGCATAGACTCTTCAATGGTTTTAGAAACAAGATTACAAACTCTATAAGCTTTAGAAGTAATTGAATAACCTAGAAAAATTCCTAAATTAATCTTAGAATCAAATTTATCCAACTTTTCTTTGTATTCAATATAGTGGATTTGCAACCAAAAGGATGAAAGTAAGATATATTTGGCTTTCTTCCTTTCCATAATTCATATGGAGTTTTATTTAAAATAGGTTGCAAAAATACTCTATTTTGAATATAACAAGCTGTATTTACAGCTTCTGCCCAGAAGTACTTAGTAAGATTCATTTCACATAGCATAGTCCTTGCCATTTCTTGAATCGTCTTGTTCATTCTCTCTACAACTCCATTTTGTTGAGCAGTTCTAGGAGTAGAGAAATTATGGAAAATTCCATTCTCTTCACAAAATATTTTGAATTTTTTATTTTCAAATTCTCCACCATGATCACTCCTAATTTTAGCAATAGAGATTCCTTTTTCATTTTGTAACTTTTTGGATAAAACTTTAAAACACTTAATAGATTCATCTTTATGTGATAAAAATAATATCCAACAAAATCCAGTAAAGTTATCAATAATTATGAGACCATACTTCTTTCCACCTAGACTTAGTGTTCTGGTTGGACCAAACAAATCTATATATAACAACTCTAGAGGTTTAGATGAAGTTACAATATTTTTAGATGAGAAAGATGTTTTAACTTGTTTTCCTTTTTGACAACTCTCACAAAAGAAATCTTTGTTAAAACTTATCTTTGGTAATCCTCTTACCAAATCATGTCTCACTAATTTGGAAATATGTTTAAAACTAACATGACCTAGCTTTTTGTGCCAAATCAGTTTTTCATCATCTATTGATATAAAACATAAAATATTTTGACTTTTTAAATTGTCTAAGTTAATTTTATAGAGATTATTTTGTCTCCTGGCAGAGAAGAATATGGAACCGTCTTTGTTTTTAACTACACAAGAATTTTGATTACTGGATGCTTTAAAACCAAAATCACATAATTGACTTACACTAATTAGATTATGCTTTAAGCCTTCAACTAGCAGAACATTATCAATAGACGAAAAAGAATCTTTACCAATTTTGCCAATTCTAACTATTTTGCGCTGCTGGTTGTCTCTAAAAGTTATCGATCCTCCTTGCTTATGATGGAGGTCTAGGAGAATAGACCAATTACCATTGGTGATGGGTTCTTTTTCCAAGAAAGGAGATCTATAGTATATATTATATCCTTCTTAGGTACCCATATTTTCTTAGGTCCTTTAGGGTTAGCCTTACAGTTTTTTATCGAATAATAAGAATAATGTTTTTTTCTATTAGGAACAAAACTCTTATTATGAAGAACATTACTATTATTAATAGTATTGATATTATTAAAACCTAAACCGCTATTATCATTTGGATGTCTATATCTTCCAATCATATCATCCATCCTTTTTGTACTTTTTGTAAATGTTGATAAATCTGCTAAAAGACTATTAATCCTTTGTTTTAGTTGATTAATTTCCTTAGATCTATCTACAGTTACTTTCTTTTTCATATCATCTACTTGTTTCTTAAGGCGGGCGTTTTCTTTTTATAAAAGTTTTGTGTTCTTCAAATTTTCAACAAATTTCTTTTTCAATAACCTATATTGTTTTAAGATAACATGTGAATCATCTAACAATTCTAAATAAGCATCCCGAAGATCACCAAAGTTAGAAATTACGTCATCATCGCATTCCCTTTCAGCTACCAAGCATATATTTGCTTGTTCTGATATTTCTGAGTCGAATTCAGATTCAGACGAATCCAGATCTTCCTATGTTGCCATCATGCTCTTTTTGTTTTCTTAACTTTTCTTTTGTTTTCTTTTGAGTAACGAGCATTCAGACTTGTAACGCCGCGATTTATACTGGTTCACCCTTAACCTTGGGCTACGTCCAATCCTTAGAGTTTATCTGAGATTTCACTAGACTCTTCAATGTAACAAGTATTATTTCTACACTTGCAGAGCCTCTTCAGGTCTCTCTCACAAAGTATTCTTTATATGCTTCCTTAGCCTCTCCATGCTCTAGCCTTTCTTTCACTTGGAAAGATATTGTTTGAGCTTCATGTTACAAATGTATTTGCTCTCTTTCTTTTGCACTTGAGTACAGAGTTTCTCTAAGTATGTTCATACAATCAGATTTTCTCTCTTGTATTGTTATTTTTTGGTGTATCCCTATAACCAATATTTATAACCTAAATCTTCAACTGTCTTTTTCGAGAAATCTGCTTCTTGAATCTTCTAAAAATCACTATTAGTTAAGTCTTGTAACTAACTCCAACTAACTAACTGACTGACGTTTTGAAACATTTTTCAATTGCATCGTCTGGTATTATACTTTGTCTGGTGTTATCCTTTGTCTAGTATTATCCTTCATCTGGTCTATCTAAGATGCTTTGTCGTATTCAGCTTTTACTTAAATATCGTCTTGAGTTGACCTTGAGTCTTAAGTATTGTCTTAAGTTGACCTTAAGTCTTAAGTATCGTCTTAAGTTGACGATTTGTGTTACTTACATTTATCTGCACACTTAACAAACTCATCAAAATAATTCACACACTTCTATGAATATTATTATTTGATTTTCATCAAAATTAATAGAAGAAGTGAAGCCTTCTTAACTTAACAAGTATATTCAATGTTTATGTTCTTATTGAGGAGGAGTCACTAGGTTACAGATATTTTGTTACATTCATTGAAGATGCTTCAAGGAAGACTTGGGTATATATGTTAAACTCTAAGAGTCAAGTGTTTGAAACTTTCCAAAAGTTTCATGTTATGGTAGAAAGGGAAACTAAGATGAAGCTAAAATGCCTGTGAATAGATAATGGAGGGGAGTATACTTCTATGGTGTTTGAAGAATACTATACATCGTATTGTATTAGACATGAGAAAATTGAACTAAAGACTCCATAATATAATGGGTTGTTGATAGGATAAATAGAACCCTTATGAAGATAGTTTATTGCATGCTCAAAATTTCTATGTTGCCAAAGATATTTTAAGGAGAAGCAGTCTAAATTGCAATCTACCTTATTAATCAAGCTCTCCCAATTCTATTAGATTTTGAGATTCCTGAGAGAGTGTGGACTGGCAAGGATCCCACACATCATCATTTGAGAGTTTTTGTCCATAAGGTATTTAGACACATGCCTAAGGATCAAAGAAAGAAGCTTGACTCAAAGTCAATACCTTGCATCTTTGTTGGATATGGTGGTGATTAGTTTGGCTTTTGACTGTATGACCCAGAGAAGTAAAAAGTAATCAAAAGAGGGATGTGGTATTCCAGGAGCACAAGACAGGTGCTGATCTTCTGAGTAGAGATAAATCATCACATTGCAACTCATCATATGAAAAAGTTAGCTCTTCGCCAATTCCTTCGACTATTGAGCAATCTAAGGGTGAAAAAAAGAAATGTGTGACTAATCACAAATTGGTAGTGATTAGATACAATTTGATAATGATGAGTTCTATGAACCACGTCTAAACAATATTGAAAAGGAATCCATTGAGGATAATGAGCAGGGGGAGCAATTGAATCCAACAATTGATGAAACAAAACTTTAAAGGTCGAAAGGGGAGAAAAAGGCCATCTATAAGGCATCCAAGTTCTAAATACCTATTACTTATTGCCGAGGGGGAGCTAGAGCATATGCAAGAGGTTGCATCTTGTGAAGAAAAAGTTCTTTGGTTTGCAGCTATGAAAGAAGAGATGGATTCTTTGAAAAAGAATAATACATACAAGCTTATAAAGCTTCCAAAAGGAAAAAAAAAAGGCATTGAAGAATAAATGGTTGTTTATGATTAAGAGAGATGGTAACAAGCTGTTAAAGCATAATGCAAGGCTAGTACTGAAAGGATTCAATCCAAAGAATGGTATAAACTTTGATGAAATCTTTTCACCAGTAATTGGTATCAAAAGTTTGATTCCTTTATGACAAATCATTGTTACAAGCAAACTTATATTGATGCTTGCGTGTATTTTAAGAAGTTCTCAGGTGACAACTTCATCATTATTCTTCTTTATGTTAATGATATGTTGATTGTGGGTCAAGAAATTGATAGAATCCAAAACTTAAAAGAGGAATTGTCAAAATTTTTAGATATGAAATATTTGTGACCTACAAAGAAAATTTTAGGCATAGAAATAACTCAAGATAGGAAGGATAAGTAATTATGGTTGTCTCAATAAAAGATATATTGAATGAGTGCTAGAAATGTTTAATATGAAGCATGTCAAGCCATTTAGCACGCCACTGGCATCTCACTTCAAGCTGTGTAAGCGTGCATGTCCCCCAACAGAAAAGGAGAAATATGTTATATGTTTATTCCGTACTTATCTACAATAGAGTCTTTGATGTATGCAATGGTGTGCATAAGTCTAGATATTGCTCAATGTGTTGGAGATTCTTGTCAAATCTAGGGAAGGTTCATTAAGAAAAAAGTGAAATGGATTTTGAGATGCTTAAGAGGCATATCAAAGTGGAGTTTATATTTTGGGAATGGTGTTCCAACTCTAAAAGGTTTACGGATGCAGATATGGTTGGACATCTTGATGGAAGAAAAACCACTTCAAGTTTTCTGTTTAAGTTACAGAGGGAGCCATGCTATTACAATCCGAGCTACAAAAGTTTATGACTTTATCTACAAATGAAGCAGAATATCTAGCTGCAGGGGAAGCTTCTAAGGAGATGCTATGGATGAAAAGGTTCCTTCAAGAGTTAGATGTGAAGCAAGAAGATTATGTAGTATTTTATGATAGTCAAAATGCTATTGACTTAAGCAAAGTACTATATATCATTCTCGCACAAAGCACATAGATATCAGATATCATTAATTAAGGTCCGTAATAGAAGAGCACTAATTAATGTTGAAGAAGGTTCATACAGATTTAAATGGTGCTAATATACTGACTAAAGTGGTTCTCAGAAACAAGCATAAGCTTCATAGTAAGCTTTTTGGGATGTATCTTAAGTAAATGATAGAGAATAATATATTTCCCTCATATTTGGGTTGGAGAGGGAGATTTTTAAGTGTCCAGCCCTATTTTGAGATATTGGGTGAGTTGATGGTTCATGGGAATGATGAACAAGTGAATATAAGATTGAAATATCTTTTTAAGAGAGATACACAGTCGTGTAGAGTGCAGCGTGCTTATGTCTTGACTTACATGATCATGTGGATCAACCGTGTAAGTCTCTATAAACATGTGAAGGAATGTGTGAAGATCAAAGACATATACAATCATATACACACCTATGTGAAGATGCACGGTCATGTTTGGAGATGGTGTAACTCTTTGTAGTCGTGTACGATTGTGAATGAGGCAACGCTGAAGATGTACGATCACTTACACAATCGGGTAAGTGATTGTATACGTTGCAGAAAAACTTATTTTGTAATATAAAAAAGAAAAAATGTAGGTTTTTATAGAGAATAATGTCATAACATCCAAAAGTGAGGAAAAATAGAGAGAGGGCAAGTATTATTGTATTCTCATTCCTGTTTGATTAGTTTTGGGATTAGTTTAAGTGATTGTTAATTGTGATATCAACTTTGATTTTAATTATGAAAATTTGTGAGATAAGTTATTGTTGGAAGGTAAGAGATCAACTTTTTTTGTAAATCTAATTTGTTTGTTAGTTTATCTCGTAGTTTTTCCTCTATACTAAAGAGTTTTTCACGTAAATATTGGCTTTTGTTTCATATTTAAATTTCTTATTCTTATATTGTTTTTTTGTGGCAGTTGAAGTGATATTTTGGAGAGTTGTATTATTGTTACCTACAAAAACGATGCTCTAACTAGCTCTCACTTTAACTATCCTGAGTCATAACATTCAAGGCTATAACTAGCTCTCCTAACATTCAATAAGCTTATAATTCAACCATCTGCTACATGGCAAAGAGTAAACCTGGGCTGCCCTTTTGACGTAGCAACGGCAAAGTCTAGAAAATTCACCGTGATAAGTGAATGTGCCTTAAACATACATCGTTACTAAGAATAGATATGAAATGTTACTCGCATTGCCTGGGAGAGACAGGAACAATTCCATTTCATCAATGTCATATTTTCTGCGTTGATTAACTCCAATAAACAAACCTCAATTTAATTTAGTTTAGAACGTCAATTATGCACAGCATCATATCATACATACAAAAATAAAAGGCATAAATCAATTTGAAAAACTGAAATAAAAATAAATATGGCCTAAAGATAAGCAAAAACCTAGATGAATGGTTTCTAAACGATGGTTTATAAGATAATTCATATTTATAGTTTTGTACTTTTCAAGCAGGAGGTCGTTTGGTGGTAGTACAAGCAGCGTTTTGGATTCTTTCGAGTAGAAAAATAAGCATTTAAATATGTAGCCTGTACTTTGTACACAAGGGACTAATTAATCCGACGCTGTTAATAGTATTTAGTTTTAGAAAATGGATATATTACGTAATTGAAACCAGCGAACAGGAAGAGATTGGAAGGAGACTGTCAGAGAGTCGTGCAAGGGCTCTCTCAAGACCCAATCATTGAATGTGCCAATCGAATAATGGTTCAAAATGCAACGGTCCAAACTCAAGCTAATAAAGAATCAGTGGGGCCAGATTTCTCAACCAAAAAAAAAGAGAAATCAGTGGGGCCAATGCCAATCTCTCTTGGCAGGCTCATTAACACCCACCACTTATGTTTTGAAATTCGGATCGATTATTGGTTATCGGTTTGATCGATTTGACCGATTCAACCACCAGTCAAACTGGTGTGACGTAATAATTATGTAATAATTATATTTAATTATATATAATATTAAAAAAATTTTAAAAAAAATAATAAAATAAAAAAATTGTAGAATCGGTCGAACCGGACTGGTCCGACCGGTCAAAAACCGATCAATTGACCAATTTTGACCGATTCACACCGGGTCAATTGAATACCGATTTTGTGGCATAAATCAGACCGGACCACCGACCGGTCCGGTCCAATTTTTAAAACAGAACCCACCACCATTCTCCCTGGTGCCAGCGAGTATTAAATAATTTATACATATTTAAATATTATACATATTAAATTAAGAATGGATAAAAGCGTGTGAAAATATAAATCAAATCAAGTGTCCTAATTGACATATTTAAGAAAAGGAAAAGCAAGAGAGGAATGATCCACCTGTATGTCAGTGACACTGTACATCGGTTTGGACGATGACCAGCATCTTGGTCCCACCACCTGAGCCAACACCTGGAACTGATAAGGTACGGGTCCCACAGTCCTATTAACTCCTCCTCGGAGTAAAATTTCTTAAATCATTGACGGAGTAAGTAAAATTTCTTAAATTAAAAAAGCAAGCAGCTGCTTTTCTTCACTTTCTTGTTTAAGTCCGAAGTCCGAACACAAAGCAGATCCAGTCAAAACTGATTTATCTCTTCCCTTTTCACTGCGCAAACTTTTACCGGTTGTGCCCAATAAAAAAAGGTAAAGGAGTGAAAGGAATTGCGACTTACCATATGCTATACCCACCAATAATATATATGGAGATCGACTGAAGAGGGAGGGAATCTCTTTTATATATATATATAATTAAGAGGATAAGAAAGAGTCGTTTTCACCAACAAGATTAAAGGTATAAAATTACAGGCAATCAGCTTTGTCCATAAAAGAATTGCACAAACCATGATGATGGGACATTGGTGTACCAGCAATCAAAAGCTTGGAAGGAGAGAAGTAGAATCCCCAAGTTGAGATAAGGCAATTTCATGATCGGAACCAGCCAATTCCCTAGTGTTAAAAATAAATAAACTCTTTTTGTTGTTCTTCCCTCCCTCAAAACCTTATAATTTATCACACACAAAAATTTGGGAATAAATCAAAAAAATATCAGAGAAAAAAGAAAACAAAACCCCAGTTCATCAAGAACAATCAAACCTCACGTGTGTTACACATGCATCAAGTAATCAAACTACACAGTTGGAGAAAACCCCATGAGATGATGCTGCTCTATGAGTGATGACTTGCCGCATCATGTCGATCATCGCCGCCGCCGCCACAACCGTGATGTGAATGGGACCCACTTGCCTGGGACTCCGATACACCGGAAGGTCGATAAGGGTTAAGTCCAGCGAGTATGTTAAGATGCCCTTCGCTCATTCCACTGTTACCACCACCACTACTAACACTATTAGACCCCAGTTGTTGTTGGCCTGGAAATAAAGCAACAGGAGCAGGAAAATTCATGAAATGGAGTCCGCTAGACATGGAGCTCCTGTACAAACCAGCGTTATTTGTATTAACTGACGGAAATGTCCACACAGAGTCTCCGCTCATTACTTGATTATTTGAGTTAGCGACCATCCAAAAATTTGCCGGAATTTGACTGTGACTAGCTGGAATCGCCCCAGTGCTCGACTGTAGCAAGCAACTCCCCATCTGATGTTGTTGCGATGATAAATCCTGTTCTGGCCTTCTCTTCCTGCTCAAGCTTTCTTCTGTTTCTGTTGACAACTCCAGTGTAGAGCTGTCTCGCAGTTCTTGCTTCGCTTGGAGGACTGCATTCAGATTATTAGTCCCAAAATTTAGGAATGTTGGTGGGGGTGTTGTGTCTAGACCAGGGAACAAAGTCCTACGTTGTTGCATCGAAAAGTGTGGATTAAAGGCAGCCGATCTTAGCTGGGAAGGGACCGACATGCTTGAGCCTGAACTGCGAAGAGAAATGTTGAGAGAAGTAAAATTTGCTGGGATTGTACCCGTGCCAGTGGCTGCGATCACTGCTGGTTCTGCTTGCTGAAGCAGCCACTCGATGGTTTCGCCATCGGATTTGTGGCCAAGTTCTCGTGTAAGCTGAAAAACCCTAGCAGCGCAGAGAGCTGGCATACGAATTCTGCGACCACGTCCTTCGACTTTGGTGTGTCGGTCTTTAGTTGATGTTCGTTTAGGCGGAGGTTTCTTGGATGGTTCTGGTGCTGCAATTTGGAGACCAGAAGTGGAGCGGCTGGTGATGTTAGTGTTGTTACTGTCGTCGTTGTTGGTATTAGGTTGGATAGGGAGAGAAGGGTAAGGAGAGGAAGAAGAACAAGGGTCATCTTCTTTCTTTTCAAGCAATTGAAATGGGAAGTTTGGGCGGCGGTGGTTGTGGTTGTGGTGGTGGTGGAGCTGGTGATCGTCACTTCCTTCCATGATAGCATGGAAATAAGTGGTTTTCTCTATTGACTGTTTTTGTTTTTCTTCAGTGAGCAAAGGAGAAGGCTTTAGTTTAATCTCTTTTCGTGGGTCTCCTTTTGGGTAGGCAGAGACTAGATGATGACTCTCCCTATTAAGAGAGACACCTTTTTTTCCTTCTTTTGTTTTCCTCTTTTGGGTTGTGCCCTGGAATTCTCATTCAGAAATCAGAATTGATGTTAAGAGAGGTGGGAGGGTAAGGCCAAGCTTAAAGCCACAAAAGATAATTATGACAAAGCATTATCTTTTGTTTTTGAATTTTAACATAAGAAATTGTTTTGATATTTTGAACTTAATTATTTCGAAAACAGTTATTAAGTTGAATTTTCTTTTTGTGAAAAGCAAGAGAATATATCCCTAGATTTTTGGAAAATTTTGTGAATCTGGAGCTAGGTCCTTGCTTTTAATTGTGGTTGGAGATGGACAAGCCCCTTGGCTCAGACTCCACGTGAGGTGCTGTTTTTTATCATTCAATCCGTAAAGACGATGGTGGCCGAGGTGGGACCCAATCTCAAGTCAAAAATTTGAGAGACTTAGAAAGGGAAGGAAAGGTCATCAGGGCGGGTCCCATCTCATTCAAGTCATCATTTCATTTCGCCTTTGTATTTGTTGGGATTCCTCAGCCTCAGGTATTATTATTATGCATAGTTAGGCTCAGGAATAGGACTTCCAAATTTTGTCCGGTGATTACATCTACAAAATTAAGCGACATGATTCTAAAACTTGAAGTTTGTTTTTGCCCCTTTGCGTTATGGTTATGCCCAGGTTTTTTTTATTAAAAAAATTCCAATTGGGATTACAGGTTTCATTCTCCTGAACAACTTTTCATTAGCTATAATTCTTCATTGTACATTTTTAAAACTAAAAAAAAAAATGATTGAATTTAGCTTTCGAAAGTCAATAATTTATACAGACTACCCAAAGGCTTAGTGGCGTGGCACAAGACTCCGAAACATATCATTCATCATTGTGTTTTCGTAAGTAGTACTATTCTCTTCTGCTGTAAGTTGGTCGAATCGCAACTATGGGTGAACAGGAATGTTTTAAATTTCTACTCATCAATGATGGTGTAAGGCGACTAAAAATGGTTTGGACAGGTAAGAAGGAAATTCTGCAGCTCTTTCTTTGTAACATAGGTGTGATTTTTGTGAAAGGGATCCATTCATATGAGTTCCAAATGTGTTGATTTTGTTTTCCGTTCTTAATATATATATTTGATATTTCAACCTGTTAGTGTTCTTAGTATATGAATTTGCATTAGTAAATGGATGATTAACGCACTAAAACGCGTGTTATTTCTAACGTCAGTGGTCCTTTAGTTGTCAATATGAGAGCCTTCCTAATCCTCCTGCTAGTTGCCCATTAAATATTGGATAGTGAAAGTTTAGCATCTAATTAATTAATTTACTATAAGCATGAGCACTCATAAGCTTTCCCCCCTCTCCTTCACGAAAAAAATCAATTAAAGTTGTGACGAATCAATCAAGATTTTGATAACTCTATCCATGTCAGAATCATATGAATTATTAGTTATAACTTTAGATTTGCTAACATAAGGATGATGTGAGATCAAACTTAACTTTGCGACACTTTAATTTCATTCCCCAGTACAACATATTTGTTGTATATATCATATACTGGGAGAAGCCTTTTAAACTGCACGTGTGTTTAAATAAATCCTAAAGCATATTGGCCATAGAATCTAGCAGCACATATAAATCAAGAGCCTTCAACAAGATGTTCTCTGGCCCTCATCATTCCTAGAAAGATAAGAAATTAATATAAACAAATACTATAAATAAAATATATTTTTCCAAATGTAGGACCATTTCCTACAGACTAAGAAGCTCTTGACAACCAGATATCACGTGCATATGGCGCTGCCTCTTGTCATGAAACCTTATTATCGTCTTCTTCCCTACCAAAATCAATAGGTGAATAGGGGCAAGCCTATAATGTTCATATATAGTTTTTGTTGGCATTGTCCTTGCATGACTGCATAGTGGACCTGGGATTGGCAATGAAATGTGGATGAGATATTTGCCAAGTGCTGCCCCTTTTTTTTGAGACCACATGTTCTTGGCTACTTCTGCACCCTTTTGAATATGACAGTTAACCCATTAATTATTTAGAGTTATTTGTTTATCTCCTTGGGATATGCATCGATTTTGATCAATTTTCAGCTCTTTGTTTTCTCTATCTAATGCATCCATGACAAGGACCATCTAGATATTGGCTCTCAGCTACATCTCATCTTATGTTTTTTATAATCACACTAGAAGAAGGCTGCGCAGTAGTTACTAATATAATTCATATTATTAGTTACATGCGTGTATTGACTTGGTTTTATATAATGACTAGACTAGCAAACAACAAATCTATTTATTGTAATAACTTAATTAGATAGTTGAGACTAAGTTTTGGACGTTATTGAATTAGTGGCACCCAAATTAGCATTAGTGTATATAGATCTAGAGTTGTCTTGTTGTCAATCCCCAATTGTTGGTTTATAACCTACAACAAATCAGTTGATTGTAGTTTAGTGGCAAAATAATTTAAATCATTATTTATCTTATACATATAAAAATGTATATGAAAAAAGTCTATGAGATAAATATGCATCACAAATGAAATATGATAAGATTATAATTATGAGATTTAAATTGTATTTATGTATTATCCCTAAATTATTCCTAGTCATTATTCTATTAAGGCTGGATATTAATAATGTAATAGCCGATTTTTCAAATTGAGGGATTAGAACCCTGGACTATTGCATAGAAGCTATATCATTGAAAATTCATGTATTGCATTTCATTCATATACATAATGATAGCATACACACATGAATTATGATTTAGTACACATCACAAAGAATGTATATACACTCAATTGATTTATTCCGGGGTATGAAAGGTTTCAAATGATCACGATGTGAATTATGTATTGTTTATGCCTTACATTTTGGTTTGATTGATTACAAGTAGTAAATTTGGAATTAAT
Source organism: Erythroxylum carthagenense (assembly GCA_026413575.1). NCBI lineage: Eukaryota > Viridiplantae > Streptophyta > Magnoliopsida > Malpighiales > Erythroxylaceae > Erythroxylum > Erythroxylum carthagenense. Next base: position 48,368,104 of record JANZLD010000007.1, on the reverse strand, counting down.
TAGTACAATTGAAAAATTGATGAATTAAAATATACATTTGGTCTAGAAAAATGCTAAGTGATAAGACAAATTGACACATAAAAAATTAGGATAACTAAGTCTATAATTGAGTAACATTTGGCATAGTTAATTAATTAACAAATGGCATTGATCATGGATTGACAAATGGACTAATAACTACTTGACATTTGGCAACAAATATGCAGGAAAAATGGGGAACATGCTTAGGGACATATGTCATGGTAGTATGGAGACACCTATCATCTAAGGTGTTAAGTTTCTACAAGAGTAAAATTAGTTTTGTTCATTTCTTCTTCTTTCTTCTTCTCACATCACCGAAACACTCACCCGACATCCATGTATCTTGCCTATGATTGTGTCCAATTGCTACACCAATAATCCACGCTTTCACCCTCACAAAGTTAAGTAAAGAATCAGAACATAGTTGTTCTTGTTATAGCCTTTGATCCAAACCAAAATCCATTCAATTCCCACCTTTAATTCGTGATTATTTTTGCATGCATGGAGAGCTGGATTAGCTTGATCTTTAAGCTGAAATTTGAGCTAAACAAGTAAGTAAAAGATTTTTCTTTATGGCATGTTATAATAGAAAGTTTATGATGATGAAATTGGGATGAATTGTATATTATGTTGATGATGAGGTTGTGATGGAATGTGACAGTGAATTGGATAGTTTTAGTTTTGTTTTGATGCATGAAATACAATAGTTATAAGCTTCCAAATGGATGATTTTGAGTTAGAATTGGAGATGAGATTGGTGAGGAATTGAAAAATAATTAAGGTATACTTGAGGCATAATTTAAGAACTATTATGAAGGTGTTTTGAAATTGGAATGAAGGTGTTTGAATATGGAAAATCGCAGAAAAATAGGTAGTCCATGATCATAGTACTCATCCCATGATCGTAGGCAAATGCATTAGCTTCTGTCACAATCGTGGGAAAGGTTGCCTACGATCGTAGGCAAGGTTTTGACATGGTAAATTTTTTTTGTGCAATTATTGAACCACACGACGACAAGACACTTTACATTGGTGTATTTGATCTTGAATGAGGCTTGAAAATGAACCTAGTTTAGTGTTGGATTAAGCGGTTAAGGGTTTGATAAGTTTAGGTTGTTAATTGATGTTAAAACTTAAGGAATGGATTGTTTTGATATCAATGTATATGAATTTGGGAAGTATGAGTTGTTAATGATATAAAGATATTCTTATGAATGTAAACGTGATTCAAAGGATATGAACAATGTGAACTATGTATAAATGAATGAGTGAAGAATTTGGAGTAATCAAACTTACTTAAGGCATAACCTAATTAAAAACAAGTTATGTACAAGCTATAATATTTGAATGATCAAGACTTGTGATTAAAGATACATACCCAGGAAAAGTCAATTAACCATGCATTGAACATAACATATATACATGTGTATGATTGAGTACTTTTTTCATTAAACAAGTTAGTAATGTGTACATATTTGTATATTGCATTATTTAGAAGCATAAATTGACCGACAGCTTCCAGATGTTGCCGACTCATCAAGGCAATAACCTGGAGCATACTGTAAGTTAACCTAGATAAAGACTCACTATATTTGAATTGTTCTTAATTAACTGTTAGATATTGAACTGTTACCGATATGATTGTGTTAATTCCAAACATTGATGGTCTGAGGAGTTTGATATTCAAAACTGTATTGGAAGTATTTGCAAATTGAATGTGAATATGAAGATTGTGTTCTCAACTATATGTTGAACGCTGGACTTAGATCCGATAAATGTGATATATGACTGTGCACACTGAATGAGAGTTATTGATATCATAATATATGATTTGATGCATTTTCATTATATTGATATGTATGATCAAATAAAGGAGTTGTGACTGGAGTGACCAACGTGAAAAAGAGCTTAAAGCTCATAAATATGCAAACAGAGCCACAGGCACAACGAGTAATGAGCTCGATATCCACAGTGGGTACAGGACAATATCTGAAATGAGCCCGGTATTTACAATAAATATAGAGCAGTTAAATAAGCGCTCAGTCACAACAAAATAAAAATGAAAGTGTAGTGTTGGACCCCGATCCTTAAGTAACAATTTAGAGATATGAAATAAAAAATTCAATGAGTGTTTTGTATATAAATTATGTTATAGATGCTTTTTTCCTTAAGAAAATTTATGAGAAAAAAATTGATTAGTTTTGATGACTTCGATAATTGAGTAGATCTGTGTGGACTATGAGAGTAAAATGAATGAGTGATTGAAATGGAAGTTGAAAATTTAGAAATAAAGAGTGAAAGTGTGAGAATATGAAAAATTAAAAAAGTTTGAATTTTTGGGATAAATAGTAAAAAGTTGACTTTTTGATTTAGACAGATTTTGAGAAAATGATCTTAATGAAAATTGTAGCTTTTGTTAAGAGCTTTCTGTTGCCATAAAGTATGTAATTTTTCGATATCGGGGCTAGAAGTTATGATCGATTGAAGTTTTGATAGTGTTTGGGTGAGTTCTAGCAGGGTAGAAACTTTGATTGAAAAATTGACTTAGCTAGAGGCTGAATTGGTTTGTGAGTTCTTCATAAATATTGTAGAGCTTGTTTTTATCTTTCCATTGATATAAAGCACGAAAATTTTGGACAAGGGAGTAGAAAGTTATGATTTTTGGAAGTTCTGATGCTGTTTAGTGTGAAGCTGATCGACCAGTCACCTTTGAGGGACTTTTTGACCTCTTTAGAGATCGAACTTCTTGTTAAGTCCTTCATGAAAATCATAGATCGGTCTTTTATCTTTTCATGGACAAGAAGTTTGTCCAATTTGAAATTCGGAGTCAAAAGTTATGAAGGTTTTAAGATAAGGTGTCTGTTTGAATTTTCGCTCGGTCAGCCTGGGCGCGTCAGTCGTGCGCCAGGCTGGCGATCGCTGAGCCCCCGTGGGCGATCGCCCATGCGGGCGATCGATTGTGCACCTAGCACGCGCTAGCATTAGGCGATCGGTCGCTTGGCTGGGCGATCGATCGCCTGGCTGGGCTATCGATCGCCTGACTGAGCGATCGGTCGATCCAACCTCCCTCTGCTCTTTTAGCCATAACTTTTTCGTCCCACCTTTGATCGATCTGATTTTTGAAGCGTTGGATTTCTAAGACATTTTTCTATCTTTCCATACCAAATCGATCGGTTTTTACATTAAATGGAGAAAGATCGACCAGATTAAAGTGAGCTGACCGGTGGAAAAAGTCTAAATATCATTCGGTATTTTAGAGATATGTGGAGCTATAGAACTCCGATTGATCTGATTCTTCTTGAAAATTAAACTAGAGACATGGATCTACATTTTATCTGAAGGATCCGATTGACAATTTAGCCTCTAAGACTTTCAATTTCTGGATTGAAATTAGGTGTAGTGTTCAGTCTCAGTTTTGTAATGGTCTGAACAAACTTCAGTATTTTAGAGATATCTTGAGCTATAGAGCTCCGATCGAGCTGATTCTTGAAGTGATGGATTCTTAAGACATAGAGGGACATTTCTATAGAATAAAGTTTTGTCAAATTGCTTCATTTACCTGATCTAAGTAAGGAGTGAACGTGTCAGTTTTTAGTAAGGACATTGTTGGAAGATCACTTAAGCTGTTATGTTATAAGGCTTACATGTAAGGGTAAAT
>JANZLD010000007.1:48333914-48354556 GCA_026413575.1 Erythroxylum carthagenense | reverse complement strand
TCTAAAAATTTCCAATTTTACAAATAAATGAAATTAAATATTACACGAATCCGATGCCTCGAAAATCAGGTCAATCGAATGTCGGGTGAAAAAGTAATTGTCAAAGGAAAGAAAATGGCCAAATTTAAATCACAAATTAATCAAATAATAATAATTAATAATAATAATAAAATTATATATATAACGCAGCCCTCACACTCAGCAGAGTGTGAGGGCTGCTCGTGCGAGCAGTCGTCCAATTTCTATTTTTTTTAAACCATTTTTCAAAATCAATGTCCTATTTTGCAAAAACCAACCTTCCTTTCTTTCCCATTACACAAATTTTACTACACACATCCAAAAATCACAAATTTGGTCTTGTTCTAAAGATCTTAAAAATTCCCACAAGTTTCATGAAGAGCTTAAAAATTAATAACACCTCTAAGGGTGTCAAAAATGCACTCAAAAATACAGCCTCGTCACACATTTACCATAACAGTACAGAACTTTTTCAAAAATCATAACTTTTCATCCCTTTTTCCAAAAATTACAAATTTTATATCAATCAAAAGACAAAAACAAATGCTACAACTTTCATGAACAACTTGGAAGCCAGTTCCATCTCTAACCAAATCAAATTCTCAAACAAAGTTTCAGCCTACCTAAATCATTCTCAACAATAACCCAATCTTTCAAAATTCATAACTCCACATCCCCTTAGCGAAAAATTCCATACCATATAGCAATAAAAAGCTCCGACAATAACTTACAATTCTCAAGAAGGACTTAGAACCAAATTCCATCTTTAACTAGGTTAAAACCTCCCATTAATGTGGCTGTCCAATTAGGGTTTATGAAATCAGCATTTAACCTAAACCATAACAAAACTTTACAAATTTATATCTTACAATCCTTACATCCAAAATTCGCAAATAATATCTCATTACAAAGCTACACCAATCCTCTAAAACTTTCTAGAAGGTCACTTGAGCCAATTTCACCCTTAACAGTCCAAAATTAATATCAGAACACAAAAGCACAAAACCTATGCACTTAGAGTCACTTGCAAACAAAACACATTTTGAACTGAATTACCACCTGAACATTAACAGACCATAACTTTCAATCTACATATCGAACAATATCATACTTAGTGGCGTTAAAAATCTAACAAGAAAATCTTCAACTTTCATGAATACCAATTCCACAAAATCAGTCTACTTTAGCCTAGAAAAATTCCCAAAGTTTATAGTCTTCAATGTTAGACCCAACATTAGGACACTATTCACACGGCACACATGACTCACTTTCCAAGCAAAATTTAAAGCCCTTCAAGCCACAATTGGACAGAACGTCCTTCATATGATTTCTAGCCAAACTTCTCAAGTTTTATTCAAGCTAAACCTCAACTCAGTAGCACAACCATATCAAAAGTTATGATCAAAAACCTGACACACGTACAAAAGAAATTTTCCAGATTTTAAACCTAACACAACTCCTTTCATTTCAATACCTTTCCTACATCAATAAGCATCCAATTTAGTCTCTAATTCAGCCATAAAGTCAGCAAGACATTCACTTGAGTAAGTAGGCACAAATTGGCAGCACTCACTCACACTTTTTCTTTCTCTAATTTACCACCCAATTAACATCATACTAACATCAAAACCACTACAAAACATTTAATTCACACATTATACATATCCAGCATCATTTATCCTCACATAAACATGACTTATGCCCATACAATCCTACCATAAACTTCATGAAATTAAAGCACCATAAAGCACAATAGATGCATCTAACTACAATTTAAATTCTTCAAGTCTTTAAGCTACTCCAACTCTCTACCCCTCACCAACACCTACGGCCATCACTCCAATACACACACAAATCATCATCTCCACAAGGCTTAAGGTTGGTCTTGGGTATGAATAAGGGAGAAGCAAGCACGTAAACAAGAGAAATTCTTGTATAGAAGAAGAACTAAATACCAACGAAGGAAAGGGAAGGAAGCCTATGAATGAAGGAAATTTGTAACTATCAAAGTGATTTTAAAAATCTTCCCAAGGTGAAGTGTCGTGAATGACTCACCAAAACAACATAAATATGAACCCCTTTTAAGAATAAGACTAAGTAGGCAAGTGACATGTGTGACTTGTCACTTGTCCCGGTTTTCTGCACTTTGCTTGTCAGTTTCCAAAAACAATAAAATTTCTACTCCAAATTCCAATGGCTCATAGCATAAATTCCTAAAATCATGTATCCAATTTTCAGTGCCATTGGACAGTCTTTTCCAATAGCGGAAACCCAATCCGTCTGCCACTTAGCAATTTTTTCGGTCCGGAAAGATATCCCGAAAAATTTCCAGAAAAATTTCTAAAATTCCACAAAAATGAAAAACACACAAAAATCTACTCCAATTCAATTTTCAAACACAATTATCACATTATTCACAATAAAATCATATGCTGGGAAATGTCATGAATACATGTACAATCATGTGCATATACAAAAATTTCAATTTATGCATATATGGAGGCCCTATTAGGCATGACCATGCTGAGATACGTTTACACACTCGTAACCCATTCCAAATTATCATTTTACCCTTCCCATCGGTGATGGGATGTTACAGGTCTAGTAGACACTACTACACTGGACATAGAGGATAGCGAATAACATGTGTTCACAAATGAACCTAGCCCAAATATCCTTTCACGATAGCCCCTACCACCCACAACATCAAGATACGTCTGAGTGTCGTCAACAGGTTGTTCCTCCTCAGACTGTAGCTGAATGGTTCGTTGTATTTGGTCATATTAGGAAGCAATGTTTACATTAGTAAGGGATTATTATTAGGAAATAATAATAATGCATTAATTTCACATACATTCAGTTCTTTACATCGTCTGTTGATTAATATCATACCGTCATGCTTCTTTGTATGGGTGTGCAAAAACAGCTGAGTAGGTGTAGGCCTGATGCCTAATGACTTTTCCTATATGTATAACCTAAATTATTAGATGTGAACTACAATTTATAAAAATTTTGGCAGAGTTTCCTCTATTTTTATGATATTTCCTCTTGTTGATAAAAGAAAATAACTCAACACAACCATATATGGCACCAGACATTTATACCATTATCATTGTCTAAAATACAACAAAGCAAAACATTTACAAAATAAGTGTGAAGTTTAGATACTTACAAGTCTATGTGTATGTTCGTGATGGGTTATTGATCCTCCTGTATGTACGGGAAGACTATCCCCCCCCCCCCCCGAGCCTCCACTTCTGTTGGTAGAGTTATGCCCTGAGATGGACATTGCCTCAAGTGATCTCCAATACTCGTGCCGACGACTCCATACTTCCTTCGAAATATAACGCGGTCGTGCACCAGCCTTATGTATCACACCAATAAATTTGCGATAATGAGTACGAGCTCGCTTCTCCCATAGTTTATGTATGATGGTGTCAAAACCAGAATCCCAAAAAAAATCTTTCTGAAATAAAAAGGAAAAAAGTTTAAACTACTATATATAATGTAGTAATATTTATCTAATTAATGTATATAAATCAATATAAAAAGAAAATAAATCTTTATTGTATCTTAAACTCTTGAAAATAAAATCCCTTTGTAGCCTTAGAGATATTCTTCCACACATAACCCTTAGGATCAATCCTTTCTTTAAATGTAGAAGTCATCTTTCTGGAAGACGGTCCAGGCAGAACTAACCTAATGTAAGAAGTAATTTTATACAATGAAAAAACTGATAAACCTATAAATTAATTATAAACAAATAGATTTTACTGTTATTTCACTTACAAATTATTGACAATTGTTATGTGCTTTCTTCCATCAGGTCCCTTAGCTTCAGACTGGCATACGTCTCCTCCATCCGATAAAGTAGTATTAAATGATATATGAGTTATGGAAGGGGATGGTGTAATATGAGGAGCAGTAAGTGATGACTCATCTGCAACTATAGGCTCTGGAGGGGGAGGAGGTGAGTCAGTGCGAGCTGCAGACTGTGATGATCCACCTTCATAGTAAGTACCTCGGAACAGAACTCCAAACCTAGGCCGCAGTACCTCACGTTATCTCTTTAGTCCCATATTTTTACTTGAAATTCATTGTTTATCAAATTTTCTACAAATATAATAATTTAAATTCAATATTTTACACAAAATATGAAAAAGGAAATAAGGCAATTTGTTGCATATCCTATTCAAGTACAAACAACAAAAATGAAGGTTAACAACTGTTAAAGTCGTTGAACAAGAACAATAACATCCTACATTCAATAGGACGCAGGTTGACATCTAATAGTAGGAAGTTGTTTAACAAATTCCTATAGATACAACAATAAATCAACTTTAAAGCTTAGTCTAATGTATTCCATCGATAAATCACAATGATATAATTATTTTGTGTGATTCCATATGATATGGGAGTTGGTAAAGGTAAATGAGTCCTCGATGTCTGGATTCCCGAGAAGGATCCTGGTATGTTCAAATGCACCAATTGAAATAGTGATACTTCTTCCTCTAAGTGTAGGCTTTTAAACACCTTCTTATAATAGTGTTTCTAGTATAGCTATACTTGCAGAAGAAATAGTGAATAAGTCACTGCTCTTAATATGGAAGACTAACTCTCCAGATGAACTACTAGTGGGAACAAATTGACCTAAAACACAATCAGTATAGAACTTTCACAATGTCATATTAGAAAACCGTTAAACGAACCAAAACTGGATATTAATGCATATGTGAATGTCCAGATGAAGTTTGTGGAATTGACAAATTGTCCCCAAGAATCGATCTCCCTAATCCTTTATAGACCGTTGTGACATCGCTCTAGCCTCTATCGGCATATATGTCATCTTCGAGATTAAAGGAAGCTTAAAATAACATGTAGTATAGACCATCAAATGTGAATATGTATAATAACTTCATCAAAGGAAATGAGATGTACATAATAAGGAAAGAGACGTTGTCCAGATCATACTAAATACCTTGAAGTAGAAGATCGACTATGGAAGGCAAACGATCCTTAGAGTATGAACCAGTGATATTTCCTGCAGTGTTTATTCCTTAGGTTAGGATAATTTTTCCACATTCCTCCCAACAGAAGGAATTACTACCATCCGGAGCTAGTCGTAATGTTGACATTCCTTGAATAAGATTTTAAATGAAATACTTTACATAATTTACTGAAATGCAAATAATGTATTTGTATTTTAAAATATTCAATTACAAACACAAATTAATCGTTATCATATCTTAATTGTAAATTGCAATCATCTTCTTCTTCAGAAGAATAAGAATCAAACTCTGGCTCCTCTTCGGATCTCTGACCTTCATCATCCTCTCTAGATGAAATTTTGATATATTCGTTAGATGGATCGTTCAAAGGTTCATTATCGTCATATGTGACAGATGCATTTATAAAAATGACATCTTTCTGAAACGCTTCACTTTCAATTCTCTACTTTCCTTTTCCATGTGATTCAAAAACACCTCTAGGTTTAACTTTGCAAATCACCAAACAATCTATCTTATCTCATTATAAGCTTGAAAACGGGACATAACACACCTGTTCTGATTGAATTGCTAACATGAAAGGTTCAAATTGTCTCAATCTTCTTCGGTAGTTGATTTCAACTAGATTGTATCGGCTATGCACTTTTGTTCTAACATTTAGAGTTGGGTCATAGCAGTCACATTTAAATATCACACATGGCTTAATTGGCAAAGCAGGGTACTCAACTTTGAGTATTTCAATAATTTTACTATAGTAATTCATCAATTCTCCCTGAATCGAAACTCCTCTATTTATTATTGCCATACTATGTCTATGATATTTTGTATGGTATTTGTATCCATTTACGAAGGACACCGGATACGATTTAACAGTTCGCATAGGTTCCTTTGCAAGATCACAAATGAACTTGTTCTCTATTGGATTTTCTAAGGCTTACGTAAAAGAAATTATCATATCAAAGAGTATAATTTCATGAGAACACTTAAAATGGTTTTGAACTATAAGAGTATTTGTAATTGAAAACTTACATATCTCTCGAACCATCAAGGAAAGTGTTTTCGAACTTTTTTATTTATATCATCTTGTGTGATGCCCGAATTTATCTCGCATAATAATGCCTCGTATAATCTAAATACATTATGATGTTTTTCAGTAATGAACAACACTAAATTTTAAATGAAGAAATAATCATGTTCAAGTTACTGCACGAAAGGAAGAACCTCTTAGTAGTCCAATAAAATGTATCCATGTGCAGCCTCAGTTTCTTCCTCTATTAACATTCTTCTTATTGTACATCCCTATGTTCGTCTAGGATATGTGAAAATGGACAAATTATCATCAGCACCACTCGTTCCTCCCCCGTCGTCATTACGAGAAACTTTTCTTTCTTTTGTGTGAACATGCGGCTCAAAATAATGTCCACAAAATGTACTAGCTTCCTCCACTAAATAAGTATTACATATGGAACCTTTAACTCTGGCCGTGTTTTTACATTTTTTTTCAAGTGATGCAATAATTTTTGTCGAGTTACCTCTCAAATGGATACATCAATTGATATTAAATTGGAGCGGCTAGTTTTGTCTTGTGTGCTAATGTATAGGTAGATGCTCCATACAGCTAAAGAAGCTTGGAGGAAAAATCCCTTCTAACTTGCACAAAATAACTAGAATTTCCTTTTTTAGTTTTTCCATTTCATCCAAATTGATTTCAGATGATGTTAAGCTTTTGAGAAATAAACTTAATTCTATTATAGCTTCCCAAACCTTATTCGGTATCAACTCTCAAAATGCAATTGGAATTAGCCTTTGTATAAATACATGGCAGTCATGGCTTTTCATCCCAAATAATTTGTACTTCCTAAGATCCACATACCTAGCCAAGTTTGAAACAAAACCATTAGGAAACTTTAAACTTTTCAACCATTCACATAAAAGCTCCTTTTGTTTCTTGTCCAAAGTGTAACATGCTTTCGGATATTTATCAATGCGAAGATCTTTATGTAACTCATTTCTTCTATAAAAAAGTTGTAAATCAGCTTTAGGTTTTGCATTGTCTTTTTTCCTCCCTTCAATGTTCATAATATTATTGAACAAATTGTTAAAAATATTCTTCTCAATATGTATCACATCTAGATTATGATGTATTATATTAGTTTTCCAATATAGCAAATCCCAAAAGATGTTTCGTTTTCTCCAACCAAAGTTTTGACTAATGCTTCTATTAACTTCATCAGCTTCAAATTCTGTTACTTTTAGCAAGTCTAATTTCTCAATCTCTTGCAAAATCTCTTCACCAGCTTTGAGAGAAGGAGGAGGTGTTTTTACCATCCTATTTTTAATGAACTTATGTTTATTGCATCTAAATGGATGATCTAGAGGAAGAAATTTTCTGTTATTGTCAAACCAACATATTTTGCCCCCATTTGAAAGATAAAATGCATCAAAATCATTGCCACAATAAGGACAAGCCAATTTTCCAGCTGTGCTCCATCCAAATAACATGGAAAATACTAGAAAATCACTAATGGTCCACATCAAAGCCGCTCTCAACACAAAATTCTGTTTCAGAGAGACATCATAGGTTTGAACATCATATCCCCAAAGATGATGTGATTCAGATATCAATGGTCGTAAGAAAACATCAATTTTTTGCTTTAGATTTGTTGGCCCTGGCATAATCACTGTCAAGAATATATATGCCTCTTTCATACACATCCAAAGAGTCAAATTATAAGGAGTAATTATGATTGGCCATTAAGAATATTGCTAGCCGGATTGACCAAAAGGTTAGAATCCATCAGTCGACAATCCTAGCCTAACATTTTGACATTCAACTGCAAACTCAAGATGGGTGTCATTGAAATGTTTCCATGCTAGTGCATTTGATGGATGACTCATTACTCCATCTTCCTATTCGTGTTTAGCATGTCATCTCATGTGAGATGCAGTAACCTCAGAAGTATAAAGTCTTTGAAGTCTCGGAGTTAGCAGGAAATAATACATCCGCTTCTATGGTACTAATTTTATTTCTTTGAACGTTTTCTAGGCTTAAACCTAGATTGACAAAATTTTGCATTCTTATAATTCCATATCATATCCCCAATACAACATACATCCCAATTTGTAACAATCAATCCTTTCAACAGATAAACCAAGACCCTGTATAAGTTTCTTCATGTTGTAAAAACTATCAACTATTGTATGATAAAGAGGCAATGATTCAATATATCATTTCAGAATTTTATCAAAACTACGGTCCAAAATATGACCTTCAGACTTTATGTTCAATATTCAAGCAATTGAAGACAACTGGGTCCTTGTCTCACAATTTGGCCACAATTCTCGGTCAGCTAACTGTAATAAGTCAAAAAACTATTTTACTTGTGGGTTAAGTTCTTCTTCAACATTTTTCCTATTTACCTCAAAGGTATAACCGACCCCATCATAAGCTATTTGCATGTACATATTTTCAGTTCCATCTACATAATTTCTTCTAAATCCAATCTTCCCTTCATACTCATTTAAGTTGACAGACGATTGTACTTCATTACCCCTTGAGGTGCTAGAAATCAACAGTTCCCTATGTCGTGTCCACTTAAAATAATTGGGAACAAACCCTTTTCAGTAAATGCACATTAACCTCATCAATAGTAAGGAAATATTTGTGTTTTCACTTTTTACATGGACACCTGATCTTTAGGCCATCTATATATGTAGGTTGAGAACATGCATAATGAATAAAAGTTTCAACTCCCTCAACAAATTCAGGATTAATGAAACCATCAGGAGTTAATCGTCTATACATCCAAGATTTATCCTAGAGACTCACTTCTCGAAAACTGTTAATTTAAAACAGTGAATCCATAGTTAGTATCATTCATGTTAGCCAAAGATAACAAAATAATATAAGACTTATGATTCAACATAAGAAGTTCTCATTTTGACTTCTAAGCTCCCGGAATTTTTCATTGATAAGCCTTACAGAGCTCCATAATGGGTTATGGGTTAAGGTTTATGGGTTCACATCTAAAATATATTTAAACTGAATATCCAACATATATGTTTGTAATCATATATGTCAGAAGACAATTATTGCTAAAAGTTTGATATTGAATGGATATTAAATATGTACTAGTGCGTAATCAAATAAGTATTCATAAAAATATGAATACTTATTTTAATAAATTAGTTTAACAAATACAATTTAATTAAAAAAACAGCCATGTAAAAATGCACACATAAAAAGTAAACAGGACCTCATCATTTAAGAGAGCATCAATGAAATAATCGATTCACATAATTAAGGGTATTGGAACATTAATATAAGTTAATCTCGTCCTATATAAATTCATACATATCCAAAGTTTATACTACAAACAAGTTTCAGTTCATGCAAGCCAATCTAAATTAGTCATGTAATACATTCAGATTCCTAGTTCAAACCACAAACAAATACCCATATTATACCAAGTTGAAAAAAATGTAGTAAAAAACAAAATCATTAACCTCAATCGACACGCAGAACGATATTTCTGAAGTACGTAAAGGAAGATAATGATGAACCTAGAATTAAAAATATAGAAACTGATACAAATTTGATTAAAATGGGTGGAAAATCATTGTTGACATGAGTCAAAAATATAAGGAAATGAATGTCATTTGAATACCTGCTAAAGCTTCTCTTCATTCTCCTTCGAAATAGACATACTGCCAACAAATGAGTTCCTACAACCAATAAGAAAATTGTTCACAGTTTAGAAGCATTCTATATGAAGATATTCTAGCCTAATAACGAGCATAAGCTAGATCACCATAAATTATTCAAATGTTTAAAACAAACATGACCAAGATGAGAGACCAAAATTTCAAAATGCTTAAAATTCAAGCTTTCTAAACTAGTTGATGTCAAGATCTATTAAGCCAACCTAAGTCATCAATACAAATGTTTAAGGTAAAAATAAATGGGAGAAAATTTTAAAGGATGAGTATCAGTCTTTTGACATGTTTAAAAAGTTTAAAGATTTGGTTAAAAAAGAAAGTGGTTTTCATATTAAAACTTTAAGAATTGATATAGATGGAGAATATAATTTTAAGAGCTTTTCTAAACTGTAAAAAATTTATCACCCTCTTATAATCCTGTGATCTCCATAATAAAATATAATAACTAAAAGATAGAATCAAACAATCCTAAATATAGCGAGAAATAGGTTGAAAACCAAAATGATGCCTAAGGAGTTTTAGGCGGAAGCAGTTGTATGGGTGGTTTATCTTTTAAATTTTAGTACTAAAAAGTGCTTGATATATGTCACTCCATAAGAAGCATAGAGAGGAGTGAAACCTTTTGCATCATAATCAAAAGTGTTTACATTTATTATCTATCTTAATGTTCTAAAGAAAGAGTGTGGTTTGGAATATAAAGAGGCATGGTACTATTTATGCTAATTTCTTATAAGACATATCAATATATATTTCATAACAAACATACATATTGCCAAAAATGTTTGAGCACTCAAACGTGGACAATCTTCATCCTATTTCTTCTTTTCAAACACTTCTCTTCTCACTATGTCAGTTTGTTTGCTAAACAATTACCAACAAAGTTGGACCATGTTATCATTGTTTTATATTTTATTAAAAAATCTTTCCATATAGGACTTAGTTATAATTATAAAAATTAATTATGATAAAACAAATTAAAATGCCTCAGCATCTGTCCAGGGACATATGGGCATTTTATCAAACACTTATGTTCATCAAATAATCATCCTGTTGTACTAACCAAATTCACATTTATCCCATTCTATCACATACTTTTTGACATATAACGTTGTTATCCATTCACAAAACACCAAAACATAGAAAAAAATCAAAGACACAAACTAATTAATTAAACTACAACACCCACGGTCAACATTTATATCTCAATGAAAATGGTCGCTTGCTCGGAGAAGGGGATGGGAAGCAGCACGATGTCAGCAGACGCAGCACGAACGGGAGACGACTTCGTGCCGGAGGAGAAAATGCAGCTATCAAGGAGGAAGAGAGAAGAAAGAAGGGAAGAGAAGAAAGAAGGAGCGACGAAGATGGGGGAGAAGGGTTCTGCGTGAGAGTGTTTTAAGCTAAACAAAAAGGCGTCATTTTGTTTTAAACAAAACAACGTACGTTTTGTTTAAGTTAATAACAATCAAACGCAAGGTCATGATGACGTACTAGTTTATATTTTACCGACGGACTGTTCCATCCCTAATATTCCGTCGGTAATGTCAACAAGTCATTACCCTCCACCAATTCCTGCCTTACTTGTTGACGGTATTGTTCCATCGCTAAATTTAACTTTTCACGACATATTTACCGACAGCTTTATATATTTCATAGGTAAACAACGATGGTTTGTTTACCGTCATTATTTTTGCGTTGTAAAATCATTATTTTCTTGTAGTGTTTGACTGTTATTGGTTTGATTAAATTAAGGTTTAAAACTATCAATTAGTTTAAATCCTGTGGAAATTAATTGATAAATCTCGTATGCCTATTTTCTAAAACAATAAATATTCAGGCCTCCCTTTTGTGTTCCTTGCTTGTGAAAATTATTTTATTGAATCAGAAAAACGTTACCTGCTCTTTCTTTATATTTTGCTTCTCAAATTTCTTACTGCATTCTTCCTCTTTACTATGGTTTTTGGAAAAAAAAAATGCTAGCTGTGCATGATCTAAAAATTGGATTGGTTTGATCTTTTGGATTTGCATTGGTTTGTTTGTCTAAAACTTGGCCTAGTTTGAATGGGTGCATTGGTTCTAGTTAGTTAGTTTGTTTAAATAAATGATCCATCACTGGCCCTGATATCACTACAAGAAAAATGTGAATTAGCGACGGAAATTTAGCAATAGAAAAATTACCGTTAGAAATTAGCGACGAAAAGCATATTTTCGTCACAAAAATTGAATGATTTAGCAACAGTACTACTACTCGTCGCTAAATTTGGAGGGAATTTGTCATGAAAAAATTAATGACGGAAGTTAGCGATGGAAAAATATGGTCGTCGGTAATCACTACAAGTTAGCGACAAAAAATTACTGACGACAAATATACCGTTGAAAATTAGCGACGGAAATCATATTTTCGTCGCTAAAATTGAGTGATTTGGCGATGGTACTAAGACTCATCGCTAAATTTGGAGGGAATTTATCGCGGTAAAATTAGCAATGGAAGTTATTGATAGAAAAATATGACCGTCGGTAATCACTACAAGTTAGTGACAAAAAATTACTGATGAAAAATACCGTCGCTAAATATAGAGGGAATTTTTGGGGGAATAAAAAATTTTGAGTTTACCTACGAAAAATTCCGTAGGTAAATTCCGTTGGTAAATGTATTTAACGATAGAAATTTTTATTCTGTCAGTAAAAAGGCGGGAATTATTGGCGGAATAAATTTTTTTTTAGTTTACCTACTGAAATTTCTGTCGGTAATTCCGTCGGTAAATTCTTTTTAAATTTAAACTCACTTGACATCTCCCTCTCACCTGTGTCTTCTTCTTCCTTTCTTCTTTTTCCTTCTTCCTGTGTCTCCTCTTCAGTTTTCTTGGAGCCCATTTCTATGTTGTGGGCTCCTTTTCTGCTCGTCGGCATTGTCTTCTCCAGCCATTGTCATTGTGTCCTTCGGTGGAGGTATTTTTGCAACTACTGTCATTTTTTTCGTATATTGGATGAAATTTAATTTGGGTATTTATTACTTTCGTTTATTTGTTTATTTTATGATTGGAAAACATCTTTAATGTATAAATATTAGTGATAGAAAGGACAAGACGTGATTTTAGTTGTGATATTGAAATAAATTTCTGATACATGTAAGGTGTTTGATGAAATGTCTATTCTTTTAAAAAATAATTTCATTTCTTTATTTTCGATTCTTTTTTAGTATGAATTTCATTATTTCTTTTACTTGAAATAATGAAGTTATCTTTATGATGGCTTCTACAGAAACTAATCACTTTGCAGGTAAATTTTTAAAAATAGTTTTCAGCAAATTAACAACGGAAAAATATTTCCATTGGTAAAATATATAGGATTTAGCTACGGAAAAAATTTTAATGGCCAATTCCATCAGTAATTCTCTAACAGAAAAATTTTCTTCTTTGGTAAATTTATCGATCGAACAAAATAACTGTAGGTAAATTTACCAACGGTTATTTTATACCATCGGTAATTCCGTAGGTAAATTTACCTACGGCCATATCTCCGACGACTTTTTTCGTTAGTAAATTCTGTCACTAAATAAGGTTACCGATGGAATGTGTCTAAATTCTGTCAGTAATTTTCGTCGCTAAACTCTATTTTTCTTATAGTGTATAGCTGCGAGTGAAGGAGCTGGCCAATGGCAATAATCGTCACTAGTTAAGGGGACAGTTGCCCATATCACATTGGCAAAACTTGCCCCAAGGTTAGGAGGCTAGAAGCCAAAGAAAGGAGAGCACCGAAGGAGGCCAAAGCAACTTAGAAGAAGCTGGCGGTGTAGAAGAATAGAGTATCCCAAATAATAGGGTTTCTGGTACATGCGCCCCACAAACGGGACAAATGACTATTGGGAGACACTATGGTGCATGTGTAACACGTGCCAATCAACATTTGTAGTTGATTGAGGCATGTGCAGTCCACATGTCTAATTGAAAATTTCGTGCCAAACAGTCCTAACTTTTTTTCTTTTAGTTTTGTGTTTTAAACCTTAATTTTAATTAAAATTATTTTAATTTAGATTAAATTAGTTTAAATATCTACTAAGTTTGAAAAAGTGTTTTCTAATTTTTCTAATTTTGTTTTCAAAGTGTTATTTTATTATATTGGAATTTAGTTTGATTTTTCAAGGAGTTGAATTATTAGATTAAATTAGTTATCTAATTAATAACTAGAATGAAGTAAAGGTTTAAAAGGGTCATCTTTTATAATTAGATTGTGTTTAGTAATTTAATATAATGAGATTATATTACTTAAGATGAGATCTTAAAGTAATTATTTTTAATTTGATTAAGATTCATAATTATATTAGTTCCTCATTAAATTTTCGAAATGTTGTTTGTTTATAAAATAAAATTATTTATTTCAACTTTGTTGAAATTAATTAGTTAGAAAATTTTAATGAAAAGTGTTTTTTAAGTAATTAAGAAAAGGTGCTTTTAATTAAATTTATTTATTTCAATTTGATTGAGATAAATTAATTTTATTTTTTAGAGAATTATTTTTCGATGTTTCTTTATTTATGTATAATAAATTTCTTGATTTATTAGAAAAAATATTTTCTTGATTAAATTTTGAAAAATGATTTCATTTACTAATTGAGAAATTTAGCTTTGTAATAAATTTGAAAAATAGTTTTCTAATTTATTAAGAAAATTTGTCTAATAAACTAAGAAAACAATCTCTAAATAAATAACAAAAATTACTTTCTTAATTAAATAAAAGGTGTTCTTTAATTTTGAAAGTAGGTTATTTTTAATATTAGAAAATAGTTTTTTAGTTAAGTAAAAAATTCTAATTATAGTATAATTTTTCCTGTTGAATTTTGAAAATAAGTTTTTCTAAATTGTAATATGTAAGAAGAGTAATTTATTGAAAATTATTTTCAATTAAAAGACAAGGTAATTAAAAATAGTTTTCATTTAGATTTGAAAATTGTTTTTAAATCAAATTAAGTTTTTATTTGGAATAAAATTTAATTTATTGAGGAATCAATGAATTTGATCTAATTTAAATTTTCCAAAGAGTTGAGAATATTATCTTAGAATATGAAGATCAATAATTAGAATCTAACGAAGCATTATATCTTATGCATATAATTTGATTGCACAAGTTACCTACTTTATTTATATGTTTGATATGTATATATTGAATTGTAAGTTTTATATGTTTGATATTTTATATGCAACTTTTTGTTTGATGAGACTAACAAAATTAAATACCTTTTGAAAATATCAAGTACTCATTGAGAACATAATTATTGTCTTTCATAGTTGTAAGAATAAACCAGAGTTTTGTTTATTGTTAGGTTTGTTGAGTAAAGTCAAGGCTACTTTAACTTAAATATGTTTAGTCCTATAATAATGGGTCCTACTTAACTAAATTTGTGTGATATAGATGAGAAAACTCATGGTCACATGAATTTAGAGGTAGGGTTAGGAATAAAATGAAAGATATATTTTGACAAGTGTTTTCACTTAGCAAATCTAGGAGTCGTATGAGATGTGATTAATAAAATTGTTATCTACCTAATTTATGTTTAATTGATTTGTTGAGCAAATTGAAGATCAACTAAACTTGAATGGGATAGCAACCCACAAGGAGGAGTAGAGTAATGTTTTCGGTAAGCATTGAGGGTTATTGTTTTGAATAAAAGAGTGGGAGTAACAAAATCGATTAAAGGTTTGATCTTTTTTATTAAAAAATAAATGTTTGATCTTATTTGGTAGTCATAACATATAACCAATATTTTCTTTCCTTACATTTATATTATGTTCTAAGTTGAATTTACCTTGTTTAGTATAGTTGATACTAAGTTAATGAACCAAGTTTCTTGGAGAAATGTTATGTTTAAGATGAGTTCTCAAAGGTTAATAGAAAGTTGTATGTCCATTATGCAATTTTGTTATAATCCCTATTAGGAATTTGGTGTTAAGGTTTTTGAGTTGACTAATGTCTTGTAGATTTTGATAAAAATATGTAAGATGTATGTAGTATTATGATAACAAGATGCAAGAGGTTGCATAAAGTAGAGCTGAAAGGTTAATACCTCAATAGAATTATTCCACTCAATTTAACTTAATAAAAGCATAAATGTGGACATCAATTAAAGGATTTGCTATACCTAGTATATAACTTTATCTTAGTAGTTTTAATTAAATCAATTAGTAAAATTTCATATTAGTTATAAAATAGTAAGACCTTTAAAAAGTTGATGATTTTAGGATGTGAAGCATGTATTATCCCACTAAGTTTAGAATAAAATTGGATAATAAACAGTTATGACATATCCAAAAGGTTGGATATAATCTTACAAGCTCATTGAATAACTTATTTTTTTCAATGTAAAATTATAAGAGAATGGTTCTCAAGATTAGTAGTGGGATTAAGATGAAATTTGAATGATTCAAATTTCATGACAATGCATCTAATTGGAACTAATGTCTTTAATGATACATTTGAAGTATAGTTGAAAGGATATGAAACATTGAAATATTCATTTTGATGATAAATTTAAATAGTTTATTTTAGAGATGATTGTGAATTTCTTAACTCTGCAAGAAGGTTTGAGGAAGTATAATTGTTCTCTTCGTTGAGAGTATACAGAGTCATATTACTCACAGAGAACAACAATTCATATTTTTAATTGTTGAAATATAATTGCTTAAGAACAATTCATATTGGATATAAGAAGGTGACAACTTAATTTTGGGAAATAGATATATAATGATATCGGAAGTTGTTTTCTTATTCTAAGTCCAAGTATATAGATAATGTACTAAATGTTTAGTATTTGAGATATCTGATATTTATAAAGTATTAAACATATCCATTATTGTATGTATAAGTTGATATTTAAGTTCAAGATTATGTGGATATTAATTTTAAAAGTAAATCATGATTGATTTAAATTGGAAAGGTTCTAATGTGGTAATGGTTACTAATTAAGCCATAATGCATTTTCATTTAGTAAAGGTGATTATTTGGAATAACAAGTTCTTTTTTAAACTTGGCATAGTTCCTTGCATTGTTCAAGACAGTAATGTATTATACCACATTAAAGCATTTGGGCCTGCAAAAAGAGCTAAGGTCTCATTAAAGATCCAATTATATATTTAGGCAATTTCTCTTAATTAATAATACTTGAGATGAAAGTTCTAAGATCTAAACAAGTACTCACTATAGAAAATCTTGTAAAATTTTCTCACCAAACCACTATCCTAGCAGTAACATGATTGTCATATGGTGATATGGTATAAGGTACTTAAACAATTGGCTTAGTGTATGTGAGAGATTGTTGGTTTATGCCCTAAAACTAATCAGTTGGTTATAGTTCAGTCACAATTATTTAAAGGTACTCTTTATCTGATACATACCTAGATATATATATATCATAAATTTCATAGGATAAATATACATTGCAAATGAAATCATGTTCTTATTATAATTATGAAATTCATATTGTATTGATGTATTATTCTTAAATTGTTCTTAGTCATTGTTATATTAAAACTAGACATTACTAAAATATAAAAGACTAGTACATATTATATTTTTTTACGAAGGAAGTAGTTGTTCTCATAGCTAAAATATGGAGATACTTAAACAAATGTAGGTTATTATTAGAGAATAAGTTCATTGAACTGACTCTATATGAAAAATATATTTGGAACATTACTTGTATGTCTATAAAAATTCTCATTATGATAATTGTATAAGTGATTCTTTAACTTGAGATCTCCAAAGTTATCTTATATATGGATTGCTATGTCTTGATATTACTTATGGCCTATTTTAGTCAAGGATAGCAAAGTCAGTAGTCATTAGATGCAACATAAATTATATAGAGGTAGTTAAGTGATCAATATAGGATTCATCACTTTAAATTAATTAGGGATAATGTTCTATTGTTCTTGATTATTTTTTATTCAGAAAATCCTTAGCTAAGGTAGAATAACAATATGTAAAATAGTTTATAAAATTTATTAATTAAATTAATTACTAATGGTGGAGAACTAACATGATTGGACTCAAATAGAGTAGAAATTAATTTCACTCTATGTTTAATCAAAACATTGCACCAATTTCACAACACTAAAACTATAGCTATTAGTTGTACGTCACATGCACATTACAAATGGGTTAGAGAGAGAGGCTCCTACTTCTCTCTAGGTGCATTCTCAACCATTACACTCCTTGATCCAAACCATCACACACTTTTCCCCCTTCTTCTTACCCCATCTCTAGATTACCCAGGGGCTCTTTGGTTATTTCTTTCTACAATATTTCTTTCCCGTCGCAACTACTTACCATTTCTCTCTACTATTCTTGTCAGCGTCTCACCCTACAAATATGCTCTTTTCCTTTTTAACGATATGACCACTCATCACCTTACTAACTTCCACCCCTACCCCTACCACTCACCTCTAATCCCTCCCCAACACATGTCTTCTCCACTCCATCTCTTACGACACCTCCCACCCAGAAAACATGGAAGCAAGTTGTTAGAGATCAACTTACATCTTCCCTAACCTTCTGCCCTCCCTATGAGATTGATGGTAAGTTGGTGGTTTGTCTAAATCTTAAAACACTTCAAAAAGGAGCTAGGAGCCAGAAAACAACTATTGTGGGTTTCTTCTTTGATAATTGGCCAACTTTTCCTCTCATCCAATGTTGGGCCAATAAACTGGGGAAACAAAGAGGACTTATCAATGTATTTCTTTCAGAGGATAATCTCATTCTTTTTGTTTTTTCCATTACCTCTAAAGCGAACAAAGTTTTGGAGGATGGCCTTTGGCATTTTGGCACTGGTCTATATTTTTGCAAATATGGAAACCTAGCTTACGGGTTGACTCAATCAAGGTCCAAAATGTACCCCTCTAGATCAACTTCCATAGTATCCCGCTTGAGAATTAGACTACTTAGGGGTTAGCTCATTAGCTAGCTATATCGAAAAACCCTTATGTATGGATGAACATACCACCAGGAAGAAGCATATAGGTTATGCCAAAATATAGCATCAATCTTTCTAAGGAACTCCCAACTAAAATTTATGTCCTAAGGTTAGGCGAAGACAACAAACTCTGGGAAGATTCTGTTGCTATCTCTTACCATTGGAAGCCCCCTTCTACATCTCAAAATAAGATTTGGCAATGCACGAGGAAGGTTTTTAAAACTAGGTGTTACCAAGAATTGATGAGACTCCATGATTTCGAGCACTTCTTTGGCGATATTGCTCCTAATCCCACTGCTCCTGATAACTTTGATACAATACTAAACTCCTTTGCTCCTGGTTTTATTTTTTTCTAAAAAGGGGACAAGCCATTGGTTGATTGTCTTGTCCCACCTTCAGAGGTACCCCTAATTGAGACACATACCGTTGCTCACTTCCCTATGGCTATCACTAAAACTCACACTATTGAATTTGAAAATCCAGTTGCCAGCCCCTCCCACTAGACCTCATCGAATGCTCCTACTAATAGTTCACCTACTGTCGAGTCTCAAGAAAATGTCTAGGACGAGACTTTTCATCTTATGACATAGAGAAAATCCAAGTGGGGCAAAGGAAAATGCCCCATAAATTCCCCAACATAATATGTCAATCCTTACTTGGAATGTGAGAGGAATAAATTACCCCTCTAAACTTTTGGCCCTTCGATATCACATCCTTTAAGAAAAAACCATTACTAGTAGCTTTATTTGAAACCAAAATAAAGAGAGATAACCTAAATAAATTGTAGATACTAGGTCCTCAATGGGATTTGCTCTTTAACCATCATCATCATGCTTTTGGATGTGTTATCATTTGCTACCAAAAGGATGCGCTTAGGGTCACTCTAGTGGATTTAAATGAGTAAGCTATGCATATGCATTTGTATTTTCTACAGGAACAGACTACCCTCACTACTTCCTTCATCTATGCCAGTAGCTTTGCCTTTCAAAGAAGATATCTATGGAACAACCTACACACCATTGGAGGCAACATTAACACCCCATGGGTGATAATTGGGGATTTTAATTCAGTTCTCTATCCTATTGAAGTTGAGGGTCATTACAACCTCAGAGATTATTCAATAGATCTCAATGAATGTGTTTAGGAGCTTGGAGTGACTGATTTATGATCTATTGGCATTTCTTTGCTTGGCATAATAAACAAACATCTGCTTGGAACGTCAAGAAAAAACTTGATCGCACCCTAGTCAATGATAAGTGATTTCCCAACAACTCTACAAACATCAAGGATTCTCTCTTCTTTGACCACCCCCAATCCTTATTGAGTGATTGGTTCAAAAACAAGTGACTTATTTTCCTTTTCGTTTAATAATTATCTAGTTTACAATCCTAGCTTCCCTGCAGCTTGTAGTTGCAAGGCACACCAACAATATACAGGTACTAAGAAATATTGTTATGTATAGAAACTAAAATTCATTAAACATGAGCTCAAGATACTAAAACAGAGAAAAAATCCAAGGTACAAGCTATCCAATCCACTAAAATAGCTATCGAAGAAGTTTAATCACAACTAGCCATGCATCCTACTGATTAGATATTACTGGATTTGGAAAAAATTTCCCTTTTGAATTAGCAAGCAGTCAATAATCATCACTCCTTGCTCCAACAACGCTCTCGAGTTCAGTGGCTCATTGATGGGGATCAATGTAGCAACTTGTTTTTCCATTCAATTCTTGCATGTCAGAAGCAGAATAAAATCCATTCCATCACCTCTACAATGTGCTTATAACTACATACACTCCATGGTATACAATAGGAGGCCCTAAGACACTTCAACGTTCTTCTTAGTACATCTAGTATGTAGCGCCCCCTTACCGTAGAGTACTCACCGGAATACCCGTAGGTCATCCTGATACATACCCTACGATGAGGGTG
>JANZLD010000007.1:48301580-48323330 GCA_026413575.1 Erythroxylum carthagenense | reverse complement strand
ACAAATTTGACTTGATGAATGTATTACAACCACAGGAAGTTAAGTTTGCAAATAAATTGAAATGTGTGGAGAAACTAATATGAATAAGCAAACATTAAAAAAATTCACTGTGAAATTAGAGGAAATAGAATGAATTGAGAAAATCATTCGAGAAAGGAAGTCAATTGGAAAATTAAAAATATCATGAGACAATGTTACCCTATTGAGGAATTAGTTATTTAAGGAATTATGAGAACTAATCATGGGCATGTGGAGTTTGATAATAATTGTTTGAATTAACAATTGCCCCGATAGTACTATGGTATTGAAGATTAAAGTGATCGAAGCAAAATTTGATGATGTATTAAAGATATTTGAAAAGTTAAGAAGAATAGTTTAAATACATGAAGAAAAATGTGTAAAGCGTATGAGTACTGAAAGTAAAGAAAATTTTGAGAAATTATACTGATATTAATTATATCATATGGATTTGGAGATTCTATAGTATGCAATGATGTTATATAGGAGATTTGGATAAAATCCAATGTAGTATGATAAAATGATTTCATATGTATAGAGACAACTACAGTCCTATAAGTGATTATTCGATACATGATTTAGAGCTACTATAGTAGTGATTTCTTTGACAGTTTGGAGACAATATACGTATAAGAATATTTTGATATATATATATATATATATACACTTGTACAAAACATAAAAGTTTGAGGAAATTATTGAGTTGAGAAAAATTGAATATAAGATTGAGACAATGGATATAAGTATTGAAAGACTATGATGGTAAAAATGAGTATTTCCCAGTAAAGGTAGTGTTGTATCTGATACAGTAAGCAGAAATCCCAATAGTAGTGAAGCACGAATTCAGATTTTCAGGTTATCAAATCTAGTGCAAAAAGGGAGCTAGAATGTGGAATTGAATTTTTGGCAAATCAAAGTACTAAATGATATGGAATTGAAGATCAATATCAAATGGAAGGATTAACCAAGCCCAAATTGAGGATTCAGAAATCGTGAATCTTATTGAGAGATTGAAAATGGGTCTGAATTTTGAGTTCGAATAGGAAAAATGATATTTTGTTATTAAAATAAGAAGTATGTGTGATCGATAAAGGTGATAGAGCAATGTATAGTTCTATTTGACTTTAAGCATCACAATCATCATCATAGTGATTTCATTATAATTCTGTATGAGGAGTTAGATGACAGAAAGAGTTATTTGCTTTTATATTGTGATTATTAAGGCGTAAAATTTTTTGAAGGCCATAATTGGAGATGTTACTGATTGATGAAATTGATCAATATTAGAAATTAAGTGATTTAAGAAAGATGAATGAATTAGGTGGATCAACGCATGGAATACAGTAAGAATAAACATAAGAGTTAAGTTGTACTGACACTTTAGTGATGTGAATTATTAAGTGAAAGATAAATTATCTCTGAGAGTATCACCGTGTCAAGGTGTGCTCAGCTTAGGAAAAAGAATTACTAAGCCCGATATAAATAGGTTTGTATGCAATAGTTATGAGAAGTGTTACTAATGAAAGAGGTCTTAGATTCGTAATGTGATATATGTGAGTATGTTAAGAAATATTGATATGATATGCTATAGGTGTTATCGGCATAGGAAGTGGAAAATTGTAAGTAATCTTAAATATATTGAGGAAACAAATAAGACAATGTGATATTTGAATAAGTCATGGAGGGATTGATTGAATCTGTTAACTAGGGTCATTTAAAAGAAATTATTTGAGTGATGAAGGAGGAGCACAAGAGGAAGCATACCCCTGCCCCAGATAAGTCAGGTAAGAATTTTGAGGACAAAATTCTTTTAATAGGCGGAGAAATGTTGGCCCTTAAATTTTTTTCTTGATGAATAAGTATGATTTACATTAATTATGAGGTCTTTATGAAATTTATGGATTTTGAAATCCTCTTTCGAACCATCCAAAGAACACCTTAATCCGACATCTCTAGGGAAAGTTATGACAATTTTCCCAATTCGTCTGACCCTTCGTCTGGTTTCATCTAATCTTATCGTCTGGTCCCACTTTTGACCTTACATATGATAGAATTTGTCTTCAAGGTCTTCATAAAAGTTGTAGATGTTGACATCTCTTTCGAACCATCTAAAAAACACCCAAATCCAACATCTCTAGGGAAAGTTATGACAATTTTCCCAATTCATCTGACCCTTTGTCTGGTTTCATATGATCCTATCGTCTGGTCCCACTTTTAACCCAGCAGATGATAGAATGTGTCTTTAAGGTCTTCATAAAAGTTGTAGATCTTGAAATTCTCTTTCGAACCATGTAAAGAAATCCTTAATCTAACATCTCTAGGGAAAGTTATGACAATTCTCCCAATTCATCTGACCCTTCATCTGGTTCCATCTGACCCTATCATCTGGTTCCATTTTTTACCCTATAAATGATCGAATTTGTCTTCAAGGTCTTCATAAAAGCTGTAGATTTTGAAGCTCTCTTTTTAACCATCTAAATAAAACCTTAATCGATATTTGTAGAGAAAGTTATGACAATTTTTCAAATTCATCTATCCCTTCGTCTGGTTTCGTCTGACCCTACAGATGATAGAATTTGTCTTCAAGTCTTCATAAAAGCTGTAAATCTTAAAGTCCTCTTTCTAACCCTTCAAGAATGACCTTGATCCGATAACTATAGTTAAAGTTATGCCAATTGTCCCGAAATATGTTCAATATAATTGAGGACAAATCCTTGTTTGATTTCTTTCAGTCCAATCTTTGTTATCCGACCTCTAAACGAAGTGATCCTTGAGACAATAGACTCCTAACACAATGTGCTATCTCTCCAAAATAAAAAAATGGCAGCATTCTGAATTGATTGGAAAAAGGTTCTGATTGAAGGAAAGTGAGGGAATCTGTTGGAATAGTATGAACTGGTGTCAATTTACTGAACATGCTTCAGCATTTTTAATATATCTAGATCTGTAGGGTTCTAATTAAGATGATTTTCAATGTGGAGTAAACTAGAGACATAAGTTTACAAATTATATAAAGAAGTTGAATTCTGATTCAGTCCCTTAGACTTTTAATATCTGGATGGAAGTTGAACATAGAATATTTTCTTCAGTATAAGAATGATTCGGAAAATAGGGTCTGACACTTACGGTATTAGAGAATGAAGATGAACCGAGAATGACTAATGAGGGTTAATTGGAATAACCATACATGGTAACAAGCACAAGCACACGTCTTACGACTCCAAATGTTGGGCTCCGGAACCGAGGTCTAACAGTTTTATTGTTCAAATAATGGGTTGCATGGCCACACCATGAAAAAGGGTCTAGAATTTGACTTTTCTTTGATTAAATATGGTGAATTTACCATTTTAACCTTAGGTTATATGAAATTACCATTTTACCCTCCAAACTTTCTTAAATTTACAATTAAGCCCAAAGTTTAGAATCTCCAAAACTTTTATTTTTATTTTGATCCTTGAACTTTTGGAAATAATAACTAAGCCCCTTCACTTTATAAAATTTTATATTGTTCCTTCAAGAATTGAAAACTTACGTTTAAGTCCTTTGACTTTTAATAATTTACAGTTAAGCCCTTATGTACATCAACTTTTCCAATTAAGCTTTCTAAGTGTCCAATAAGTCTACCAATCTTATCGAATCACCTCTAAGGCATTAGAACACCTTTAACTTAACCATCATGGTCATATCCATCCAATGGACTAGGTTTTACACACTTAGAAGTTTATATATCAGAAATCTCTAAGATTTTGCATATCGAAGAACTTTAAGTTTATGTAAGGGCATATAATATATATATACAAAGGACTTAAATAAATCTTTGAACTCATATACAACCATGTATATATCAATATATAGTAGCACCTCCATGTACAGACCAATACAAAAGGACTCAAAAAGTTCGACATTACAAATCCTCCCCCTAAAAAAAAAGTTTCGTCCTCGAAACTCCTAAGTTGAGGACACAATAAATGGGGGTATTGGCTTCTCATAGTATCCTCAAGCTCCCATGTCATCTCCTCGACCTTATTGCTCTTCCAAAGAACTTTAACCGTGGATACCTCCTTACTATGTAATATCTTTATTTGTCGATTCCAAAATCTAAACTAGTTTCACTTCAAAACTCAGGTCTTCTCCTAGCTCTACTAGAGGTTTCTCTAAAATATGAGATGAATTCAGTAAATACATTTTAAACATCGAGACATGGAACACGTTATGGATCCTATCCAAATCTGGTGGCAATTTCAAAAGATATGCCATAATCCTGAGACCCTCTAGGATATGAAAAGGTCTGATATATCGAGGGCTCAACTTCCTTCATCTCTAAAATCTTATAATACTTTTCCATGGTGATATCCGAAGAAAAACCTTGTCACCAACTGCAAACTCTAATGGTCGTCGCCTCTTATCCATGTAATTCTTTTGATGATCCTGGGTGACTTTCATATTCTCTCGAATGATTTTTTTTATCTTCTGAGTGGTGACTTCTATCAATTCAGCTCCTGTAATTTTGGCTATACTAACCTCATCCCAACATAAAGGTGTCCTGCACTTCCTCCCATAAAATGCTTCATATGCTGGCATACCCATACTTGTTTGATAACTATTGTTATAAGAGAACTCTATCAAAAGTAAGTGCCAATCCCAACTCCCTTGGAATTCCATCACACATGCTCTCATTATATCCTTTAGTGTTTGAATGGTCCTCTCTGATTAACCATCTACCTGGAGGTGGAAGGCAGTACTACACTTCAATTTGGTCCTTAAAGATTCCTGAAATTTCGGCCAAAATATTGAGGTGAATCTTAGATCCCTATATGATATTATAGAAACTTGCACCCCATGCAGCTTCACAATTTCATTGATATATAACTTTTCCAGTCTCTCCAATGAGTAATTGTGCGGATAGGAAGAAAATATGTAGACTTTGTTAATCTATCCATTATAACCTAAATAGCATCGTGACCCTTCGATGTACGAGGTAGTCCAGCTAAAAAATCCATTGTCACGTGCTCCCACTTCTATTCTGGAATAGGCAAAGACTGTAACATACCTGCTGGTTTCTGATACTTTGCCTTAATTTGTTGACAGGGAAGACATTTGGTAACAAATTTTGCTATTTCTCTTTTCATCCCTGGCCACCAATAACTCTCTTTAAGAGTTTGATACATCTTGGTGCTACCAGGGTGTATGGCATAAGCAGAACTATGAGCTTCCTCCAAAATAACTTGCCTGAGTTCCTAGTCATTCGGCACACAAACTCTATCTCTAAAGACTAATAACCCGTTTTCTCTCAATATGAACCTCTCGCTCTCTTCGGATGACAGTTTCTCTCGAATGACTCTTAACTCAGGGTCATCGGGTTGCAATCTCCTGATCTCATCAAATAAAATTGGTTGATCTTCTAACCGTGCTAGTAATGTCCCGTCATCCATAGCTAACAAGAGTTTAACACTAAGGCTCCGTACACTCATCAAATATGTCATGTAAAGATATTGCTTAACATTTACTACCGAATAAGACTTACGACTCAATGCATCAGCTACTGCATTTACTTTTCCTGGATGATAGTCAATTATTAAGTCATCATCCTTAATCGATTCCAACAATCTCCTTTGTCTGAGACTTAGCTCTTTCTGTGTCATTAAATATTTCATACTTTTGTGGTCGGTTTATATACGACAAGTATCCCCATAAAGATAGTGTCTCTAATTCTTGAATGCAAATACTACCGCTGCAAACTCCAAATCATGTATAGAGTAATTTAGCTTATGCTTCTTCAGCTGTCAAGAAGCATATGCAATCGCTAGCCTAGCCTGCATAAGTACACAACCAAGTCTCTAGTGACTGGCATCACCGTATACCTCATAACCTACTCCCTGGGTAGGTAGGGCAAGCATTGATGGTGAAGTCAATTGCTTCTTCAGCTCTTGGAAATTCGCCTTGCATTTGTCATCCCACTAAATTTTATTCCCTTCTGAGTAAGCCTCGACAAAGGAGTTGCAAGCATGGAAAAATTCTCAACAAATCTCCGATAATAACTAGCTAATCCTAGAAAACTACGGACTTTTGTCAAATTCTTGGGTTGTTTCTATTCAAGTATAGCTTCCACTTTCTTCAAATCTACAAAAATACCTTCCCCTAATACCACATGCCCAAAGAATCCAATCTCCCTTAGCCAAAATTCACATTTTGAAAACTTTGTATACAACTGTCTTCTGTGAAGTATTTGTAGCACAATCCGGAGATATCTAGTATGCTCCTCTTCATTCTTAGAATAAATCAGAAGATCATCAATGAAGACTACGATAAACTGATCTAAATAAGGAGGGAGCACCCTATTCATGAAATCCATAAATACAGCAGGTGTATTTGTCAATCTAAATGGCATTACCAAAAATTCATAGTATCTATACCTCGTCTGGAAGGCAGCCTTGTGCACATTATTCTCCTCAATCTTCAATTGATGGTACCCAAATCTCATATCTATCTGTGGAATACTGTAGTTCCTCTTAACTGATCCAACAAGTCATCGACTAGGGAGTGGATATTTATTCTTGATGGTAACCCTATTTAACTGCCGATAATTAATACATAAGCTAAGTGTCCCATCCTTCTTTTCAATAAACAATACTGGTGCTCCCTATGGTGAATGACTTGGTCTAAAGAAGCCCTTATCCAATAATTCTTGTAATTGAATCTTTAAATATTTCAATTCTGTTCGTGTCGTGTGATATGGTGATCTAGATATTGGTGTCATCCTCAGGACCAAGTCAATAGTGAAATCAAACTCCCGATTAAGTGACAATCTAGATAATTCTTCCAGAAAGACATCAAAAGAGTTGCACACAATAGCTACATCTCCAAGTTCAACTCTCTATACCGAAGTGTCAATCACATATGTGAGGTATACCTGACATCCTTAACGAATTAACCTCTTAGCCTTATCCACTGATAATAAATAATTGGTTAATACTTGTCAATCACTAGTAAATTTAATCAGAACTCCATCTTAAGGTTCAAACTCCACCTTTTTCTTAAAACAGTCAACTCTAGCACGATACCTCTCTAACCAGTCAATCCCCAATATCACCTTAAAATCCTAAAGACCGAGGGGAATAAGATCTGCCTCTAACCAGCATCATCGATCTTCATCTCACAGGCTATATATATACTTCATCACAAGCCATTTGCTCTCTAAGAGGAGTGACTACAATGAGAGGGGGATTTAATGACTTTAGGGGATGACTAATATCCTCTAGCTCAAGTCGCAGAGGTCTAACCTTGCGATGACTTCCCCTTCCTCGTCAACTATGCTATCATTATAAATTAAAGCAAAAGACATTGTTTAATAAAAAAATCAAGCTAAGCTTAGCTTATCCGATATTCCAAATATCCTAAGGAACGTCGACAAGTTCTCTGATCGAGGTCGAAACTATCTGACTGTTAAGGACGTCAACTTAAAGATTTGAGACTCAACTTCTCGACCAAAGGCTTTCGATACCTAGACTCGATTCCTAAGGCTGATGAATTTTTTGCAAACAGGGATAACACTTTTGAAAATGTACTAACCATGCATTTGATACCAATTTAATTGTCATAACTCGGTACCACATTAGGCCTATGACAACTGCCGCATAATCGAGAACAACTGTATCTTAAAAAAATCCCAAAACTTGTAACATTTTTTAACACACTTCTATACTCACATCCAACCACAACTTCAGGAATTTAAAGCCTACTTAAGGCAATCTCAACAATAATATCGAAAGATTCATACAAAAAGTTATTTATAAAACACAAGACAATTAAAAGTTATCTTACAAAATCATAAAGCATATCTACGTAAACATAGTTCATGAGTCAATAGACAACAAAAGTACAAAATAAGAAACTACCCATGTGTGGTAATACCCTAAAAATGTCAAAAGACCACATGATCCACTTAGAGCTTCAAACTCATTAAATTAACGTGCATGGTTGGAAAGCGGAGGGGTTGAGTATATTATGTACTCAGTGAGCAGGAAAAACATATAACGCGAATAGGACTCGATACATACCAAGACAATATAGATAACCTATAAAGTGAACATACAGCTCATAAAATCACATAGGCCTAGCCTATGATGCAATGCATACTAGTTAGGAACCATATAGGCCTAGCCTATTAATTCACTTGTACGATGAACATAAGTTCAGTTCCAGTACACAAAGCATAAAAACATCATATACATATATATATACATCAAATCTCGTCAGAAAATAATTATCAAAATATGCCAAAACAATCATGTGTGACATTACTAGTCGGCCAACCTAACGTGCACACCTACCGATCCTCGGTGTTGACTCGACTTTCATCCGTTATGAGTCTGGACTACAATCGACAAGAGTGTCATGACCCTAGGTGATGACATCGTCAGTGTCCAGACCCTAAGTGTGGAATCATCCGCGAGTCTCATAGAAAGGTGTCGATATGGCGACTCAACTTTCATGTACCAACATCAAAGTTATGGGAGTCGTTTAATCAATTGTTCCCAGCACACGATTTGCCAATCATCTCCTCACTAATCACCAAAATCATATACAAAAATTAAGTACAAAAATCAAGTAAAGCATCATATTTTTATTTATCGATCCAACCGATAAAATGAAACCGTACCATGGCTCTAAGCCAAAGAGAACAAATTCATGCATAATACATAACTCAGTTATGCTTATGTAAATTCCAAAACATTATTTCATGCAATAAAAGTTATCTTTTGCAATCCAAGTGCAAAGTTATTCAAAAATGAAGTTTCATTAAATAAAGTATTACTCTATGCACTTTAAACTTAGATTTGTTAAAAAAAACATTTCTCAAAATATGTAATAAAAATATTAGTTTCAAAACCATGTTGAAATATTATTTCATATAATAAAAGTTATCTTTGTACTTCAAATACATAGTTGTTCAAAACAATGACAATTATTAAATACCTAAACATATTAGCATATGTTTGAAATTCAATTCTAACATATATTGCCTAGGTTCAAAATTCACATACCAGTCATTATACTTATCTTAAGATGTTCTAATCCTATTTAAGAAATACGGTTTTCCCAACTTATCTCAAAAATACACTCTCTTAGGGTCAACAATTCTAGGTAGGGGCTCTTTGATTCATACCTCTCGAGTCTTTATACATAAAAGGATATTCAATGAAATTACTATCTAAACATAAATTTCATGTTTATACACCCTCACATAATTGTATAAAACACTATATCACTCCCTATAAGCTACAGAATCTCACCATTAAACTTATCACAGGGTTACTTCCTTACTATTCACATTAGCTTTTCTTTTGCATTTTCTAAGGCATCTAATGCCTTTAATATTCACATTAGCTTTTCTTTTGCATTTTCTAAGGCATCTAATGCCTTTAATATCATACTTACTCATTTTCAAAACATAAATAAGCACATCTTTATCCAAGCACATTAGGCCTTTACTTGTCAATCTAAGCAATAATTCAAGTTCTCTCTAAATAAGCATAAAAGTGTTTTCCAATGCATACCATTATAAAGCCTTAAATCCTAAGCCAAGTTCACTTAGGCATTTTATCAAACACCTAATGTGTGTGATTTTCAAGTTACATTTCCAAGACTTTATCATAATAATTCATGCTTCTATCATGTCATATAGTGACACTTCCAATCAATGACACATTCCACCCCTCTATTCAAACCAATTTCCTTCATTTAAGCTACATTTTATCAATTGTTCAACTCATTACATTAATCCACCTCTTCTCCATCATTTCGACCTAAACTTAAATAAAACACATCTTCTTCATTCTTCATCATCAATTCACATCATACATGTATAGTTAACACCATAGAATTCATTTAGACCATCATTTTCAAAAGATATTTAAAAATTCACAAAGTTTAACCCAAAGCATACAATATCTATGTGCAAGTAATCTGGGCTGTTGCAAATGGTATTAGAGTTTATACCTGAATCATTGTGCCAGTGTAGGACGTTGGGCCCTAAGGGGGTGGAGAGTGTGAGATCCCACATCGGTTAGAAAGGAGAATAAAATGCATCTTATAAAGGTATGGATATCTCTCCTCCATAAGATGCATTTTCCTTAGGGTGGAAAGAGCAAAACTGTGAAGGATTTGGCCCTAAAGACAACCCAAAGCGGACAATATCAGTAGATGGGTGGTCTAGGTTGCTACATTATCTTTCCTCATTTGAACAACAATGCCTGACATTTTTTACAATTGGTCCCATTCTTGCTCTACTTCTATTCTTTATAACTTTAATGATGAGTCCAAAACTAGTAATAGATCAAATCTAGCACCAATTTCAAACCTTCATGAAAAACAAAGATGCCTATTATGCTTTATTCCATTAACTAAAATTATGAAATTCATAATAAAAAAGAACTGAAATTATTTTTTTTCAAAGAACAAACATTTCATCAAACACCTTATATGCATCAGAAATTCATCCCAACATCATAACCAAAATCAAATCTTGTCCCTTCTATTATTAACATTTATACCTTAAAGTTGTGTTTCCAATCAAAAAATACTCAAATAAATGAAAGTAATCAAATACCTAAATTAACTTTCATCCAATATACAAAAATACCTCCACCGAAGGACACAATGACAACGGTCGGAGAAGACAATGCCAATGACAGAAAAATCAGAGAGAAGACAACGTCGACGGGAGGAGATGCAGCAGGAAGAAGGAAGAAGAAGACCCAGGTTGGGGGGAGGGAGATAATGGGTGAGTTTAAAGTTAAAGAAAATGACGTCGTAACGGAAATTTTCCCTTGGTAAATTTCATCGGTAAACTCAAAACTTTTTTATTTCGCCAACAATTCCTGCCTTCTTTACTGACGGGCATTTTATACCGTTGCTAAAGTCCATCACAAATTTTGTTGAGATGATTTTCCTCCATATTTAGCGACGGATATTAGTACCACCGCTAAACAAAAATTTCTTGACAATGTTACCGATGGAAATTGTTTTTGTTGGTAATTTGCAACGGTTTCTTTTTTGTCGGTAATTTTTCATCTCTAATTTATGCTTTTCTTATAGTCATATATATTTTAACAAAATTAGAAGCAGTCAAAAGGAGTTGTTGAATGGACGCAAAAATTGGTATAAAGATACAAAACCGTGGACATTGTTTTGAATAGACACAAATATAAACTAGCATACACAGATCAACTTGTAATACTTGCTGAAAAGTTTATTTCTGATACGAAGGAAAACAATTTGAACATTTTTTAAAATAGCATTAATTAAGTTTTATGAGAAGATAAAGCCATCTGTAGAAAACAATAATTTTGTTAATTACGAAGTGTTGGTGTTGATTGTATAATGGATTATGTGGACTTCATCTAGGGGCCTTGAAGGGGGATGAGTCTTGTTTCTTAGTCCTAACTACTGGTAATCCTTGTACAAGAATCCTCTGTACCTAGGAACCTCTCCAATGTCTCTAGTAAACTTTGGCAATGGCTCCACCCACTTGTCTCTATGCAAATTATGGAAAAAAGCAAATGAGTATCGGCTTTTCCCTTTCGGTCTCACCACCCTGTGCGTAGAACTTCTAAAATTGTTATTGCTCAAGACCTGCACCCATACCCACATATATGTGCATGGTCCCACATGAAATTTTCAGCAAACAAGATAGCTACTGTCGGTGTCATCAACTATTGGTTTTGCAAAGATAATCATCATGAATTAAGCCAAATATTTTATGGGGATAAGTACTAGTTTGCAAACGAATCAAGTTACATATGAAAAAACATAGTATTGCGTATTATGTGTTGTATTATTATTCCTTTAAAGAAGAAATAGTAAATAAGCACAAGCATGATGGATTACCTGAATGACATCACCAACATTGACTACTAATGTACCCTGTGCACTAGTTGCAGGGATCCATTCTTCGTTTCTGCAAACTTCTAAGCCTCAAACCTCATCCTGGAATACAAATGTGATACAATTCCCATCTTCATGTGGTGTTATGCCATTGTTCTCGTTCTCAGTGGCTGGAAAATATCTTAAAGCAGTTAAGAAATCTTAGTTCCTGACATTGTTGAATTCCTTTAGGAAGTTCGTTGGCAAACCTAAACATTGGTTTTTGATGCTATCAATCACCAAAGCTGCCTCTGCCAAGTGAGAAAAGATCTCTTCCATTGTCTCCCTAGAAATATATGGAAACTATGACACTCTGCTGAATGAATGAAATTAACCAACAAAAGCTTTATACATAATGATGTTGTGGAATAGTAAAATTGGACTCTCAAAAGTTTTCTAAGAATTAGATCTTATGTTTTTGAGTTTCTTTTAAATGTTAAGAGGTTTGAGTCGTACTGTATTAAAATTTTCCAACACTTATTTAAACAAAATATCACTTAATTTTGAGTAATTCATTAAATTATTCAATCAAAATATATGATTTACAACTTATTTTATCTGATGCATAACTAATTGATTCTTTAATTACAAAAAAAAAGACATATTTTAATGCTAAGGAAATGGTGATTATTCTCAAGTTGAGCTATCTAATATGAAATGTGCAAAACAGGGATATCAGACTTTGTGAATGTGGTTTTAATCTAACATGTCGAGACATCAATAAACGGATGATGTGTTAACTCGAAGCATCACACACAATTAGTATCAAAAGAACTCTTTTAACGGTACAATCAGGAATGCGATTATTGAGTTGAATTTTTTTTAGTTGCCCACGAGGTGTCCTAAGAAGATTCTAACTATGGGAAGACACCTTTAAGCCATCCATGGGAGGTAAAGTTCTGACTCCAAGTTTTAAATGGCTGTATACATGAGGATAGTTAGAACTTGCGATCTCATTAAAACCAAAAGAGCCCTTTACCAATTCACCTGTACCTTGGAGTTAGTATTGAGTTGAATTAAATGTATCTTTATTACCTGAACTCGGGTGGGTCCTCGGGATAGGTATTAAAGCCAGACTGCGGTGGGAACATCAACACATATTCACTCTTGTCAGGGGAGTGTTGTGGGTGCCTACCGTAACCAGCAGGTAAAGGTGCATCAGTATTTGGACTGCTCTTCCTCTTTTCATCATCGGAGTAATAAAAAAACTACCTTGATAATTCGAGGCCTTTGATCATTAAGTCAAGTGGTACACCATGGTTCACAATTTGGAAGAATCTAAAGTCGGAACAAGCTTTGCATATGGTTTCTATGGCTTTGCTCTTGCCATCTTCCTCACCTTCTCTGAAGAAAGGTGAGAGATCAACAGTTGGAATGCTTGTTTCAGCCATCTCAACTTGTTGATTGAGAAGGTTATTTAATATGTTAGTAAGTAGTTCAAACATGTTTGGCCTTTTATATTGTAAACGACGACATAGAACATCTGACTTCCATATGTTGTCATTTCAGAAGATGCTTCCTCGAACACAACAATTTGAGTTCCATACCTCCATACTAGTCTCACGGTGAACATGGAGGATGATAATGTGGAGGTTAACAGAGGATAAAAATGATTTGAATTATTAGATAAGTGTAGAATAGGTACTTTCTATTGCACATATTGTTATACTCTTTTATATAAATTGTAAAGCCACAGATGACAATATACGGGAAACTACAATGCCCTTTCTTATTACTGTTGTTATATTTGGCATGGTATTAGAGTCAAATAATTGATTATGGATATATGTCAAACCCTACTCTGCCTACTAATGAAAGCTCTTATGTTATACAAATGCAGGAGCTTTCTTCTACCCTTACTCCTAAAAAACTAGATGGTACCAATTATATTGAATGGGCATTAAATGCCAAAAAAAAAAAATTAGAGGCCACAAACAATAGGGGCATATTTGAGGTTCTAAAGCTGCCTAATCAGATATTGCATCTGAAGAGTATAAATCCTGAGAAGATGAGAATTGCCTCATCAAATCATGGTTGCTTGACTCAATAACGAAGGAGGTTCGTTCCCTATTTCTTCATTTGTCAACAACAAAAGAAATTTAGGAAATTGCTTATGAGACATACTCTATAATTGAAGATGCTTCTTGAGCTTATAGATTACAATGTGAAATTGTCAATTTATGTCAAAATGGGGGTTATGTTATTTCTCAAAAATTGTGGCAAGAAGTTGATGCCATTGATAAGTGCCACATGAAGTGTTCTGATGATGTTGAAATGTATAACAAGGTGGTTAGAGCACAGAGGGTTTATATCTTTCTGATTGGTCTAGATCCTCATCTCGACGGTGTTAGAGGAAGGATCTTAGATGCCAACCGATTGCCAAACTTGTAAAGCGTATATGCAACTGTGCACTCTGAAGCAAATCACCAAGAGGTCATGAATGTTTCTACTGCTATTAATAATGTTGTTGCTCTAGCTATTCATAAAAATGGTAAAAAAGGGGTTACGATTTTGTACACACTGTAAAAAGGATAATCATATGGTTGAAAAGTGCTTCAAGCTTTATGGCTTCCCTGATTGGAACCCAAAAGGAAAGAATAAAAGTGACAGCGACAGGAAGGATTCTAGAGAACTTACCGGTTTATAGTTAAGCAATATAATCACAACTAGTTTGACAACAACGACTTATATTTCTAAGTTTGATATTGCTAGAGCTATTATTAGTAGTAGAGACTGGATTATTGATATTGGTGCATTTGATCATATGATGTGTGATAGAGATAAATTCACCAACCTTTCTTCTTCTATATCCAAAACAACCATTGTTATTACTGATAGTGAATCATCAAAAGTTGAGGGTATTGGTAAAATCAAAATCTCTTGTTCTCTTACTCTTAATGATTTACGTTATGTGTCTGACCTTGATTGCAACCTTTTATCTATTAGCCAAATTACCAAATCCCATAATTGCATAGCATCATTTTTGTCTATTGATTGTGTGTTTTGGGATAATCACACTTTGGAGACGATTGGTAGTGGTAAGGAGAAGAATGGGTTGTACTTTCTGGATTTTGTTCCCGATTCGACTGGTTTAGTAGCTCATCTTGCTAGTAGCCACCACTTTGAATAAAATAAAATTAATATTTGGGCATGACAAGCGTTTAAGCCACCCATCTTTTGCTTATTTGAAATAGTTGTTTCCATCTATGTTCAAAGGATTTAAGTTATCTGATTTCTTTTGTGAGACTTGCATTTTGGCAAAAAATCATCGTACTACTTTTTCATTGTCTGAATCTATATCTACCTTGCCATTTGATCTCATTCATATTGACATATGGGGTCTTTCACCTACCACTTCTCATAATGGTATGTGATGGTTTATAATTTTTACATATGATAAGACTCGAATGACTTGGTTATTTTTTATGAAATCTAAAAGTGATGTTTTTGATATAACTTGTAATTTTGTCCATTTCATTAAGAGTCAATTTCATTCTGTGATCAAAATGTTTCGATTGGATAATGGTAGTGCGTATATCTCAAATGCTGTCTAAAACTTATTTAAAGAAAAGGGTATTCAGCATCAAACTTCTTGTGTGTGCTCTCAGCAACAGAATGGCATTTTTTAATGTCAAAATAGATATATTTTAAATATTTCTAGAGCTCTTTTAATTTATAGTGATGTTCCACTTACTTTTTGGACTGAGGTAGTTACCACTGCTGTTTACCTGATGAATCAAACTCCCACAGGTGTTTTACAATATCAAACTCCTCTATAAGTGTTGGCCCCTGGATTTTTTTCTTTAGTTAAGCGTGATTTAAATAAATTATGAGGTTTTGATAGATTTATTTTTGGAGTTTAATCGTTATGTCTATATTAGTAGGATTTATTTCATTGGATTGTTGAATTAGAAAAGGTAAGAATACATAAGGGCAAATTTAGCATTACACTTAAGGTTAAAAGACATAAAGCATGAAAGGAAGGGAAAAGTGGACTTTGCACACT
The DNA here is from genome assembly GCA_026413575.1 of Erythroxylum carthagenense. Classification (NCBI taxonomy): domain Eukaryota; kingdom Viridiplantae; phylum Streptophyta; class Magnoliopsida; order Malpighiales; family Erythroxylaceae; genus Erythroxylum; species Erythroxylum carthagenense. Next base: position 48,307,381 of record JANZLD010000007.1, on the reverse strand, counting down.
CATTAAGGGTATTATAGGAAGAGGAAAATGTGATCTTGCTTTCAAGAAGAAGAAAATCATGAATTGAAGATAAAAAGAAGAGAAGAAATGAAAATAAAAGAGAAAGACGAGAGGTGTTGATTCTTTAAGGCAAAAGGAAGGAAGAAAAAGCTAGGGTTTCATCATTCTTAGTTTTTAAGAGGGAATTTGAAGTCGTTCAAGAAGAGAAAAAGAAAGAGGAAGAGAAAAGCTTTCATTTGAGCTAAATATCTCTTCATTTGGAGAAGAGTCAAGGAAATCAAGAAAGGCAAAAGGTGCAAGAGGAGAGGCTTTCTTAAGCAAAATTTTAAGCAAGGAATTAAAGGTGGGTTTCATGTTTATAATTGAGTTAATAAGCCATAAATGTTTTTTTCAAATAAATGATTTCAACTACTTTATAAATGTTGCATTTATTGCTTCTTTGAATGATTGAGAAATTGCTACATGTTTGGCATATGAATTGTCTTGATAATGTATGGAAAGAATATGAAAATGGTTTTTGAAAAGATATTATGTTTATAAATTCATGTTTTGGAAATGTGCCATTTTGGGCAACATGTTTACAAGATGTCAAATGCATGTTTTATGTAGGTTTGTAATGGTTTTTTTTGTTATGTCAAGTGCACTTTGACTTTATTGAAGGCTTCTCCCTCCTATCCGCTAGTGGCGTGGAGCTCCTTTATGGGTTCTCTTATGTTTACGACTACACAAAACCATTATGTGGGATTGCGATAGTACATTCTATTTACGACTACACAAGACCATTATGTGGAAATATGGTAGTATGTTCTATTTACGAACCTACTCAAACCATTTCTGACGTGATTATGTGCTTAAAATGTGTTGACAAGTTTAATGAAGGCACAATTTATGTGTTTATGAATTGCTTGATAATGTGAGATTTTGGAAAATATGTGTTTTATGGATTTGATGCAAAAATATTATGACGTTGAGCATTTTCAATGATTTTTCTTATTTTCGATTATAAACTGTTACCCATGAGCATTTAAGCTCACCCACATTCTCCTTCCCATATTCAGGTGATGAGCAACAAACCAGGTAGTAAAGAGTCAAGGCGTCACTCTATTAGGCATATTTTTGTATTTTAAGCTAGACTTTGTGAACACGAGGCTTTAGTCACATTTCAAGTATTATTTGTTCAAGTACCATTTTTATTTTAAGATTTTGCGAAATGATGTATTATGGCTAGGAATGCCCATTGAAGCTTTGTAAAACTCTTATCTTTTGATGTTAATGAAATATGATTGTGTTTTTCTCATGACCTTCCAAGAGATATGAACATTATAAGTTAGTGATGCTGCATGGGATGTACATATGGGAAAATATATTACTTTGAAATTTTGACCATTTTAGAGCCAAAAACTTTCTTCAGGGTCTTCATGAAGTTGTAGGTCTAGAAGTCTTTTTCAAAACAGTCTAAGAATGACCTTAATCAGATCTCTTTATTGAAATTTATGCCTAAATATGTATTTGGTGCAATCGCGAGGAACAATGGTGCGAGCGTGACAGAAGCTGTGGATTGAAGGAAGAACAATATCATACTGGTGCAACCGCAAGAGTATCTGGTGCCATCACACTCAGGATTTTTAGCCATAGCTTTGTCATTTGACCTCTAAATGACTTGATTCTTGAACCAATAGATTCCTAACACATTTTTCTATCTCTCTATACAAATTGGTAGCCTTTGGTGTTGACTTGAAAATGATTGGTGGAAAGAAAATGAGGGCATCGATTGGAAGAGCATGAATTGATCATGAACATATGTTGTCTTTTTAATCATATCTCGAGCTATAGAGCTCCGAATGGGATGGTTCTTATTTCAAAATAAACTGGAGACATGGAGCTACAATTGTTCTCAAGAAGCCTCTTTGAATTTCTGCTATCTGACTAGTGTGGGCTCTTCCTTGTGGGATGCATGTTCAAATGTCACATAGGACATCGGGCATGAGTCTCGCGAGGGCAGGGTGGCCAACACTTATGATATTAGAGCATGCAGATGAACTGATGTTGGCTAATGAGGGTTCTTTGAAATAACCCTATAGGGTAATACACTGTCGTTTTATGATTCTAGGGTTGGGCTCCAGAACTGAGCCCCAATAACAAAAACTTTCTAAATATCATGATTTACCCTCTATAGTGCGATTACCCCCCAAAATTTTTGGTTGTGTTGCCTATGTCTATGTGTTTGTTCACTAGTGCATTAAACTTTCTCCACACTTACTTAAATGTGTTTTTCTTGGCTACAGTACTAAAAGAAAGGTTATAAAGCATATCACCCCTCTTCTGATACGGTGTTTATTGCTATCGATGTTGTCTTTAATGAACATGAAATGTTTTATAAATCTAGCACTTTATTTCAAGGGGGAAATGACATAGAAGTAAAGGATTTGTCAATGAAATCATAATATCTTATGTTTGATGAATGTCCTATTCCCAGTTGTATTGCAAATAAATAATAATTCAGATGATTAAAATTCTGGACTTAGTAGCCAAGATGAGTTACAAATTTCATATTTAGATGCAAGTCCTTAGTAGAACCTAGACAATACATCTCCTTCTTCTTCTTTAGCACAACTAGTGTCTCCTTCTGAGGTATGTCCTCTTGACTTAACTATCTCAAATCAGTCTGAACCAGAACAAGTTCTTACCTATTCTACTTATCAACTACCTATTCATGCTGATAGAAGGAAACTACCTACTAGATATGAGTTTGAAATTTCATCAAAGTCTAAATATCCTATAGTGAATTTACTTGTTTGTGTTGATAGAGGGAAACCACCCACTAGATATGGGCCTGAAATTTCATCCAAGTCTAAATATCCTATAGTGAATTTTGTCTCTACTCATAGGTTAAATGATTCTTATGCATTAGTGTGTCCTCTGTCTTTATTCCTAGTGATGTGTAGACAGCATTAGAAGACCCAAAATGGACTAAGGCTACGGAGGAAGAATTGAGGGAGTTGGAAGTTGATGGGATGTGGACTTTAGTTGACTTGCCTATAGGGAAGAGGACTATATGATGTCGTTGGGTTTTTGTAATTAAAAATTATGTAGATGGTAGTATGGAAAGACATAAGGCTCGCTTGGTGGCTAAGGGGTATGCCCAATTATATAGGGTAGATTACCAAGAGACCTTTGCACCTATGGCTCAATTATTATGGTTAAAAAGATTAGTGGAGGAACTTGGTTTTGGTTTGGTTGCACCTATGAGATTTCACTGTGATAATAAATGTACGATTGAAATTGCTTTGAATCATGTATAACACAATCGGACTAAACATGTTAAGATAGACAGGTTCTTCATTAGAGAAAAGTAGGATGCAAAGATTATTTATTTCCATTTGTTAGCTCTGATCATCAATTAGCAAACATATTAACTAAGGAGGGTTTCAAGAAGCTCGTTTGAAAATGATGTGATCAAATTGAGTGTTTGTGATATATTCGCACCAACTTGACTTGGGGTGTTGAGGTTACTAGAGGATAAGAATGATTTGAATTATTAAATAAGGATTGTGTATTTTGAAGTTACAGTAGAATAGGTACTTTTCGTTGTACATACTGTTATACTCTTATATATAAATTGTAAAGCTACAGATGACAATATACAGGAAACTACAATTCCCTTTCCCATTACTGTTGATATATTTGGCAGATACGTTCCTATCCAACATATAACAAATGGACAAGTTACTATTTAAATCAAACCAAAGCATGCTTTGCTGACTTAAAACATCAATGATCATGTGAATAGCAGACACGTAGAGGATACCTCTCTGTTTTATTAATACATAGTGTTAGAAAAAATATATATAGCATAGTAAGAAAGAGAGGGAAAAACAATACAGATAATACTTCTCTGTTATATTAGTATGTAGGTTTTTTTTCAAAAAATAGCATACTAAGAAGCAGAAAAAAATAAGCACGTAAAAAAAAGAAAGAGAACAATAGTAAAAATAACATAAAAGACATTTGTTTCTTTCACTATAGAAAACAAAATTCAATTTAATTAACTTTAAATTTTTAAATAGTAAATTAAATATTAACTCCAAATTTTAGAATTCCTCAAAAGTTTACGTTTTACAATTTGTGTAAACAAGAACAAGAATGCTAATTATTCTTCTTTCCTCATTAATGGAAGTAGACCTAGTTCTCTAACTCTTCCTTCTCTTGCTCACAAAATTTGATCAAATTTTTTTTCTCAATCTAGGGTTGTAATGTGGTTAACCTTAATCTTAGTTTAAAGCTTTAATTGAAAGTGCAGCTCACTCTAGAGGCTTTTTTAAGATCTTCTTTCTCTTCTAGTTTTAGTTATCATTTTTGGTAACTCCATTTTGAATTTCTTTTCTCTTTTCAACCTTCACTTTTGCTTTTTTTGGAAATGAAGAAACATGTCACAAACTTGGGGCAACGTTCCAAATTTGTCATTCTCCCTTTGCCCTTTAAGAGGAGCCCTCCTTCTTTTTCTCGACTCATTCTCTTTTCCCCTAGCTTATATGCTTGTCCCTTTAACAAATGGCTTTAAGATTATCTAGGCTTTTAGCTAGCTAGCAGTTTGTCAACCTCCTTCCTCCTCTCTCTACTATAGCCCCTAGTTTTAAAGGATGGAGTAACCATTGTTTCCCCTCCACAGAAGTTCTTAAGCAAAGAGTTGCTTCTTGGTCCTCAATTATGGTTAGCTTTTTCCTTAGAAAAAGACCATCTTCCATCTTCGCTTTAGTTAAGCGATGGGCCACTTTACAATGGAAAACAACGCAATTTCCAACTTAATGAAGACCGTCTCTTCCTTTTCAAGTTTTCTTGTAAAAGGAAGGCTAAAGAGATCACATAAAAGGGTCTAAGGCACTTTAGTAGAACCTATTTTCTTACAAAAGTGGAGTATAAAACCTAAACAAGTGAAACAGAAACAAGGTCCAATTTGGGAGAATTTCATAAAATTTCCCTTAAATATTAGTCTATAAATGGATTCAACTTACTAGCAAGTTAAATAGGAAGATAAATTTATATGGATGAAGCTACCTTTTGTTGTAGAAGGGTGAGCTATACATGTCTTTGTATTAATTTGGACTTATAGCAAGACCTTTCATATGAGATCCCAATACTCATAATAGGTTACAAAGAAAAATTAACAAAGCAACCTATCAATGAAGACATTCCTTTAGTCACTAAGGCAAGGCTTGACATCCAATATGTAAAACTCTTATTGTGCTGACTTTAAGTAACTAATAAGACATGCTCTATGCTTGGTGGCCTCAACCTTACAAGATAAAATAACCATATAGGAGAAGGATTCAAATGTAGAACAAACCCAATGGGAAGATTTAACTTTGGAACACTCTAGTACTGAAAAGAATATAAACTAAACAGAAGTTATTCTATAATAGTGATTAATCTTAGCCATATTAATGTCTCTCTATTTAGAGAACAAATGATGCAAAGTGCTTTAAATGCAAAGACGGATTATAAAGTTGCAGGGATTGGATTTGCACTAGTTAAACTAATAACCTCCCCTAATTATCAAGTTGAGTTTACCACTATGGAAAGGAGGAGATATGGACGTAAGAACAAGACAAAGGTAATATCAAAATCTAAGTAATATCAATATTACATGGAATAATAGGGGATGATCAATCCCAAAAGAAATTAGCAATAACTGATTTTGTCAACTCTTTAAACCCTTTGTTTTTTGGCCCGTCAAAAACAAAAATGAGTGTTGAAACCTATTCCAAGGTTGGTATCTTAAAAATAAGCAGAAACTTATTTCC
>JANZLD010000007.1:48150796-48166533 GCA_026413575.1 Erythroxylum carthagenense | reverse complement strand
ACTTACCTTGATAACTTCTTTCCTTCTCCTCTTCTCTTCCCCTTTTTCTCTCCTTCTCTTCTCATTTTCTTTTTTCTTCCTCTTCTAAACTTATGGCAAACCTTCACTATTTATATTTCCTTTTTATCCATTTTCTCTAGAAAATTCAAAAAGGTCAAACTAATACATGTGTCACCATTCCATTGGTCCATGTGTCACCATTCTATTGGTACATATGTTTTCCTTCTATTGGTTCATATGTTACTATTCTATTGGTCCATGTGTCACTTACTTTAGGCTCCACATTTCAATCATTTTAAGCATGTATATTTCACTAATTGCAAGGCTACACATGTTACGAATTGTAAGGCTACACATGTCATCAATTATAAGGCTATATATGTCACCATTTGTAAAGCTACACATGTCACCATTCTAATGCTCCATATGTCATAACTCTAAAATGCCATTTGTCACAAAATTAAAGTCTCACTTGTCTCAATTATACTCAAGCCACTTGTCATCCATTTAACTGAGCCATTTGTCACTTATTCCCAATGCCCCATATCACCATTTCATAGGCCTAATCAACCAAAATTCCCATGTATAAATTTGTCTTGCTCTTTAACATTTTTCTCAAACTAGATGCACATATCACCTCATCAATTACTCAATTGTAACAATAAATTCTCAATTCACTAATTATAATCCATCAATTCATGTTATTGGTAAATCAAAATGCAAAATATTGGGAATGCACATTCATATCACATTCATTTTCGTTCCATACCCCAAAATATGTCAGTTGAGTGCATATACTATCTTGCGATGTTTTCCAAATCATGATTCATATGTGTATACGAATATTATGCATGTAAATGAAATGCACCTCGTAAATTCTTAAATGAAATAACTCATGTGACTCAATCTAATAGTTTAATCTCTTAACAATTTTAGTAGGCAAGATATTACACTTGACACGTGTACATTTAACGTGCACTACCTTTATATCTGTCTATGTTAATCTTGGGTTTGCCCAATAAACCAATGCTTCTAATTAAAACTAACCCATTAATCCTAAAATTCTATTTCCATTGTTCGAACATATCCGTGTAAAGTGGGCTTGGGTTTGCCCAACAACCCTAATTTTAAAAGGAATCTAGTTCTCTCCATATTAAAGGAAAGTGTTAGTTTTGATATTCTAAGTGAGGGGTTTGACTAAGGTCTCATCGAACTTAGATGGTCTTATACATATAACTTATATATACACACATAAATAGTTACTAACTACATGGCATAGTATGGACTACCCAATCAAATTAGGCCTAAGCACATAATCATCCATCATGCAAGCCCATAAATTCTCCAAACAATGCATTCTCTAATCCATATATGTAAACACATCATTTTTTGTTATGACATCTTATGGAAACTAACATGAAAGGCTCAATCCAACACTTAGATCTACTATCTTCCTTTTACTAACTTGGCTATAATTACTATTGTAAGTTATTTCATTTGGCATTAATATTAACCTAATTATCATGAATTTCGAATTCCAAAAATTAATTCATAATTAATTTACCTTAAAACAATTATTTGATTTCCAAAATTAAACAACTTCAATTTTGTCACGTAGGTCAATTTTTCTAGTCTTATTAGAAAATCTATTGCTCTACTAAAATTAATTTATATAATTTTCCAAAATTTCCAAAACATCAAATCATCACTCCAATCATCTCTATGTCATTTTATGATGATCAAAATAATTTAGGGATTACCCAAAAATTATTATGATCACCAAAACACCATAAGACACCAAAAACGACAAATATGACTTTTAAAATTTTTCTGGAAATCAAATTTTGAACAAAATCATTTAGGCATGCATCAAACATAAAATTAACACATTTTTATCAAAAAAAAATATTTATAAGGTTCTGTAACCAAAATGTAATCATACAAAAACATCAAACAAAATAGATCCTACAATTTTTGGAAAACTATCCAGATCTGAAAAATTGTTTGATAAAAATATTTAAACATTTTTAATAATTCTACAAAAATTAAAGAGACATAAAAACATCCCAAATATGTTCACATAATTTTTCTAGATTCAAATTACAAGAAAATCATGTGTAGCCTCATCAGTTTAGCTAATAGACATCACATGCCCAGCAAAAAGACAAATTTCATACATGTTCTTGTAAATTGGAAATTAAATATTTTAATCATATTAAAAATATTTTTAATCACACTAAATCATTTACATACATCATATGAATAGATTGGTGAAAGAAATCATGAAAATCATTTTTCTATAATTAATATTGAACAAAGCATTGCAGGACTCTAAATTGTCATAACCATAAAAACAGTTTTCACATGTCATGTATTCTACATCTAACAAGGCACAAGATGTCTCTGATACCACTATAAGATTCTGATCATGCATCTCACACATAATATATATCAAATATATGCGGCGGAAAATAAAGCAGAACCTCAAAAACTAGATCTACTCATGCATATAGATATAGAAAACAAAAACATGAAATGTAAGATGTCTATATACCTTTCTGATGATCTCCTTCATTCTTTAATCTTCTTCTCTTTAGGATTGTAAACCACAATGATCAATGTAGACAATCTCTAATGAAAGTACACAAGAATGTAGAAGGATGAAACCTCACTAGGAGATGGCTAGAATTCTTTCTTTGTGCTAGCAAAGACAAGAACTCTTATGAGAGTTAGAGAGAAAAAGAGTGTGTGTATGTAGGAAAGAACCTTTCTTTCACTTGTGTCGCACACAAGATGCACGAAAATCATCTATATTTTTTGCACCATTTGGCCTTCCATAACCCCATCACCAATGGAGAGTTATGGGAAGTTAATGGTCATGAATAGCTGAAAACGATCTAAAGGGGGGTTGAATAGATCTTTGAAACTTTTTCGTAAAGTTCTACAAAAACCAGAAGTCAATACACACAAAACAATTAAACAAATTTAAATGCAAAGAGTAGGGAAGAGAGGCAAACACTGATTTTATAGAGGTTCGGTGCTAAGACCTGCGTCCTCTACCTAAGCTCCCACTTAGGATTTTGACAAACACTTTACTATACAATTTTTAGTTCAGTGTGAACTTTTCAATACTACTTGACTTCCAGCTCAAGCTACACCTAACAACCGATCTGTTTTACGGCACAAATCCTACCTCATAAGTGATTTTCCACCATTCACTCAACTCACAATAACAGTGATAAAGATGAAGTAATAATGCTCAGTACAATTGAGAACAAGCCAAGAGCAAAATGAGAGCAAATTAGGAACTATAGTAGTATGCTTTTACTTTTGGACTCATCTCTCGATCATTTGATCTTCCACTATTTATTTGCAGACTCTAAGGTGATTATAGTCATTGGAGAAGTCTACTAGTTGTTGTATATAGCCATTGTAACATGATTTCCTTTCCAATTGTGATTGATTCAGACAGATTTTTTTCAGCTACACCTGATCGTCGACTAGCCGAGGTGTTATAATCGACTAGTACATTATAGCCAGCTTTGTCTTTAAAGAGTAGTTGACTAGTACCAACGTTTTTCCATGCAAGTTTCATCTCCACTCTTCGAATAGTCGACTAGTGTAATGATAGTCGACTAGTGCCCCTATCCAACTGATTAATAGTCAACTTGTTTCATGCCCCAACTGATGTATCTGATTTTATTAGTCGACTTGCCACATTGTAGTCGACTAGTGTTGGATCTTGTGATAGATTTTGTATGATCTTCAATATTTATTATTGGGATCTCTTGCACGTTGTCTATCTCTTGATTTGTATTAATCCTTTAATTGAATATCAATCCATAAATACCTGAAATAATTTCTTAACCAATTCTATATATTTTATTATTATCAAAACATAGAATGATTTAATTTGTCAACCACCATTGGTCCAACAATAGCATGTATTAATGGAAGTTATGGGAAGTTAGTGACCATGAATAGCATGCATTAATGGAAGTTTTGGGAAGTTAATAACCAAATTGGTAGCTAACAATACTTGTTTCTAATCCATTCCATGTAACATTTTCTACCACGATCACATCACGATACAATCTCGAAACATTCTCACATATTTTGAATTATCATTCAAGACCATTTTACTCATCTTTTAAATCTCCTATGTATGTGATCCATTTGGTTCCCGGTTATGTTGGCCACTTGAATTAACACTTAATTCAAGTAAGTTAAGAGTAGTATCTAGTAATACGTCATGACCCCCCAATTGACCGAAAAGTCAGTCATTTGACTACGAACCCTTCTATACATAATGTTACCATGCAATTCATCCCTTCACCATCTATACCCCACTTGGCTTAGAGTATGGTCAAAGTGTGAACTCCCACTTGATTGACTACGTCATATCTAGTCCAAGTGATATTAGATCTTATCTTAAGAATCTCATTACTCTATGTACCATTGAGGACTCTCTTCATGACATATATCTACTCTGGCCAAAGACTCTCGAGTAATGACCCTGACAAGAGGCCATGGGCATCATCGCCTTCTATCAAGAGTGATGAATCCTTTATTGGCTACTCAATTACCTCTAAATACCTCAATCTATACCCAATTACCACCCTATAACTAACCCCTAAAAGGCACTGATAATGGATTCAAAGCATAGGATCAATATCCGAGTGAGCACCTCAAGTCAAAGGATACTTACACCATTGCTATGATGAGATGATCAATGACACTGGAATAGAATATATTTATGAATGTCTCACATGTTAACTCTACTTAACTCGTGTCTACAGCTTATGAGATCTACTGCTTGATCCAATCAAGGAGTATAATATGTGCTTGTTTATCCGAATTAATGATATCCCATCTCATTAATCCTATGACTGGAGAAATTTTATATAATAACATAATTACACATGATAGGAATCTCATTATCATAATCTCATCATGTTTTCCTCCATGTTATGTTTGTATCAAGGACTTCATTAAATCAATTTAAGATCAACATCAAATCCATAAATGTATGAACATCGAAATAATGAAAATTTTCTTTATTAATCATAAAATGATTTGTACAATAAATGATTAAAATGATCACCTTTAAAGCACTTCTCTAACAAGAAGGAGTTGAGGCAAATGATAAGAAGTTATAAATGAATTGCATCTCAGCATGCTAGGTCTAATGCTAGATTTTAAGTTTCTATAATTATACTTGAAGATCATAAATTTTGTTCCCAATATCAATTTTCCATCCAATTTTATGAGTCATTGGTGTGGGTACTTCATCTAGCTAGTAGTGATAAGAAGACAATAAAGTGTTATTTTTATGTTGTCATGAAGAGGGCAAATCAAGCAATCAAGGCAAATTTGAAAAATAAGCCCTCTTTGTACACACCTTATCAATGAGAGATATAAAAGGTAACTTTACTCTCTATTGTTTGTAGCTGGGCTATTTTTGAATCATAGTGTCTATTTAAGAACAAGTTTTGTAAAGAAAATTGAAGTTAATAGGGGAATGTTATTAACTATTACAACAATTATTGCCTATAAGATGATGAAGGATCTCCTAAGCTCATAAATGGAGATTTATAAGGATGCTTCAAGTGACTTTGGGATATTCATTGCTATTCATCAAAGAGACAAAATTAATTTAGGTATATATTTTTCACTTTTGTTTCTTATTGAAAATTAATCATCATTTTATTTTATTTATAATATTATTGTTATCTTATAATTGCTTGATGGGCTAATTCAAAAATAGTGTTCTAGAATTGTAAAAGTTTGCAATTCAAATTCTGAGTCAACTTGTGAGTACAACAGGGTGTGAAAAGAATTAAAACACATTTAAATTCATCCATTTCAAGAAAATGAATAAATTAAAACATAAAAGATTGAACAACTTGGTATTTGTTTGATACAATTTAAAGATTCGGGAAAAGTATATTGTTATCATTATTAAGTTGAATATAATTTCTTGTAATTTCTTGTAATTTCTTAATTATTTTATTTTATTTGTTTACTAAGACTCTTAATAGAATAAGTAGTTTTACAAATTTAATTTGCCTTGACCATATCGATCTTTTGGCAAATTAGGTTTATGAGGAATCGAGTTTGATAAATAAGAGTGATTTCAAATATAATATTGAATGGAAAAATATTGCATATCATTTAGTGCAATTAAATGATGATAATGATAAGACTCCTTTTAATGATAAGAATTTTGTATTAAATGAGAATTGAAATTTAAGCAGATTTTCGATTTAATGAAGTTCTAGGTTTTTATTTCTGCTCTTCTTTTAATTTAACTTATATTTAACGTTCTAGGTTTTCATTTCTTTCGTTCTTTTAATTTCATTTATAATTGATGCATATGTTAAATTTTATATATGCAATATAAATATAACTGTAAATATTTTTGTTTCAGGTTTTACTTCTAATTGATTGTTTCCTCATAACGAACTCTTGTTGTAATATTTAGAGAGTGATGGATCTTTTTTATTCTTTTTATTTGATATTTTGATATAATTATTATTTATTATATGATAAAATTGTAAGAGTATTACCCTTAATGTTATATTTTATAATAATTAAATGATCTTTTTTCATATTAATTGTGATTATTGTTTATATTTTAAATATGTAAAAAGTAATATTAATATAAATAAATAAATTATTGTTATTTCAAATTTATACTGTTATGATTTTTGGAGATATAATTAATGTAAAATTATACATTATATGGTACTATATATTGAGGGACTATTTTATAATTTTAAAAAGAATTAAGGATTATTTTATAATTTAAAAATTAATTGAAATGGTACCATATATTAATAGGAATGAGTATAGTACCATATTGTAATAAAATTTAATACTGACACTGGTATGTTATTCATAACATTGAGTAAAAGACAAAAACCTTTCAAACGACTTTTATTAATTTTATTAAGAGATTATCATATTTTACGAAAAATAAAAACAATTATTTTATTAAATTATTTTTTAACTTGGATTTGAGTGACAATTTGTAGATAACACTTCACATTAAAAACGACGTCAAAAAAGAATCAATAAGAATTAATAAATTACAAAAAAATGTTACTTAAAAACATTTTATATTAATTTATTATTATTTTATTTTATATGATAATAAATTAAATTTCTCATTAAATTTATAAATAACTAATAAATTAATTGAATTTATATTTTTAATAAATAAGTTATCATATTTACATTTCACTACTGATACCAAAAGTATTATTTAATATGTAATGTTTAATTAATTTTTAATAAACTAAAATATTTTAATAGTAGTTATTAGCATATTAATTAGTTTAAAATGATATCAGAATAAGTCTTTCATTATTTCTTATTTTATTATATAACTATAATAATAAATGAGATAATTAATATCTTATAATTAATTTATAATTATGTAATAATTACATTATTCTTATTTTCTGATCTTTCTTTTCTAAATAAATATAAATAAAAATTTAAGAATAGTTTATTAACAGTAATTATTCCACATTGTTATTGAATCTAGTGGACTAACGAGGCATGATAAATTCCTTAACACTAAGATTTAGACACTCAAATTTTGTATATTTTACAAAATATGAATTATAAAAATATCTTACTTATTAATATTTATAAACTAATAAATATATTATTAATTATTAATAAAATATCATCAATTATATTTACTAATTACTAATTAAATAAGTTGATAATGCGTAATAAATATTACTGTACTATTTAACGTAGATAATGATATGTAAAAATAATAAATTAATATAAACAAAAATAAATCATAATAAAATAAAAGTTTAATGAACGAATTAATTGAATATAATGTTAATATGGTTAATATACATATTAATTATTAAGATAAATTAGTATATTGTTAATTACTAATGTTAACATTACAAATTAATATTAGTGAAGAGAACTGTGTGGTCTGTGCCCTTGGTGGTATGGTATGGATTCTTTTGTGCATTGGACTATCTGTATGGCCATCGGTCTTTTCTGATTATTTATAAAATTTAACTTTTCAAAAAAGACAACATAGCATATTAATATGATAAAAAAAATTAATTTTATATATTAATAACAAATAGCATTCATATTATCTATAAAATTGTAAATTATAAAAAGATTATGAAATTTATTAACTTATTTGTTGATGTCGTTATATAATAAACAAAAAATTATTATAAAAAATTAATAAAATAATTTCTTTAATTTTTAATAAAAATAATTTAAGATTATTTATCAAATATACTAATATATTTAATTATATGCAAATGCGATAAATTAATAAAAATATATATAAAATAATAATCGCTTCTATCCTTAAAGCTAAGTTGCGAAGATTGACCTTTTGGGAATACTTAATTTCCAGACCCATTAATTTGAAGTTTAGGCTACATCCAAGCCTTATATTTTGTTAAACGAAGCATACAGAAACCTGGTCTGCAATGGACCCTTTTTTAGATTAACATATTTACACCAAGACACGCTTGCACTCTTTTTTAAATTTGTAAATTATTCGGTAGTTGCAATCAGATACAAGACTTTCCACGAACTAAGAATTATTCATATCTTGTTGCCTACTTCAGGTGAAAACAGACATACCCGATTGATAAGCAAAGCAAGTTGACAGACATACCCCACCCATATGAGATCAAACACTTGATTTTCAGTACCAAAATGTGAAGCTGTGGATCACTAGCAACAAATCTAAAGGACTACGGGCACAATAGATTAAACTAATACAAAGACAGCCATTACATGCTGCAAAGTAATATCCCGACTCACGGATATATTACATAGTTATGTCCGGATTAAATTTATATCACATTACTATATTTCTACTCTTTCCCATCACCAAAAGTTAAGAAAGTAAGTGTATTGTATCCCAACACAACACTTTCCTTCAGAAAGCCTGCCTATCGGGAAAAACCACAAAAAACCAAGCCAAAGATCAGGAAAGAAAAGCCTTGAATGAAATAGAAGCAAGTCAAAACCTCAACAACCTACAAAGTTGTTGAGATAGCTATTATAAGTTATCGGTTATCCTCCATATCACCTTGTACTTCATCGACCATTGAAGACCACTTTACGCAAGAAGTTATTCACCAAGTGCAAGGTGACATAAATAATATCATGAAAGAAGAATTCATTCCTCTGCATCCTCATCATCTTCCTCATCTCCTTCTCCATCGTCATCGTCTTCGTCATCATCCTCTTCAGAGTCATCCCCACCTTTATCATGCTATTATACAATATAACTAAAAGTCATAGACAGTTTAAATGCCTTCAGACTAGTTGTAAATGTTATATATGCAAGTGCGGTTAACATAGCCATTCAAACAGATCATCAGGCACTATATTTAATTCAGTGAAGTCTATCCAGAAAGCATTTAGGCATGTTTTTAAGTAGATAACAATGCCAAATGTAACCTTCAACATCCAAAAAAAACTTCATTACTGCCACAGAAACACCAAAACAATTTAACCAATTTTACAATTAAAATGTGTGATTGACAATTAAAAACATCGAGCCTCCGTAGAGTAGCATGGAGTACACGTGACAATCCATATCAAAATCTAATCATAGGTGTCCAACTAGTTTGTATTCAGTACCACGCAAGTAATTTGTTTTAAGAGCTCATTCCCTCAAATATGTCATAACAAACTAAGGTTATCTAGCAGTCACCTTGGGAGCAAGTCAAAGTGTTAATTGCAACTAAGACTGTTATGATGTACAGAAGTTTGACTGCACTATGTTTAAATCTAGCATGTTCTCCTTTGTTTACTCTGCAACCTCAGCAACTTTAACAAAAAAGAGAAAGCACCAAAAAATATCATCTCTACCCATACATATCTTTACTTCCAGAAAGAAAAAATTAACAACAGTCTAAGCTAAATACTTAATGAACCTTTAATTAAATTTGCAATCATTACTGCCCACGTATCAGAACACCACGGAACTGAAACTAATGGGATTTTCATTTCTGGCAGTAACAGTGAAGAATTTAAAAATGAAAAGCTAAGCACTGGCATGTGAAACTATTTGCATGGCTCATATTAATACAAGTCATATACCACGTTGTCGCCTTCATCTCCATCCGAATCCTCTTCATCAGGATCCTGCATTGGACAACTTGAATATGGTCAATCACATTCAGGCTAACTTTACTGCAAAACAAAATGGGATGGTTAAATCACAAGAAATATTACGCTGTTGAAATAAGACAGTGGATTGGGCCATAAGTCCTCCTTGATTATATCTGCAACCTGAAAATTTTCAAGGAAAGAACAGCAGCTTCACTAAAGAAGTAATCATTTACGTCACCTAAAAGCAGAAAATAAGGATTTAGAGCAATCTCTACATGCATAAGCAACTCACCTCATCCTGTATTTCATCTATTAAACTTTTCTGCTGAGTGTTGCTAAACCAGCTAAAGAAGCTGCATTAAGGAGATAAATTCAGGGGCAAGTTAACCCATAAATGCAAATACATGGAATAGGGAGTCGTATTGCACAAAATCCACATTTAGGAATTGAGATCAAGGTCAGATTCACACAGCATTCCCAATAAGTTGCAGAAAGACAGTTCCAATGATTTAAACCTGTCAGGTCAAAATACAGCAATCTCATTCTTACGTTTAAAGGTCACCCTCTTGTTAACGAAGATGTGAGAAATTCAATATCCTAGAGTCAAAACAAAATCTTGCATATAAAATGATGTCTACAGACAAATTATAAATGCAAAATTCAAAAGAGGCAAAAATATTTAAGACCTTCCAGATAGAGTTTATCTTCCACAACCTCCAAATGATATTTGAATTAGTGAAAATGAGTTCAATTTATGGAGATGATTAACTTATTTGGAATATGAAACATGTTTAATCTGCAGCCTTGGACTTCACCTAGATATACAAAAGCAACCATTGGTTCATTGGAAACAAAATTTGAGAGCAGTTGACCATGAACTAGGATTGTTATTAGAAACAGAAAGTATTCAGCAGCCATTGATTTAACCACAACACAACGAATTCCTGAAACAAAAGTGATGTATTTTCATACACAATTATTGAGAAAATGGAGAAAGAGTAGGTAACAAGTCAAGAAAAACCAACCTTTCCTCAGCCAAAAGCCTATTCTTTCGTTTCTTCCCATGATTAATTCCATTAGGCAGACCCTTCATAAGGTCCAGAAACAACATCAATATCAAGCAAGAATGGAAAAGAACCAAAGCATATAGTCCAGAAACAACAACAATATCAAGCAAGAATAGAAAAAAAACCAAAGTTTCTTTTGCCGCAACATCGGAAGCACTTACCATTCCCTCTTTCCACTTAATTTCTGTTGCTGTAATTTCTGTTGATCCTTCATCAAGGAAGGTGAAAGATTTTGTAAGCTTTGTATCCTCAAAATATCGATTCGGCTCAAAGTTCTGAAGGAAGACTATATAGTCAGGACCCAATTCATTCACTGAAAACCAAGTTTCTGAATGAAAGATCTAACAAGATACTTACAAATGTTATAGAATAACCCGACTTCAGATCTTTGAAATCCTCCACTTCCAAAGAGCTTAAGTGTTTGAATATCTATTAACAAGCAAGGAAAATTTAAAAATCACTATGCAGTGAAAGCAACACTTGTCACCAATATTACACTACCATAAAGTAAGATTAAAATTTAACAGATAGATTTAAAAAACAGAAGTATAATTATTGAAGTGGGGAAAGGAAATTTTAGCAAATCTGCAGAACCATGCAGTAGTATTTTGGAGCGTATGAGAATATAAACCTAACCTTTTGATCCTCCTCTGTCAAAAGTGTGCCAAGAACAGGATGACTTAAAAACTGCAAAAAATGCCATGATCAAAGCATAAAAGCCATATTCTACTAAGAAAAATGTTAATAATACATGTTGCTTAATCTTAACAGATTAGAACAGATCACTGACAGCAGTTAACCAGAAATCTGGAATTGATTTGATGATCTCATTCCTCTTTTGATACACTGGCTTTCGTATCTCGGTAAATTTCTGCTCTACCTCCAAGACCTTATCACTTGCTTCTTCATTGATCTAGAAACATCCAAATCTAGTGATTATACCACTTATGTTAACAAAATTTCATCCGTTAAAAGAAAAACATAAAACATAAATAAAAAATTTAAAAACTATATCATGAATAATTAAACTGTCAACATTCCCCTAAATTCTTCCTGAAGAAGTACTACTTATTGAAAATAGGGTAATAAAGTCTAACTCCATTAAAAATTCCATTTTAATCATGAAATCACATAACTTTATTGATGCAAAAGAACTTAAAGTCAATAAAAGAAATAAAAGAGAAAACATTAGCCAACTACAAGTCTTAATTTGGTGGGATGAAGATTAAGAATTGAGTTGACAACAAAAGATAAGGGCTGAAATTTAGATTATGTTAGGATTCCTTATTAGATAAGAAGTAGTAGTAAGTTAAATATATTATTCTATTTCACATATGTTACTCCACTTGTTTAGGGTTTATAGAATTTTTATTAGAACATGATTTAAATTTGTTATGAATCATTTTAGCTTATAGAATGCATGTTTGTTGTGTTCTCAACATATGTCTAGCCATGTTATTGATATTCCACATTCACATTTTTAGTTATCTATTTTCTGCTAGTTCCTTTAGAGACTTCATTGGTATATTGATTTTTTTTTCCAAGTTACTATACTTTTCAATTAAGCTACTCAAATTACTAGAAAAAAGAGAATAGATAATGTAGGAAAAATAGAAGAATTATTAACTAGTAGCTAAAAGCACAAAATTAGGAAATATGATTGATATTAGTTTGCTGGAATATCAAGTTTCCAAGTTGAATTTTGGCTAGGAAATTTCAGATTTTGTACGGTTGGAATTTTAAGATTTGATTGCTGGAAATTTAGGCTTAGGATTTTAGAGTTTAATGTGGCTAAAATATAGTTTTGAGATAACTGGAAAGTTGGTAAGATTTTCTGGAATTTAGTAAGGAACACAAAGAATGGAAGGTAGGAAACTAGTAATGACTCTTATAAAAAAAGTATTACATCTTTTAGTTGAAATCTCAAGTTTATAGAAAAATTTTAGATTGCTTCTTATTATTGAAGGAGTGTGTACACATATATATAGAGTTCTTAGGACCCTTATTCTAGTAGAAAATGATTCATAACAAATTTAAATCAAGTTCTAATAAAAATTCTATAAACCGTAAACAACTGGAGTAACATATGTGAAATAGAATAACATATTTAACTTTCTACTACTTCTTATCTAAGAAGGAATCCTAACGTAATCTAAATTTCAGCCCTTATCTTTAGTTAGTTTATGTCCTACTACTAATCAGTTGGTTAGAATTTAATGACATAATTATTTAAAGACATTCTTTATTTTAAACATATTTAAATGAATATAATAAAGTTATTGGGATAAGCATATATTGTAAATGAGATCGTAATTATAAGAATTATATTATATTTATGTATCATCCTTAAATTATTCATAATCATTATTTTATTAAAATTCAACATTAATAGAATGTAAAAAAATATTACACATTATATTTTTCTTTATGAAAATAGTCGATCTCCTAAACTAAAATATAGAGATATTTAAACAAAAATGTGTATGCTTGTTAAAGAAAAAATTCACTGAACTGACCCTATGTGAGATTTATGTTTGAAACATTACTTATATGAATATAGAAACTCTTATTGTGATAACTATATAAGTGATCATTTGACTTGAAATCTCCAAAGTATCTCATAGAGATTTTTATTTTTTTATACTATAATGATCTATTATAGTCAATAATAGCTCAATCGTTAGTCATTAGATATAGTATAAACTATATGTATATAATTGAGAGATCAATATATAATTAGAGAATTAAAGATATATTAAAGGAGTTCAATTTATCTAATCATAAATATAATTTAAGGTTATAATTTATATTTATTGTCGATGTATTTAAGAACTTAATGAGTCGCACACAAAGAATAGGTCAAAGAGAGAAAAATGTTTCAATCAAGTTTGATTTTAATATTAAATTTAATAAATTTTATGATTAAATATGAAATATTTAATAATTAAAGATTAATATAAGATATTGTATCTTACTCAAATACAATTGATATTTAATTACAATTAAATTTTTATTTAATTAAATCACTAAGATTTCAAAAGAACTAGCACTTTTTGTCTAACTCTCTCTACAACAGTTAAAAGGTTCTTTTAACAAGTTCTGTTAATACGGTTAGAAATTAGGCATTTGGATTGTTGAGATGTAACAATTTCAAAAACAATTCACAAAAAAAAGACAAGAAATAAAATCAATTTTTACACCAAATTATGACTTATGATTTATACTTTATTATATTTTGTGTTAATAATATAATAAATTTTACGTGATCTTGACTTAATAAATCATACGCAAATATTTCCTTCTTATCTCACTACACACAAAATCTGATCCATCCTAATTTCTCCATATTGACTACAGCAAACAATCACAAAATTCAACAATTTGGTTCCCGTGAGCGAAACATCAAGCAAAAACAGCCAGCATCCAATAGACATTCAGTTAAACAACAATGCAGGTCAAATTTATGATGAAACAAAACAGACCGTAAACAAAGACGTAACACAATAACAAAAATATCTCAAGGATACGTAGCAACCCAATTGAGGCCTAAAGCTAAAGAACTAAACAAAGTGTAAAAGACAGTACCTTTTCGAGATCGTCTTGGATCTCCTGGAGCTTCTCTATGGAGAGGACAAGCTGTTCGTCGATTTGGTTGGTCTCCTCATCGACATTTTCCGATATTTTGATCTTCTTTTCCTTGTGAGCAACCATGCTTATTCGTCTCTCCCCCTCGCCCGCTCGCTCTTCAACTCTCTATGTTCAGAGCTCAGATTCCCTAAAACCCTTGTGTAGAGTGGCTAGGGTTTTGGGAGTTTCTTTTATAACAGCACGTAGTTAAAAGGTTTAGTGGACAGCTCACAAAGAGATAACTCGTCGATTTTTGGGGGTATTTTGGTCATCCAAAGAACGTTTAAAGACGTGCAGTGCACTGCTAGATTCTATGAGAGGGATCTTGGGCAGTATCTCTCCGAATTTTAACCCTCCTCGTACGGATAAGTTTGCCGCAATTAAATCTCCTGTTTCAAAATGTCGGAAATTTGCTTCTCTTCGTCATATTCCTCATCGTATTTTTTTTTTCCAATATGTTCGCCAATTTTTATAATTTTATCTTTTAGTCTATCAACAACCTAATTTAAAGAAAATATTGCTAATATAGTTCTCAACAAGAAAACAAAAACTATTTATGTATACTTATATTTGTTTAATCAATATTAGTGTCAAAGTAAAGAGATTGATTTAGAACAACTACCTTTTAAGATGTCATTTGAGCAATAATTAAATATTTAAGTGGATTATATGGTCATGGTACATTAATTAAAGCCAAAAAAAAAAGTTATATTTAGATCAAATAGAATAAAAATGGTAAAGACATGAAAGGAGGGGAAAAAAAGTTCGGGTTTGTTTTATTTTATATCTTACAAAGCAATATATCCATTTTTTGTGTAAATACTTACATTATATATACCCTATAAATTTGAAGTCCGACACTTAAAAGGTCACAAAAACATTCTTGCCGATTATCTTTCTAGACCTTCAAAGCCA
>JANZLD010000007.1:47752643-47769021 GCA_026413575.1 Erythroxylum carthagenense | reverse complement strand
TGCTATAAGATTATTTTTTAGCAACAAAAATAATTTGGTCGCAGTATGAATAGCTATAGTAACCATTGACTTAGTTGTTATAAGATTATTTTTTAGCAACAAAAATATTTTGGTCGCAGTATGCATAACTATAGCAACCATTTTAACATTACAGCAACCATGGAATTTTACATTAGCAAGTATAAATTTGGTCGCTAATAATTCCACCTTTAGTGACCAATTTTAAATGGTTGTTAATAATGCATTTTTAGCGACCAACGTAATAACTCGTCACTGAGAACTTTTAGTAACAACCCTATAGTGACCACATGTGACCAACCCGATTTTGGTCGCTATAACTTTTAACAACCATTTTCTGACTTTTAACAACCATTAATAATAGTTGCTGAAAGTAAATTTCCTTAAAAAGTTATTCATATTTAGATACTTTTGTTGTCAATTCATAAAAATTATGGAATTTCAAACCTCGAAATTTTTTCAAAGTTCTCTGACTAGCTTCATAAACTCAATCTCTTAGAATAAAAATCAGTATCTACTCCTTATTCTCCTAAACTAAGCAATGAACATGTTTGCATTCTCACTACTTTTTTGAGTAACTTTAGATGATTCGACTATATTGACTTCTGGTTCAGTTCAAAAAAATTGACTATGAAATAATCTTTCCATTTCTATCTATGAAAGGATATAATTATTAGGCAACAAAACACACCAAGAAAAAGTCATACCTATCAACAAATCTAAAAATAGTCATATATTGAAATTGATAAAATTTTCATAATTAGCCAATTCACCATACTAAATAGTGAATCTGGTAATGTGCTTAATAGTCGATTGATCATTTTAACCAGAAAACAAAGTAAACTCATAAATTAAGTAGCAATAGGGATAAGGATTCTTTTGGTCAATGTGCTTAAGATAATAATTATAGAATTCTAAGTAGCCAATATATCTCAAGTTAGGCTCATATAGTTCTTGGAGAGCTTCTCTAGCAACTTCCATATCAACTTGAAACCTCAGGAGCTTGATTATGATTTATTTCCAAAAGGTTACCCCAAAGTCATAATTCAATCTATTAGTTTCAACTTGGAAACTATATCCTTGTCTTCCAATAGCTTAAGGCATGACAACCTATCAACCATTTCTGGGATTAATGAGCAATTGTGCAACATGAATATTCTCTCTTTTATGAGGAGGAACATATCTCTCTTCCATAGAGGAAGAAATTAATGGATGACTACATTCATCAATTTCTATCGCATTTGGTGCAAACTACTCCCAGAGTCCTTCAAAAATATGTCTTACTAGAGAAAGAATCTTCTCTGTCAATATTTTGATTGCTTCAACTATAGAGTTCGAATCAGACTTCAACTTCAAAATATCATTTGCATAAACAACAACATTTCTTGTTAATTGATGTGGCAATCTCAAATTCTCTTCAGTTGGAGAGTTAGTTGAAGGTGATGCTCCCTTCTCCAATTTTTTTTATTATTTAGGATACAAAGTCTTCGTTCCCTACTATAGTAGTGACTTCTTTCATTTAGGGCTAGAGGCACAACGACTTCTTTTTTACTCCTCGTATGTGGCACTATAGTCTCATTGGATATTGCCAAATTATTGATCACTTTTATAATCAATTTGGAATTCAAGGGTGTAAGGAATGAATTCTCCTAAAATTGCACTGACTTCTAATTAGCTGTAGAAGTGAGTTTTAGAAAACTTAAATAATATAATTTTAAGTTAATAAAATGCTAACGAGTGTTATAATGTAAAATCTGAATTGAAAAGATAATTTTATTTAAGTAAAGAATGAGTGCAAAGTTCCAAGAAAACTTAAGACAATGATCCCTTTTTTTTTTTTTTCCTTTTTAGTTGTGTGTATATGATTGTGTCTGTGTGTCTTATATTATGACGCTGGTATATCGATAAAACCTTCTCAAATTCAACCACATCAAGCAGTTTTCTTATAACTACTCAACCTTTAACTATCTTCCAATTATGACCATGTTTTGATTCATCGTCTACTACACGTTAAACATGTTTTCAGCCGTCCTGATTCCTACATCCTAAACTTTTTTACTAATTCCCGTGCCCAAAATTTTGTTAAGCAATCTAGTTGATTTCTAGAAATCTTAACAAGTAGACTTTTTCATTCTTAAGCTAAATAGGCCAAGTTTTACTCAACTATCAGCACTCTTAAATAGAAATATATTACTGCTATTTCTTAAAAGATTTAATAATTAAAGACTGAAACAAGAAACAATAGGAATATGTTTATTCCTATTTTTATTATCAAATATACCTTAAAATTGTATAAGTATTCTTAATTGCTTTAAGAGCAACATTATTTAAGGGTTTTGTCATACATCCATGAGCCACAATTACTGGGACTCATTACAGGTGGTCCTTTTCGACAAGTACTTTTATTAAATGTGCACCGTTTCAATTTGTCGTCAATCCAACCTTAATTGGTCCCTTCAAAACATTCCGTCGCCAGGCCTGTGAGTATGGCTTAATTTATTATTAGCGGGTAAGTACAACAGTTTTCTCTCCGTATCAGCAAGTTGGATTTGTCTCTCATCCTTTTAAAAATGAATGTGATAGGAAACCTCTTTCCCTCCACGCATTAAAGACGTATATGCCTTAGCTTCCTATCAATTCTCCTTCATCATTACACCAGGCACATGGCTTTCTGGATTATAATATCCATCTGTGCCTTTCAAGATAAAAACTCAATTTCTATAGTTTAAAGAGAATTTAAGAGTGTCCCTTTCAGATAAATATTCATATGATATGGTCGACAGCATCAAGACTGTCCTAGACAGAAGCTAACTTTTACTGTGGGATAGGATTTGTACAACTATTTTTCAGGGCAGTGTTTACCTGATTTCCAACCTTGTTCCTGTTGGTTGAAAGATATAGATGTGATCCTTCTTGGTTTAAATCTGGTTATGTAATTGAATATGGCCACCAAACTTTGTCATCAACACACCGATACAATGTGGTGGATTTCATGAGTTGAACATGTCATCTGGGACGATGTAATATTCCTTCGCAGTCCCGTAAGCATCATCAAATAAGAAGTTGAATTTTCGCGCTAGCTGTTCGGATTGCTATAAGAAAAGAACAAACTTTTCAAGTATATGCTTTCACAAGCCCTACAGTTGGAGAAACATGATCACAAAGCAGCTACATATCGACATCGGCCTCGGTCACTTAAATTTTTGCCTCTCCCTATGTATCTGCTTTCTGAACATGTTTATCCAATTGTAGGGCCTTTGCTTTTTGAGATCGAATGTGGAAAGATATACAGCAACCCCAAGTCTAGATTTGTGGACTCTTACTTTAGGGGAAAGACAGTAACTTTTGATTAGTACTGCACAATATTTGTAGAACAGCAATGAACCCCCAAGTTTTGAATCAAGAGAACAAGAAAAATGGAAAAGAGGGAAATGATTTGGACAAGGGTGGTCAGGCATATTATATTTGTGGTTAATACTTTGGGGTCTAATCACCTGACCAAATCATTATTCACTTTTCATGTTTCGAGTATGTTTTGCATTTGAATGACAAATGAGAACGTGAAGCCTTTTCTTCTGTCGCAAATTCTCTTGTAAAAAATTGTAACATGCATTTAGGTGGAATAAGATGACACACATACGTGGAACAGAAAAAAATGGTATTACGTAATATAGAACACGATGAGCTGTAAAAATCTCACAAGGATCTTCAACTGTATTACATTTTTAGGCAGTATTGAAGGTAAAATCTGTTCAAGAGCTCATAGTAAATCAAAATCTTTCACCTTAGTCTCAGTTTCTAACTTCCTGGCTCGCGTAGGCCGAGCCTTGTCATTTCTCTTGTATGCAGTTTCAGCAACTTTAACAGCTCTCTGATTCTTGCAACTCAGCAGACCATTCGTACGGCTTTTTCTTGCTGTTGAGGCTAAACCAGAAGTTGGCTGGTTTTCAGCTACTTTTTTCTCGTCGTAGTCCGAAACAATTGAGAAATCAGCAGCACTAGCAGTGACAACACTCCACTCAATGCTGGCCTCACTTGGCTCGCACCTGCTTGTAGGTGTCATACAATCAGACATCCCATAGGAGGTTTGCTTTGTCAACTTCGGCTGTGCAGCTCCTGAAATGTTCTCTATCTCGAAGAGATCTGAACTAGCATCACTTTCTAAGTCATCGTACACTTGGCTAATCGTAGAAGTTGTTGCAATGCTTTGAGATTTTGGTATGGCGTCCCACGTCAGTACAGAGAGTTTTCTCTCCAAGTTCATGGCTACATCTTCCCTTCTCATCAGTCTGGATCCGAATACCTCTATGGATTTTCTTGGTTCTTCCTCTTGGACCTTCTGATATTCTCTTATCACTTCCAAGCTTTGAACACCAGAATTTACAGTTGGCAACACAAAGTACTCTTCTCTGTTTGATCCAATAATGGTCTTTTCCGAGCTTTGGTTGCTGGAAACATGAAAGCTTGATGGAGACTGCAGCCCTTTTCCTCCCAACGTGGCGGGGTTGCAGGCCGCTGGGGTAATGATTTCTTTTCTGAAATCTTTTCCATGAATCCCTCTGTGAGCGACACGGCTATCAGTATAGACTGACTTCTTGTCCAAACATAAACCACTGCAGGGAAAAACAGCAAATAACCATCTTTCATTGACCTTCTTTTGCCTATTCCGGGAGAAGCTATTCATAGAACTCGGCGACAACGCAGTTTGGCTGTTCCAACTTACTTCAGAAATTGCACTTCGTGTTCCTGGTCTACCTTTCATTCTCATCCCATGATCAACCTTGGTAATTTCTTTAGCATGTACGTGCCTGACTGGATTAGGATCGATAACCCTGTGACTTTGATCGTCCAGTTTCATTTTGAAGTACTTCTCAGCAGAAAAGATACTGATTTCACCTTCTTCAGGCATGGAGCTCTTGAACCCAGAAGTATCTTGCAATGGCTCTGTCAGCTTACGTGCAATGTTATCGTCTGTACTGGTGAGATAAGAAGAGAAGGAAGCATCACGAAGCGCAGTTATCTTCCTTTCGCTCTCCATTGCACACAAAGAAACTGGTGGCTGAAAAAGAGTTGAGGTGTATATATCCTAGTAGAAAGACAAACTCTGCAAGGAAACAGTTGGAGTAGAGACGGGGAATCTCTAAAGCTAGGACAGGGTCAGAAAGTTGAGGAAGAATGTCGAAAACGGATATGACGGTGTGATTTGAGGAAGAGAATGAGGGATATGATGCGGCTTCTTCGCAAGCAAATGTCTATGTACGCAGGCCTTATGGGGGGACCGCAACATAGGCAATGAGACCCTATACTGTTTTGGGGTTGCATTGCAATTCTTCCTTCATTAGGTTAGATGTCTCGGATATCTGTCCATATATTGACAATGGCGAACATTTTGTTGGATTTGCTGTGGATCATTAAGACTCCAAATAACCATTAATAGGAAATATGACTTAGTATGAAGCATTATGTTTAACCTATTATTTGATGCAACATCTGTTTTTGCCTAGACTTGAGATCTTTTTCTCCTTGAACCGTTGTAGACAAAACCTGTCATGAGATATAGAACTAATATATTTGTTTCTGTTGGAACCTAATCATTCGCAGCGCTGAGCCATAAGACCAAAAGGGTTTCTGAAAACCTTCAATCCTCAATCTTTCACTGATGAAGAGTTGTCTGCACATTGTAACTGTGGTATTTGTTCCTATGCTCTGCAGGATGGCAAGTAACTTTGAGGCAAGGAATTCTAAGATTATTCATATAAGAAGACATCACACTGAACTACTTTGCACAGAAATTTCGGTTGGAACTTTCAATGTGAAAAAAATACATCATCTCATTCGAGCAACCACAATCATTAAGCAACTTTTTGGCTCTTATGTGGCAATGAAAAAGGATATGGTTTGTATCTTAGATTCAAGCATTTCATGCCTAAGTAACTATCTAGTATGAGCCTTCAGAAGCTTCCTCTTGAAAGCTTAAAACAGGACTTCCAAAATGAAAAGCAAAAAGGGAAGATACGAGAGGGATTTTTCATGGCAACCATCAAATCCTCACAATGGCAATGCACCACTATCACATTCCTAAAGGACAAAGGCATTTAGAATTTTAAACAGCTCTATGGCAATAGCTTAGACAGCTCTAAATTGTTAAGTGGCTTAGAAATTTAAATTTCACAAAAGCCACTTGATTCTCATCCAATTCAAAAGTAGAGATTAGATTAACAAGAAAAAAGCCATCAGGATGAGCCTCTAAATTGCTTTACAGATTGCATGAGGATGTGCAGGATGCAATTACTGGACTCTCGCTGGACCTGTGATCAAATCTGAAGATGTAAAATAGGCATTCAAGAATGACAAAGAAATGTATTGGAACGAGGAGTAAGTAATGAAACCTAGAAAATTTGGAATATGGGAGAAACCTATGCTTACCCTATATCTTCCTCAAAGATAGACATGTTGATAAAAATGGTAACTGTAGAAGCAACATTAATATGCGTTGCTACATGCAATATGGATAAACTGGAAAAAGTTCGACTTGTTAGAGTTGAATCTGAAACACTGTTCACAGGATACTATTTCTTAGTTCGCTATGTGGATGTGTTAGTCTCATCATCAGCAACCCAGTACTGTTTGACAGCAAACAGCACCTTCTCTGTGATAAGAGGGCCATCCTCATGATCCACCAATTTCGTGTTCCATCTCATTCCGCCAACCACTCTCTTCACGCTCACTAGCACATCCAACTGATCACGGAATATGACCGTTCCTTCAGGCCTTAAAATCCGATCCATCTCCAGCAAAATGTCTTCCATAATGCACCTGTAGTAGTTGCAAAAAATTTAATATGAATGTTTCCAAATTGCAGGTTCAAGTGAATGCTTTCTAAAGTGAAAAGAGACAGTGTTACATGGCATATCTTTTCTATTTTTTCTCAGGAGAGCATCCCAATTTCATGTGATGTATAAACTTACTTGTCTTTGTACAAGCTGAAAACACCATTTGCATGAATAAGGTCGTATGTCCTTGGGTATGTGGAGAAGGCTTCACACCTGCTCAATCTCAGATGAATAATATATGACACAGAGATAGCTTTAACAAATAGAAGCTATATTAAGCACAGTGGAATAGATTCGATGGATGTAGCTCTATGTCGCTCAAGGAGTTCAACTATCAACAGAATTGTATTGAACAAGTTAACTCAAATTAGTAGTAAGGGTTAACTAATTTCAAGCCATGTATATGAAACTAAAAGTAAAATTAAAGTTCATAAAGAAGGGAACCATTAAAATCCTGGAAAAGGTAACAATACTTATCCACATGAACTGAAAGCCAGAGCTAGTAATGCAAAGTGAGAAACTGGTGGTTTTTCTCATGTCGAGTAATATAGGGAGGATCATCAAAATTATTGCAAAAGCAATGATGAGCTCAGATTGACATTCTAGGAGGAGTGGGTCCTATTGAGGGACAAGATACTAGTAGAAAAATGTGATCGGAAAAGTAGATGCAAAGATAACTTTTAGGAATTACCAATCATGGTATATGCCAATCAAGCCACGCTCATAGATAACGCCCAGAGTGTCCTTCTCAGCTATTGTGGGCATAACATTCATAACCCACAATTTTGGAGAGTCGAGAGCTGCAGCAAAACCGCCCATACCAGCACTCATATCCATAATATTGCGGTACCTCCCAGAATCAATGATTTTATTCACCCTCTTATAACCATTTACATGTTTCTTCCAAGTCCTGTTGTCCTCCAGATATGCTTCAACAGACACACCAGGAATGGAGCCACTGGATATTCTGGGAGGAACAGCATTAACTCTCTCTGGAAATGGTTTCCACACTCCTCTTTTAATGTCATCAGCACCACTACTCTCTGGATAAGGAGTTACGCATGCTTCCATCCTTTTGTACCTATGCATGACATAAAGATGAATGCTGTAAGAAACAATGCATTGTTATCACAACTCAAATAAGATATTTTGAAAGACTCAACTCCTACGCAGCTTGAAATTTGCTTTTGAATATAATCATTTACCGCTCCAGCAACACTTGATTTTTTTCATAAAAGACCTAACAGACATGATTCAGATCCTCAATACTAAAACAGTAGTTGATTTTCGAATTTTCCTACAATTCCCAGCTACTAAAAACAATACCACGGACAGAATAAGGAACAATTTCATGTGAATCTTTTTAGTTCGATGATCATTCAGATGTGTTCTTCATTTGTGTAACAAGGAGAATCTTGACAAAAGAGAATGAAACAACTATGTGTGTCCTTTTGCCTGCTTACCAATATTTAGATGCATCCTTCTCTCAGAATTTTCTGTCCAAGAATAAGCAGTACATGTACGTGAGCTTAAACTTACATTGAAAAAAAACTAGGAAGTATACTCACCAGACATCATCAGGATTTGTGGAGTGACAAATTGTAGGTTGAACAGCTTGCTCAGGACAGGAATTTGTTCTCTTCTGCCAGATTGCTATTTCGCCAAACTCCTGTTTCTTTTCCCAGCAAAGGAGTTTTGCAATGTCTTCAATCTTTTTCTGTTCCTCCTCAAGCTCCTCTTTAGGACGCTGCCATGCTTGGTAATTGATCCTCCAGTTAATAGGTGGGCCAGAAAGGACCCAGTAGCCACCAGGTCTGAGAACACGATCAACTTCCATCATGTACATCCCATCTGTAGAAAAAGGGTCCAATTATGATCTTATCAGAAGCTCTGATCACTTTCCAATTATGATCTTACCAGAAGCTCTGATCACTAACGGTCAGCCTCATAACCAAACAAGTAGAAATTCAGCCTAACAGAGCAGAGACTTTGAAAGCTTCAACTGCAATTATTTATATTGCAACTAGTTACTTATGCAGTCATTTTTATTGCAACTAGTTAGTTTATCTTGGCTGTCTAATGCTTTAAATTTCCTTACGTTTCCAAAACTAGAAGAGTTTTGCTTCTGGAAAATTAACGGGCATGCTGGTTTAACTTGTCCAAGCTTCAACATGCTGTTAGCCCGACTATTATTTCAATAGAAAAAATTTTACAAAGGTCTCTTGTGCTCTGCTAAAGACCAGCTACACCTTAGACTCAGCAAACTCTAAGCCAATTATACTCACCATTGCCACCCCATGGAATCAAACAACGAGAACAATGGGCCATGTCAAAGGCTCGAGAGGGATATGGCAGCTTGATAGTTCCGAGGACGCCAATAATAGCTGGAACACCTCGTTCCAGCGCAAATTGAACTTGTGCTTCATGGGAGTCTCTTGGAGCAAAAGACATGGCTATGACATTCTTTTTGAAAAGGTATGCTCCCCAACTTGCAACCTACGCACGAGGCAAAATTTCAACAGGAAAATAAAGAACTGAAAAAGCACATACTAAATAATCGGAAACATAAAAAGTTAATACTGCATACCCCACATCCGGTGTCCAATGCAGTTCTAACCATTCCATTGTCCATCGGGATGACTGATGCAAGCTGATTTATATATGCATCTGCCCCATGAGGGAATTGTGTTCCTCCACCAGGGAACCTAAACACATGGGCCTCATACTGTATCCAATTCTGAACAGCCTCCTCGACTGTTAAGCTCTTGTAAGGTGCATTTGCATACGGTACATAGTCCCTACTCTTTGGCCAGGGAAATGGTGTCGTATATCCTTCAGGTGCAGGAATAAGGCAATGCAATTTCTCTTCTTCAGGAGGACAATGTCGTTCCCTGTATATCATATTTTCTCGTGGAAATGTCATTGCCCTCATTTGATCATGACAGGGCGTGTAATCTGTAAAATTGGCCTCACAAGGCTTGAATTCTTTAATTTCTGATTTCAAAGCATCGAGGATGACGTCACCACCACTAGTCTGATAATTCAGATTGTTCAGGATAGCACAATCAGATCGTCTGGTGATCTCGAGAGCTATACTATCACCCTTTCCAAAGCCACTTCTTTTCCAGGCACCCAAGATATAGAAGAACAAGCACAAACCAGAAGCAACAGCAATCGACAGAGACCTCCTAGTTCTCTGGTCTCCCGGGTTCCCTTTTGTTGCCATGAGGCACCTGAAATGCATTTTCTTCCTTTATTTAAGTAAATGAAATAGCTAGAGTCGAGAACAAAACCGTACATAAGAAAGTAAATACGAAAAAAGTATCACCCAAATTCAGTCCACTAAGACAGACCCTAAAATTCAAGTTTCTGTTGGCAGGATATATCAGAGAGACCGGCGATTAATAAACCCACTGGTTATTGTCAACTGGAATGATCACAACCTTTAGACACAGAGTTGAGCGCAGAAGAGATAGAAGCTAAAGCCGTTTTCATCAGGCTGCTCATAAAAGATTTTGAATACTCGGATGCTAAAATTAGTGATAAGGTAAATAAAGTGTTATCATTAAACTAAGTCAAATTAATCTATGACGAAGTCAACGGCTTGCAGGTCAACCTTAATATCGGTCTTGCCACACTACCCCCATTAGAATGATTCAACTGTCAGAAAATGAAAAACATCAATTATGAAACAGGCACCACCATTAAATCATACTTTAGCAGCAGAAACAGAAGGTAAATTATACAAGGGAAAACTGATAAATTAATGGGGTCTTTATATTAATCGGACCACTCAAATGCAATGGGGTTCCAAGTTCATAAAAAACAACAGAAACAAATAATAAAGATCCAATCTTTGACAGGTCCGAACTAAAACGGACAGTACGTCAGGAAGTGTTGGCTTCCCTTTTGCTTCACAGAAACAAGAAAAAGAGAGGCCAAACAAACGTGAACTTGGGGTTACAATGTCCAAGGGAAGCAAATCATTAAAAGCGAAACTGAACAAAATCAGGGACAAGACAGACAACTTACGGCGAAGAAATTGAGGAGAGATTGCGTGGTGAGTGGAGCGCAGTCAAATAAAAAAATCAGCCTTGATTTTCACAATGAGATGCAGAGAAAGAGCAGTACGAAATAAAGTGACGTGGTAAAAACGGAGGATTTGGATTTGCATAATCGTAGGCCATCTAAGACATTCCCTTCCCTTCTTTTTGCATTGGCAGGCCACCAGTGGTTTTATTACCAATTATGGAGACTTTATGATGTTTGGTCGTTGAGGTTCTGTTGTATTATGCGTTGCTCAGCTCAACCGCAAATTGCCACTTCACGTTCCCCTCTGCCACTCTCTCTTACCATCAGAAAGTCACTAAGCGCTTTTTTTTTTTTTTTTGTCTCAAAGGAATTTATTATATCTTACAATTTCGTTGACTTAATTTAGTAAATTTTAGCCTTTTGAGTGGTAAATTTTAATTAGCTATAATATTAATTACTTTTAAGGCAACAAACAATATTTTCATTAATGATAAAAATATCTCCGTCACCAATCCATAGTAAGAATTAAAGAGTCACCACCTATCACGCTGCATTGCTTAGAAGGTTGTTCTTAAAGTTTCATATAAAGTCATTTTTTATAAATATTAAGAATGAATTTTTATAAAAAACAATTAAAAGTGAGCCGCCTCTGCCCCTACTATTAAAGAGTCGAATCTTCTGTTTAATTTTATAGTGTCTTATTCTGATTTATGAATCTCAGTCACTTATTTACGTAGGCCTTGCGCGAGTCTTGCATAAATAAACGCAAAATTTATATAAATAAATGGCTGAGATTTATAAGATAAAATAAGACACCATAAGATTAAACCAAAAATCCTATCCTGCCATTAAGTAGCGAAATTTGGGTTACAAGTTACTATTGTATGAGTGTGAAATGAAATTGGGAAATCACTGGTATAATGATAAAATTGGAGGCGATCTTCAAAGTCTACATTGACTTGATGGCTGCTATTGCAGTGGGCCACGAATTCTTGTCCTTACTGGTTTGAATGCTGTTTTTTTCTTTCGTCCTAATATACACTTACTTGACAGAGTCGGACGTTAAATTGGTCAAAATAAAATTGATTAGAAAGTCTATCTTTAATCTCTAAGCCACAATCAGTAACCAATTCAATTATATTTCTACCCCTCATTGCTAGTCATCTAATTACCATCTATTTTAGAACAAACTATTAACAACGTTATGAAATAAAGTCGAAACTCGCCGATCCTGCCTAACTCAGTAGCATTTTGTATTCTGTGTTATCAATATAAAGAACATCCCGCTACTAATTAATCACTCCCGCTAAACGATGGTTATTTCCAGTTGGACTGCATATGAAGGATTCGTTATCTCTAACATACTACTAGCACCAAACTTCTCTTGATAATTTTTTTGAAGTGCAATAAAGAGAATTATATCTTATTTGATGATTTAAGAATATTGGCTGGTTAAAAAAAATTATTAGTTAGATCTAACTTATGCTTTATTTTTAAATTGATAATTCGAATAGCATTTAACAATTTATTATTTATTTAACATACACATAAGAAAATAATAATAAGTCCGTTCGTAAATCAGTGAGCCACTTGGTTGTAACGCTTTTGACCTTTCGTTTTGCGTTTTCATTGGTTTCTCCTCTCTTCTCCCATTAACGTAGCATATACAGTTGGCATCACTAAATGAAACAGAAAAAAGAAATAGCGAAATACTGATGATTCACATACCTAATATGTCGAAGATCATCTCTGACTCTGTTTACAGGCTTTGTACTCCTCAGACCTGGAAATTCATGAGGGCCCATCCCGGCTCTAGGAGCAGTCTCCCTGAAGCTCAACGACCCAACCCACAAGCTAACATCAAATACCATTTTGCTTACGAGAAAGAAGGAAAGAGAACCACAATTTGGTTCCAAATTCGTTTAGCCTTTCGATTCTTCAAAACAGTGCTCGAGTTTACGAAGCCGTGGCTGGGAATATTCTTCGAGAGCATTCTATCCTAGCCTATCGGTAAAGAATAGAAATCAGAGCTCAACTTTAAACTAAAATTAAAAAAATATTAGAGGCAGAATCAAATTTCAGTTCTTTCATCAAAGTCTTAGACCTTTGTCTCTAGTTTAATCTCTAATTTCAATCATCTAATTTAAAGATATATATGCTAAGATATGACTAAATTACAGAAGCCTATTTAGTAGAACCTATCTATCTAATGAAGTATACATTCTGAATCAACTAACTTGAGTTTTATCATGCAAGAGCAACGCAAAAATACATCCAATTTAACCAGCAATATTCTATAAGTAAATGAGATATTTCTTTTTACCAATTCTCTTCACATCACATTCATAAATCCAAGCAACACATATCAAAAGTTACTATATATATTTCACATCTAAGTATGCATGCCTATGCTGAAATGAACAATTTACCCATTTACCTATGTCTTTTACAGTAAATATCATTATGTCCTTTATTATACTTAGATGCACTTATTTCATTTTGTTCATTTATTAATACACTATAGACATGTTATAATACATCTAGGGTACATCGTAGGGCCTTACATTTCTCTCTCCTAAAAAAGAATTTCGTCATTAAAATGTATGCCTGTATTCAATAGTTGCGGATAATGAATTCTCATCATCGACTTGGGTTTCGAAGTTGCCTCTCCATTCCTCGAATAGACCAATATATCATATATAAACACCACAACAAATTGGTCTAAATAGGGTCGAAACAACCTATTCATCAAATCTACGAACGTACTCTGTGCACTAGTTAGCCCAAAAGCATTCACTAGGAACTCATAGTGGTCGTATCCGGTCTTGAATGCAGTCTTTGGAACATCTACATCTTTTCCCCAAAGCTAGTAATAACCTGACCGCAAATCAATCTTGGAGAACACTCCTTCACCTTTCAACTGATCAAACAAATCTTCTATTATGGGCAATGGTTACTTATTATTTACAGTCACCTTGTTTCAACTGTCTATAGTATATACACATTCATAAGCTGTCATCCTTCTTTTTGAAAAAAAAGGACTGGCACTCCCCATAGTAACACACTGGGCCAAATAAAACCCTTGTTCAAATGCTCTTGTAACTAAGTCTTCAACTCTTTTAACTTTGTAGGAGTCATTCTATAAGGTGCCCTTAAATTAGGAGTAGTACCAGATATAATTTCAATAGTTAATTCTACCTCCCTCTCGGGTGGCAAACCTGGTAACTCTTCTGGGAACTCATCAGGAAACTCATTTACTATTGGTATGTCTTGTAAGTTCCTCTTTTCCCTTTTTGAATCAAGTAGTAAAGTCAAATACGCCTTACAATCTTTTCTAAATTGTCTTTCTTGTATTGCTGATATTACATTAGTCAAAGGACTAGACTGAATACCATGCACCACTATCTCTGAACCATCAGAATCTTTGAACACCACTGTTTTCAATCCACAATTAACTACAGCTTGGTGTTTAGATAACCAATCCATGCCCAAGATCAAGCCTAATTCATGGAAGCATAACTCTATCATATCAGCGCAAATTGTTTCACATAGACCATAATAGGGCAATCTCTATACACTATATTCACATATATACTATGGCTCAATGGACTAGTCACATATATATCACAGGCTAGTTGATCTACTAATAACATTCTATCATACACTCTTTGAAGGTTCAAGAGGACCTAAAACTAGTTGGTCTCTCTCCCTACCACACTATCAACTCTGATATCACCAAATGTAATACCCTATATATAGAACCTGCGACCACCTATATACATAGGAACCAACTTCCTATACAAATTTGTCATGACATATATAGGGACTGTCATCTAACATTTTTCTATTCAATGCTACACATATACTTATTACAAATTTTGATATCATTAACTTTATCATTGAATAGTAGTATTACATCTTTATATTTACATGTTAATCTAGAGGAAAACATACAATTTCCTTTATTACATATATAACCATTCTTTATTCAAAAGGTACTTTTACTCCTAGTTGTTGGCCTTAATCCCTGGAGATGTTCCCTGGACCTACACGGATTAACATCCATACTAAGCTTGAAAGTTTAATGGGGAAAATACTTAGTTTGGATGACCACTCACAGCAGTCATCTGCTAAGTGCACACATTCAAAAATATCACATCTCACATACCATAAATTCACATTCATTAACAAAACATTGATAGTCAATGCTCATGTAAACTATGATGACATACTTAAGAAAAGTACATAATGTAAATATGCTTCAACATATTATCCATATATCGAAAATGCATATTTATAAGCCAAATTTTGATATTCAGTGCTCATTGATCAAAGCATTAATAGAAATGCAAATGCTCATCAATACCAATTATTTATATTGACATGTTGTATTCTTTATTTATAACCATTTACTTTACTTTCTGTATTAGGCCTGCACATTTCCATGAGTATGGATAATGGGAGTTGTGGATATCTAAAGACATAAAAAATGTGGATACTCGAAAGTATCAAATTGTGGATACCTGAAGGCATCAAACTGTGAATACTTGAAGGCATCAAACTGTGAAGACATTATAGTCTTGAAATGAAGACATCATTGGTATCAAATTATAGCAGCTACATTGTAACCCTATAGGCATGCCTATCTATCCACCATGAAGACAATAGAGTAGACACTGTAACATTTCCTTTAACCATTTGTTAATTTCACAATTCATATGTTGACAAGTTATATGATACACATTTCAAGTCATAAAATATGTATTTGTCTTCATACTTGCAAGTCATAACTTACTCCCAATTTAAGGTATCAAAATCACACTTGTATAATCATACTATACACATATCGGACATAAATATGCATACAAATTATTTATGTACATGTAAGTTTTCTTTGGAATGCATTGTGCTCAATCTTAAATTTCAATGTTCAATTACCCAATTCACATATGATAGGTCCTATTTCATTTATTTCTAAGTGTTTGAAAAGTTTCATATACATTCAAAAAGGTTTGGATAAGATTTCGTAAAAATCATAAACAAAAATAAACTCAAAATTGTGTAATTTGGGTTAAGCCCACAGTGGTCTAAAAATAGGCAAGCAATTAATCCAGAAGTAAATTACATGATCGACTCTAGTTGTTCCATGTTTTGATAAGTTTGTTAGTGTTTGAGAATATGTGAAGAAGATCGGAGAAGATTTAGAGAAAGCTTGGAGGAGGAGCCAAGGCCACGATCATGACACACCAACCATGATTGTGATAGAAGCCAAACAATACTAGGCCATGATCGTGACCCATTAGCCAGAATCCTGGCAGGCGCAATTGTAGCGCCCCCTCATCTTAGGGTACACATCGGGACGCCCGAAGGTCATTCCGACACGTATCCCACGATAAAGGTTCATTACCAGAAAATTTCGCTAATATCCGTATGGCATCGCAGTAAAATAAATCACAATATAACAATAATCAATAAATCAATAATCCAAAATAATC
>JANZLD010000007.1:47654013-47674547 GCA_026413575.1 Erythroxylum carthagenense | reverse complement strand
TTGGATATCACCAACGATATCGGGTTCGGGTCTTGCGGGAGTGGGGTGTTACAGATTATACCTTTCAGCAGCACACCATTTTGCTCAAGACTACTCAGCATAATGAACTAAGTCACTATTCTAACTAATTTCATATATCTAGCAAATGCACCTATTTAAGTCCTAAAACACCATGTTTGTCATGATATTCTCCTCCATGGTCAGATCTGACACTCTGAATGAATTTTCCTATTTGATTCTCAACCTTCAATCTTTAAGCAAGAACACATAATTGTAATGGGAATAATTATCAAAAAATGTTAGAATACAATTGGAATTGCACAATGCAACTGTATAAGGTCTTCTGATATCTGTATGAATCAGACTTAACAAGTCAGAAACACGAGTTAACCCTTCTTCCTTATTAGTCAACTTAACCTTGCAATAGTCAACGCATGTTCCCAGATCATCATAATCTAGAATTGAGAGAATGTTTTCCTTAATCAATATCTCAATCCTAGCTCTAAAAATGTGGCTTAAACTTTTAGGTCACACCATGTATGACTTTTCATTCATTAGGGTTCTTCTTTTCATTACTTGCTCAGCAAGATACGAAGAAGCATATATCTAATTCGGGATTAGACGCATTCTATACAAACCATATGACAAGAAAGTTGTACTATTATATTTTGCATTAAACAAAAATTGCTCAACAGAAGCATTAAATACAAAACGTCAACCTTCTTTGTCCGAAATTGATACAAAGATCACATATAAAATATGTTGTGTAAAAACCAAAATGAGTCTT
Source organism: Erythroxylum carthagenense (assembly GCA_026413575.1). Classification (NCBI taxonomy): domain Eukaryota; kingdom Viridiplantae; phylum Streptophyta; class Magnoliopsida; order Malpighiales; family Erythroxylaceae; genus Erythroxylum; species Erythroxylum carthagenense. The sequence continues at coordinate 47,673,760 of JANZLD010000007.1, read as the reverse complement.
GCAGTAAGGCTCAATTCATACATTCCCTTACAGATATTTCATCTACTTCTTCATTGTTGTCAACTATCAGTTCCTCATTCTCTTTATTTGCCTTTATCTTATATATGAACCCCTGCATCGTGAAAGCACCTTGATCAAATACTCCACTATATAGCCACCAAATACTTAATGTGTCTATCGTAAATCAAACTCATAAATTGATAAGCCAAGGAGTTATCTAATGATCACAGTCTTTCTTTTTAGGCCTCATACTACTGACTTCTTTATGTCCTTAAAACCTTTATCAACATTGGATTGACCAGCGTCAGCATGTAGAGAAGATTTTGACTTTCTACCTTTGATCTTAGGAAGCTTCATCTTGGCCTTCCCTTCAGTTGCTTCGAGGGTTGTAGGAGTAGCAAGCTTGAGTTTCTCCTCCTCAGCAACATAATAGGAGATCAAAGCATTGAAGTCCCATTCCTTATCCTGCGAATAATATGTCATCACTAGATTACGAAACTCTGGAGGAAGTATATTTAGAGTCTAGTGAATTATAAAAACATTAAGAAGAGGAATATTCAGCATCTTCAGTCTACTGTGAAGACGGATTATTCTTAATATGTACCCCATCACTCCCCCTTCTCCATACTTCATGGAGAATAATTCTTTCACCAAGGCACTTGTCTCAATATTAGGTTAGACTGTGAACTTCTTGGAGACATTACTAAGAAACTCCTTCGTTATGTCTGTTTCTAGAAGTCCATTAAGCAGATGGTCAAGTATGGATCTCTTAATGGTCATAAGACATAACCTATTAGACTGATCATAAGCTTCACAGGCTACTTTATGAGCTTTTGAGCTCATAGATGTAGGTAGAGATGGCTTATCTGTCTGTATGATCGTATTAACATCAATTATCTCCATAGCATTCAATACATCTCTATCCACTTCTTTATATTGAAACCGGACAAAGTTTCAATGGTGACATTGATATTGTTGACCGAAAAGGTGACTGCAAGATGATAATATTTAAATCAACACAAATGTACGATAACAACGATACTTAAAGCCATTAAATAGTATCTTTTTTGAGAATACGATCACACATATTGTGAAACACTTTTGGGCTAAATATATAGTATATGCAATTAGACTTCCACATAAAAGCAATCGAAGTACAAACTATTAACTCTCATAACACTACCACCTTTGGGCGAATAAATCACTTAAGCAACAACTTTCCTCCATCTTATGCCTTTATGCACATGTCAAAATGTTATGTAAGGCCAACACATTTGGGCAGAATAACCAAACATAAAATCAAATACATCCCCTAACATGTAAGCAGAACAATTCAAAATACTGACTTGAAAGGCCACTTTGGTGACTACATCCTCATCAGCACTCAAAAAGTCCATAGACGTAAGGGATGCATCTTTATGTCATCCTCACATTCTTGATGGGCATATGGTATGTGACAATATAACATTAATAAATGCAAAAAAAACCCGAATGAACAGTATCATTGTCACACACTTGTGCTAAAGATATTCTCTGAAAACTTCATTTGAGACTTTTATAAAGGAAAAATCTTATTAGAGCGACTATCGTATGTCATCGGATACTGAACCGACCACTCGAGACACGAGAAACTCATATATCTCCCTTATTGCTACTTTGTTATACGAAATGTCTTAATTCCTTTTTCGAGTAATTATCATGTAATCTCGAACACTAAACATGAGACCCGAGACACAAACACTTGAAGTATCTCCCTCTTGTAATGCCTAAAGGATGAAAATTCACTCAAAATCGGATTCAGAACACCTTAATTCCTTTTCGGGAGTTAAACTTTAATTTATTAATAATGTCATAAATTCAAAAAAATGAAAAAATTCATTTTATGAATTTCTTGGACCTAGAAACTGATCAAAAACACCCCAGGATACATTTATAAGAAATCTAATTTTTTTGTGATTTTTTAAATGCAGCAAAAATTTCATACGACTGACATCATCCATCACATAAGTCCACACGTTGACGCGAGAGACGTGTGTCAAACATGCACTAGTGTAGACATGTCTAGCGCGTGTCAAACAAGCACGACGACGCACAGACACGTCCACTGACTCTGGCGCATGTGACATAAGTGCCTGACACGCAAGTGGTCACCATTGTGCCACGTGATACACGCGCCAGACTAACCACCCTAGTGGTGGTACTGTTAGCCATTGGGCACATATGGCATAAGTGCCTAATGGTCTCCATCACCTCTGACCGTCTGGGCAATTTTTGGCAAGTTTTAGGTAAGTTTTTCAAGCTTCTGGGCTCTTTTTCAACCTGTTTCTTAAGGCTAAATATATTTATACCAATTTCATGCAATAAAAAGCAAGAAAATTAAGAAACATAAGTTAAATCTCCAAAAACCTTATGGAGAAAAATAAAAAATTATTTTTAACCACCGATCACGTCACCGCTCTGATGCCACATGTAACACGTAACAGTACCTTAGTTACAGATCCTGGATTGAACGTGAAAGGGCAATAAATGAAGAAATGTGACAAATACTTGATTTAGTTCCATATCTTCAAATGAGCTTTTCAAAGTCGAAACGAGAGTAAATCCTCCTCCGTCTTTATGGGAATTGTTCACTGGGAGGCAGTCAACATCTTTCTATAGTTTTTCAAAATGTAAGTGCTCTTAATGGGTCAGAGAATCCTTATACTTACGAATGATATAAGCAACTGCAAGAGACCTTAACCTTTATATATAGCTTCCATATTGGGTTTCCCCATCACAAGCTCGATATGGGTCCAGTCCACACTGATCAGGATCTATTTTCTACTTAAACTTTGAACTATTGATTTAGATCATTTATTAGGTCACTTTATTATCTTTATCCAAGTCAAATTACGTAACTTAACCGATAAGTTATTTGAAAAACCAAAAACTGCAATTAAATGCTGTCCAACTTTATGGGAAAAGTAAAAAAATGTCCAGCAATATACTGATGGTTACACTCCTTTAAACCCTATTGGGCCAATGGTCACGTCCATGTAGGCACAGGTCGACAGGTAGATAAGAAGCACCTTTATGGGGTAACAGTTATAAGAGGGAGGGTCAGGCTAGAAAAGGGCATCAAGTTCCTCTCCATCTCTATTTTCTCTTCAATTTTTTTATAAAGGGTTTGTAGTTAGTGCCTAAAAAATTGTAGGACTGAAAAAATAGTGCCTAGAAAATTGTAGGACTAAAAAAAAAACTTACATATATACCTTGCGAAGTTATGAGTACTGTAAAGTACATAATCAGTATGATACAAGAGTAGAGTACCAACTAGTGTGATACAAGAGCATCATAATACAATGAATAGTAGGACACAAGAGTAAAGTACCAGACAGTACGATACAAGAGCATCACAATACATTGAACAATACAACACAAGAGCATCAATACCTATATTGATACAGTATCAATACACCTATATCTGCAACATCTGAGCTTTCTAATGATGTTAGTATTTAAATTTCTTTCTTTTTCCTTTTACATGGAATGTGGGATCTTGGATGTTTGGCTTTTACTCCAACATATGAACTATACTACCATAGTATATCTGGGTGAGACCTAGCATCTATACTTAGTTTAGTTTTTGGATTTTGTTTTTTAGCAACATAAATTTTATACATTTCTTTAGATAAAAATAGGAGAGATATGAAATTTACCTTTCCTTCACTCAAAATTTTAGGTTGTGTTAGGTGGATATCATATGGAAGATAAAGCAGCTGGAGCTTATGACTTAGCAACTCTTAAATACTAGGGTCTTGCAGCAACAACCAACTTCCTAATAATATACTATTGATATTTTGGCTTTTACTTGATTGTTCACTTACCAAGTGAGGTTATTATCTTAATTGGATTTTTTATTATACTATGGAATTGAAGGAGATGAAGCATGTGTCCAAGAAAGAATTTATTATATCCCTAAAGAGGTATAAAATGACATAAGATTTGTTCAAAATTCTCCTTCATTTACATTGCATAATAATCTCTATAAAAATGATTGATAGGAAGAGTAGTGGGTTTTCGAGGGGAGCCTCCATGTACAGAGGTGTCACGAGGTTCATCTTTGGTTGTTCATCTGTCTATGACTTGCTCATTACTATAAGTTCATGCTAATGATGCTTGACATGCTTCTACAGGCATCATCAACAGGGCGTTGGCAACCAAGAATAGGTCATGTTGCCTAAAACAAGGATCTATACATTGGCACTATTGGAGATAAGGTCAAAGTCTACCCTACCACCAACATGTCTGGTTCAGTTGTAAAAAATAGTTCTTGTAAACTCAACTTAGTTAGGAAAGATAATTAGCATCCCCAGAATATCTTTGTATATACTAACCTCATTGCTATTGTAACTGTATATATACTAATGACATCTACTGAATTGGATGAGAAAGTTTTACACCTTCAATTAAGATTTCTATCTTTTATGGTATTAGAGCCACCTTTTTGACTCACTTCTTTTTTTTTCATGGTCACTGCTTCTTCTTCTTCTTCTTCTTCTACACTGTCCCCATCATCTCTGTCTTTAATTTTCCAATCAAAAAATATCTTCAAGAACATCTATAAGACTTGATGGCTCTAATTATCTTCTTTGACATGCCCAGTTTCTTTCTACTCTTCTTGGACTCAGACTTGTTGGTTATGTTGATGAATTTATTGCTACTTATGACTTTATTGTAGAACCTAATCCTAAATATCTTGCATGACATAAACAAGATCAACTCATTCTTGGCTGGATTCTTTCTTTTTTAATTGAAAGTGTACTTGCACAGGTTATTAGCTACGACACATCTGCTTCCATTTAGACTACTTTATAGCAACTTTATCCCTCTGCCTCTAGGTCATGTGTCCATGATCTTAAATTTGAACTTGCCAATCTCACCAAAGGATTTTTGTTTATGGAAGATTATCTTAAGCATATAAAAAGTCTTATTAATTCTCTTGCAGCTGTGGGTTTTTTTTATTCATGATGCAGATATTATTGACCATACTCTCAATGGTCTTAGGGTTGTGTATGATTTGTTTGTGGTCTTTGTGTATACCAAATTGGATGAAATTACATCTTCTTAACTCCAAAGCATGCTACTTAATTATGAGTGTCACCTTCAGTGCCAACAATGCCTAATCGAAGATGTTTCTCTTGTCGCTAATGTTGTCAAACAAGCGGATTCTTCAGTTGATCATGCCTATGTTACTTCTAATCGTGAAACTAGAGGAAACTGAGGTGTTGTTAATGACTAAGGTCGTGGTAGCAGACGTGGTTGTTTCCAATCTAATCAATCTTCTATATCACACTGTCCTCTTGTGGAATGCCAACTTTGTGGATATTAGGGTCACACAGTCCTTACTTATTGGCATCGTTTTGATACTACATATTATAGCCCCTCTTTGCAGCACTCATCTTATGTCACTTCTATTTCTGCTTCTTTGGATCCAAACTGGTATCCTGATTTTAGTGCTACCAGTCACTTAATTGCAGACTTCAACAACCTTACTGTGCATTCATATTATCTTGGCTCTGACACAGTGATTGTTGGTAATGGTTTAGGTTTAGCCATTTATCATATTGGTTCTTCTTTCTTACCTTCATAGAATGGTGACATTTATCTTCATAATGTATTACATATTCCATCCATTAAGAAGAATTTATTATCCGTCTCTTATTTTGCAAAGATTTCAATAGAACTTTTCTTTTTGATTCTTCTAGTTTCTATGCTTAGGAAAAACCACAAGGTCATGTAATTCTTTAGGGAGCACTTAAAAATGGTTTGTATCAACTCCAACTATAGCAGTCTATGTCACATAAAAATTTTCACTCTACAGCATTTATTGGTGATGTATTTCTGCTTTTGTTTGGCACCAGTGTCTTGGGCATCCGTCTTCTGCCATCACTCAACGTATTGTTACAAAGTTTGCATTACCAATGGCTAGCTGCACTTCTGATTTCTTTGACTGATGTCAACTTGGGAAGAGTCATACACTTCTTTTCTTCCTAGTAGTACCACCTATGCTCAGCCTTTAGAAATGATGTATTCGGTCATTTGGGGACCTACTCCTTTTTCTTCTATTTTTGGTGCTAAATACTATTTAAATTTTGTTGATGGTTTTAGTCAGTTTACTTGGATTTTTCCTTTGCATTCTAAGTCTAAAGTTCCTTCGGTTTTTCTTATGTTCAAGAATAAAGTTGAGAATTATTTTGGATATCACATTAAATGTCTTCAAACTGATGGCGGTATTGAATATAAACCTATATCCTTTGTATTTGCATCCTGTGACATTACTTATCGTATTTTGTGTCCCCACACTTACAAACAAAATGGTCTGCCAGAATGCAAACGTCATCATATTGTTGAAATGAGTCTTACACTACTTGCTAGGGCCTCAGTTCCTTCGATTTATTGGCTTGAAGCCTTTGAGACGAAAACTTTTCTCATCAACGTGTTACCTACCAAAGTGCTTAATTATCTATCACTATGGGAAAAGCTTTTTAATACTCAGCCTGATTACAAGTTTCTTTGAATTTTTGGTTATGCATGCTTCCCACACTTGCGTCCCTACAATCATCACAAACTCCAATTTCGTTTGGCCAAGTGTTTTTTTTCTCGGCTATAGTAGTAAATACAAGGGCTATAAGTGTTTGCATCTATAATCAAATAGAATTTATATTTCTCGTAACGTGGTTTTTAATGAGATGGACCTCCTTTTGCCATAACAACGTCCAATTCTCCAGAGCCATCCACCCAACCATCTATCCTTGGGCCACCCCTAGTTTTCTTTCCTTGCTTCTCTCTACCACCAAAAAATGCCCCATCTTCTCCAACAATTGTCCACTCCCAATCCCCAACACATGTTGACACGTCAAATTCCATACACAACCACCCATTCTTCCTTACTTCCACAAACTCAACATCAACATCCTCTCCTGCCATAAATTCCAATCCTATTTCTTCACGCCCAACAAATGTCACACATGCAATGCAGTCAGAGATTACTAAACCGAATCCTAAGTATGCTATGATAGCCACTTCACTTCCTGAATATGAACCTTCATGTTACACCACAGCATCCAAGGACCCTCTATGGCATGTAATGGTCGAAGAATACAACACCTTGATCACTAATCATATTTGGAGTCTTGAACCTCCTCCCATGGCCAAAAATATTGTTGGCAACAAATGGGTTTTTCGCATTAAACATAAGCCTGATGGCTCTGTTGATCGATTTAAAGCATGTTTGGTGGCTAAGGGTTTCACTCAATAACATAGCCTTGATTATGATCAAACTTTCAGTCCCGTGGTCAAGCCAACAACCATTTTCCTTGTTCTTGCATTGGCGGTTTAGTACGATTGGCCGATCAAGTAGTTGGATGTTTCTAACACTTTTCTTCACAGTGTTTTTAATGATAAGGTCTATATGCGGCAACCAGTTGACTTTGTTGATCTTCGTTTTCCAAATTATGTTCGTTGTCTTCATAAATCTTTGTATGGTCTTAAGCAAGCGCCACGTGCATGGTTTACGTAGCTTTGTTCTCATCTTCTCCAAATGCAATTTCATGAATCACAAGCTGATGCCTCTTTCTTTATTAGACGAACTGCCACTTTTGTCATTTTAATTCTGATTTATGTCATCAACATCATCATTACAGGATCTTCAAAAATGGAAATTACATCTCTTGTTTCACCTTTAAGTCATTCTTTTGCTATAAAAGATCTAGGCCCTCTTCACTTCTTTCTTGGCATTGAAGCAAATCGCAACTCTACTAGTCTTTTTCTACGTTAACATAAATACATTCATGATCTGTTAGTTCGTAGTAAGATGGACTCGGCAAAGCTACATCTACCCCAATGGCATCTTCTACAAACCTTGTTGACTCTAGCACTCCGTATTCTAATCCTACTAGATATCATAACATTGTCGACGCTCTCCAATATCTCACAATAACTAGACCGAAGATTGCCTTTGTAGGGAACAAGGTGTATCAATACATGCAAGCATCAACAGAGAGTCACTGGATTGCCATCAAACGAATCCTTAGATACTTAAAAGGCATAATGACGCATGGACTTCTCTTTCTACCAAGCTCTACATTGTCACTTCATGCTTACTCAGATGTTAACTGGGATACCTCTTGTGATGATCACCGATCTCAAGGGGCTTCTTGTATCTATCTTGGTCCTAACTTAATATCTTGGAGCTCTCAACAGCAATGTTCAATATCTCGCTCAAGCACTGAGTCAGAATTTTGCAATCTAGCCAACACCACTACTGAATTGCTATGGATTGAAAAGCTCTTGACTAAACTTGGTTTTCAGTTTTCCTGACCTCTAGCGCTATAATGTGACAATATTAGTGCCACCTATCTAGCTGCAAATTTTGTTTTCCTGGGCATACCAAGCATGTTGAAATCGATTTTCACTTTGTTTGAGAGCAAATAACCAACAAATGGTTATGCATTCGGTATATCTCCACGACTAGTCAAATTGCAGATGCTCTTACCAAGCCATTGCCATTAGCTTAGTTTCCCTTTCTCCACAACAATCTCTCTGTTTGTCCCAACCAGTTTCGCTTGAGGGAGGGTGTTGGAGATAAGGTCAAAGTCTACCCTACCACCAACAAATCTGGTTCAGTTGTAACAAAGAGTCCTTGTAAAATCAACTTATTTAGGAAAGATAATTAACATCCCTAAAATATCTCTATATATACTAACCTCTTTGCTATCGTAACTACATATATACCAATGACATCTACTGAACTGGATGAGAAAGTTTGACACCTTCATTTAAGATTTCTATCTTTTAGGCACCTTTGGTAATACTTTGTTTGACATTTTTGCTCCATGTATAACAACAAATTATTAGCATTCACCAATGTATCTTCATTGCATCTTGGATTTCATTGTTATTTTGACGTCTACTGCAAATGGTAGTGGCAGCTAAGCATCATAATCATACAACGTAGCCGCAATAAAGTTCAGGGTAATAAATGCTGTGACCAATTATTTTGAGATGAACCAATATAATATGGAAGTGTAAATGCATTCGATATAATATCCTTGTCTTTTGTGTTAAATTTATAAGGGCTTTTTGAGGCTGTGAGCAAAAAACATTGGAGGTTCTTATCGAGGCAGACGACGGAGAGAGTGACGGAGAGAGTGAGAGAGGTGGAATGGGGATATGGGCATAATCTTATTGAGGGTAAGGTGGCTGAAAGGGGATGAAACAGAGTAGGAGCAGAGGGGATGATCTCATCCCTAATTCATACGTTTGGTGACTTGGGAATGGCCATGCATGTTACATTCTTTCATTTTTAATTGGTGTTATAGTAATGGAAAAGATAAAGGATGAAATAGATTAAATGAATTTTAAAAAACCTAAATTTGAGTGAATAATAAAAAATGTAAGTAATTGAAATTCTTTTTTCTTCTTTTTTTTGTGTTAACTTAAACTCTCTATTATCTCAAGTTGTTATTTTATTTCATTTCAATGATTTTATATCATAATATAAGTTCATTATATTTTTACAATTTTATTCTTATAAGAAAAATCATATACAATTATTTAAAAATTAATTAAAAATAATTTTAATTATTTATTTATTAAATAGAAAACTTTTTGTTAAAATAATGTAAACCAATTTAATTAAATTTTTACAAAATCAATCATATAATAATTAAATAGTATTAAAAAATTGTTATCATCATTCTTAGTATTTGATACCAAACCCTAATATAATTATTAACTTCAATAATAAAAATTCATACAAAATGAAGGCTTATTACTATTCTAGTTTCTACTTTTTATTCACATTTCTAATTTTTTATTAGGTAGTTTCTACTTTTTATTCACATTTCTAATTTTTTATTAGGATTCCATAATTAGTGATTACTCAATGAGAGTCATTTTTGTGCCTCTTGTATGGGTTGGAACATCCTGTTTCTGTTAAGGTATTCCAACCTTGTTCTTTTTAATCTGATCCACATATTTGTGTGAAAATATGTAGAACTCATATAAATATATAAATGAAATTTAATAAAAAAATGATAAAACTAGTTAACTACATAAATTTATGGACTTCATATAAATATATCGATGAAATTTAATAAGAAAAATGTCGAAACATACAAATAAGTGGACCTCGTATAAATATATGGATGAAATTTAATAAAAAACGTTAAAACTAGTTAACCGCAGAAATATATAAACTTCATATAAATATGTTGCTGAGATTTATTAAGAAAAATGTCAAAACTAGTCAACTGGCTCTTAAATTTTCTCCCGTAGCAATCTCTTGCCTTTTTCTTTCAGCATTAGTTGATCGAATTGTGGGTCTGAATCGGAGGATCTCAGCCGTTCGTGGGTTAAATCCAGATAGAACTGTCCGCAGGTTATGTCTTCTTATAAAATCTAAAGACCGAATTTTTGAGCCCTTGAAAGCTAAAGCCCTATGTTTGTTCTACGAATCAAACTCACACTAACCTGTGCTGATCCTTGCGGTTTTTATGTCCAAATAACAGGTACTTCATGCCCCAAAACTCTGTTATTCTCTCTTCTTTTCCTGTTTGGTTATTAGGAAAAATTTTTAAGGTTATAATTCTAGCAGTTCTTTGCTTCGTATTTACTAATTGACGCCGAAGAAATTTTATTGCTTGCTTATGATTGTTACACGGATTGCATTTCGATGATTCATGCCCTGTGCTTTTTGTTAAGGAGATTTGAATATTGAAGCAAGTAGAATTTGAGTATATTAATTACATAGCTGCTGTTGCTCTTGGTATGAGTCCTACTTTGCTTCCTAAGCATGTAGCTGCTGTCATAAAGTACCAAAAGCATCCTCTTAAAGCTCTTGAAGTATTCAATTCTGTTAAAAATGAAGATGGGTTTGCACACACGTTTATTACTTATAAGTGCATGATTGACAAGCTTGGATTTTATGGGGAGTTTGAGGCCATGGAGCGTGTGCTCATGGACATGAGGATGAATGTTGATAGTAGTTTAATGGAGAAAGTATATATTGGAGTAATCAGAAGCTATGGAAAGAAAGGAAAGGTTCAGGAAGCTGTTGATTTGTTTGAGAGAATGGACTTCTATAATTGTGAACCATCCGTATTATCTTACAATGCCATTATGAATATATTGGTAGGGTATGGGTACTTCAATCAAGCCCATAAAGTTTATTTGAGAATGAAAGATAAAGGGGTTACTCCTGATGTCTGCACTTTCACAATTAGGATGAAGTCATTTTGTACGACAAAAAGGCCCCATGCTGCCCTGAGGCTCCTTAACAATATGCCTTGTCAGGGGTGTGAATATAATGCAATTGCATATTGTACAGTTATTAGTGGGTTCTATGAAGAGAATCATCAACTTGAGGCATATGAATTGTTTAATAGAATGCTCATGTCGGGGATTTTACCTCCGATTTCTGCATTTAATAAGCTTATACATACACTATGCAAGAAGGGGTGTACCCAAGAAGGTGAGAAACTGCTTAACAAAATTCTGAAGAAAGGAGTTTGCCCAAATTTGTTTACATGTAATGTCTTCATCCAAGGCTTCAGCAGGAAAGGAGCAGTCAATTGGGCAATCAGTTTATTGGATGGCATGACCAAGGAAGGGCTAACTCCTGATGTTGTGACATATAACACATTAATCTGTGGATTGTGTAAAAGCAGTAAAGTTGTAGAAGCTGAAAACTATCTACATAAAATGGTTAATGAAGGTTTAGAGCCTGATAGCTTTACTTATAATACTATTATTCATGGGCATTGCAAGATGGGCAAGATAGAAAATGCTGAAAAAATTCTTGATGATGCGATTTTTAAGGGTTTTATTCCTGATGAATTTACTTATTGTTCCCTTATAAGTGGTTTATGCCAGGATGGTGACACAGACCGTGCCATGGCACTGTTTGATGACACGCTGAGGAAAGGGTTAAAACCAAGTATTGTTCTGTACAATACGCTAATTAGAGGTTTGTCTCAACAAGGACTTATTCTAGAAGCCTTGCAGCTTATGAATAAGATGCCAGAAGATGGTAGTGCCCCTGATATTTGGACATATAATATACTGATAAATGGATTGTGCAAGATGGGTTGTCTTTCTGATGCGGTTAACCTAATGAATGATGCAATTGCCAAAGGATATCTGCCAGACATTTTTACATTCAATACTTTGATTGATGGCTACTGCAAACAGTTTAAGATGGAAAAGGCAATTGACATTATTGATATCATGTGGACAAATGGTGTTACTCCTGATGTGATTACATACAACTCTGTGTTAAATGGCCTCTGCAAAGCTTCAAAGACTGAAGATGTGATGGAGCTTTTCGATAACATGCTGCAGAAAGGGTGCATTCCTAACATCATCACATATAACATAGTTATAGAGAGCCTCTGTAAAGCTCGGAAAGTGAACAAGGCTTTGGAGTTACTTGAGGAAATAGGGAACATGGGTCTAACTCCAGATTCTGTCAGTTTTGGCACAATAATCAGTGGGTTTTGCAACAATGGGGATTTGGATGGAGCATTCCATCTCTTTAGTAGAATGGAAGAACAGTATAAAATGTCTCATACCAGAGCTATATACAACATCATGATTAAGGGTTTCTCGAGTCAGCTGGATATGCTCATGGCAGAAAAGCTTTTCCTAGAAATGAGTGATAAAGGCTGTGCTCCAGACAGTTATACATATCGTGTCATGATTGATGGCTTCTGCAAAACAGACAACATTGATTCAGCATACAATTTTCTCCTAGAAAAGATTGAAAAAGGTATCATACCATCACTTGCAACTTTTGGCCGAGTAATAAATTGTTTGTGCCTGCAGCATAGAGTTCATCAGGCAGTAGGAATTATCCATCTTATGGTGCAGAATGGTATCGTCCCTGAGGTTGTGGGTACAATTTTTGAGGCTGATAAAAAGGTGGTTGCAGCACCTAAGATTGTAGTGGAAGATTTATTGAAGAAAAGTCACTTAACTTACTTTACCTATGAACTTCTCTATGACGGTGTCAGGGACAAAAAGCTAAAAAGAAGGAAGCTTCCAACTGGGTTAACTTGATTCAGAAAGAGGTTTACAGTGGGCTGTTTATCCATTCCTCCGAACTTTCAGTTGTCATTTTGCATCTGCTACCATAACTTGTAAACCAGGGCGGTGAAATTGAGGCTTTTCTAGCATCTCCAAGGTTATTATGCTACACCAATTTCTGATGCATTTATTTCGCAATGTGAGCTTGCATGCACCAGGTTGGTTCTCTTGAAGGATTAGTAATTCCATTTTTTATATTTTCACTTCTGTTTTATATCACCTCAGAATTGAAACTTGCAGTTTGTTGATGCCACAGGGTCAAGTTAGGCCGGTTTGGAAACTTTACTAATTAATAGTGACAGTGCAAGTTTTTGTCCTCCAGGTTGGTATCCTAGAAGAAAATGACTCTTATCTTTCTATCCTTTCAATCTTTTTATAAATTGTTTTCAACAATTCAATTTACGTTTTCTTCATGCATAGGGTCAAAGTTAGGCAGTTAAAAATTTATCCAATCACGATAGAGCATGTTTGACTGGTAGAGACATAACGATGCAGCTAGAAATGGATACGAAAAGGAAGCAATGACTGATGGGAGATCTTTGCAACTGTGATTTATTTTCCGTTCGTTTCCTCGGTAAGCGTTTGGTACTAGAGTTCATCTCCTTGTAATGGGGGAATTGGCTAATATGAACAGGAATGCCGTCATGCAAATTTATAAAATAGGTATTTGTGTACATATCTATGTCTAAACTTGTTTCTTGTCTTGTGAACTTGAGATACTAATTTTCAATCGAAACTGATAATTATAATTTGTGCATATAAAGTGCTGACTTGGTGTTCACAATCTTTGATACTGTACTGCTTCATGAGGCCAGCAGCCTCGGGCTGTGATGTTAATGAATTTGTTTCCCTTTCAATATACAAGAAATGTTATCGGCTATAAATTCTTGAAGAATCAAATGTAAAACATAGAGTTTTAGAAAATTCTGAGGAATGAGGAATCTATGAGCAAACCAAACATTTTGTTTCACTTAAAGATCAAACTGAAATTTATTAATACGGTAGATTTCAGGGAATCAACTCCTCTGATGTCGATGGTGGTAGACCTTGTGGTGGCTACAAAGAATTAGAAAGGGTACTTTTGCTCCCTTTCCATGACTTGTGGTCTCGGTTTCTAAAGTTCCATGGCAGTCTTCAACATGGCTTCTTGCTTATAACATGCTCACTTTGAAACTGTGTGGCCTCGGTAAAAAATATTTCCAGTGCCGCTTGGGCAGAAGCTCCTATATTATTTAATTGGTTGTCCAGAGGATAACTTTTGAAGAACTTTGGTGTGATCCATGACCTGTTGCTAAAGTCTCTGCGAACATCTCCAGAGAAAATGGCCAGCATTTTAAATTTGGCTACAGGAAGGAGCATGTATATATCAGAGAAGGATGCACATAACGGCTAAGTTTTAATGTCAAATCATTTGACATGTAACAGTAACACAATCAGATGCAGCTGATGCCCAACTATCCCTTCAAGCGTCCATGTCATCTTACGTAAACGGTATCTAACGATTAGTTCTACCCTTACAAACGACCTGGAATAATCTTTTTAACCCTATTAATATACAAAGGTTAAGCAGATGATTAAGTAGTATTTCTCCAATCTCTCTTCATATTAACAATTTCCAAGATTGAAACTTAAAACAAGGTAGAGACAGCAAATGTAGAATTCAAAATAGAATACACTTGCGCATTTTCTTGTGATCGGTAATCAAATTTCTAAATCAATTTATATTTGAGTGTTGATATCAGTAAAAGAGAAAGCACATTAAAGCCGGATTACTTACAGGAACGCAGTTGTGGTTGGCTAGGTAGCAGTTAGAGCTTCTACTGATAGAGGTTGGCAGATGAACTCTAACCCAACTAAGTTCCAGCCTTATGGGTTTAACTATAGCCACGTACCCAATCATTCTGCTTGCCTGGTCCTGGATATTGATGCACTTCTTCACGTGATGTTCACTACCTCCTCGTGCAAGGGGCGCAACTTTCGGATTTAACAAGAACAATTTGTTCTCTGAAAGAGACTACATATAACTTAAGAACTTAGAAAGTGAATAGCCTTCATAGCTACTACATGAGTTTAACTATAGCTTTATGTTTTTATTCCTAGAATTCGATAGCATAGAAAGTAAATGGAATCAATTCGTAAGAGTTCAAATTCTCAAAATGGGGACTAAAGGAGGAAAGGATGTGTAAGTTAGATCATTAATGACGTGCATCAATTTATTTACCGTTTTCCTTTTATTTGTTCAACGTCACTTAATATTTGCGTTGAGAAATTTTCCTGAATGCCATACTAAAACATATGTCAGAGACTTACCAAGACAGGTAGCATGTATTTCACATGGAACTCCAGCCGAAGTCTTTTCTAACTCCAGTACCCTTCATCAGGCGTCTAACCTCTAGAGCTTCCTCCCACTGACCTACATCTGCGAAGATGTTTGACAATGCAACATAAGCTCCAGCATCATAGGGCTCCAAATCCATAGCTTTTTTGGCAGCTACCCTGCCGAGGTCAACATCTCCATGCAATTTGCAAGCAGCAAGTAGTGTTCCCCAAACTAAAGCATCAGGTTCAATTGGCATACTTTCAATGAACTTTTCAGCCTCTTTTAACCTTCCAGAACGACCAATAAGGTCAACCATACATGCATAATGGCGATTATTCGGCTGAATTCCAAATTCTCTGGTCATAGTATTAAAGTGAAAATAGCCATCTTCAACCAAATTGGCACGGCTGCAGGCAGATAAAACTTCAACGAATGTAACAGGATCAGGTCTGATCCCTTCTTTTCTCATATGTTCATACATTCTTAACGCTTCTTCACTTTTTCCGTGTTGAGCGTAGCCTGCAATCATAGCTGTCCAGCCTATCAAGTCCGGTTCATCAATTCGATCAAATGCTTTACTGGAATCCTTAATGCTTCCGCATTTAGAGTACATTGTAACAAGTGAGCTTCCAACAGAAACATCTGAATCTAAACCCATTTTTGTGACGTAGGCATGCAATTGAATCCCAACACCCAACCTGCTCAAAATAGCAACTGCTCCAAGGATGGATGCAATCATGAATGAGTCTATGGCAAAATTGGAGATTGATATTTCATGTAATAATGACAATGCTTCTTCCAACAACCCATTCTGAGCGTATCCTGAAACCAGAGCAGAACATGAAATTTGATCTTTTTCTGGAAGCATGTCAAAGACTACTTTTGAGAACTTCAGAGCCCTGCATTTCAGGTACATGGTAACCAATGCACTACCAACCAGTGGTTCTCTGCTAATTTCAGCACGAAAAATATATCCATGAATCTCTTTACCTCTTCGCAAGGAACAAAGGCCAGAGCATGCAGTGAGAATAGCAGCCAAACTCATCTGGTCTGGTCTAGTTTCTTCAGACAGCAAATCCCGAAAAAGCCCAAAAGCTTGATCTGCCAAGCCATGTTCTGCAAAACCGGCAATCATTGAGGCCAATGAAACATTGTCTCTGGTAGGAATTTCCTCAAAAACTTTGTAGGAGTCCTTTATAGTTCCACACTTTGAGTACATTGTGAAAAGAGAACTACCAATGGAAAGATCAAAGACAAATCCGGTTTTAAGAGTGTAGCAATGGAGTTGTCTCCCTAACCTCAAGGAGTCTATGACACTAAACACACTTGAATAGCAAGCTTGATCCGGTTTCAGACCCTCCTTTATCATTGTCCAAAACAATTTTATGGCCCTCTGGGGATGGTAATTCTGAGCAAAAGAAGAAATCATGACTGCCCATGGCCCAGTATTCTTGATATCGGTCCTTTCTTTAAACACTGCCTCTGACAAATCAATGGCACCTATTTTTGAATACATATTAATCACAGCAGCTTCCACCACTGGATCCAAACAGAATCCAGCTTTTAAAATCCAGCTATGAATTTGAATTGCCTCATTGACCATGCCTGGCTTAGCACAAGATGTAACTACAGTTGTTGCTGTGAAGTTGTTTATTTCCCCTCCCATTTTTCTCATATCTTTGAAAATTTTGAGAGCAGAGATGGAGTCATCATTCTTAACAAAACCCGCTATAATGGCAGTCCACGAAACCACATTGCGGACTGCCATTCTAGAAAATTCTTGGACAGCTTCAACAATATCCCCGCATTTTGCATACAGATCAACTATGGCAGTTCCCACAAAAACATCCTTCACGCAGCATTTAATAACCCACGCTTGAACTCCTTTTCCAGTCTCAATTTCTCCAAGAGCGGCACAGGCAGTCAAAATGCTTGAAAAGGTGAAACTGTTTGGGACCAAAAACCTTCGACACATTTGACCAAACAATTCCAAAGCAACCCAATTTTCCCGATTCCTAACAGCCCCAGAGATGATGGAATTCCAACAAACCACATTCCCACAAGAGACATCATTAAACACCCGCAAAGCATAATCAAAATTACCACTTTTGGAGAATACATCCATGATACCTGTCCTAAGATAACCATTCGAATAAAATCCATTTTTGATTGCAAGAGAATATAGCTGTTCACTGAAAACACAGGCTTGCAAATTAGCACAAGAGGAAAGGACACTCCCATAGGTGATCTCGTTGGCCTCAACACCTAAAATACGCATCCTACAAAAGGTTCTCAGCGAATCCTCGAATTTCAATGTATTGTTATACCCTGAAATCATAATATTCCAAGATATCGCATTCGGTTGAGGAATTCTGTCAAACAACTTGGCCGCATTAAACATATCACCAGACTTACAATACCAATCAAGTAAAAAATTAGAAAGGAACATATTACATTCAAATAATGCAGTTTTAAGCAAATGGGAATGCAAGATTTCTGTGTTCTCGATTGTGCAGGGAGCGGTTCTGGAGTAAACACTGAAGACGTGAAAAGGGTCAAGCGAAGAATTAGGAAAGTGGTGTTCATGTTTTATGGGTTCAATTAAAGGTGGGTCTTTGAGAAGAGCTAGTGATGAGATAAGTCTGCAAAGGGAGAGTGAGAGCAGTTTAGTTTGAAGCTTGGCGATGACAGAAATCATTTAGGCTGTCGCTGAGAAGTATGAGAAAGTAGTTTTGAGAACGCGGTAACTCCAGAAGCGTTCGTTGCGACAATTAAATTTTGGAAGGCAACTTTTCAAAAAGTCAAGATGGCCGAGTTGGTCTAAGGCGCCAGTTTCAGGTACTGGTCCGAAAGGGCATGGGTTCGAATCCCATTCTTGACAGGATTTTCCGTTTTGCTTAAATTTCATTTAATGAGTCATGCATCGTATTTATCAATCTACAAATAGAGATTACCGCAAAGAAACACGATGTAATGCAATACGTGGAAAAAAGAAAAGAACCTCTATCCATAGGTTTCTTAAATAAGGTGAAGTCTTTATTCAGGACTTGTCTTTATAAGGTTTCTATAGTTCGGACCAAAGCAAAAAGGGTGCAACAGAACCACATCAACCACTGGAAATGAAAGTCATATTAGGCAAGAGAAGATTCAGAATTGCAGAGTACCGAGAAATGGGATGTGAGTATGTGACCTTTTGTCTCCAGTTACTGAAACTGAAGAACCAGAATTTTGAAGTGTTTGAAGAGCACATTGATGTTACTTTCAAGACAAGCACTGAAACATAAGCAATTCACAGCTTGCTTCAAGAATCTTAAGGATAAATTAGATTCATTCAATTTAAATACATAAGAAGTGGATAGGTAAACCAGTACTGATACTAGATGTTCCACAACGCCACTAAAGCACAAACTATCATAAACAAGTAGCTGGAAATGGTATCTCGACAAATTGAACAAGAAGTATCTGAATAATCAACTAAACAACTGAAGACTTTAAGGTTCTGTTTTGTTTTTCTTTTTTGCAAAATTTCTCTCAACAAGTCTAGCAGATCAAAGTGTTTTACTCCGTTACATTTTCAACTTAGCTCTTGCTAGCTTGCTTTTCCTTTGCCTTCTGAATCTTCAACACCTTCTTCACAATCTTTTGCTCCTCTACCAAGAAAGCTCGGATGATCCTGCATAGACCAATAAAGGACACTTAAACCAATTCCATTATCTCGTCAAGAAATCAGTGAGAAAAACGAATCAGGTGCTTGATGTACAATGAAAATCTACCTCTCTCTGACAGCGCTACCAGATAATACACCACCGTAGGCACGATTCACAGTCCTACGATTCCTGGACAATCTGGACCTCTTGTATTCAGCAGGTCTCAAGTGGGGTACCTGCGCCCATCAAATGAACATCATTGAAGCAAGCTTCACGAAAATGTGGGACTTCAGATGCAACAAATAACTTCTCAGAAGAAGAGGGTTCATCAAAATTTGGCGAACTACTGAGAAATTGACTGTTGTAAAAGTGAAGAAGATAAGGTGTTGCAAAATAAACAGCAAAGGAGTTGAATCAAACCAGTTTAACAAGTAAAAGTACTTTAACATGTATGATAAAATCCATTAGGGACCGCAATACATGTCAATAGAGCTACAATGTTCATTTACAAAAAGGAATTTACAGTCATCGTCAATTTCTGAGGCTTAACCACTCAGATTTTCCAGTGCAGGAACGATAACAATCTTCAGTTGCTTCGTCAATCATTCTTAATTCACTAGAGTAAATTTTTTGCAAATAACCACCAGCTTGA